>OY735203.1:41645607-41888107 GCA_963457665.1 Thysanoteuthis rhombus | reverse complement strand
ATTGGTTTTCATATGAAAAATTTCACAGAAAAAAGTATTCCATTAGTTTAGCTGTAGAACTGATCATTAATTCACAAAATTCAAGATATGACATGTGAATAAGTGAAGTCATTTAATATATATATATATGTATATATATATATATATATATATATATATATATATATATATATATATATATATATATATATATACTAGCACTCCAAGTGGTCGCACTTCCATGGAACAGCCTGTCGTTCTTATCATTTGTACTTGAGTGAATTCGATCCTCTGACACATACTGGGTCTACAACTGTAGGTTGATAAACTAAGCCTTTGTTAGAGCAAACTCAACCTTGAAATACAGAAAAATCTCATCAATCCCTGAGGAGAAGAGAATACAACCAATGAACCCCCCGATAGTCATCTATGGAGCTGAAACATGGAACCTAACCAAGAAACTGATCAGTAAACTGAGAACCATGCAACATGTACAAGTGAGAATCATCCAATGGACATCACGACACACATCATGAATCCCCAGAGATCAAATGCAGAATCGAGACTATCGGATATGAAATGGCGAGACAAACTGAATAGGTTCAGAAAGAATTTGCTCTATGAATCTCACGATAGTGAGATGTGGTGAATGCCGGGCAAGGTCTATGATGATGATGAGTATTGCCTGCTCGTAACAGAGCGAGGCAAGCTTGGTAAATTCCCAGGGTATCTTGCCATGAAGCAATATCAACAAGCTAGTTACTCAAAACACAACTCTTATGTGTTGAGTTACCATGCTACTGAGTAAACAGAATCGAAGAGTTGGCACTTTTGGGGAGATAACCTTTTGGCGATCCCAGGACGACTGCCAATAAAGGGTCTTGGATGAAAATACAAGTTTTGAAGTCGGGATTAAACTTTGTCTTTTTACCGTTACTCGAAACAGCAACGCAAATACGTTGTATAGAAGGAAGATTAAGCGTTTTATTTATTGTATCAATTGAGAGAAAGCTTTTTTGCCTATAGAACACGAAACAGTACTGGGGCAAATAGAAAATGAACAGTGGGTAAAAAGCAAGGCTAGTCCTGCTGTAATATGGCTCTTGTATCGTTTCTCTTTTGGAGCTTCCTACCAAAAACAAAAAAAAATATGTATATCTACTTTTGAATCCAGGATTTTGGGAGGGTGTAAGCGGACAAAAGTAAATCTGAGTTTATCTTATCATTTCAACAATACTGTTTAGGTGAAAGAATAATGAGTAATCATTCGAAATAGCTTTACTTTTTAGTGTCAATCCAGTAGATTCTAAATGTAAGTAAGAGCTATGAAAAAAAAACAAAACAAAAACAACATGGAAAGGATAACATCTGTTTTGAACGGTAATAAAGTTTTAGTTTTTTCTACTACACAGTGTTTTACCTTCGATGTGGTTATTTATTGAGATTTGTTTAATTTAGCCCATAGCCACAAGCATAGAAAACGCACTGACGCTTGAATTCGCTACGCAGTTCGAAAACTTGAGAGGACAGGTTGCAAGACATTACTCCATGTTTGGGTGCTTGATAATGCTGTTTTCTTTCTTGGCTTGTCGAGTTCATTATAAAGAGGTTAATTAATTCAACCCATTGGTCAACACAAAACCACGCCTTTCCCAACATAGTGTAAATGATTCTTCACTCTGCGGTTGTCAACGGGTAATTCTGGCAAACACAGATCTCATATGAACCTGTTAGTATACCTGAAAATAGTAACGCCCATGGTTAAAGGAAGAGGAAGATATTCAAGGAGAGTCTTTGAAAATACTGCATCATATTTCATGGATACTTTTTACATTGAATATTGCAGAATACAGATGAAACTAGTTGTTTCTTAGGAAAAAAAAAGGTAAATTCATGCGTACGAACAGAAAGAAATTCCGTTAAAAAGTCAGTAACTGATGTGTCAGGAGTCTTTCGGAATAACATTTATCTAAATATATTTTCTTCTGTAAATTGCGTAAAAGTCGTTGTCAGCATTTTATATAAATTTTTCTAAACAGGAGAAGAATATTTTCTTAAAGAGAAAAAAATTAGTAGCTGTTTCTGTTCTTTTGGTGTAGTTCAGATTTTAGTTCATCTACTTAAATAACCAGTCCTGAATAACTCCCCCCATACGACTCAGTCTGATCTGTTTTGGGGGGTTTATTTTTCAATTTCTATTTAACATTGTCATTTTTGTGGCGTTTTATTTTGTAATTGTACTTTATATTGACTGGTGTGTTGTGTAATGAGCAGCCGAGGGAAATGATACAACAGCTGAAAGGTAGGGCGCACGATTTGTGTCTGAAGAAAAAGGGAAAAGTAGCAAAGAAGGAAGATAATGCCGTAGTAGCAATCTAGTGTCTTGTTCATTTCTTCTTTTCTCAACTTCGGGGTTCTGCCGTTTACACATGATGTCAGAAAACGCAACACGGTATTTGCAAGGTACAAAACGGGGAAAACTGACGGAGGATAAGGAAATAACCTGCGTTGCGAGAGAAAAGTGGAAGACCTCTCCGGGTGAGAGTAACTCGACTGTTGGTGTCCTCTATAGACCAAAGCTGTGAACAGCCTATCATGGAAAAGGTCCGTTGATTAGGATGTAGATAACATACGTTGCGTGCCCAAGTCAATTAAGCCATAAAAATAAACATGTGTTGTTTCCGGCGACAAACAGCATTTGACAACAATCGTTTTGTTCGAAAGGATTTGCTGGTTAGCTAAACGTTTATCGTTCTCTGAAGTACCTGTTTTCATTTATATATGATTGGAATACCACTTGAATTCTGCGGTCAGCGAAAACGTTCATCATTCCATAAAGACCTGACATCGTTGACGACCCTGAATCCATACAGTGCACACCTGCATATGGACGAATATGAATAAGATATTTAAAGAATAAAAAACTGTTCTCCTTTGTAATACACGTCTATTTTTAAGCTAAGAAGATAAATAGATTTTCCATTCTGTTTTCCATGAAATTGTGCTATTTTATACTTAGCGTAATGATGCACTGTTAGTGTAGAGGAAAAGAAAGAAAAGTACAAAAAAAGTAATTAAGTATTAGAATCGTAGTAGTGTGAGGGAGTTCGTCTGAATGCGCACGTTAAAGACCCTGCTTAGACTGATCAGCACAAAATAGGTGAGAGGTAGAAATAATGGCCGGTTAAAAACCTGTAAGCTTTCTTCTGATTGTCAGAAGGATCTTTGAAACCTTGAAAACAATGTGTCACTTGGCCTAGACAGAGTGAGTTGAATAAATGATTAAAGAAAATGGATCCGCTGCAGGAATCGAACCTGCCACCGATTAAGTAGACGCTTTAACGCATCGTTACTCTTGCCCAGTAGTAAGAGCAATACTACGTTAGAGCAACTACTCAATTGATCGCAGGTCCGATTCCTTCATTTGTATATTGTTCTTACGTTGTCGAGTGACTCATTCTCCTTGTAATAATGGGTGTTTTTCTATTATTATAATGCATTCGTAATTATTCTCTCAGATTATATATCCATTTCTAAACTATATATATATATATATATATATATATATATGTATATATGTGTGTGTGTGTGTGTGTGTGTGTGTGTATGGGTGTGTGTGGGGGTGTATGTGTGGGGATGTATGTACGTATGTGCGTGTATGTGTATGTGTCTTTGCATGCAAGAATATGTAAGTATGCATACATGTTTTACGTATATATTAAAAATTCAATATTTCTTGATCATTTTAGTTATTATTGAAATTTGAATATATGAGTATATTTTTAGATATAAATATGTAAAGCATTATGTTTTTTTCTCAATAATGTCACTTGTAATTAAGTAGAATATACTGAAAGCAAAAAGTTTTTAAAATTATTTCTCCAATCGTTTCTCGATGCTTATAACTTTTCATTAAGTTGCATACATTTTTGTAACCTGAATTAATGTGTATTTCAATGTTCAAGACGTATTTTTCGTGTAAACTGTTTACGGTTATGCCCATAGGGACTTTCTGATTAATAAATGAATGAACAAAAAAAGATAATATACATTTATTGAATAATGGATATACATTGAATTTTAGGCTCACTGGAAAATGACAAACAGGGAATACAACAAAGAAAAAATGAATAATGGATAGGTATATCGATATATCTATATAGATATAGATACACAAGAAGAGGAGAAAGGAAATAAATATCAAGATATAATGATATGAAGAGACCAGAATATATATATATATATATATATATATATATATATATATATATATAGAGAGAGAGAGAGAGAGAGAGAGAGAGAGAGAGAGAGAGAGACAGAGACAGAGACAGAGACAGAGACAGAGAGAGAGAGAGGCAGGGCAGGAGAAACTTTTAGATTTACTATCAGAACATTTATATATTCGATATTTAAATCAAAGTTAAATTGAAAATCAAACTTCGTGAGCTTACGCCAAAATTGTGATATCGGGTAGATATTTCATGTGTTTGTTAAAATATTGCTGCAAGCGAGAGGCTTCCCCCTTTTTTTTGTATTTTGCTTTTGATTTAAATCCTCTTTTATCGATTGTCTGAATCAAAACAAAAACGTCTTTTTTTATCTCAGATCTTGATGATATCTAATATTCTGATATCAACAATATCATATCAATATATGCATGGATTTCATAGCGATTCCCAAGACTTTCTCAATTTGTTAAGCTGGTGGCCAATGGGTCGTTTATATGAAAATAAATATCGTTCATTTTGATCACTCCTCCATTATAGAATTCATTATCAACTAATTGTGAATGCAATGATCTAAATTAGACTCTATGCAGTCAAAAAAGGTCCCTGAAATGTAAAAACATTAAATGTTGCACGTATGGGAATTGCTCTTAAGGAGATATCAATAAAACAGCGTTAATTAAGCAACATTGTATTGATGATTTTTAATTGACAGACGTTTAGGATATTTACCAATCGCCCAGCTAATCATATTTGATGGAAAACATGTTAATTGTGAAATATCACAAAAGCTTGCAGAAATTACATAACTAATTATCTAAAGAAAGGAGAACATTCTGGATACATTATCACAATGGACCAAAGATACGACAATTAACAATTATATTTTCCAGCATTATTGCAACGGTTAATGTGAGGAATAAATTCAATTATACACCGTCTACTAGCTTTAAGCATTCAATTGACTTTTATTTCACTCTAAAACATATGCAGAGCCATAGAATATTGCGTCAACATCACATTTAAAATTAGACATTGTATTTGTTTTCATTATTGATTTATAACTCAACTCGAGGATTCACAGCCGTGGGCTCCATGTAGGTAGGGATAGTCACCTACAAAGCGAGTTTATCCGGCTAATCGTGCTAAAATCATACGTAACTGACGCGAACATTAGAAGTTTGGTTGTGAGAGCAAAATTTCTTTTTCGAAAAAGAGTAACAGACAAGATGAAATCGCTCTTTAGACCCACCTACTTTTACGGATTACTATTCTCGACTATGAATTTGATAAAATCAAAATACAGATCTGGTCTGACTGATGAACATCTTGATGATGATTTAAAAACTTGGAAGCATTGATCAAAGAGGTTCAGTGTCAAAAATTTTATATCTATATGGTATGATCATACATAAAAATTAGTTGTTTTATTTGCGTGTGTAATCTTCAATATCAAGTCTAAGTAAACATTTGCTTTCAGATAACGAAAGATATTTGCATAAGAATTTGAAAAAAAAAATATCCAGACTTGTTTGGCATTACGTTTTAATGAAGATCGTAAAATCAAGGACTGATTTGATGCAATAATTCTGGGCCCAAGATGCTAAGTAATTCTGAATTTTCATCTGCTCCTGCCCTGGACCCCACCGCGGGGTTACAGTGCCTCACCCAAAAGCTGCATTCAATTTGGTTACCTATTGCCCAGCCTTCAACATATTCCCTTGTTATAGCCCTTTCATGGCTCATTTCACCTGAAAATTTCATTAATATTATTTTAGGTCGATTAGTTTTGCTTCTGGTTTATTTGAATTAGTTCTGTTTTGTGTTTTAAGCACATTATTTTACCTAGGAATTATATGTTATACCTGTCATTATGTTCATTTCTACGTCAAACCTGATTTTGATCTTTTCTATAACATTCGGATGTTCAGAGGGTAATTACTCATTTTCGTGGTCGGAAAGTACTTCCATATCTTCCAATGACAATTGCCATGTTCAAGCCTTTCCAACCACAGTTGGCTTCTATAAGCCAAATCTGCATTGGAATACACCGAGAAAATGTTCCTAATTTCTTCGTAACATTATTACCCTTCCAAACTCCGAGAAGTGGGCAACGGCGAATATGTTTCTCTTCAAATTAAACTTCACTATACACAATAAACGACACACGCTAGATAGAAGGGATAGTGAACTTCATCCGTACTATTTAAACCTGGTCTTGCCTTAGTTAGTTGGCTTATAGCTTATAGCAGTGAATTACTTTCTGAACACGAAAATACGTTCTTACTTATAAAACACCTTAATGTAAACAATTTCTAAACCCAGCTTCACAGTAATTTGTGTTATGCATTGTTTTAAATAAGAAGTTTTTTTTTATTATCATTAATAATAATAATAATAATAATAATAATAATAATAATAATAATAATAATAATCAGCAATTTCACACTAGTTACTTAATAGTTATGGCTGGAGGTTGAGTGACAACAAGTTTCCTATAATGTCCAGGTCTCCTCTCCACACTCTCAGCTGTACTGTGGTTTTCAGTTTCACACCAGTTGTCCGGTGGCTATTGCTTAGGTCTGAGTGACTGTAAGTCTCCTCAGGTCTTTAGTCCTCCTTTCATCTTATCTGTCCTTCATCTATGACAGCAGGGCTGCGGTTTGTATCTCCATCATCATTTGCTTGTGTATGTGTTTTCCCTTTCTTTCTCCTATATTAGGCCACAGCTAACATCTGGGGTTGTGGATTTCATATTTCTTGCACGTACATCAATATTCGTGCAGTTTCTAGCAGTGCTCTGGTCTGCACAATCTCAATCCTTCTTTTATCCTTAGTTCCTCCAATCTTACTTTCAGTGTCTTTGATACAGATCTGAGTGCACCAATTATTACTGGTACTAGCCTGACTTTCATGTTCCATACCTTCTTCAGTTCTCTTGCAGCGTCCTGGTATTTTCCCCTTTTTCCACTTTCTTTCCTCTTCACTCAATGGTCTGCAGGTACGGCATCGTCTATTATTTGGCAGGAGTCTTATTGATTGTTGTTCGAAATATCCATCCATAAAAATCTATGTATGCAAATTCGAGTGGATCAGTACTACAGAGCCTAAAGCTAATTGATTTGGTAAAATAATTATTCAAGTATTCGAATATTTTTTCAAAAATCCCAACTCTAACCAAACTGTTTAAATGGTGATGGAGTTTAAAGTCTTAAGGCAAAATTCTATATAAGAAAAATCTTGTCGTATAGGAAACCCATAGAAAGAAACTTATTCTATCGAAAAAAGAACTAAAACAAAACAAACTTATTCACTGCAAAATCAACTCACACACTTTCTCAGTTTTCTTAATTTTCAAATAATTTTCTTTCTTTATTTGCTGTGCTGTGCCTTCATTTTCTACTTTTTTGTTTTTCATTATGCTACTTCAGGCGGTCCTCATAATGTGTTCACTAATTGCCTGCGCGGTTTTCTAACATTGTTTTGGTCTTTTAGACTTAGTTTTCTATATCGATGAGTCCTCTACCGTCTTCTTTCCTGTAAGACACCGAGTTTCGGTTTGGAGCTTGGGGAAGGCAACAGTATATGATACTGTTGGCACTGGCATTTTTTAAATACAAAATGGATGGGCTGTGGTCAATATAGGATCAATACAGGAGGCTACACCAGAGACATTGCATAACAGGAAATATCTACGTAGACAGTGCTTCGAGAACAATATGGGCGTTGTCTGTGTAGACAATTTCCTGTATCTCATATATTTAGGGTTTTCCTGTTATTCTATTAGGATCCTTGCTGGAAACCATTCTATGATCTTGAGGGCACCAATATCAACAGGTACTGTTACAATCTTGAGTTGCCATATTTTTGTGGTCTCCACTTTCAGGTCCTTCTATTTATACAGTTTTTCGTGCTCTTTTACGGTTATGTTTTGGTTTGATTGAATAGTCATTTCTATTAATAGGTACTTCTTTTCTTTTTAGTCCTTAATAATTGTCAGGACAGTTGGCTTTGATGGTTTCATCTATGTGTATAAGGAAATTTTATAGTACTGCAATACCTTGTTTTTCAGTTAGATGTTCTGAGTGGTGTTCACACCAATGTGGCGTGTGTGGTGCATCATACTATCGTATCTAAATCTGTATTCATCATCATCAACATTATTATTATTATCATTATCATCATCATTATTATTATCATCATCATCATTATCATTATTATTATTATTAATAATAGTAATAATAATGATAATAATAATAATAGAGAGAAGAAGAAATGGGTTTACATGTATCTAGTTGTGCGGGTGTGTTTGTGTGCATGTGTGCACACAAACGTACACACACACACACACACACACATATATATATATATATATATATATATATATATATATATATATATATATATATAGATAGATAGATAGATAGATAGATAGATAAATCCCCATCGGAAAGTCGGTTTTTCATATACATATATACGTGTATATATATATATATATATATATATATATATATATATATATATATAGAGAGAGAGAGAGAGAGAGAGAGAGAGAGAGACAGAGACAGAGACAGAGAGAGGGAGAGAAAATGAGAGAGAAGGAGAAATGAGTTTACATGTATCTAATTGTGCGTGTGTGTCCGTGTGCATGTGTACGGTGACAGGAAACATGAATTTAGACACAAGACTTACATTTATATCATCAGATCCTCGCATTCACTCATCAATATACCCTCGGGGATATTTTGATGTATAATTAACAATATTGCAAGACTGTAATTTTTTTTATTGTAATTGTTCATTTTATATCAAAATACATCAAGTGTGTAAATTTGAAGAAGAGTTGAGCATCAAAAGTATATTAAATGGATATTTTTCGAGCGTCCAAGTGCTTGTTCCCCCTCCCTGCCTTGGTATGAAGTTGCCAAAAATATGAGAGGTTATTTGTGGGCGTTCTTGTATTTCCTCTATTACGGGCACCCATATACAATGCCAAGTCGAATAACACGCTCAGCAAGCATTAAAAACACATTATCTTTAGAAATAAGAGGAAAATCCCGTTCCACTTAATGTATCCACGTGTGAAACATTAAGACCCAAGAAACCCTTTGATTAATGTATGAAAAATGAGGGAGAATAGGTAGTTCACTCTTTTCCCCTCTGATTTTCTCCCTCTTTCTCATATATATATATATATATATATATATATATATATATATATATATATATATATATATATATATATATATGCGTGTCGATATACATATATATGTGTGTGAACGTATATATATATATATATATATATATATATATATATATATATATATATATATATATATATATATTTATATACATATATATGTGTGTATGTGTGTATATATATGTGTGTGTATGTATATAGGTGATTGTATGCATGTATATATGTTCATAGTCATTTCTTGTAGCTTAGCTGTCAATTATCTTATCCTGTCTCTGAATGAGTAAATGCAATGATATCAATCATCATTTGGTACTCTACTACTTTAGAATTGTGCCAGATTAGGTCTAGACAATCAATATATATATATATATATATATATATATATATATATATATATATATATATATATATATATGTATGTATATATATACGCATATATATATACGTGTGTGTGTGTGCATCGATATCAAAATCTGGGTACAATCTTAATCTCAAGACATTGAATATTTGCAAAAATGTAGGGTAGAATTTTCAGGTTCAGATAAAAGTCAATTGAAACATTGTCACCGAAAAATAACTTTTATATCGCATGAATGGATTTTGAAGAAGTGCATACTCATTTTACTGATACGTAAGCTCTTGCTGGCAAAGAGTACTCAAGAATAAAATTACTAAAGTATAAATACCAATGAGACCAAAATATTCCCAAGATGAAGAAGCATCTGAAGTTATTCTAACATGAAACTAAGTAAAGCCAAAGTATCTACAAGATGGGGAAGAAAACACACAAAGGAATCAGAAATCAACATTAAAGGACCGACAGGGATTTCAGCCGCATCCGAGTACAATTTTACCAGTTTTATGTTCTGCTAATGGCCATTTCACGCCGGTGGCTACGTTTAAACAAACGAATTATCAATTACTTCGACTCAATGCTTTGTTCATTCTCTCTGTCAGCAGAATACCACCTATATAATTAAGTAGACTTTGTTACCATAGCAATAAAGTGAGAATAATTAGCCCACTGTACTTGGTAGAATCATTCACACTCAATTAATTCATTGCTAAATGCAGTGAATATGATTTACCGTCGCAGCTAAAAGAAACGAAAAGACATTTATTTTCCTTGCTTGAAGAATCAAGGTACACTTTTTCCTTGCACGATACAACATACAAAACACCGACACCTGGAAAGTAAATGACGTTTTAATAAGTATATCCAAATACGCATCTTACTTATTTCTTTGTGATTGCTTCCGGGAACTAATGCATACGCTTTGTATACACCCAAACAATAATGATATTAATGATTGTTGAACAAATTATGTAATTTATGTATTATGTAGCATAATTACGATCTCATACTGCACCCTGAACATAAATAGAAGATGGGGGAACGAATTGCTTGGCTTTTTTTGCACTCAAAGCTCTGCAGATAAAGGGGATCATTCATACTTTATACATAGTGTTAATGTCGTGCCCAAAATTGTGATATCAATGAATGGCAGAACTGATTTAACACAACTATCGGTTTAGCTCATTGCAGACCTTGTGACACAGGGGTCAGCATGTTAAATATTGTGTCAAGTTGTACCACTGAATGGGGAAAATCAGTCTGTCATTTTCAATGAGCAGAAACTGATTCATCAGAATACTAAACAGTGCATTTTTTATTAAAATTTAGCATCCATCCCATGTTTTGCCCATTTTTCTCTATTCCTTTATGTAATCTGGGACTATTCGATGTGTTACTCGGTTAATACAGTTGCAGAACAAAATATAGTTCCTCCTCGGATGTCTCCAAAATCATCACACCATGTCTGAAGTGAACTTTCATATATATATATATATATATATATATATATATATATATATATAGATAGATAGATAGATAGATAGAGAGAGAGAGATGGATAGATAGATAGATAGATAGAGAAGGAGAGAGAGAGAGTGAGAGAGAGAGCAAAAGTATCCTATATATTTCGTAGGTTTATTTTGATTTCAGGTATTTGTTTATATCCCTTCAATATTCAGTTTTGTTCAACTGTTTTTCACTCGAAGAGGAGGGGGTACAAGAACATGAACACCATGAGTTTTACAATCAAATGATCACCCATCAGCCGTTTACAAAATAGGTCCAATAATAAATTTTCAATCCACGTGCTATACATTATTATTTTTTAATCTTTTGTCAAAATTCTCCCAACACTGAATCTGTATGAAGATATAACTTAAAATACAAGCAAGAATTTTGGACAATTTCTTTTTCATCGGTGATAAATTTCGTCATTTTATAATCACTTCCCAATATGAAAGGCTGAAGAGTAATCATCAGTTGAGCATTTTTAACCATGGGAAATTTTAGCTGAATTGAATCTCCAAACAGATGGACGATCGACGCATTACAGAGGGTTCAAATTTTAATTTATCGGTTTCTGTTGTTGATTGAAGCAGTATCATATAAACAATAATTATGAGACAAGACAAAAAGAAATTATGGCGATGATTGTAAAATATATTGGAAGATGGAAGACTCTGGAACTCGATCTTAAAGATGATTACACTGGCAAACAACAGATGCATATATTAGAAGAAAGAAAAGACGAACAATCATAACGATACTAACAACATAAAGATTGGAAAGGAGTGAGACAAAGTGATGCAATACGACCTAAACTCTCTATAGCAAACCTTCAAAGGAACTTTTTGGAAAAAGAAAGAATAGGGAAACATACCAGTATTTAAGGGATTAACATGGACTGATACAATTAGAATCCTTTTCATAGATATATATATATATATATATATATATATATATGAAAAGGATTCTAATTGTATATATATATATATATATATATATATATATATATATATATATATATATATATATATATATATATATATATATATATATATATATATATATGGTTGTATGTGTTTTTTACATATGTTTAGTGTGTAAAGCTGTAAAATTTCCGAGGATATATATGTATATATAAATAAGAGAGAGATTTCATATATATGCACATAATTGTTATTAGTATTGGAAGCCTTTTTTTTTTCACTCAATTTGACATATCTAAGAAATGGAAGGGTTACAGATGACCATTCCATGATCCTCTTTACTAAATGTAAATATATAGCGTTTATCACCAGTATATTTCGACCCAACACTGGGAATCTTAATCATGAAACTCAAAACGATGGAAAATGTTGTTTCCTTCTTACAAAAGCACTTCCTCACTAAGGAACTTCATTTATGGGAAAGAGAGAGTGAAACTCCATAAGCCAAAATCCTGCAGATACCTGTACACAAACTGGCAGAGTTACAAACGATATCTGAGACCAGCTCTTGTACAGGTGTCTACAGTTTTCAATCTTCATCAGAGGAGCAGAAATCCCAAGGAATCCAACTGCATAAAACGGAGTGAATTCAATTATTATATCATTGGGGAATGAATTTATATACAAGATAGGATTCTTGTTTATCATGAAAACTTTGGTTTTCCTTTTTTTCCTTCCACAGTATTAACATCATATCTATTGATAGATTGAGTGACCTATTATTATCGAGAGAATTTTCAAATTTTCTCCCATATTTTTTTCTAAATCTAGCGATTGTATTCGTTACAAATTTGTTAGTCCTCACCAAATGATACTATTCATGATTTTAAAGCACAAAGGTCTAGAATGGAAAAAAGAAATTAGCTCACAAAAATGTTCTATTTATGAAATGTCAAATTCATGAAATGACACATTAATGAAATGTCCAAAGAACATATGGTCCAAAAGAACACTTAGTCAAATTCGGAAAGTACTCACATACTACATACTGACTCATCGCACACATTACATACACATTACCACAAACACACCTGATACATGCAATAATAATATACACATATATTGTAAATGTGTATTTATGGAATATGAGTGCATGTGTAGAATGTATGCAGTTATGCGTGTATCGGTGATTTTCTTCCATATGCATACCTTCGTATGTGTATGCATGTGTTTTTGGCTAGTATATGTATGTGTGCACTGCATGTATGCATGAGTACATACATGTTCATTCATATTCATCAAGTGTGCATGTATATCGGTGTGCATGTTTGGCATGCGTATGCACGTGTCTATGTTGGTTTCCTGGAGTATCTGTGTGTACACAGTATGTATGTGGGTACTGTAAATGTGCACATGTAATGTATGCCTCTTTTTGCGTGTACTTGTGTATGGTATTTGTGTATGTGGAATTATTGTGCATGTGAGTATCTTTATATGCATCTACTGTATGTGTGGCATTTTTTGGCACGTATATTTTATATTTATCTGAATGTTTGTGCATATGCGTGGGTATGTTCAATATGTATATACTGTATGTGAGTATAAGTATGTATGTATAAGCACGTATTTAGCATGTGTAGGTGGTATTTATGTGCACGTGTATGTGTTCGCATCTGGTGCTTGTGTATGTTTGCAAATATTTGCAAATAGATCTGTTGCAAAGTACATCTTCAGTTCTGTAATTTTCAAAAAAACCACAACTTAAACAATATATACGTAAGGATATATATCATTAGGATGGCGGTTAGTTTTAATAACGATGGCTTTCTCACTTGGCACGAACAAATCTTTTCACCGGCAATCGGGCTCTGTTTCAAAAATGTAATTATTTTTCTTTTTTTCTATCATTTTTTTTGTTTTGTTTCGAAGAAATGGCCAAAATATTTGTCTAAATAAAACAACAAATTTTTAATTTATCCTCACAGAATTGAACTTTTGCAAAAGTTAATATTTACTTGAACTGGCAACAAATCGATCATTGTGCTGCATTTGATGACAGCTAATTAAAATGTTGAAAGATTCTGTAATTAAATATGTTCCCCACAAAAAGATCATCGGTGATTTGTGGAAATGTGATAGTTTCATTATGGTTCACTGAAAAAAACCCAGGGAAAAACAAAACTTTTGCCTCCCCCCTCCCCCCAAAAAAAACAACAAAAAACCTCTACCCAAAACCAAAATAGAAATAGAATTAACACTTTCTGTCGTCGTTTGATGACGGCCCATGTTACCCACTGCACTCTGTTGAGGTTGGATGACGGACTGTAATCGAAATAATCTTTGCTTTGTTAAATGGTATTCTATTCGAGCAAAATATCGCCGTAGATTTGTGAGGACTTTGTTTTCATACAAATACAATTTTACCTCACCAAAATTTGATGAGACGTCAGACATAGAACGATACGAGGAAATAAATCTTCGATACAATAAATAGAATAGAATGGATTATATTTCATTCCACCAAAAAAATAATAACAAATTTATTTCTGCACATCGATTCCTAAGTAAGAAGATTGATAGATCTAAGAAAAAGATGATTGATTTTAAAACTATTCTTTATAATATTTTGTTAGTTTCATAGTTGGCTGGTATTTTTTCAATTACCAAAGGAGTTAAAATGAGATACATATTTCTGGAAAACTATTGTATGGAAAACTGAATTTAGTCCGTTTCCTTTCGAGTCATTCCTTATCAAAACCCGATTTTAGCAACTTTCCCAACGGTCATCGTCTCAGATTTCGATGAAATCTGTCCATCAAGTAATCAGGCCCTGGTAGAGTGCCTATCAGGAAGTCTACCCATCAGGAATGTATCGAGGGAGGAAAACAGCACGTCACAAATTCATTCAGGGGGGAAATCTTCCCATCAAAAAATAATTTGTCCATCTAGGAAAATGTATATGGTTACTTTTGGCATGACTTGCTGCTGGTTTTCTCTCGTGAATTCTTTTATTTCCTGTCATTTTCTCATGGATGAAAAAAATGTTCTTCGTTTTTTTCTTTTCACACACTGGCCGTCTCGAATTTATTTAGAGAGAGAAATGCCTATGTAAATATTACTTTGTGTTGTTTTTCTTACAAGAATTGATTTGACTGTTTTCATTCTCAATTATTAAAAAATGGGTTTTTTTCTTTCATGCAGACCAACTGACTAAGTGTGAAATAAAACAAAAGACAAAACAATCTTTAAAACAATTCATTCAGAGCAATAATAACGTAATGTATCTATTAACTTTTGTTTCTACTTCATGAATGTTCTTATTTCTTTAATTAGTTTTTTTCGCTGAAGAATTCAGGCTTTTTACTTTCCATTAATAACGGCGTGAAATTTTGTTTTATTTCTGTTCGTTCTTCATTTTAATTAAAAAAAGAAAAAAAAACGAGCAAAACTATTTTCATTTCCTAGCAAAACAAAATGAAAATATGAATGTATGGAAATATGTAGATGAAACGAATTGATGCGTTTTTTTTAACGATATAACTGATGTTGCTGCTGCTGCTGATTATTATTTTTATTATTTTTATTATTATCATTATCATCATTGATATTATTATTATTATCATCATTGATATTATTATTATCATTATTATTGTTATTATTATTATCATTATTGATATTTATTATTATTATTATTATTATTATTATTATCATTATCATTATTATTATTATTATTATTATTATTATTATTATTATTATTATTATCATCATCATCATCTAGTGAACAGAACGGTCAGCTCGGGAAATTTCAGCAAGGAGAGCATGACAGCTGATCGTTTAAAGAATTTTAACTCAAGTGGGAAGCACAGCAACGAGACCAATTTTTTGTCAGATCGTCTTCAGATACATTTGATTTAAATAATCATAATGAATTTATTTCTAACATCTGTTTTTTGTTTTTTTATAAAAATATTTTTCTCCCATTTGTCAGCAAATGATGAAATAAGCTTCTTTCTTGTGTTATAATTTAAAAACAAAATTGATCTGTGATGTCCTTGTGGCTGAGAATTTTTTTGGTCTTATCAAGAAGGGAATAGCCTAGTTACAAATGCTTTAAAAAAATGCAAAGATTCTGCAAGTTGGCATTTTACAATATAAGAGAACACACTTTCTGGTTGCAGACGTTGCTCAGCCAAGAACTTTGGAGCCCTACTCCCAATCCCATATACATTAAAAGATCTTTACTCAACAAGAGAGCTCAGAAACAGCACCCAAACTTCATCAGATCATCTTCAGATATATAAGAATATATGGTAAAAATATGAAAATGAGGCTTAACAGCCCACAAAGTCAGATGAGGACATGAAAATAGGCGGTTTTGCTGACACACAAAAATCATCCACATTTCAAACAATAATTCTGAGACTATGATAGTAATAACACTTATGCTCACTGTATACACCTGACCTAATATGTTATGAAGGACAGGAAGGGAAAATCGAAAATGATAAACTGGAGAAAGTAGACCACTCCGTGTACCTAGGACAGCGATTTTACATCAAGTCATTAAAAGAAGGAGAATTACAGCGAAAAATCACACTTGGTTGACAAGCTTTCAGTAGAGCAAGCTTGACTTTCAAGAACAAAATAATCCAACTATTTCAAAAAAGAAGTGTGTACAACCAATGTATCCTCTCGATAGTCACATACCGAGCTGAAACATGGAACCTGAAAAGATTGACCCTTGTGCACACAAGGTAAACATGCTCAACCTCACATGGAAAGATCATAAGACAGCGCGGTATATCAGAGAAAAGACAGGAGTCCGAGACATCATAGAAACTGTTAAAAAAACTCAAATGGCAAAGGGTTTGACATGTTGACTGAATGGGTGACAACCGCTGGACATCACGTCCTACAACATGGATCCTCAGAGATCAGGTGTGAGGCTGTGGCCGACAGAAAGTAAGATAAATTATTATTGGCTCTGCAATGCTAAAGATAGAGATGACTGGAGCAACCAAGCCCCACCATTCAATTTCATCCAACAGGAGTTAACATGATCAAATTTGACACAAATACTCTACAGGACTATCTTCCTTTAATTGATAGTTATACGAATTTTCGCAGATGTCAGAATTCTTTGCAGAAATTCTTCAGATGCTTCTTGATTTACCTATGCTTCCATTTTCAATTATATTGTCTTACTTAACTTCTGACTCTTTCGTGCATAAATGCATACAAGGTATGATACGACATACCATTTTTAATCTTTTTTTGCAGCTGCGTTTGTACAAAATTCGCCACAAGAGTCACAATAAGTGTAAATGAGCCAGCTATTTTTTATGAAGCCCAAGAGAAAACCGCTTCAGATTCTTGCAATTGACAGACATGGAATCATTCGAGCTCACTGACACAATTGATCTACCTGGAGCAGCCGTTGATAACCTTGTCCCGGTCGTAAATTTTTTGTGACAAGACTTGTGGGAGCACCCCTATCATCACTTTTTCAACACATTTATTATTCTGTTGTTACGCTTTAAGGGAATTTCCATGGAAAGGAAGAGTGGCAGCTAGTGCAAACTTACTTCTACTTGAGTGTTCTTTCTATAAAGCATAGTTGAAATTAAATGAAGCATTTTGCCATCAGATATTTCAACAGGTCTCGTTACAATTTTCTTCACTTCATTACCACTGTGTGCTTGACTGATGGTCGTGATCTCGTTGTATGTAATCTTTCGACAGGTATAGTAAATCATTACACAAATATCACTGGTTTGGACGTCAAATCGGTACTTTTTCAAACTGCTTCCGTTTACCTTTCAAGCAGAGTTCACTAATGTCTGAATGCCTTTACCAACTTCCTATAAACTTCTGAGTCTTGATCCTTGCATTTCACAGAATATCACTTATCTCTTAAATATCGTTCTTCATCTAGATCTTCATGCAGGTCTCCTCCATATCTGTCATTCCCGTTCAGTATTCTTTTTAATGATATATAACTAGCCGAAAATCTGTCTCCGTCAGGCTACTTATTCAAGAGAGTGTCATAGCCATCAACTTCAAGGCAATCCTTGTCATATTCATCCATCGTGGAGAGAAAAACTGATGCAGGAAGGCATCAAACCAAATAACACAGGAGAAAAATCCAATATGACGCTATGTGTGTTATACAAAATGCAGAGCAGAAAAGCAAATGAACACTCCCGAACAAATGTGAATTCAATGTTCAAACGATATGTAATTTTATATAGTGAAAATGTTTACAAACTCAGGAAAATGGGTCCATAGTTTCAGTTTAACAAGTCCCTCCGTTCTGTTTGATCAAGAAAGAAAGAAAATCCATTTTCATTCATTCATACCGTTGAGTTGTTTGTGAAAGACTCAGAAAAAGGTTGTTTTTTTCCAAATTAGCCAAAGATGACTACTATATTAAGACTATACAGACACTTGGGACATTTCATGTGTCTGTTATCCAAGCTCATGGCCGCGGCCAAATGGATATAATTTTTTTTTAATAGCCATTGTTTCAATTTTACAATAAAAACATCCTTGCTTTGTATAACCATATTGCCTTGTTAGTCATTCATACAATTTCTGATAATATATGCACACACACACACAACAAACACAAACACACACACACACACACACACACACACACACACACGTATATATATCAGGTTACAAAGCAGTGAGGTGACACCAAGTTCAGCTTCGTTGAGCAGTGTTTTGAAATGGAGAAGCAAGCTCCAGAAATACTGATGATATTCATTGACGTTCGCAATCGAAGATATGCCTTTAAGGATGTTATCTTTCCTGCAAAACCAGACGAACTGTCGTATTTCCTTTGTACTTCCATGTTTATCAATCGTTGTTACATACAATGTTCTGTTAATTATTGAAGATACACTTTTGGCTCGTACTGCCAAGAGAGTCAAACAAATCATGTGGATGTTTGCCACTTTGACTCCTTTCCAGATGAGCTAAAATGTCTGAGAACTAGATCATTCTTTTTGGTGCACTGTGGATAAAAATTGCGACATATGGCATATATGCTTAAGAATTTAGCATTTGTTTGCACAGACTTAAGATGCAACATCGAACCTGTGATCTGCACAGTGAATGCTATGCACAATGAAATTATCCGCTCGTAGTCTTACTATGACACCTTTGATATGACCACCATGCCTGCTCTCTGCAATTCTTAGTCTACAGTATGTACCACGAAAACGAAACGTTCATCCGGGAATCAAATATGGTTTCAGTGACTTGCTGATGTACGACATAGATTCCAACAAAATCTTTGTGAACAGCCATATCAACCTTCCACATCCATCGCACCACAGTTTCTGTTCTTTTGAGTTACCCGCGTGACTTCGTTTGCTCTGTATGCTGTCTATCAAATATCGTGAGACTGTTTGTCATGATCTGTATTTACTCGCTAATAATATTGAGCCAAGTATTTTATTTACTGCTCCACTTTTTTCCCGATTTTATGACATCTTCGCTCCTGCTTTTCAGTCGTTGAATCAGGTTACCTTTTATTTCAATGTCACCTCGGATAGATAAACCATGCCTCTCCAAGAACTACAAACTGCTGAGTTGGTATTCTGTTTGTTTTTGTATTTTTGTTCAAATCTGCACAAACACTGACTTTACATTTTAACAGTAAATCCTTCCAATATGCTTCAACATGGCTATAGGGCGGCCTATTTATTTACAACCTACTCAAGTTATTTTTGACGTTTTTTTTTTAATTGCGTCATCTACTTTATGACTGAATGAGAATAAATCTGATTCTTTTGCTTCTCTGAAAAAAGTTGTATTTTAAACAATACGTGATGGAATTATATTTCTCAACATTGGGCTGCAGGCACAATGTTGTTCTTTGTTTTCTGCCATCGTGGGTGATATGTTTCATTGGGGTTTCGTTGATTTTCTTTGGAAGGGGTGAATGGATATATTAATCGAAACAGCTCATCACATAAAGCATCAGCTGCAGTTGTAGCCGTTGAGTACCCAACGGTAACCCTCTGGGTTTGAGTTATTAATGATTTAGGACTAGAAAAAGTGATTATGGACATGAAATTGAAAGTGTCCGCGGCCTTTTTTTAATTCAGCTTCAACACAGCCCTCTGTAGGTGCTTTCGGGTAAGGCGCTTCTTCAATTGGAATCGCCTCTTTAAGCACCGATGGCATAGCTTAGCGTAAAGAAAGGTACGACAATAGGATATAACCAAGATAGCCAGGCCATTATTAATGAATGGAGGACAAATTAAATCCCTTGATGCATTCATTTAAGGAAAGATAATTTTATGGGATGGCTGAAGTTCTGAGAACGATGTTAATCTATCATTTCAAAACCTTATTGAATAATAGGAAAATATTCTAATTTTTTGAAGCAAAATATCCTGAAAATCATACTATGCATCAGGATGGTTTCATTCAAACAAGACAGTAATTATAGGTGGACATTGCCACTTCAATGAAGTGACTGCGATGTTAAACTACGAAGTTGAATGTGTCACAGAGGGAATTCATGACACTTTTCATAAATTCTAAAGATTATTCCTGTGTGTGTTTCTAGTCAAACACGAATGTCAACTCTGTACAAGAGTGCTTAGAGTAGAATAATTTCCCTTCATGCAAACAATACTTGGAATATTGAATAAGCAATCAGACTGTTTACACAAACAACACAAACACACACACACACACACACACACATATATATATATATACATACATATATATATATATATATATATATATATATATATAGAGAGAGAGAGAGAGAGAGAGAGAGAGAGAGAGAGAAAGAGAAAGATGAATGGATGGATAAAGATAAAATAAAAATGTATCTGTCTGTCTGTCTCACTTTATAGGGCACACTCTTGCATATAAGAAGTTGAAATTCTATATAGAATTACAGTTTTTTCCGTAAAAAATAATTGCACATTTCAAATAAGGATTATTTGATTTTCAATGAAACTTGCAATGCAAACTGATTTTCCACGTTACTGTTCTGGGAGTTTTCAGTTCAATCTCTCTTTAGCTGATCTAGTTTCTGCCCAGATACAAGTGGATTCGACATTACACTGTCAGCTTTTGACTAAACAAATGCTTTGTAGATTTCTATCCGCGTAAGTAAATACATTTTTCAAGAAAGTGAAAACTTTTGATGTAACTTATATCATGGAAACGTAATTTTTGGTTCGTAAGTGTAATTTTCTCCTTTTTTGAGAAAGAGAAAACTGGTTTAGACGTTATTCTTTTGGAATATAATTTGTTTGAATATATTTTTGTGAACTATGCGTAAATGTTGATGTTTCTTTTCTATTTTATTCGTTTAACCTGTAAAAGAATTGTTTTTGAAGAAAAAATAAGTAGATGCTCCTGTTTAATTGGTATAACCTCGTCGTTAGTTCATCTACTTAGAGAACCAAATAAGTTCCGCTATACGACCCTGTCTGTCCTGTTTTTCTTGTAAATAAGAATAGTTCCTACTTATGATTTTTCTTTTTGATTTAAGGTTTTTGTTTCTTCCATTAAAACATTTAAAGTATGTATATATTTGAAAATAAATTTCAGTTATAATGAAATTTCTTTTAAAAATAATAGTGAATTTGTCCAAACGGAGTTTCAAAAAGTGGGTAGCAGATATTTTTATTCGCAATTTTTCCCAATGAGTCCAGTGTTAGAGCACAAAAACCAAAGTTCATGTCGATCATCATATAAGTATATTAACTTACTAAGGATTTGGTATCAGACCATCTAAACTGGGAGATCAGAAGAGGTTCGAACTATCTAACAACGACCTGAAAGATTTTTATGCTGATCATTGCTATACAACGTTTTTTTTTTCTTTCATATGATGACTTCGTATCAGACCATCAGGAGTGGGAGATCCATTGAAGATTGGACCCACTAGCACAAGCCAGTAATATCAGTTCGGTGATCAATAATATACTACGTGTGACGAGATCCATTTTTTCGTAATATTTTTTTCAATATTTATTCTGTATCAGACAATCAATAGTTGAGGATCTATTGAGAATCGAACCCGCAAACAGCAGCTGAGAAGATAAGATTGATGATCATTGTTTTACGACGTATTCCATCAATAACCTTTCATATGATCTACTCGTTTATCGTAGTTGAAAAGAAAACTTACTATTTTAGTAAAATAATACAGAATTCATTTACAGGAAGAGTGCATTATGAAGTTTGTAGGGGGGATTTTCATCAGCAAAATGTATTCCCCTTCAAATTGGAAGAGTCAAGTTTTACGGACGACAGCAACCACACTAATAATTTCTAGCGTAGTTTTAATTGGGTAGGTCAAAAAAGAATTGAATTATCTAAACTAGGCGTTAACAACTTCGGCACCACTTTGTTATAGTAGTATTGCAGCACACGTAACTAGTAAGCAAACAAAAACTTTCATTGAGACAAGAATTAGCAGGCGGGAAAATCTGGTTAAAATTGGAGTTTTAATTGATTTGCAGTTGCTAAAGATAGAGTTCAACTGCACTTGAGAATGAGAATTGCTCTCATAAAATAGATATTATGGAATTACTTATTTGAATCCTCTCTTCTGCATTCAATTATTTTGCTGTCTCTGTCCGAACCTGTCAACTTGTCCTTTTCAGCAGGGCACAGGTTAAAAGCCCACCACGGCAGGTTCACCTTGTTTTGTTGGTATCGCTGCGTAATACATAACACACCCAATTAGTGGATTCCGGTTTTTGCGATGCTGATTGTCACATCACTTGCAACCATTTTCTTAGTGCTTTCACTGTAATTATTGTAGATGGTCGTCAGCCGAACAGCACTGAAAATGGACTCTACGAGATGAATCCAAACTCACAATTTGTGGTCTCTCCATTTATGTCATGAATGTTCTGATTTTATATAAGAACGTGTTTCTACTTCTGTTTCCTTCTTCTATTTAACTTCTCAAAGAGATAGGGATTGAAGATACCAAATGTATTCTTTCAAAATCGAAATTTTATAAGCAGACTTTTAGGATCCCAAATAGTATAACAGAAAATAGAATCGTCATAATAGCAGCCAAGATCAATAACAAGAAAGATGTTACCGTAATGAACATTATAATTAGGAAACGAACTTTGAACGGTGGGGTGAAAAACTGAATTTAGATTTTAAACTTAACGTTGATTCTCATGGAGAAAAGATTCACTAAGATAGAAAGCATAACCAATTTTCGAGAAGCGATCGAGAACAGATTCAAGGCAACACTAAAAATAGCCTGAAAATATAATTAAGGAAGCAGCAAAGATGGTTGGCAATACAAAGGCAAACAACATTGAAATTAATCAAAAGAAGAAGAAATTTCGCTATAAAAACTACAGAAGATGAAACAAAACTCAACAAACAAAAAAGTAATATGAAAAAGGGGAGGAAAATATTAGGAGTATTGCAGAGGTTATCAGAAAGGAAAAAAATGAAGCTCATGCTGCTGAACATACCGGCTAACCAAAGATGTTTGCACCAAAGGACGGAAATGAGGAAATTTATGCACTTCAAAACTAGAATTACCACAAACTGATAAGCCAGAAATACTACTGATATCCGAACCATAATGGAAAATAGTGTTTTCACTACAAAATATGAGACACGGAAAAACTCGAGGCGAGGATGGCATACCAATGTGCCTTCTAAAAATGTTGGTGCTGACTTTTAGTAGTCTTTGAAGGTAAGTCGAAGGTCGGGTCGTGTCAAGAGCAACTTTTTGAGTTCACCAGAGGTCAGCAACACATATCCATATCCCTGGGAGTTCCCTGTGTACAACAAAATTCTCAGTCTTTAGGCTGCAGCGGCGCCCATTATATCTGAAAATGCCATAATTGACTTGAACCTAAAACTGACTCCTTGAGTTCACAACAAATCATCAACATCTATTTTATATTCATTCCAATGTATCTTTATACAATTTTTTCAACTTTTAGAGTTTAACCGTTGAAAAGTCGATAATAGTGAAGTTACAAAGTAAGAAACAAACACCCCTAATTATAATTGTATAAAAAAAATTATATAAATCAAACGTCAGATGATACGAAAACACATCTCTTCTATGATACCAAAAACCACGCTACAACTATGCGGATTAGCAATCCCCCTACTGAAAAATATTTTTTCTGATAATAATAATAATAATAATAATAATAATAATAATAATAATAATAATAATAATAATAATAATAATATGTAAAGAATGCAACCTACTTGAAATATGATGAACAATCAAACACTCTTAATAATCAACTAAGTTGTCTATAGTCTTAAATTAAAAAAAAAATCACTCTTTTTGATAAAACATTTTTTTCAAACCGAACTTTATAAACTTGAGACAATACGACTGTGAATGAACTAATATTTCTTAATTTTACCCAGATGTTTCACGTATCCCATCAGCTGTTGTTCCTACGTGACTTCAAACGCCCCATATATAGGAAAACCTTACACACACATATACATATGCTGTTGAATTTAATTTGGATATGTGGATTAATACACTTAAAATCTTCGCTCCTGACGGTCTTTATGAAGATTCTCATCCCAACTCACACACACATCCTATGCGTTTTATATTCTTCCACATCCAAACCACTGCAACAAGTATCTGATATTCACCTTTATAGGATACACAGGTTTTTAATCGTGCATTACATATTTCCACATGATATGACACTGTACATCACTTATTATTGTGTTTTTTACATGTATGTAGGCAGGCAAGTGTTTGGTTACGTATTTGTTCGTGTACGCATGTATATACGTATGCATTTACACATATATGCGTATAGACATTATATGTATGTGTATATGTACGTTTTTATGCGTATATGTATATGGTTATCATATGTGTATACTCATGAGATTAGTTAAAGATGTATAGTCATGGGTTCTATATATCCCTACTAATAACCTCACGAACTTTGTACTGGAAAGTGACCTAGATTGATTCAAAGTCTAATAATTCTCAGAGATACCAGGACTGCTGCATTCATCTAAAGGTTCAAACTACGACATACTTTCTCGTATAGAAAATAGGCCTGATATTCAACCTACAGATTACAATGACTTCCGATTGATACATAACCTTTTAAACATTAAAAATCACTCATTTGTTACCGAAGATGGGAACCCTCTCCCGAAACATGCATAGTATTGTATAAAAAAAATTTGAAGAATTAGAACAGCAACTGCACAACGGATATATTCATAATTACTACGAAATATCAGTAAATTCTTTCGGATTGCTGTTCGAGGAGTGTACTTCGGAATGGATGGTGGGGTGTAGGTATACTCTTTTGAAAAAAATTGATAAAATTCCCAATTTTCAGACCCTCTGAACTCTTCCATATCAATTGTTTTCTACACTATATGCTATGTATATCAAAATCCTCATACTGATTGTTAGTCATTTTGAACATTATTCATTAGTATTTAAAGAAACAACCCTTTAAACAAGATGAAGTCTAAACACCTCTACAGCGACCTACATGTGACTCATCATCATCATCATCATCATCATCATCATCATCATCATCATCATCATCATCAGTCTTCCAACGTCTGTCGTTGGACATAGACCTTCCCCAGGATTCACCACACTTCTCTATCATGGGTGTCACGGAGCCAGTACTTCCTGAACTTGTTGAGCTCGTCTCTCCATAAAACATTCAATTGCACGTGTGATCTCAGGGGATCTATGTCGTGAGTAATGATGTCCATCACCTGTCCGCCATTCTTACAACATGGCCAGCCCACTGCCTTTTGAGATTCTTAATGGATTCTATGATGTCCCTGACTCCTATCTTCTCCTCGATATAATGGTCTCTCCACGTGAGGCCCAGCATGATTCTTTCATATGCACGTTGCATGGTCCTCATTTTTCGGATTTGTCTCTTGCTTAGGTTCCATCCAGGAATAACTTCTGTTTTTCAACTGCAATATAAGCAAGTAATTACGATCAAATGAGCAATGTGTTAACAGATCGAAAGCTTTGGAAATAAATAGCTTGTGGTAAGTTATTATTGAATTTATGTTGATAAGGTTAATTTCTCTGAAGATCACTTCATTTGATCTAAAAAAATCAGAGTTTTCGCTCGCTAAAGTATATAGTTATAAGAGTTATGAATGTAAGAAAAGGGTCAAAATATAAAAAGCAAACTAATCTGACGTAGTTAATCCGACTATGCAAAACTTCTCTGATTACTTTCTGCGTAGAATCAAGCGTGGATTTCCAGATTAAACACTTCAAAAACCACAAATCGTAAATAATTTCATGCCAGGATTATATTTGTAATTGACTTGAGTATTCAGTTTTGATTTTAATGACCCATTCTTGCTTCTAGTAGATTGATTTTGGTTGAAAATATTTTTGATGCTTTTTTTATATGTTTCAGTACCAAAACACGTTTTATGTGGTTTCATAACGAGGCATGCTTGTTTCATTTTTATTACAAATATGCTAAAGGAAAATAATTAAAATGAGAAAAGACAAAAGATTGAGGGATTCATTTTTCGATCTAAAGTCAAAGATGAATGTATTTTGAAACACATTTCCGTTGTGCGCCCTTTACCTTTTCCTTCCGCAGATTCTTTTTTTTTTCTATCTCTAAATCCCACTCCCCCGTCCCTTGTTCATCATTCAACCCGATCGGTCTTAATCTGACTTTCTCTCTATTCAACTTATAAATTCATGAAATAAATATTTATGGTTGCTTGGGCAAATATATGCATACTTGGGAAGCAGATTTGTTCACTGTCTAGAAAATTATGACAACAATGAATATAATGTGAATCCGACATATAGGGGAGACCGGGGCTAGATGCATCCAGGGGTGAGTCAGACAGTGGACTTTTTCTAAAGCCTAAGCGGTTTTCAGTCATATAACTGATATGAATGTCACATGATCGCCTACCTTATAGCACCGGTGCATACACGTTGAAAACAGGCGAGGTGAGTGTTAAAAACTGATTTCAACCATAAAAAGTAGATTTCTTTATACAATCAGGGCTAATGAATGGTATCAGCTATACATAAATAACTGTCAGCAAACCTGTATATCAAAGATATTGTTAAGGAGTAATGCTTACGCTCTATGCAGTAACAATGGTAACTGCCATTCCCCACCTGAATAAATATGTCAAGTGTAGGGGTAAGTTTTCAAGATTGCTATCCATTAATAAAGGAAAAGGGAGAAGAAAGTGAGGCAAAAATAGTAAAAAAGGGAAGCAGTTTACTGAAACTGATTATTGAAATAGGAATAGCTCACTGGAGGAGAAATAAGACCGAAAAAGAAGGGGAAAAAGGAAGATCGAATAATATGATATCAGACGTGCTGGTACAGACGGAGAGAGGAATTCCAGAAGATGACATTAAGAAAGATGGAAAAATATCAAGGAAAGTGACAAAGAATAGAAACAATTTTAGTATTCCTGTAAAAAATATGAATTCTGACTTAATCTTAGGAGCTAATTGTTGACAACTATTTCTAAATGCTAACATTTTCTCACCTGATTAAGTCAATGCCACAACAGTTAGATGACTGTTCACCGGACAATCGACACTTTGGATAGGTAAATAAATACATGCCCTGTAGACAGAACTGTAAAAGCACCTATAATGTTGTGTTTATGATAATATCTCTCTTTTCCTTTATCACCATTGGATGAGGTGTGCCCGTTGCGACATTTTGAACATGTATTCTTCAGTATATTTGGGATTCTTAAAAAAACAAACATTTCCACTGTATGCTATTTAAAGCATTTGGTTTCAGATCATAAAATACTATGTGCCGTTTGAATTGTGCATATATCGAAGAGGCTGGATAACAAGCGGAAGTCAAGGGTGATCATTCTTAGAGAGAAATGAAATATCTTAATACGTCTATTTTTTTTACTTGTTTTCATGAGATTTCTTGAGAACCGCTGATTATGACAACTTCAAACTCATAACTGCACTGCCTGCGCTGGTTATTCTTTGGCTCTTCGAAAACTATGAAATAATTTCCAAGTAGATTTAGCTAAAAGTTCCCAAGGAATACCTTTTTTTTGGATTGATGATAGCTCCTTTTTGTTTTGTAATATAACCTTTGGTTCACAAAATCATCTTCATTGGTTTGTGCTAAGTATATTTCAGTTATGAAATTCCCTGAGGTTAATCTCTCTGCACAAGAATTCTTAATTTTTATTTTCTGAATTTCTTACAGAATCGAATAAAATATTCATAACAGTGTTCTCATTGTATTTAAACCTTCCCTTTGGAAGTCTTAAACTTAATCTGACACAAGAATTGGATAGTATCATACCTGGTGAGAATCGATATCAATATAGAAATAATGGATTACAAGATGGCTAACATCTCAATCACAGTTACCTATGACTTTTGAAATATATCAGAGGTATTGATTGCGCAATCATCATTAGCAAGGAAATCAAGATCGGCAAACCAAATTCCAATGTCAGTCTAGGCTGCAATGGTTCAATTTGCGCTAACGCCCCATCCCCAAAAGATATATGTATCTCCAATGGCATGTCACGATGATCGACGGATCAGAGAGAGACTGAGTCAGAACGTATGCAAACCAAGGTGTGTATGCACGTACATACGTATATGTACTTATATATATATATATATATATATATATATATATATATATATATATATATATATATTATGCATATAAACATAGATATAGATATATTCTTACAAGCACACAAACACACACACACACACACATATATATATATATATATATATATAGTGAAGAATATTTTCGAGGTTTCTCAGACATCAGCGTCGAGATGGGGAATGATGATGTTTTTTCACAAGAGGAAGACTGTATCTTTCAAACGGATGTAAAGATTGAACGGAAGTTGTTTTATTTTGATTAAGCATTTTCGACTGCTATTCTATTTTTCTAATGGAAAGTTTAAAACTTTGCGAATATGAGATTTTCTGAATTCTTTCCTGCCTCTTTTACTATGCCGGTTGAACTAATTCATGAAGAAAGCATCCATTAGTCCATCCATATGTCCACTGGAAGTCTTATTTTGAGGAGTTTTTTCTCACCCCTTCTGGATCTGTTTACTTGTTTGCAGATGTTATCATTTTTATCATGGTAGAACATTTTTGTAGTACATACACGTAATTGTTTTTGAAGAATAGTTGTGTTAGAGAACTGTTTTATATACACAGTTTCAAATAGTATCAATAGTTTTTTTGAGCAAGGACTTTAATAAACAAACTTTCATCGCCTGGTGAAGCTGAAGCACCCTGAGCAGGTGAAAACTATAAGGTAATGCTATATTTAGGAGTTACACATGGGGAGATAGTTTCATCGAATGTCTGAAATGTGGATTTTAGAAATTATCGGCCTGAGGGTGTGTGTCTGTTTTGAGTGCTCAAGTGTTCCCAAAGAGATATCGGGGTCGGCAATTGCCAGTATTTTCACCTTGAAAAATCGCTTTTGGGCGTTTCTCCAAGATTTTATTTCATTTACATTCTTTATTATGATGTCTGCAGGAGGGTTTTCCATCGATTTGGTCGTTAAGTACAGACTGGATTTTCAAATTGTAATCCTGTGTGTTTTGGATGACGTATATATGAGATTAATCACCACATTTGATATTGTTAGGATTATTATGAAGTTCATTAGCATTTTTGTTTTGTTTTTTTTTTTTGGTTTAAATGGAGCGGGTTGAAGATTGGGGAGATTTATTTCAGTTCACAATCCACCTGTTTGTCTGTCTACACGGAAACGCCTCCAGCAGAAACAAGATAAAAATTATCCCCACCAAATGTTCTGTGTGTACCAATATAACCCATAAGCAGGATTTATTCTATTCTCCGAATTTTTTTCTTTCGGTATTGGTGGTACCAATGGAGCAAAAAGGCTAAAAATTTAATTATTTACTCCTTTTAATGTCTAGAAAGAACGGGCTTTTTGTTCATTTGAAAATCTGTTTCTGATGGGGCATTCAGTTTGTAATGAGTGTTCTGTCTAAATCGGCTTAGTGCCCTGCAGCATTGACGCTATTTTAGAGAAATTACACTTTTAATGATCACTGCTCAATGCAAAGCGAGAGAAATAAGTGATCCACTGATCATCCCTTATCCATTTTTAATTGATCACCATTTACACGGGATATTACCAAAAGACTATAGTTTCGTTACGGTTTCTATTGTGACTGTGGTGAAAGACATATTTTCACACCAAACAAAGGGGAAGAAACCATTAGTGTTAGCGAGAATTAGTTATGGGGTCGGTCGGTCATTCACACTCTTTCTTATGCAGAGTTTTAATGCACCTGTCAAATCAGAGTCGTGTTTAAACATACCTCTCTTCCGATTTCTTGATGCTTCAAATGGAGATATTATGGTTATAGCGTCTGGGAATCGTAGCTGATCAGTCGGGGAGATATGCATGCTGCGTGTAGACATGTTTTCCCGTGATCGGCTGTTGGAAAAGTGAGGAATTGAAAATTTTAAACTATCAGATTAAACGAGACAAGATTAAATTAAGACAAGATGACCAACAATAAATGATGGTCATCATCATTATCACTCTTTTAACGTTCATTGTTGGACATCGAGATCTTACACAGGATTCTTCACAATTCTCTATCATGGGCGTCGCAAAGCCACTATTTCCTAAATTTGTCTTGTTCAGTTGTCCGTCTTGTGTTCTATCGGCCTCGGTTTCTCATGTGATCTATGGGGATCCATGTTGTGACACATGATATCCATCGGTTGTCTTTCATTTTTGCAACATGGCCTGCCCATTGCAATTTGAGTTTTTTAATAGTTTCTATGATGACACGGACTCCCGTTTTCATCCTTAGATACTGTGCTGTTTTGTGATCTCTCCGTGTAAGGTTGAGCATGATTCTCTCATGCACACCTTGCATACTTCTCAGTTTGTAGGTCTCTCTCTTGGTCAGGCTCCATATTTTAGCTCCCTTAGAGATTATCGGGAAGGTGCATTGGTTGTATACTTTTCTTTTTAAGATTATTGGGATCATCTGGTTTTTGAAAGTTGAGCTTGCCCTGCCAAAGGCTTGCCATACCAAGGTGATTTTTCGTTTGATTTCCATCTCTTTTGAGGATTTCATGGAGATTCGTTGTCCTAGGTAGATGTATTGGTTATTTTATCGAGTTTTGCATCTTCTATCTTGACAGTTATGTTCTTACTTTCAACATGATCATTGCTCATGATTTTCGTTTTACTGAAGTTCATGTGTAGGCCGACTTTTTTGCATCCTTTGTTCAGATCATCAAGCATTAGTTGGAGGTCGTGTAGGTTTTCTGCAAAAAGGACAATGTCGTCTAAAGTTACTCATGTATTCGCCGTCTATTTTGATTCTATTTTCCCCAGTCAATGTTTTGGAAGATCATCTCAAGCCAGGCAGTAAAGGGTATCACCTTGTCTAACTCTTTTTGGAGGTGAAACGGTTCAGAGTCCTTATGTAGCCTAAAGAAAGAGTTGCTGTGATTGTATATGCGTTACAGTACTTTAACGTATACAGGGTGTACACCTAGGATGATGGCCTTCATGACTCTGGGAATTTCTGCATAGTCGAATGCCTTCTTGGGGTTACAATACATAACCCTTTCTTCCAACTTGTTGTGAAAAAAAAATCTTTTAGATGTTTCTGTTTTCCTATCTGATTTAAACCTTTCATTTTTCTATTCAAATTTTCGTCCAGCTTTCCAAAAACTAGAGATATTATTCAGAATATTATCTAAGAATATCTCAAACAACCTATGAAAAACCATTCCTAAACGAGAGAAAAAAACAAAACCTTTTTTGAATCATAATACCATTAGCAATTGATTAGCATAATTATGGACTACAATCATTGTAATGATTTGTATAGACATCCGTTTTTGATATAAACATTAGACAAAGTGGAATTTTTCGATATTAGTTAAATATTGCTCTTCAATCAACGGCCACAGTTATTCATTTTAATGTTGATCACGCATTCATATTTTTCTGAGTAACAGGGATTGATAGAATTGTAATCGAGCGTTGCCAATAGATTATGCTGAACTAAGTAGAGACAGCAGCATCATTGAATGATAAGTTCATCATGCATCGTTACCCCTAGACACTCAAAAGCTTATTTGATTAATTATTTGGAAAAAAATATCTTCACTTGTATTGTTTTACGACAGTTATTCAGCATTTATTGGGTATCAATCAATCTTAAATCTATCACCTTTCTGTATTAGTTATGCAAAAAAAGATTTGTCAGACACTGTCAAATTTTAATAACAATTAGAATAGTAATTAGTGGAGATTAGTTGGAATATTGCGTTTGTCGGTACCACGCCAGTGCTGGGGTCGGCATTAATACTTGAGAAAGTGTAAAGGTCAGAATAGATTTGCTATCAATATCCCCTGCTAGTGACAAGAAACAGCAAAGGCAAGGAATGATAGCAATAAAACAAAAAAAGATGTAAAAACGATAAATGTGTGTAGTGATGATTATAACAAATGCAAACTGGACATTATAATTAATTGCAAGATAATCCTGATATTATTCAAACTAATGTTCTCCATTATGAAAACACCGCTCCATGTCATCTGGCAGAACTGTAACAGATATAAATTCCCAGAGTCACGCAAAACAAAAAAAAAGAAACCAAAACTAATGTGTTTTTATTCACTTACCCCATGGTCAACCCTCCCACAATATTTTTTTGTAATTCTTTCAAACAATTTTGAGATATTTCTGTTACGTGGACATATAGCTTCGATGCAGGGAATGTAACAGTATATTGATTATTCCTCCCGAATTGTGTCTGGACATATTTAAAACGATCACAACATCTATGCACAAATTTTACATTCAGTCCTCTCTTATACTCTTAAGTATCAAATCAAATCAAATCGAATACTATCTGATGACTATCTATCTAATTTTAAAAATATTTTTCTCTTTTTTGGGACACAAATTACTCTGCCTATTACAGCAGATATTTAAACTTGTAAAATAAATAATTTGAGAAATCTCTGTTTGTATGTGAGTGTTCACTGATATAATCAAAAATCTTACCACTTTACGGAGTCGCCGGTCCATGCCCCGGATATTTCAGGGTCTGTCAAGTTTAAAGTCTTTACAGTTAAAGTTCTCAATATGAGGGACGTGCTCAATTCACAATGAATCCATCTTTCGAGAGAGAGAGAGAGAGAGAGAGAGAGAGAGAGAGGGGGAGAGATCAGGTTTTTTCTTTATATAATGACACTGAATTGAGTTATACTTAGATGGGTATAATGAAAATCCATTTTGACTCTTTTACATTGTCGCTATCAACAATATCATAGACAAAGAACAGCGTCTCATTATTTCAAATTTAGATCACCTGAACGTTTTTATGGAACTAGTCGAGTAATGAAGAGCGAATACTTTTTGGCTGTTCCTTTTCTTTTTTTTTTTTTTTTGCAGACTCTATTTTTCTACTTATCCAATTGCTTTTTCAACTATTTTTTTTTGTCGAATAAGAAAGTACGACAAAACAATTTTTTCATCAACGTGGAATAATTTTTAGGTAAGATTTCATTTTTTCTCACTATTTATTTTCAGATCTGAATTAAGTATCAAATATCCAAATTGAAAACACTGAAGAGAAATACCCATAATACTTCGAAGGCGTAGCTGCGTGCGACTGAGAGAAAATGACAATTATGTCAGGCTACTCCACGCACCATGAAGCCAAACTCCTTCAAAAACGCACTTCACTTCGCATGGATGATCACTGAAGAACAGTTGTATTTGGTTTGATGGGTTCTGGTACACCTGTCCCTCTGATTCCCATTTACAACATTTTTCACTCGTTATCCGAATTGATAGAAAAGGTTTTTTTTCAAAAATGGTGACATGAACGTTCTACAAATATTTTTAGAGTCGAAACCGTCTTTATTCTATTGCAAACTAATCATTTTGACATCACATCTGCCGTAAATGAGGATTGATGAGGGTTATTATAAGTGTTTTAAGGGATAAGATTTCACTGATAGCAGAAAATGTTCAGAAACTTTGTGATCAACCGAATATCTTGTTACTTATAACGATCATATTGTCAACGAAGATTCAAATCGCGGAATCGAGATTTACACCCAATTTAGACATCAAATTTTATTACATTAAACACCCACTCAATAGGCGTTGTAAATGGCTAAAAAAACAAAACAGAATTGATATGATAGATGGATGGGAATTAGGTTTGTTTCTTAAAAAATGATTTGTTAGCATGCTTTTATTCTCAGTGTGAAGAAAAAGGGTACTAATTTTTAAAAAATGTGGCTAATATTGGTTGGAATTTAAAGACAGGGGGGCTATCATTGAGACAGGGGGGTTAATAAGAATGGAGGTTGATGTCCCAATAAAGTCCCTACAAATATGATTTACAAGGGCGGTGCCGTTTGGGAAAAAAGGCAGAATAGTGTAAAAAGGGAGGGGGTAAATTTTAAATGAGGTTTAATATCAAGAAGAGGGGCTCTGATGGCCAAAGTTTTAAAAAAAGTAGGGATTCATAGTTGGAAAAAAGTGGGGGCAAAAGGCCCAAAATGGAGGGCGTAGGAAGAAGGATGTCAGAAAAAGAGGAGCTTAAGTTAAAAAGGGTGCTGAAAAATGGACCTAATGTTCAATGAATTGGGGGACAATGTTGAAAAAAGGGGACATATGATAAAAAGGTTGAATGTTAGAGAGGTTTTTTTCAATAGTATTGGGCAAATGTCTAATGTTAAAAAAGAGTGTCTCTCAAAAAAAGGATGCATAATGAGAAACGAGGGACACCAATGATACAATGGTAATAACAGGAAATGCTGATAACTAACGATCGGGTGAGTTGGAGAGTTAAATCAGCAAACTGAAAAAAGGAGGAGGGAGTAATGTTAAAAGTGTGTCATTTACATGCTGCCTGGTGAACACAAGGTAAATCTTAATAATCACAGGCTAAGATGATTTTGTGCAAACCTCCAGACATTTGAAAACGATAAATGATTTGTAATAACTTGCATCAATCATGTTTTTTGACGATTCCTTTCGGAGAAATAATTGAAGTTAAAAACTGAGTGTTTCATTAAAAGATCAAAGGAAGCACACTGTCATTTCTTATCAAAACGCAATGACAAACTGCACTGTCTGAGGAGAAAACCACCAATGGTTTGGAGGTAAACGTTAATGAGAGTTATTTACCAATATTACATTTACCAAATTATCTCTCTCTCTCTCTCTATCTATCTATACATATATATATATATATATATATATATATATATATATATGTGTGTGTGTGTGTGTGTGTGTGTGTGTGTGTGTGTGTGTGCGTGTGTCATTACTGTTTATAAAATTTGAACAAAATAGAAATTTGTTCTTGCATGGCTTTTAGAGTTGAAAACCAGACATCCTGCAACTGAATGATTTTTTTTCTACGAATGAACTGCACCAGCTTGTTGATTTGGAGCCATTTTATGGTGACACTCCACTTTTCTTACTAATTGAATAGGTGCATTAAAATGGATTGGCCTAAACAATATGTCAACAGCATCGACTACTGATAGAGGTTCACATGTCCGAATGACAATTGGCTTTTTCTACTTCAAGAGTATAACCATAAATATAGTTCAATCTATTGACTACAATGTTCCGAATATATTTCAAAAAGTTACATATTCGTTAAATATCATTGGGAAATCAATTCGATATCTATTTCTGCTGAGTTGAAGTTTAATTCAACGACAAATTAAAGATTCTATAATCTTGAGAAAATTGATCTTCTTAAATTATTGAATGTTTATTTTACGAACATTAGAGATATTTATTTGAGGCAATTATGTGAGCTACATATATTTGAGCCCAACACAAGAAAAATGTAATTATACACTCTTGGGCACACATACTATGGAAATCATCGGTTATAAGCAAGAGCATCCGGCCAAGTGGTGAAACCCCTCATCAACCACCTCAGAAGATCCAGTGACCTGCTTATTTGAACTTTGGCCTGTGTTAATAGTTTGAAACCTCATGACATGAGGGAAATTTGATGCAGACGCAAATGCTCGCACATACGCTTTTGCACAATGGACTAAAACGTAAATGTTGTATATTCCTTCTCGTGCTCAATTCAGTAATCGTTATTAAATTATTTATAAGACTTGAAATTAATTAATTTCATCCGTCAAAAACTTGTCTTTGAAAGATTTCCTACGGTAAAGCCTATAGTTTTGACTATGTTTCTTAGAGAATGACCAAAACTAATATAATGAGACATTTATATTTGAAACAACACGATTTTTTCTAATAAAAAAAAAGACATTAATAGTTTTTCTAAGGCAAAAAAACAAACAACCTAATTCAGTTCAATGACGGCACAAAAGATTTCAAGCGACTGCAGTGGATTTTCTTCAAGGAGATAAGTTATTCACGATCAAATCTTGAAAAAAATAACTGTTAACCCCAAGGTACACATAGAGGGAGATAGATAGATTGATATGAACACACGGAGAGAGTGAGAGAAAGGGACATACAGAAATATATAGAAAAAGGTCAGAATACGTATTGTATTCACCAAAGTGAAAATTCCATATAAGATGTAAATAAATATCACTGATTCGATGTACACGGTGCCTATCATTATATTTTCAAGTCGATATTGAGTCGACCTTCACGCGAAATATATCGTAGAAACTAAATTCGAATTGTGTACAAATGATATCTCTAACATCACACAGACACAAACGTAAATAGACAGATACACACACACACACACACACACACACACACACACACACACACACACACACATATATATATATATATATATATATATTTGTCTTCAGTCATTATGGCTACTATTGACGAAAGGCCTTCTTTATCTCCTTTCATGGCGGCTGTGATCACGTTACCCTTTGTCCTACTGGTGAAACCTTTCTATCTGTTCCTGTATCTTGCATCTGGTATTTTCCTACTACGTCTATTGTTCAATGGGAACCATTTGGTCAGTCTTTTGCTCAACCTGTTGTCAGATTTTCTCTATAAGTTTCCTGCCTATTTCATTTTTGTTGCTTGATTATTTGTATAACATGCTACGCTGTAGTCTATGCTCTGATCAGTGTTGATTTTTTCCCCATTTCTTAGTTGTATACCTAGCATTGTTCTTTCCATAGCTCTCTGTGAGATTTTAAGCAGGTTTCAAGTGCATTTTTTCATGTTTTGCATCTGTTGCCATATCTGATTGATTGTATGATTGACACTTTAAGCGCATTGGTAAAATTCTCTTCAATATGTCTCAATTCATTGCAAATAATTTCCAGTCGATCGTTATTCATTGTTTCATTTTGCTTCCAGCTTAATCCCCTGTTTTATATAAATGCATCCTTCAACCTCTTCCAGAGCCTTGCCTTAATTTCTGATGGTCTTTTGGGGGGAATTTTTTGTTTATCATTACTTTTTTCTTCGTATTTTGTAATTACCCCGGTGCTTCACGAGAACGCTACCGGTGAATTCCCAGTCTTGCAAATTTCTATTTCATCCGATTCGCTGTAAATAGTTTTGGTAATACTGGTTCCTCTTGTCTTACTCATTTTTCTTTTATCCTATTACTATCTTTATGTAGTTTTGTATTTCGGAATATTAACATTGGGAAAGACTTAGGCATACGTGCCATAACGACAGATCTTTTTAAGATGCTGGAGAGATATTTCACAAAGAACACAGCTTTTCCAAAAATGCAAAAAACACCCCAAAATGTACATCTTAGAATAGAGAACTTACTGTACAAGAAGATCACCATGACCGCTGCTACAACTGCCCTGTTACAGGATTACCTATATAAAGTCTATTCATGAAAATTTTCACCAACAAACTAAGAGGCACTCTAAATGAAAACTAAGCACACGAATGAGTACGCTTCAGAGATGGCTTATTAAGTACTCACCACACACATAGAATGAATCAAATAATATATATATGAGTCTTGCTGGTGTTGCTATGGTGAGGGGAGTTTTATTTTGTTTTGTTGTTATTTTTGCACTTTGTTTGTTTTGAGAGTGCAGAATACACAAAATGCCGACAATCAGTTCGAAGACTTCCCCGAAGTTACACCATGGGAAGTAAAGCAAGCCATCAAACAAACAAAAAAAGGAAAAGCCTCTGTACCAGATAACATCACCATCGATCTACTAAAAAAAGCTGGCAAGAGAGTCAACACACAACTAGTTATTCTATTTAACTTGTGTTTGAAACAGAGTACTAAAAGACTGGAACACTACTATTATAATGCTTCTACATAAAAAAAGGTAACCCCAAAGATCTTAACGACTACTGGCCTATAAGCCTACTCAGCTGCATTTACAAACCTTCCACAAAAATCATCACCAACAAGATTACTAAAACACTGGACGAGAATCAACCACAAGAACAGGTTGGATTTAGAACAAATTACTCGACCAAGGACCATCTTCATTTAATAAATCAACTGAAAGAAAAGGCAGCAGAATACAGAATGCCACTCGCGGTAGCATTTATAGACTTCAAGATGGCATTTGACTCTATAGAAATTCCAATAGTCATGAAGGCCATCACCCTACAAGATGTAGACCATGTATACGTTAAAGTTCTGCAACACATATACAACCACAGCAACTCATTTATTAGGCTACATAAGGACTCTGAACCGTTTCAGCTTCATAAAGGAGTTAGACAAGGTGATACCAGCTCACCCAAACTCTTTACTGCCTACCTTGAGATGATCTTCTGGAACATGGACTGGGAGAATAGAGGGATCAAAATAGACGGCAAATACATGAACAACCTTCGATTTTCAGACGACATTGTCCTTTTTGCAGTGAACCTACACGACCTCCAACTTATGGTAGACGATCTAAACAAAGAGAGCAAAAATGTCGGCCTACACATGAACTTCAGTAAAACGAAAATCATGTGCAATAATACTGTTGAGAATAAGAACATAACTGTCAAGATAGAAAATGCAAAACTTAACAAGTTAGGCCAGTACATCTACCTAGAACAACGAATCTCCATGAGATCTTCAAAAGAGGAGGAAATCAAACGAAGAATCACTTTGGGATGGCAAGCCTTCGGTAGAGCAAGCTCAACTTTCAAGAACCAGATGATCCCAATAATCTTAAAAAAGAAGAGTATAAAACGAATGCATCCTCCCAATACTCACTTATAAAGCTGAAACATGGAACCTAACCCAGAGATAGGCCTGCAAACTGAGAAGTATGCAAGGTGTGCATGAGAGAATCATGCTCAACCTTACACGGAGAGATCACAAGACAGCACAGTATATAAGGAAGAAAATAGATGTTCGTGACATCATAGAAACTATCAAAAAACTCAAATAGCAATGGACAGGCCATGTTGCAAGAATGAAAGGCAACTGATGGACATCATGTTACACAACATGGATCCCCAGAGATCACATAAGAAACAGAGGCCGATAGAACACAAGATGGAGGGATGAACTAGACAAATTCAGGAAATACTGGCTCCGTGATGCCCATGATAGGGAATTGTGGCGAATCCTGGGGTAGGTCTACGTCCAACGACGGACGTTAAAAGACTGATGATGATGATGATGATGATGATGATGATGATGATGATGATAAGTTACAGATCAAAGGGCGTGATGAAGGTATAGGAGTTATCTATGAGTGGATATATAATTATGTTTTAAGGGATGTTTTGATCGCAATATTAATTTCCATATTAAATTTATTGCTAATGTTAATGTATTTTATGACCAAAGACGTATTGTTCTCAATTTACTCAGACAAGTGAAGGAGTTGATAATGTTGATGAGATGTTCCATCGCGATGATGAGTATGTGGGTTAACTCTTTATATTGTCGTCAGTCTACTTATTCCATATTTTGGCATACATTGGTTTGTCCTAAAATTTTCCATTCTACAGTTGGTTTGTAATACATTTTGCACATTCCCCAGTAATATGTAGATAATGATGCATCATTTTTATATTTTTGTTCGTACAGGATGATATGTTGTTGGCAAATTTAACTTCAAATGACGGTTTAAGAAATGTTTTTTAGGAGCATAGTATTCATAGGAGTGAATCTTTTCATTGCAAATTTTGTATTGATGCATATTCAACAATGAATGGATGTGAACAATTAGATTTGCACATGCGCTATGCAAGTATACAAATCATAATTATTTTCAAATGAAGTTTCCAGTGACATCACATTGAAAGCTTAACTTTAAAAACGTTCAAAATTTGTCCTTATCAACCTGATTCATTTTTTGAGGATGGTTAGTTCCCATTTATCATTCCAAACCTCCGTTCGTATTCTTTGCACACACAAAAAAAATATTCTAGACTTCAATCAAAAGAACACGATCATGAAGATTAGAGTCATTATCTACCGCTTATGCACATGTTGGTATTTTTGCCCTGATTGCATATTAGCATGTAGGCATATACGAACTAATGTGTAAATACGATTTAGAATCACTTTATTGGGAATTCTTCACACATAATTTTCAAAATCTTGCAGTAGCTTAATTACGCATGTGAGACGGGAAATGGTAGCAACTCTCCGGAATTTTGATAACGTGTCAATTTGAGTTGCATTTTCATTCACACACGTACAGAGACACACACAGAGACACACACACACATACAGACACACACACGAAAACGCGCGTGCACACACACTGCCAGTAATGCAGAGGCTCAAATAATAGCTTCACACCTAATTCTTATCTCGTTTATTCTCGGTGTATTCGTTTCTTCTAACACGACAGATAAGTATTGAGAAATATATTTGAGCCTTTGCATCACCATAATATATATATATAATGATATTTACTATGACATGTGCCCCGTGAATGTAATCGGTGGTTTGTAAAAATCCACATAAATATCTCGATACTCGTAAGTATTAAGAGATGATATAGAGTGTTAAAATACATGAAAACTCACTACAATGATTGGGTAATAAAGTGAACAAAAATGATTGTACAGGTTCGTTTGGTGGTCTAAGAAAAAGAGACGTTAGTCTGAAATTTCGTTCGTATTTATATGTAGTGGTAATGGTTGGAACTGGGAGACCTTAGGAACCCTTTAAACCTAATTGAATGATTGTAATATACGTTATCCAAAAGTAAATGAGCTTGTTATCCTCAGAATCCAAAGGAAATAGAAGTTGGCTTGTGACTGAAGAGTGTAAGAAGCATGGGATGTTCACATCATCTGGGTACATATCCATGTAAATATTCTTTATTTAAAGTGTTAGATATTCAGTGTTATGTTTAAACATCTGTAACGGATAAAGTTTGTTTATATTTCTGTTTGTTTGTTACAAATTGCGACAATATTCGCATTATTTACTACACACACACACACACACACACATATTTATATATGTATGTGCATATATATATATATATATATATATATATATATCATGCCACAATTGTTGACGGAGGAAAAAATGACTTGGACAAACCATATTATTATCATTATTATTATTATTATTATTATTATTATTATTATTATTATTATTATTATTATTATTATTATTATTATTATTTTTATTATTATTATTACTATTATTATTATTTTTATTATTATTATTATTATTATTATTATTATTATTATTATTATCATTATTATTATTATTATTATTATTATTATTATTGCTATTATAATTATTATTGTTATTATTTGGAATCCCACACCGGTTGCCTGGTGGTAACTGCTGGAGTTTGAGTGACAGCAAGTCCCCTCAAGTCTCCAGCCCTTCTCTCCTAGTACTTATAGGTCGCAGTAATACTACGATTTACAGTTTCACACTGGTTGCCAACTATATTAGTGCACGAAAAAATTTATTAATGAGTTCATGAAACATCAAAATTTCAATCTGTTGCTTTGGCAACCTAACCTTCATTGTTCAGTCCCATTGAGCATTTGTTATATCCTTTTGGTTATGCAAGTTCCATAGGCTGAATCGTTACTGAAATGCAATGTTGCAGTGACCTTGTGCGTGTGAATGAAAAACCTGAATCATCTTACGTCGCTTACTTTTTAAACTACACGTAACAAACAAAAAGTGTGCAGCGTTTTGGGAACAATGAATAATCTCGAAGAACAATCATTTTGTGGGAAATTCTGTTTGAAATTAGGAAAGAAATTCTGGATTTTTTCATAAGGCGTCATACTTGATGCAATAAGCGTTGCAAAGTTTCAAATCGGGGAGGAACATCCACCAATGACGATGCCTAACTTTCACGTTGATGGACTATGATCTCATTATAGGGGTGGGGGTGCTGTAATCCGTAGAAATTGTCGCTGGACAATCTGTAAAGTTTCTGAATAGGTGTGAATCAGTAAATGTTCATACAGAATGATTTTAAAGGGAAAACTGGTGATGAATCATGTTATCCAAAAATTCATGCCACGTCTGCCGATAGATGAAGCAAAACTTTGGTGAAGCATGAGAAAACTCTCGTCTTTCAGCCACCCTTCTCTCTAGATCTGGCCTCAGTCGATTACTCAGTTCCTAAAGCTGAAATCCACCCTGCCGTTGACTTCAGATGATAGCAGACAAAGAAAAAAAATGCACCATGAAGCCTGCACATTATACCTTAAAACGATTTTCTAGAATGAATTCCAAATCTGGGATAACTTCCATGAACGCTGTATCAAAAGTCAATAGGGCTATTTTACATAGAGATAAGTTTTATAACATCGTGGATAAATCAACGTGCGTTCGTGGGTGTTTCTATTAGAATTTTTGCGATGAAGAAATATCTTCACTATACACTGATTCATTCAAACAGGTTGTACTCTCCAGCCTGCTCTTGTACTTGTATTTTTTGCAATCCTCGACAACACCATGGAGTTAAACTTGTTTTTTTTTCATTATTCATACTTAACTTGTAACCAGAGTATGTGCAAACTTCATTGCCAGACACATGGTTTGAACCCACAATGAAAACAAAATACGCTGATAGAATAGAAATAATCCAAGAAGTGCAACGTGCACAATACGAAGACCGGGGAATACCACCATTTGATCATTGCCGCTATGAAAATAAAGATGACAATACCAATTTGAATAAATCAAAGCATATATATATATATATATATATATATATATATATATATATATATATATATATATATATATATATATATATATACACATATATGTGGGGGACGTGCGTGTGTGTGTGTGTGTTATGAATGAGTTAATAAATGCTTATATTACGATATCAACGGTTATATAATTCCCTCCAGTTATAGATTCCCATACACTCTGTTACAAGAAAGTGCACATGTATAAATGCATACTAATATCAAAATCAAAATCAAATCAAATTATCCAATGGTTAGCAAATTGTCTAGGATACCATGCTGGGTACTTTGTGGCATCTTTTTTTACTCAGAGATGCTGACCTAATCCGTCTTCAAAAAAGGTTTCATATTTTTTTACCCATATCTACTGACTCCATTCCGTACACGGAAAGATGACGATTGCTATCAGGAAAATATACACACTGATTGCTGCAAAGCATGAAATTTGTTCAAGCACTCCATCTATATGTTTTACAGTAAAAATGAAGAAATAAAATGTTACACTAGATATTTATCGAAAATCATGATAAAAGAATTTTTTAGTGGTCAGGAATTGAGAAAGGGACTGTGATGCAAGTGAAGCAAGAACTACGGTAACGAAACTAAATATCCGTTTTTACAGGCAATTCAAATTGCTGTCCAAAAAAAAAAAGAAGAATATTTCATAGATGGAAACCGGATAGAGTCCAATTCAATTCCCTCTTTTTCTGAACATTTATTTGATACCCGCTTTTCTTTAAGGTGTAAGAAAAAGAGGGAATGATATTAAAAAATCCGGGCTAAAGTAAAAACAGGGGCTAAAATTTGAATGAGGGCAATAATGTTTGAAAAAAAGCCAGGCTAATCTCCAAAAAAGCAGGGGTTAATGCTGAAAAAGGTGAACATTTTAAGAATATAGGCATAATGTTAAAATGAGGGCTAAATGCTATTAAAGAGGGACCAATGTTAAAACAGAAGAAGTTATTTTAAAAAGAAGGGCTAATGGTCAAAAAAGGTTTTAAGAAAGGAAGCCTTTATAGGGAGTTGATTACAAAATTCCTTGAAAGGAGGAGCCAATCTACTTAAAGAAATAGGAATAATATTCGGGGTTTAGGCGTGAATGCTAAAAAAAGGGAGTTCCTCTTTGATTTAGACCCTAAAAAAATATTTCCGTTCGGTTTCGATGACAAAATAAACAATCCACTCTCGAAGTTGATCTTAAAAGTGGAAAAGATCTCTTTCAGTGCCATCCCCTGCCTCCAGAATGAAAAAAAATGCAATTTAGACTGATTGTAGTGACAAAAAATTCCTCCTCCATTTTGACCCTTGAAAGTGAAATAAGATTTATTCTGACCCTTTAAAATGAATATAAACGTACCATCTCAATTTGACACACAAGAAAAAAAATCCCCCTTAATTTGATCCTTAGAGATCCAAAATCCAAGTTCTCATTGATTTTGTCCCCCAAAATTCAACAGAAAATTTCCCCTCCGATTTTGACCCCTGGAAGAGCAAGAAAAATGTTCCCCTCAGAAATAAAGATATTAACTTTGAACTTGACCGCTATAATTGAAAAAATCACTCCATTTTGACTTTTAGAGGTGAATAAAGAATTCTCACTTCATTTTGATCCTGTTTTTGAGCCTTGTGAATGAAAAAAAGTTCTTTTTCTTTTGACACCTGAAATTGGAAAGAAATGGCCCCTTTGATGTAAACCCTCAAAAGTAAATAAAATCCCGTGGATTTGAACTCCCAAAAAGTGCAAATAAAAATAACCTCTCGATTTTGACCCATTAAATTGAAAAATGAATGTTCTTTGTTGATTTTGACCCCTGAAAAAAAAAGCTTCCCTTTGTATAATCCATATAATACGTGACACCTAATTTCTGTGTTTGGAAAAAAAACTATAGCTTTACCACATCGAAAACATGCACTACTCAACTTATTCATATAGGTGCTATGAACCTCACGATATGAGGTATGTAAAAATGTCCCAGGGAAAAATATTTTAAGCAACATAACATTTGTGATATCAAGAATTGGTTTGTGAAAAAAGAATGAAAAAATGTTTTCAGCAAGATGAATTATCATGTAAATTGACCTCCTTGAATGTAACCCCCTTTAAAAGCATGTTTTCGGTGTTGGTTTAAAAAATTAATTTGCTGAAAATATTTTCAGGAGATTACATTCGACCCACAGGAAATTTCATGACTTCATGTCGTGTGGTTTGGTGGTAGGCAAGTACATACAGACGGACGGTCTGACAGACTTCATTGATATCGATTCAATTATTACCCATAGAATAGGGGTATTATATGTATAAGATTAATGCATTGCTAATGGTTTCACTGAAGAAATCTTTTCTATATAATTTTACTATAGAAGTGCATTAAAATCAGGAAAGTAATTATTATCATTGTTCAGGGGTTCAGACAAATGTTGTTGGAAGGATTGGATCTGAACTTATATAATTTGTAATTGCTCATTCAATTTTCTTTTGCAAACTTTTTTGAAACATGCATCATTTCCTCTCGTTGCACATTCATCTTCATTGTAAATGTTTATCCCTTGTTGCACAAACTTTTAATAAAAAATTATTTTTCCTTCATACTCATACGCTACGATAGATTCACCGAGTCAAAAGTCAACATTTTCATTTCTTGTTGACTCAGTATTCCTCCCTGCATGATCCATTAAGTATTTTCTCACCTTCTTATTTACACGTAGAACTAATCGTCGAACAATCATAATCTTTACACACACAGTCAGACTGTTATTAATTCATTCGAGTTGTTAACCTTAGCTCTCTCTTCTCCCCTTATTCTTCCACATGCACGTTACTGATTGAATCAATGGCACATTCAGTCACTCACTCGATAAAGCTTTCATGGACAATTGTTTACGAATTTCTATTTCAATAATTCATTCATACACACTATAATTCACTTGCAACTGTTTTCTTGTAATCCATTTAGTCCCCCAAATAAGACCATATGCCAAAGAAATGGAAAAGAACGTGAAAAACCCAAGAAAATAAGTTTTTGACAATTATCTTGAGCTTTATAACAGGAGGAAGAAACTGACAGAAATATTTTGCAGGCGAAAAATGCAATTTGCCTCCTGTTTTTGATAGGATGCCCTTATTAGTGGAACGTGCAAAGAGTCTGTCAATGAAGCACCACATTATCCCGGCTTTTTCTCAGCAGATTCTCTCCCTTTCTTTTCTTTCAATTGCTTTACAGATTTTGCGCACTTCCATTTTTACTTCTCTTTCAATTTGATTGGTGGAGGGCGTGCATGCCTGCATTTGTGTGTATGTATATGGATGTTTGTATGCTTGAGCTCCTGTGTGCGTCGAGTGTCCTTCTTTCTGTCGTTTAAACTGTTTTAAGGAGCATTTTCCCTCACGTGGCATTTTAGCGTCGTGCATTTTTGTTCACTTAATCTCTCATGATTTTATTTTGCAACAAAGTAAAAGCCATCAAAACCAACGACAACCTTCACTGTATGGGTTGATGTAATAATTTACATTATGCCATCTAATTTTATTTCTGCAATTTTGAGAGGGCTGGCCAAGTGGATGTTAGTAGAAGTTAATGACGTTTTCTTTAATGAAAACAACAAGAGAAAACAACTACTAAATATTGATGATGGTGATGATGATAATGATAATAATAACGTTAATAGCAACAACAACAATAATGATAAAAATAGCAACAACAAAAAGCAAAAATAATAATTATAATAATAATGATAATAATGACAATAAAATTCATATCACTAATGATAACAAAAAATAGCCATAACAATAGCAATAATAATAATAATGATAATAATGATAATAATAATAATGAATACAGCAGGAATGTTAATTTCGATAATAACAACAGCGACGCTAGCCACAGCAAGAAGAAGAAGAAGAAGAAGAAGAAGAAGAAGAAGAAGAAGAAGAAGAAAAAGAAGAAGAAGAAGAAGAAGGAGAAGAAGAAGAAGAAGAAGAAGAAGAAGAAGAAGAAGAAGAAGAAGAAGAAGAAGAAGAAGAAGAAGATTATATCATTACTCAGCAGCAGCAATATTGACCATTATGGTAAGAACTTAGTTGATAATAGAAATGTAATTCTGATTTTCATCGGAAGCCCTAACAACAAAAATTCAATGACAAGAGCTATAAATACTATAACTCAACAACAATCCTAATGTGTGTGTGTGTGTGTATGTGTGTATGTATATATATATATATATATATATATATGTGTGTGTGTGTGCGTGTTTGTGTGTGTGTGTGTATATAGTATCTGTAACAAAATAATGTTAAATAATCAAACTAACAATGACGATGATAATGACAGTATATACTTGATTTGAAATACGAGGGACTTGGGGGGAGAATGATAATGATGATGGTGAATATGGTCTTGTCATCATATCTCATTATTGGTGTGCTATTATAGTTGTTGAAGAAGTAAATGGTTGAAATTTCATTCGGGCAAACCACACTCCCATGACTACTTCGCTTGCTTAGACAATAACAGCAAAACTCTGTTACCCGATTATCAGTACTGACATGGACCAGCAGTGGTCAGTTTTGATGCCCTTCATAGATTACAGGATTTTCTGAAGCATTTAACAGCGCCATAAACTATTTCATGAAAACAATTCAATTGATCATAGTGTTGAATCTTCTTGAATCAATTTGCCCATATTTTCTTCAGAAGTCATATCTGCATTTTTAAGGAATGGAAGCTTTGTTCATTTTTGGGGCAGTCTAGTATCAACCTTGTAGAACACAAAACCTATGCCAATTTAATCTCACCGCAGACTTTGGGTCGTGATGGTGGTTTTGGTGATGTACTTAAGATGTCCTGTTTTTTAAAAACGACGTGCAGGATTCTGCACACCCGTCGAGACAGCTTTACCTTCTTCTCTCTCTCTCTCTCTCTCTCCCACCCTCTCTCTTTTTCTCTCCAAAATAACTTAACTGTCCGACGGAATAAGATGATATGATTTTTGTAGCGTGTTTATTATCTATGCATGTTTCTGTCACTTGTATGCATTCCAACGAGTGTATATTGGTATACTATGATCACGAGCTGATATAATTGCGATACTAATGTCCTTTCCAAAGGTGAAAATCAGTGAGAAAATATTTCAGTGATAATTTTCGGTTGAGGTCTGCGTCTAACTTGAACTCAATTGTCAAGAGATTTACAGAAATGGGTAGAGGCTCTCTTTTCCAAAGTGAATTGATGGCGACGATTCATCATCCCTTTCTTATTCTATTGGATAAAAAATTTGGCAAACATAAGCTCTGATAGTCTGCATTTATCATGTACATTTGATCTTATATATATATATATATATATATATATATATATATATATATATATATATATATATATATATATATATATGTGTGTGTGTGTGTGTGTGTGTGTGTGTGTGTGTGTGTGCGTGTGTGTGTGTGCGTCTCTATTGATGGAAATAATTTGGTTAGTTCAAAAATCAAAACTTCTCATCTTTTAGCTTAGAGATAATAATCAAAAATTCATTTATTTCTTTGGAATATAACCACATACGTAATTCTTCTAATGTTGTTAATTCTTTGCAGACATCCGTCTTGTTAGTTAGGAAATGCATTATATGCAAAATTGCTTAATTTTAATTTATTTTGTTTTGCACTAGATGTAAAATGAAGATTCACAAAATGATTGGAAGCGGCTAGTGCTTGTAAAGATAATGTGATTATTTATTATGATCAAAGTAGATGCATCAGACAAGAAACTCATGATATCGCATTTAAAATCTCCTTGACTTTCGTCACCACAGTTTTGTTAACCCAGTGATGGCCCTCCAAAAAGGCGATAATCTTTCATTTTTCTTTCCTCTCGTATCAAACCAAATGCTCGCCTTGCTATGAATTATTATCGCATTTCTCTCTTTCAACTACCCTGCCTTTTTCTTTATTTTTTGATTACCCTGACTCCGTACTTGTCCCCGTCATAGTTTTATGGCAGCTTATTGTAACAAAAAAATATTTTCTTCTCAATACCAAGAAAAACACAAAAGGGCTTATTCTACTTGAATGACTGGCGATATACTACCTTTTTACACCTTGTTTCCAGTTTGGGTTTTGTGACTTATTAAACAAGACTTGGTTAATATCATAAACGTTAACTCAAACTTCAAAATACTATAAACAAGGAATAGTTGTTTGGTGTCTACACGTTGACATTTCTTCCGAACATACAGTACTTGTTGCCCAATTCTGAATGGACGTCTGTGAGGGTACATTTTTTTGCAATTATGAATTATTTCTCCCGTGAATTCCATGGAGTGTTAGAAGAAACTTGTCTTATGTGAGTAATGAAAGAAGAATGGATATTTGGAAGATTATACTTCTCCTTTTGCTAAGACTGTGGTAGATTTTTGGTGATTTATCAAACTCACCTGATACCACAGAAAAAACAGGTGGGTTTTATTTAATGAATAACCTAAATATGCAAGAAATTTCTGCAAATGATTACGTCATAAATTTTAGTCTGTGTATTACCCACTGACAACAAAATTGACAACACGTTTTCAGACATTTGCTGTGCAAGTATTATAACGATTCAGAGAGGTATCACTCGTAATATGATCATAATGCTGTTCATCATTGTATCAGAAAAATAAAATCTTTTCAAGATATTCTTTTAGTTTAACCTTAATCTAAACGCATTCCCTTGCGTTCTGGTTATCTTAAAAGTATCATTAAATAAATGAAAATTCCTAACCTAATGTGAAATGTCGCCATATATTTTTCTACACAGTTTGATACCCGAATTAAACACATTTGAACATTAGAGCCGAATGACTAGCTTGAATATGACCTTCCACGACCCTCAGTGTTTCCCCTCAACATCCGAAAATTAATGGCAGTGCATGTGCTATGTTAGGAATTTCATGCTTTTTCGAAAACTGCACAATTGGCCATAAGTTGAGAGCCTTCACGCTGTATGTTGATATGGTCGTTGCATCATTGCCTTCAATTTTGAATTTAAAATTGTGGCTCTTGCACCTGCTGAAAAAGTTCTGTGTCCCTCCAATTTTTGTCAATTTTTTTTTACCTTAATGATAGATAGGAAGAAAAACATTATCATTTCTCCTGGAGAAAATATCATTGACACCAGAGATGCAGGTGTGGGTCTGATTTTGAAATATATCTATTTTGTTATGTGTTTGTTATTTTGTTATGTGTTTGATCAGATTACTTATCGGGCAATTGATTCGGTTACCTTTGTTACAGTCTTATTTTGCCTTGTTGGAAACGTGTTGATATATTCAGTCAGAGATTTTCCTTATTTAAATAAATCAGTCGTTTACCAAAACAGGCGATACTCATCTGTCTTGGATGGAATAATGGTTATCTTTGGACTCATCTATTCCATTCTAATATTAAAACGGATAATATTTTCTATACATCATGGAAGGAGAACAATAAAAGAAAATAATTTTTGAGATTTTGTTTTAATTCTGAGGAGTTGCCCTATCATGGCATAGAGAACCATTATTACTGAAGTAAGTTCGATCATCGATGGATTCCCCTTGATTATGGCTTTGAACCAAGCTAAACAAAATCTAGCAGCCTCCTAGTGCGGTGAATTCAAACCTCCAATCTTGTGTCCTCAGGTGAGACAAAGTTTTTTTTGAATAAGAATAATCCTGCTTGTGTTTGTCGTCCCGCGAAAAATTGCAGTAACTTTAGTTCAAGTAATCATTTTCTTTCAAATATGATAAATTCTTTCAGGTCTAATTTCTCCATTGCCTGGTTGCAAATAGTACCTTGCAAATATCGATATCGAATTCTTAGGGTATGATTGTTGATATTTGTCTCAGAGAAATATTTGGTCTTTGATCCTCCTTCGGATGATACACGTTCGAAAATATCTCAATGGACTCATATACATATTCTGCTTTTCTCTCTGCCGATGCACGTAAAAAATGAAAAGAGTACAGACAATTGTCATGGATGCGTAGTCTTTTTTTCATGTTTTTCATCCGTCATTCCTATTCCTGAACATCTGGAAAATTATATCCGAATGTCTCAGAATATGTGCACACTATAAAAGTAATAGTAAAACAGTGTTTGACGAAGTCTGTTCAGGAGTATCAAGTTCATTTTTGACCCAAAATAGCCAACTTACTGCAATAGCGCGTTAGTTCTTTCAATGCGATCCCTGTGTAGCTTACATTTTTGTCCCAATGTCCTTTCCTCGGTTAAAAAACTGTCTGCAGTCGTCTTTTAGGATAACCAATAGTTGCCTCATCTCGTTCACCATAATCTTGTCTCCGGTGTGAAATCCCATTGGGAAGAGCCTGAATGATACAAACTCACTAAATGGCTCCTCACTGCCGGCTAGGGAATAACTGTAGCGTGCCCTTTCATTTGTTGTAAAGTCATAATATCTAAACTTACTAAATGATCACTCTTACCACCCTGGAAGTTAGTGCATTTTATGGTTTGAAACCGTTTCTTCGATTTTTAAACAGTCTGATTGGTTTGCTACGACCAAAATGATATAATTCAATTGTGAATCGACGATGGCAATTGAGCTTTTCAATCTTTAATCATCCCTCGTTGAACATAGACCTTCCCCAGGATCCGCCACATATCTCTGTCATGAGCGTCACAGAGGAAGTATTTTCTGAATTTGTCTAGTTCATCTCTCTATCTTGTATTTTGTCGCCCTCGGTTTCGCATATTCTCTCTGGGGATCCATGTTGTTAGTCATGATGTCCATCGGTTATTTTTCATTCACACAACATGACAAGTCCATTGCCATTTGAATTTTCTTATAGATACTATGATGTCACAGACCCCTGTTTTCTTTCTGATATATTGTGCTGTCTTGTGATCTCCCCATGTGAGGTTGAACATGACTCTCTCATGCACACGCTGCATGCTTCTTAGTTTGCCGGTTTGTCTCTTTGTTAGATTCCATCTTTCAGCTCTATAAGTGACTATCAGGAGAATGCATTGGTTGTATACTCTTCTCTTTAGGATTATTGGGATCATCTTGTTTCCGAAGGTTGAGCTTGTTCTGCCAAAGGCTTGCAATCCCAGAGTGATTCTCCGTTTGATTTTTTTTTTATTGGTTTCATAAAGATTCGTTCATTTATATTTGTGATCCTTTCATAATTTCAGGAAATCAAAATTCGGAAAGGCGAAAACAGAAGATTGATCGGCACGACACTTTGTATGCATGCGAACCGATTACTCGGAGTTTGTTTTTGGCTCTGATGATATTTATCAATAATTCTTAGGATCTGAGGATAAATATTTTTCAAAAGAAAGTAGAGTTAATGTCCCACTTAATTTTGTATATGTCTGTATCAAACTTATTAATTGGTACACGATTAAACCTACTACATTGTTTAATGGAAATTTCAATTTTGTGTCGTTTATGATTTGCACATATTTTGTAAATGAATCAATAAAATAAAGCTTATATTCCTTTTACTATGAGACAATTTATCAAACTGTTCAAAGACAACTGCATCGCATGTTGTAAACATTTTGACCATCTGCGGTGAATAGAAATAGGTCTCTTCTGCTGAAGGTTATCGCTAGAAATCACCCTCCACACACCACCTAAACCAAAAGCCTAATATATTTGTGAATCGAGGTCTCGTCCCAACCTCTGTCTTCTACCGATTACCCCCTTTGTCGGGTTAGATGTATATATGCCCCAGCAGGTATTTACCAATTTTCACGAGAACGAAAAATGCCTTCCAGTGGTTTTTCTTCTACTGTGATAGATTCCCTACAGAGCTTTCTATGAACATTTTGGGATCCATACTGTCCATAGGCTGATATTTTTATAGAATAATTTCATATGAAAAGATCTCTCCAGATAATTTTGAATATTTTTTATGATTAGGAATTTTTTAGTCAATTAATTCTGGTACACGAGCAGGCTAGGATGATTCAATTTTTTGAATTGACATTGGCAAGAAATAGAAGCGGAATTTTGAAATTAACTGAATGATGAATGAAGGGAACTTGAGGAAATGCTTTTTACTCTGGATCTCAGCTGGAAAAAAAGGGAATGGTCTTACCAAACGTTCAAGCTAATTCAATAAACTTACAACTTCTTCGTCACTTCAATAAGACTTCTATGTTTATCAATGTCTTCTGCTTTCAATTTTTCTACTTCGTGTTTCTGCCTCATTTTCGGAGTCTTTTCTCTATTTCCTAATATTAAACGGACCTGACTGATTCTTAAACTCCATATTAACGTTTAATTGTTTGAATTATGTTTCCTTCAAGAATTTACCTCAGGATTCTCCTCCTCATTTCGTCCTTCTCTATCTCTCTGCCTCTTTTCTTTCCCTCCCCCTCTCTCTCTCTTTCTCTCTTCCTTACTTTCATGCAACAACGCCCTTTATCACTAGATATATTTTCTTCGCGTGAACTTTCCCTGATGATTATGTTCTTTCAACCAGCAAACTGCTTAAACTGGCAGAATTATTTGATAAACCACATTCAGGAGATTTTCGGCGTTGAGGTCAACATAATCTGCCATCTTATTGTGCAGACCTGTCAACATCACCTTAAGGTGAAATCCAAAGTAGGATCAACTCTCAACTTGGCTGAGGCTCGGACAAATGTGTTTATGCGAAATATTAGACGCATCCACCTTCCCCCTTTACCCTTAGGAATTAACTTGACAGCGGATAAGTAGAGAAGATGAGATATGGAAGTAAAAGACACAGATAAGAGTAAAATGAATACAAAAATAGTGCGATGGAAATTCGTATCAACGATGGCCACCTCGGCAACATCAGGTGATATGGTTTTGCTAAAATGGATTTGGTGAAAAAAAAAAGCTAAACGGCAACCTGAAACTTGAGCCTCTGCTCATACCCGTAAAAGCTCTTAATAAATTACACCTTAATCTTTTTTTAACAGGCTTGGCAGCGATCAATCCCAGCCTCCCATTATCGCCATCAAACTATGCTACGGATTAAATGAACAGACATAAAAATTGAAGAGAACCGGGACGAGACATCGGAGCTTTGGCAAAGAGACACAGACTTTTCTAACGGGTTACTATTCAGTTGAAATTTGTCTGCAGTTGCCACGAGAGGAAATAATTGAGCGAAGCCCATAGGACAGGGGAAGGGGGTCGTTACTGTCTCCGGTAGGTTGTGCATGGTGACTGCAAGGGCAGATTGACACAAGAGGCCCTAACCAATTTATAAAAAAAAGGACCTCTAATCTTGCAAGTCTGAAATGTATGTAATCAGATGTTGGCAAGATTCGGGGTTGGAGCAATAATGCAGGAAAGGACATGAGACTAATGCAGTTAGTCAATGTTCAAAAACATCATGGTCGAGCCTCCTTGATTGAGTAATACCAGACGATACACACATTAACCCAATCAACCTCTTCTCGCTCAAGTGTCGACTATAATGAATTGTTTTGAATAAATGTTAGACATACACACACATTTCATATATATATATATAAATATGTGTGTGTGTGTGTGCGTGTGTGTATCAGAGAGATGCAATTTATTATGCGGTTGCACTTAGTATTCTCTCACTATAAAATATTTAGACAGGTTTAAAAAATACAAATGAAAATTAAAGTTTGTACGAGCACCAAACTATTTAAGTAAAAAAAGAGGTTCATAGAGCACACATTGTTAATTGTACTAGTTGAGGCTAGTGACGTTTGAAACACTTTTCCATACTAATGAAGCTAATTTTGTTTTCCACTAAACTTATACCTGATTACTCATACCATTTAATGATTATTACATATGATATATCGTTTGCATTTATATTTAAAATGAAAGAAGTCAGATGTTGCGAGCGCATGGTAGAGATGCAATTCTAATCAGGGACAGCTGCAACATGTTAAAAATACATTAAATCAAATTGCTTTTTGTCTCGAGCATAGTATTCTAGAAATGTGTATTGTTTCAGTAATAACTTGATTAAATACAAGCCCTAACGGGTGGTTTAAATTGATATCCAGAAAATAATTTATTAAATGGAATATTAGATTGATGGAAATCAGATTGCTTTCAATTTATTATTGTATTTGTTTTTGTTTTTTTCAGTAGTTTCTTTTGAAAAAATTAAGATTCTATGTGATCTCCATTCATCAATTTTTCTCTCTCATAAATCCTTTTCTTGACATCAATTTACTTTGCCTGTTAAGGCACGTTATCATTCTAGTGCAATATAATATGTAAAATAAAATTCTATTGTTTTGATTAAATCAAATTGTCATTTTTTTTATCATCCGAGGTCTGTTTTTAGTATTTGTTTGTTGAGGATGTTAAACCTTACATTCGGGAAGGTCGATTATTTCTAACACTATAAACAAAATGTAAATAAATAAATCTTTTCAGGGATGACATATACATGAAAAAATTATTCACGTTTAAATTCCACACATGATATTTACAAAATGTATATAGGTTGTTTTTAATATCTAGAGTTATTATTAAGATATACACGTACATAAATTGGTTTGTTGAACTATATTGATTTCATTATTTGAAAAAAAACCCTCTTTTTCTCTAAAGAAATATTCTAAATAAATATTCCTACTTCTTATATTTTTGTATGCTAGATTCGCTAGCAACAGCAAAAAAATGAAAAAACAACACAGGTTTTACGCTTCTATTGTGAATGGTAGTGTAAAAATTATGGTTCTTAAAGGAAAAGACCGTACAAGAAAGGGTGTTGAGGTTTTGAAAAAAGCGAAAAAATCTCTCTAAGCAAACGTGTTTCCCCTCTTACTCTTGAACCCTCAGGAAATGCGATCATGCAACTATGCACCCTTTGACTCCGGCTGAAAAAGCTATCAGTCTGGCTAATTATCTTTGTAAAAGACACAAGAATTATATTTATATCAATAAATATGGTCTATTGTGAATCGATTAACGCCCCTTGAAAACATTCTTGAGTGATTTTCGGACTCTAACCAGTCGATACCTTACCTAGGGCTTACAAGGATAGCCATAGATAATGTCACCGGTTTAAATTGAGTAGTTTTCAGTGAGCTGTCTATTACGGACAGGTGGTCCAATATGTGGTGAATTATGATAAGAAATTATAGTATTAGTTATCTATCCACAATAATGTTATGATATCGTTTATTTATCAACCAGCAGTTATATTAGTTTTCATCTACTTATGCATAGAAAATAAGCTTATTTTTGGCCATTGTGCAAATGATACATATGCTGTTCAATCTCTCCAAATTTTGGCGTTGCACAGTCAAAAAAGAATAATTTGTAATGCAACAAACCATTATCTTATATGTATTCATTGTACAATAAAAAAAAGATTATTGTCATTTTTTAGAACTGATTGTGTTAATGCGATATGCGAATGTGGCTTCCATGAAAGGCGCAAATCTAAAACAAAAATAAAATGATCAAACTATTTTACAACTCTGCTTGCTCCCAGGAACAATTCCACCAACCTTTGGATGACTATTCCATCTATTGGAGTAGGGTAGTCAGTGACCAGCGACAGTGCAAGGTCATATACCTCAGATATCTCCATATCAAATGCCAATTTGTGGGTTTTACTGCTTGTGGTAGGGCCACTGAAAATTCATCTATATCTAACAATTCAATAAAGGATCCACCTTAGAAATACTGTTCCATAGTCTGTGTCTAGCAACTTCATGATGTGTGTCTTGTTTTCATATAGTAGCCTGATATGGCTGCAAGCTTGGGGACATTTGCAACAACTTGTTGCAACGTTTGCATACATTGACACTCATTTCAAAACACCATGTGCTCGCTAGACACTGTAACTTTGACGCATGTCAATCATGTCACTTAGAGGTCAACCAAAAATGATTCAAACTGGGTAAGCTTTGATTCACGAAAACGGTCAGGAGAGCGTGGCAATGATACAGATCATGAAAAATCAGTTTCATACCTGCAATTTCTTCTTTCTACCTGGGAGAAGGTCTAACTGTTCATGTGCAGTATGAGTGCCATCACTCTGGCGTGTTTCAAATTGGAGGAATATGACTTGTTGTAAACGCCATTTGTTCCGACTGTTCCCAGACTCCACTACTTGAAAAAATTCAAAATTAGAAGTAATCATGGCAAGTAATAGAAAAGACTTCTTGATGTGTGGTAAGTCAGTAATAACATGTCCAATTTTTGGGAATAGTATTCGAAACTTTCATTTACAGCTCTACTGTTCGAGCAGTTTTGAGACTTGAGAAGATCTGAGTCATACTGGAGCAGTAGATTTAGGATTACAGCTTGTTAATTCAGCAGTATTGCATTAATCGATTGAATCTGATATATCGTTACTTTCACGAGTCACTGGGCATGGGGTCAAATCCCTTATCGATACCGTAGACTGTCATGTGTCGGATTAGCTCCAATCAGATATACTTGCTCTACTAAATTTCCATTTTCATTATTTCCGATAAGTCAACGCTGTAGTGCAGGCCCAAGTGACAACAGCCGAGATGGCAGGTATTTTTCAATAGTCGGTTGTCTCTCGAGGCTTAAGAATCTTTCGAGTTGGCAAAGACCGTATCGAAGTGCAACTGGGAAAACTAGTTCTCAATTTTGTCTCGATAGATTGTATATTTTTAACATCAGATAGATAGCCTTCCATATTATTTCATTATATCTTTTTACATAACCATTGCATGTAGGGAGATGAGTAGCTTTTCTCATTCATGCGCTTCCTCCCCGAGAAAGTTACTCCTTGAACTTACGGCACCTAAAGGGTGCAACTCTGTTTGAATGTATAAATTAGTCATAATGCACGAAGTCAAGATTGATCCATGGTACTTTATAACAGTCTTTGAAAACATATTTCGGCTCAGGAACCTTGAGTACTCCACAACAAGTGTAAACATTAAGAGCTTTTATGTGAAACCTTTACATAATCTTCCAATAGGCAAGGATGACTCAACTGGTCTTCGTTCCATAGATTGTTGGAAATGAAACATGTCTGGCATCATCTGTTGTGTGTGGAAGATTCACAGCACTGACTAAGTAATGGAGTCAAATAACATAAGGACGATAGAGTCCATCATACAATCGTTAAGATTAGTTGCAGGAAATGCAGACAGGGATTGTATTCCCCTCGCTTGGGCAATATTAAATGGTATAACCGAATGATATTCGTCCCAACCTCCATTCCTGTATCTTTCTTCATCTCAGTTCACATTCTGTTGAATGATTGGTAATAACCACCAACTTTTGGCTCTCAAGGAAATATCTCCACTTGCATGATGAACCTCGTTTCCATCAACCCGTGGAGGGAAGACTAATAGAGGCTACCCATCTTATGGAAAGATTGAGTACAGACTTTGAGGGTCCGTTGCCTTCGATAAATCCTAACACATGTTGATGAATACTCACGGTTCCCATTTGCTTCGAAAGTTGCAGGCTTCTTATGAGATTCCACGATTGGTATAAGTCAAACGTGGTAAAAATGCTATTAGCAGCAAAGTCATTGACCTTGTCGTTTACCCTTGGTAGTGGGTTCTCCTCTAGCTCTGTGTACTGGTCAACCGTTTGAAAATAATCAATGCAGCGCCTTCTCTCACTTCTGTTAGGAAGATCTCTTACTGGTATAACCTTAATTCGCCAAGGAGACAGATTCTCCCAATGATGCCTTCTAACAACGAAGAAAGAAAACTAATATAATAGTTTACTGATCTGTAATCTGATCACTCACGTAAAGAAACAGAATAAAATCTGAAAACATTGATGAAAAAAAAAATGATTAACAAATTGAAAAAATATTTCAGAAAAAACTGAATTGGTATTGAATTATAAAATATTTTTGATATACCTGCTACCTTATTAATCACAAAAATGATTTGGATTTCAATTCTTGGGGAATCAACCAAGCAAATTCATTCTGTGCATATACAACAGTTTTTTTTTTTTTGACAGCAAATAAAAACAAGTACATGGTCATTAGTTTTTAGCGTCCGTTGTTTGCCATAGACATTCCCTATCATTCCCCAGACCTCTCTATCATGAGGATCGCGGCGCGAAAACTTTCTCAACACGTCTGGTTCATCAGGCCATCTTATATTTTGCAAGTCACAGTTTTGCATATGATCTTGTTGTGGGTCATGGTGTCCATCGGTTGCCTAACATTCATGCAACCTGAGCTGCCATTGCCATTGATTTTTTTTATGGTCTCTAGGATATTTCTGACTTTTGTTTTCTTCTCTAATATACTGTACTGTCTTGTGATCTTATCCATGTGATGATGTACATGGTTTTCTCTCATGCATGTTAAGAGTCAGGCTTTTAGTCAGTTTCAATGTTTCAACTCCATAGGTGACTATCGGGAGAACACATTGACTGCATACTGTTCTTTTCAAGACTAATGGGATTTTCTTGTTCTTAAAGATTGAGTTTAATCTACCGAAGGCTTGACATCCTAGAGTGATTTTTCGCTAGATTTTTTTTTCTTCGAGAATTTCGTGCGAAATCGTTGTCATAGGTAAAAGTTTTCGTCTACTTTCTTCAGTTCTGCATTTTCGATTTTTTCGTTGTGCGTTTATTTTCAACACGTTTATTGCATATGGACATCGTTCTGCCTCAATTTTCTACGATTGGAAATGTTTTCACAATTTATCAACATTAAGATACTTGGACAATGTTTTCAAGATTTTAAACACTTAAAATGGAAGGAGAATAGAAGTTTTACATGGTTGTTTGATATATTCTACCACGGCATGGCACAGCAGTTAGAGAACTAACCCGACAAAACATGACTACTATACCTGACAGTTTACATTTATGTGTGTGTGTGTGTGTGCGTGTGCATGTGTGTGTGCATTGGTAAGCAATAATTGATGCATGTCTGGTAGGAAACAACAGACAAGGAAAGCCTTGTTAATCTTTCATTGAATAATTCTCGCTACTTTCTATTGGTCAAAGTATACATTTTTTGTGCGTAAACAAGAAAAAAAACCAATACTTTCTTCATTTAGTTGTTTTCAACCGCACACACGCACACACACATATACATTAGACTACGAACATATTGATGTGCCTGCGTACATAGACACGCATACATGCACATTATACACTGCAAAAACAAGTTTATGATCTTCTGTATTAATATGCACGTACAGTAAGTCTGCGTCTGATATCCATGATAGATTCGCCTTAGTGGCAGTTTTTTTCCCCTTTTTTGTCCTTAAAAGCCTTTTATTTGGATGTTATCTTCTGGGATGTTGAGGAGTGATTAAAGTTAATTAATTTGATAGAGGGCCGATCTTTGAATGTTAATGATTGGTGATAAACATTTTCAAGTTTAAACCCAGCCGGGATATATTTTCAAGTGGCTTGGATTCTCGGCTTGGAAATCTCACCCTAATTAGATTTGACACGACAATAGACATAAGCCGTCATAATTAGCTGACTTTCACCAATCCGAGTGGTTGAGCCGGAGGACATCTCACCGTTCAGAATGATGCAGACAGGAGGGGGGAGACAAAAGTTAATGCGTGATGGTCAACGAGAGGGAAAGCATGAAGACAATTTAACCAATCGGCTAGGTGACATAGAAAGAGAGTACGAAGCGGTCAGTGAATGATAAAGAAGGCCAAACAGTGTTATTTGCAAAGTAACAGGCATAACGTTTAGATAAAGTATTTTTACCAAGGGGAAATAAGTTGAAACCTGCTAATCGTTTTGCAAACAGTTTTGCGTCTTCGGAATAGAAAAAAAATGAGGATGTTTGTTTACTCTGTAAAAAGCCCTTGGTTACGCATCTCACTAATTGAATCTTTGCATTTCATACCCTCTTCTCGCTGCAACATATTCTTTGCTTTACAATCGATGTCGTCAAAGAGATGTAAAATGAAAGAGAAACACGATTTCATCACATGTATGGGCCAGACCACGCAAAATCGTAGAATATGATTTTCAAACGTGAATTTCTCTTATGTCAGGAGATGTGATTTTGCAACATATGTCCATTGCTCTCTTCCCACTTGGTTTCCATTGAATGAGTGAATTATTTCGATACTCTTCTCTTCGTTTTCTGTTTCGTCTCTCATCATTTTTGTTCTTGCTACTGTGGCTTCGGAAACAACAACGCAGTTACCACAGCTTAACATTCTGACTCAAATATGGAAGTATTCAACAGCGAATTTCGAACAGTAGGCACTTCTAGGCACTTTGAAAAGAGGAATTTCTCCAGGAGAGGGATTTTGCAGGGATAGGACATTTTAGTCAGAAGAGGAACACATGATGGAAAAAATAACTGATGATTAAAAATGAAGATAAATTGGGAAAAAAGGGGATTACAGGAGATATACGCAACCCCAGACTCGGATGACCACTGATCTAGTAAAATGCAACAACTGTGATGTACCTAGTTAGAATCGAACTCAAAACTTGGAAATATTGATATATGTGAGCCGTCTTGATTAACATACGTACATATATACTCGCACACACATACACCCCTTGTTCCGTTTGATATCGACACAGGTAAGGTTAGTCCCAATAGAAACCATCATGTGATCACGATCTGAGCTGATTAATCAAAGAATTGGAGAATAAGGTTATTAATGAATGAGATACTTTTCTTGCTTTTTGTTGGGCAGTGATCACTGGTGTGAATTAGAAAAAACAAAACAAACAAGCGTGAATGCTACTAGACACAACTGAAGACCCAGTTCAGGAGGAAGTCATATTGCAAATTGACCCCTACGAAAATCTTATTTTAGTAGATATAATCAGGTGCAAAAATTCAAATTTTCTGCCCTCCAGCTGGTGTAACCTAAACACTTGATACATGCATACCTGGTCAGGCAGCCAGATTATATTGAGAACTGAAGAAACTTCTGATGACAGTTTTGATCGAACGTTTTGGATCGCTGTATAAGTCATGTCGTCTAATGATTTGATTTCTTTGGTACATACAAATTTGATTAATTTAAACAATGGATGAATCTCGTAAATTTGATATGATTATGTTACTATCTTTTCCTTTCACCTCTTTTTTTTCGATTTTAGCACCTGAATAAGTGAATTACATAAACAAAGACAACACTCATTATACACATAGCAGAAACGAGTCCTCTGAAAATATGGAAATAAATTTATCTTCTGCTTTCGGAAAGTTTCATCTACATGATCTTTTTGTTTTGACCAAATAAGGCAGGAGGCAGAAATTCTTTGAGCGCCTGTTTTAACACGAGCCGTTATAGAGGCATTCCATACAGTGTAGAAGGGTAAGATTGTCCCGCTAAAAGAGACCATTTCTCTTGCAATGAACAGGAGTACCTGGTCTTCAATGATCTTTACATAGGTGTCCTACGTCTGAGTACCTTCTACGTGAATTATAAGACCCAGGGTTTATGAGAACAACGTGACCCAAACGATCACCCTGCTCCCGTCGTCTTGATGTTCCCCAACCGTTCATTCAGATGTCATCATTCTCTCAGGATAAAGATGCACACGTACCCTGCTCTCCATTTTATTCTGGAAACGTGGGAATCATTGAACAAAAATAATCATTATCTTATTGATACAAAGTTGAGCTTGATGCTCACGTGCATATTGAAGATACTTCCATCGAGGAACATTTATTAAGAGGAATACTCTGACTGGCCCGCCTGTATGCAGCCCTATACGCTGCAAGGTTTGATGTACTACATAGTATTTCCTTCATCTTGTTGAAAGGTATATTTGACAGCAATTTTATATATATGTGTGTACGTGAGTGTGTGTGTATTCTGCGTGTAAGTGAAGTGACCCGACAGAATGGTGGTAATTTGACGATTGGATAGTGAAGAGAAATGTATGAGAAAATCACAAAAAAACATAATTATCACGTGGAGCAGGGTTTTATGCATTTTGATTGTTGCCGCCGACCTTCCCAAAAAGACTTGGAGCGGTTGCAGAGGAATTGGATGTTATTTATATTTTGGGGACTGGGGACTGGAATGAGGAGACAAGGCTATTTTATTGTGGTTTTTTTTTTTTGGTTGTTTAGTAGAAGCAGGAAGGAGTGTTGATCGTATATGTGTCAGTGAGAAGCAGGTTTTTCGATATAAAAAGGGTCAGTAAGGATGGGGGCTGGGTTCAAAATATTTGTGTAGTTGTGTCTGGCTTTTAATGGAAAGGTGCTGACATATATTTTGAGGATGTATTGTTTTAAATTTATTGTGATGATAGATAGAAGCTGAGTGTGTGTCCGTGTGAAGGCGTTTTCTCAAGAACCATATGCGTGTACTCATAATGTTTCCTGAAGGGTTTTTATGTGCTACCAACAACTATTATATTAACGTTGTATTATTTTGTTTTTATACACTCCTATTCAAAAATAAATTCGGAGGGGTTTGCAATCTGGAAATTTCCGTATCGTATTAACTCATTGCATTAGATTATGAGGGACGTTTTAATACATTTGTATGTTACAGAGTAGTGTATATTCATGATAAAACTGGTTTTGTAAATATATATAATCATGCGTATGAATAATCCAAGTCTGTGTATGTATGTATGTGTGCGTGACACTTCGCTGAAAAGCTACCAGGCTGGTTTCTCAGGTCATTGCTTCCCCCCTCGATGTCACATCCTAGAGGCCTACCACTCAAGTGAGCTATGCTATATAAGATTATAGATATAAATTGTCTACCAAATGATAAACTTCCTTTTGGCATAAGGAACGCACACACACACACCAACAAATAAATATTTTTGCCCACCAAATCGTAGGAAAGAAAGAGATATATGAGTGAAAAGCCTCAATGAACCAGCTTCCAGGAGGGCTCATATTGAAACTCCGTAAAACACTCATTTCTTTAATCATTTACGTAATCAGAGACCATCGATTTACAACTGTGAAACATCAGAGCAGACTAAAATACATATCCTACAGAGATATCCTTATGATTAAAAGAAATAGAATGTAAAATATCATTATGTATATATCTACACACATAAATATGAAATGTATAATATATATGAAATATAATGCATATACAATATATAAAATATATATATGTTACATTATTATCGAATATAGAATACATATATTATACAAATATATATATCTATGTATATCATATATAATATGTATGATATAACAGATGAATCATATATATATATATATATACATATATATATATATATATATATATATATATATATATATATATATATATATATATATATGTATATATATATTACTTATATACCGTATTTTACATGGATGATATAAAATGTATTCCCTACGTAATGAGCGTAATTTGAATATTTACATTTTTCAAGCATAATGTGTAATATCTGTATGATATATGACATATACATATTATATGTACATAATGTATATGGTAGATAATATATATATATATATATATATATCATAATATATATATAATATATGTACATATATATATATATAAATATCATGTATTATATAGTATATATGCAATACATATGTAATATATGTATTTTGAGAAATATATATATATATTTGTATATTTATGTATTTTGAGAAATATACATATATTTGTATATATATATGTATTTGTATATATATATTAATATATATGTATATATATATATATATTTATATATATATATATACATACATGCATATATATATATATATATATATATATATATATATATATATATATATATAAGCACAAATACATATATATCTATGATTTATAATTCATCATTTTTTGTTTTTGCATTACCAATGGCTCTTTAGCTCAATGATGAGAGCATTGGCGGCAAGTTTGATTCCTGCAGCAGTCCATTCTATCGATATGTAACGACGGGATATCATTTCATAGTCTATTTAATGTGTATGGTATATATATATATATATATATATATATATATATATATATATATATATATATATATATATATATATATATATGTATATATATATATATATATATATATATATATATATATATATATATATATATATATATAAACCTTTCCTCATGACCTTTCACTCCGTACTGTTTATAACCATACATAACTCTCTTTCCAAGAATTTCTTCCGAAGACTTTTTCCAAGACTTTTTCGTGTCCTGTCACCGATTTCCCCCTCGAGTGCGAGAGTTAGAATTCACATATAACGCAATATGTATAACATTTCAATGAGCACACAGGTGCTACATCCTGATCGTAAGCAGAGGACTGAGACGGAAACAATTTTGATCCTAGAAATCGCACACATGCTCTGATCCAGAAGACAACTCCTCATCCAAACATTAATAACCCTGCCTTTTCCTACGGGTACAATTAGTAGCAGTCATTAACTCGACATGCATCCTACCTCTTATTTCAATCTTTTACTTTTTTCTCCTCACTCCTTTCCTACCATTTTCTAAAGCCACCTAACTTTCTTTCACTACTCCCTTCGTAACCCTCCACCAAACTTTATTTTCCTTCTCTCTCCCCATCCTTCTGCTATACATCCTACCTTTGATTTATCCTTTATCTCTTCCAACAATGTCTGAATGAAATATAGTATCCGAAGCAACCATCAGCCGAGGATGTTATTGTAGCCAGTATCCGCGATCTGTGTCATTAGTATAAGTTATTCTGATGAAATAAAATGGAAAGCTTACTTATTAAAATTATCGAATTTCTCTATGAGCTCCAGGTCAGAAATGTGCTGGAGGCCTTTGGTGGGGATGCAACTTCTGTTGCCAACAAAAATTGACATTGTCAGTGATCAGAAGTCGTTTTGGCCGCAAATTTCACCCAATAGGCCCAAGACATCATCTCTTGCATAAGGCCAACGTAACAGAGGAGTGGTTGGCCGAGAATTTTTATGGTCATTTGACCGCAAGCATGTGGCTTCCTGGCTTCTCTGATTTGGATCCAATGGACTACTATATCATCGAGTGAAAGGTCAACCAGCAGCACCCAATACCAAGGATTCATTTGATGCTGTCATTGTAAATGTGATGGTCAACATATCGAAAACCACATGATCCAGGAATGCAGTCATTTTCAAGGTCACACCGAGGCTAAACATGCGTTCCAATCCTTTCATTGATTCATTGATTTTTTTTTATTGAATAACTTTTTTTGTTCTCAATTACCTGGTGCATTATATATATATATATATATATATATATATATATATATATATATATATATATATATATATATATATATATATATATATTCAAGAGGAGGATTGATCTGTCCCTGAATTTGGTTCATAAAAAAACAGTTTTAAGCTAAAATGAAATCGGTATGATGTTTTCTTCTTGTTCTTTTCTTTGAGTATTGTCTTAATGTGATTGTTGCAAAGATAGGACGGAACGGTCTATAAACGTAACTTGTCCTGTAGCTCAATGTTACTGTAATGAACGATAATCAATACGTGAGTGTTTCGTTTAAATGCCTTCTGATTTTGATTATAATTATTTATATATATATATATTTGAGTACGTTAGTCCTTAGTTCGAATTAATTTTTATTTTTGATTATAATTAATCATTTTGGATACCGTTGCATGCATCCCCGTTGTCATTGATGTAGTTTGAAATTATAATTTCAATTTTCAAAAGTATGTTGTGATGATTGTATTGTCTTAATTCAAATTTCGGTACCAATACTATATTGATATTGTTATTTTAATTTCTTTTCAACTATTGGATGAAGTATTGCAACATTATCATTATTTTTGACAAGTCATATTTTACTTTTATCTTAATTTTCAATTACTTTTTATCGCAAGTTTGAATCGGACTGTAATCCTATGGCAATGATTACATAGCCTTTGTAAATAGCTGATTATCTGTTGTAGTCTACTTGTTATGGGGCCAGTACTGTCTTATACAACGCACAAACCAGCTTCTCTGTATATTTTCACTTCAGTTTTATTTATGATTCTTTCAAAGATGCAGAATATAAAAAAGCAAATTACTTCAATGATTTCGACCAGGATGTCGACGTTGTTTGTGCTTTTCTTCTTGGTCTATGTAATGTCATTCATCAGTATGATCTTAGAATGTCAACATCTTTTTGTGAAATGTCGATGTGTTGTTTAGCAGAATTGATAGCATTGTCAAAGATTATTCTTGCGATAGATGAGTTGAAGTCTATAATACCAAACTAAATAGATGTTGCTCACTGTTTGTTTTATATTCTTGAAGTTGTTAATCGTATCTGTAGAATTTATCCTATAATTTTACTGGACTTTAGTTTTAGCTTTGTCAAAAATGATCCGTAGTATTTGTTTTAGCACATCTATTTCCCTTTTAGCTAGAATGATCAGTCTAGACGGAATTTTGTTGAAGAATTTGGACTTATGGTTCTCAATTGGCGTACAGACTTCATTTGTGGTAATTTCCCTCAACATCAAGTTTTTCTTGAGGGTTATCGTCGGCAAATTTGTATGTTTTTGTGATTCGATCTTTCATTGTTCTTTTCGTACATGTTTGGTTCAAGATTAGAAATGTCTCTTGATTCATCCACTTGAGTATATATATATATATATATATATATATATATATATATATATACGTAAGTGTGTATATGTTTATACATATATATATATATATACGTGCTTAAATATGTAAACACATGTATGTGTCCATACGTATGTGTCCATATGTATATGTGTATATACACACACACACACACACATATATATATATGAATGTATGTATATACATGTCAATATGCCTATGTATAAACACACACACACATATATATATATATTGATTTGTTTCGGTATTCGCATAAGTATTTTCATACATACCCACTCATATACATACCTATGTATATATGTACATACATAAATATGTATACTAATACAAACATTTATATATATATATATATATATATATATATATATATATATATATTCATTTACACACACACACACGCATATATATATATATATATATATATATATATATATATATATATATATATATATATATATAAATACACGTATGTGTTTAAAGAGAATTTTGCATGCATGGTAGGAATATTTTTTTTAGTTATGCAAAAGACATGTTTTCCTTTTGTCAACTTCCAACTAATAAGGTTTCTTTGAAGATGGTTTTCACAGGCAATCTTGATTCAGCCTGAATTAGTATTCAGTATAGGTAACCCTAAAAGACAACATGATTTTCCTCAAACTAAAAAGAGTTTCAAAATTTTTCATTGCATAAACTATCGGTTGGTGTTGAATTACCCATTGGAAGTCAGTATATTCAATATTCTATGGTCGATCTTTCTTAAGTACTGTGGTATCATTTGAATCGTAGCACAAATTTCCGCTTAAAAGCTGGATTTAAGTGCAAAGTTACTAACATACGATAAAAGAAGTGGAATCATGAGGTTTCTAGGTTAGAAATGTATGAAGTTCGTATTTCTTCCTCCCATAATGGCTCAGAGTGTAAACTTCGATTCGACAATACAGAGATGAAATAAGGGAAGCTTTTTAGGTATCCCATAAACTAACAAAGCAGTACATACGTGTGTGATTTGTTGAAACTAATTTAGGCTTGGTTAAATTTCGAGACACTTAGCGTTACAGGCCCGTATAGTCAGTATCAAGTGGAAAATTAATTTCATGCCAATTTTTTGTTTATGTTTCATCATCATCATAATCCTCATCCTCCTCCCCCTTCTTCTTCTTCTTTTTCTTCTTCTTCTTCTTCTTCTTCTTCTTCTTCTTCTTCTTCTTCTTCTTCTTCTTCTTCTTCTTCTTATCATTATTATTATTATTATTATTATCATTATTATTATTATTATTATTATTATTTGGAATCTCACACCAGTTGCCAGGTGGTAACCGCTGGAGTTTGAGTGACAGCAAGTCTCCTCAAGTCTCCAGCCCTCCTCTCCTAGTACTAGCAGGTCGCAGTAATTCTGCGATTTACAGTTTCACACCGGTTGCCCAGTGGTTATCGCTGAGGGCTGAGTGACAATAAGTCTCCTCAGGTCTTCAGCTAACGTCTCCTCCCTCTTTTGCAGTTCCCAGTAGTGCTGTGGTCTGTACGGTCTCTATCCTCCCCCTAATCCCGATCTCCTCCAGTCTCTCCCTCAGCGTTCTGGGGACAGTTCCTAGTGCTCCCACTATGACTGGTACTACCCTGGTTTTCATGTTCCACATTTTCTTTAACTCCCTTGCTAGGTCCTGGTATTTTTCCCTTTTTTCACCCTCCTTCTTTTTTACTCTATGGTCTGCAGGCACAGCCACGTCTATTATTTGGCAGGCCTTCCTTTTTTTTGTCTACTATTACTAAGTCCGGCCTTCTTGCCTGGATGAGGTGGTCAGTTTGGATGTCAAAGTCCCACAGTAGTTTGTGGTTGTCATTCTCCAAAACTGCCTCTGGCTTGTGCTGATACCACTTTTCCCCATGGTTGAATCTATTCCGAGTCAAAATGAAAAAGTTATCGGCTTTTTTTTTTCATTCTATGCTCCGAAGTGGTGACTCTGGTTGGTGGAAAACTGAGTACGTCCTTCTTTTCGGGGCCAACTTTTTCAAATGACCAAGAACTTATCATTTTACAAGCTCATTTGTCATTACCGTTACGCCCTGATTTGTCACACTGCGTGACATGACAGCTACACTTGGGCTCCCAAGTGTAAGAGGCACTTGTACGATTTAATCAATCTCTTCCTGCTAAAGACTATTTCAAAACCTCAGAAACATAAAAAAAAATTATCTAATGATTTTCTGGCAATATGTCTAATACAACGGGTAGATTGCAAATAGGGGTGAAGGAAAAGGAACGGTATTTCAGAACATCTGGAGATTTTAGCACCATGTTAATAGATTTTACCTCATTAAACATAATAATTTGATTAAAAAAACAAACACTGTATTTTAAACCGAAAGAATATCGTCTTATTCTGAGTATACCATACTTTTCAACATAAGTAGTGACACGTATAAGGGATAATTTGTTATCATCACATACGAGCAGTAATGAGCCCACTTCAACGCATTGCTGATTTTCTATCAGTTCATATAGAATCTTCTGTTCAAATCCCATTCCGTACTGAGAGAAATTTCAATGTTTTTTTCTTTTAAAAAAGAGTTCAATAGTTTTTATGTCATCTTCAATCATTTCTTACACTTGATTTTAATCGCAGGTCGTTCTCGAAACTCATTAACCAACAGAGGATGGTATTATTTGCTCTTTACAGCACCAAAAACTAAATTGAACCTTTCTTTTTTCCCCAGTTTTATTGGGTCCCAAGTAAAGCTGTCTAAAACGTATATATTTCAAATAATACAACGCATATCGTGGAGAGATGGAAGAAGCTGACCACGACTTTCATTGAAAGAAGACAGGGAAATTAGACAAAGACTGTCTCTCTACAATTTATTCAACAGATGATCATCCGTGAATATGGACAGAAGCCGCCAAAAATTATTTAAAAATGATTTTATTGTAAGGAATGTTTGTACCATTCATGAGAAGAATGATTGACGAACATCATGGTACGAGAGAGAATTTACCTTTTTGATGTTCAGAACTGAAAATCGGCCAGAAAATGACTTCTGGTGACCTCAGATGACCTTGATGGTTGACCTATTTGGGATGTTGATTTTTATTGATTTCCTTTGATGGCTCTCTGGTCAATCAGCTTTGTAAGAGAAGAGTTACGAAGAAACAAATAAAAAGCCCAAATAATAGTAAAGATTCATAAGTGTTTTTGACTTTGTTCATCCCCAGAAAGTTGTATTTTATTCGGAGGCAATGATTCAAAGTACCTCTGAAATATACAGAATTAAAAGTAACCCGGCAATTCGCTACCTTTACATTATATTTCTGGAGGGGTTCAGTTGATGATGCCACTATAATGTTGAACTGTGATATTTTCTGTATGTCGTAAATGCAACTTCAGAGTATTTTTGTCACCTCCTTTCACTTCATTGATAAATCCCTTTCCAGAACCCCAAATTTAGGGATGGTTGATTCTGCTGGGGTAAAAAATTGAGAAAGGACATTTGATTTTAGTTCTCATGGAGCAATATCGAAATGGAACTTTTCCCACTCTAAAAGTTCAGTTCTAAGGGGGAAATTTTATTTTTCACTTGCGAGGGTTAAATTTGAAGAGGAATATCCATTTTTACATTTAGGTGTCAAAATGGATGGGGAGCTTTTGCTATTTCCCACTTCCAAAGGTCAAATTTTAAGGATAATAACCGAAAGCAAAATTTCATTTTTCACTTTAGTCAAGGAGGAACCTTTTTTTTCATTCTGTCTGAAACAAAAGGTTTTTTTTTTCACTTTTGGTGTCAGAATTCAAAAGGAGAAGCTTTTTCTCCATTAAATGGGTGAAAATCGAATGAAAGTTTTTTTTTTAGAGAATAAAATCAAAGGGAACATTTTTCTTCAAGTTTTAAGCCTTAGATTTGAAGAACTTCCAATTTCAAAATCAAGTGGGAAAATATGTTTTCCCATTTTTAGGGATCAAAATTGAGAAGGATCTGAAGCTAGGGGAATTTTTCCATTTGTAAATATTGTGAATCATCTTATTTCCCATTTGTTTTGTTGAAATAAAAAAAAAAGTACATCAAAGGGCGTATTTTTCCCTTTGTTATCATATTTGCAGTTATTTCTTCCCCGGACAACGCTGTGTAAATTACAGTAAGTAGAAAGACTTTTTTTTCGCACGGATAGAAATGAATTAAATATTTTCAATATGCAAGGATATTTTACTTTTCATTAATTTGAGAATATATCTGGAAAAATTCGAATCTTTTTTGAAAAAGCTATTAATATTCGGTGAAATCTAATTCATTCGATTTTTTTTTATTCATCTTTTATTTTCTAATCGCTGTTAATTCAATTTTGCTCATGAATCGTTAATATTTACGGTGTCACTTTTATTTTACATTTTTTCATTTATTGCATTTAACAAAACAATTATATTGATGATAGCCTCAGTAATAAAATTACTTTCAGAAAATAGCCTGCTGATAGAAAGCCGTATCGGAGCTAATTGCCATTTTTTTTTATCTCCCTTTCCAGAACAACACTGACTGAGCAGTCACAAGCTCCCTCGATTTTTGAGAGATATGGAGAGGGGGATAGTTCGACAAGGAAGATTATGGCGGGGGCGAGTGATGACAGCAAAGGAAGGAACGCAAGAAGCTAGACTCATTTTGGGACTCAAAATTTAGCCTTTTAATTTTTTTTTTTTTTACTTTAGCCGACCAAAAATACATCGATAATCTTCGCTTGGAGATTTGATACAATCCCCATTCCCGTTGAGGGATATATATATATATATATATATATATATATATATATATATATATATATATATATATATATATATATATAGGGAGAGAAAGGGGAAGGAAGAGAAGTCAATCTATCATTCTACTGCCAGCAGCCAGGGTCCAGCAGCCCGTAAACTGTCCGTAGTTACCCACCTACTCTACTCTTCTGCTCTTGTCTTCGGCTTTTCTTCTCTCATGACCAACCTCTGATCTTCTAATTATTGGCAAAGGTCATTTTCTTTACTGCTATCTCTTTTGCTAAATTGACTTTTTATTTCTTCTCGAACCTGATATAGGAACTAAATGACCATCTACCAAATTTTCCTTATTTTTCCTCCTCCTTTCTTTTGTTTCTCTCATCACTAAACTTACCATTTATCCTTCTTGCTTCGACGGTTAGAATCATTATACACCGTCCTTTTTTTATCATCCTTTTTTACTTTCTTCCTCCTATTGTCTTTTTATCAATAGGCTGACACTGGCTATCAATCGGTAGGAGTTCTAAGCGATCATATTTGTGCCAATAAATCTACTTTAGATGTTTTTATCATCCTTTTGGCGTCTGAAAAGGGTTAGTCTGTTACACCACATGCATACATACATATAAGTAGGTACCGTATCTTCAAAGATCGAGCATGCAAGTAAAGTTCATATATTCCCACGCAAAAATCATCGTTAACGGAAGTGTTATTCAAAAGAACAAAATCAAAAATCTAAGATCAAAATGAAATATTTGATTAAACAGCCCCCATCAGCCTGCATATTGTAACAATATGCAGATAACACTACATACAATTTGCAGATAACATGAATAAGTATAACGTAAACTCATTTTAGTTACAAATACGAAATATTTTTTGCAGAAAAATAACAGCAAAATTACCTGACGACAGGCAATTGTACAAGTGAAAAATTAGCTGGATATCTTTCTGAGCACACCGGGGAGTACAATGTCGATTTAGAAATTTAGAAATTTACATGTTATTTAGATCAAGACTCGATAATTCTAATAGAATAGATAGAAAATTGAAGATTATAGTTTTTCTTCGTATTTTTTTAATGAGCTATATCCCAGCTCTTTGGAATTACCTAAATTCAGATATTAAACACGTTCATTGGCAAATAACTTTATTGGGAAGCCGTAGTTTTGTTTTTGGCAGGCTGCTCCGCACACCATGAAAAAAACTTGTCTTTCCCGAATATGCATCATTGGAGTTCATGGTTATCTAAATTCATGCGTGTTTGTTTTTATCTGAAAAAGAATTTATTTTTTTAAAAAGGCGATTGAGAATATTCAAAGTTGCCGATCTTACAATTGGAAATCGGTGAATTTCAAAACATTACTGTCCTGTTTGCAAAAACAAGATTTGAAGAGAAAATAGCTGTTTTCTACACTTGGTACACATAAGCAAATAGAGAATAACTTTCACTCTCCAGGACCAAAAGCGTGTTGTACGATCTTATTGTTAGAAATATGACATTCTATTTTAGCACTTATGATAGGCCATTTCATGTACGAGATGTTCATAGAATTATTTTTATGATTTTTTCATTGAAGACTTCAGTAATGACGGACGATTAACAATATGTTCAACATATACTGAGACTATCGTACGATCAAATGAAGATTGTTTCATCTGTCCGGGGCAAGCTAACAAACCTCTACTCTTTTCTTAGCTCACATGTAATGTTCATGTATGATATAATGACGAATAATATAAAAGTAGCCAATAATTTCTGTAGAAACTCGTACTTTCTCTCATTTTTCTTTGTTCTTTTGTGAGAACTAGGCAGATATCGACGATCACTGTTCCATTTATCAAATTTGTTTAGCCAGATATTTCTCTCGGACTTTTTCGTTTTGTTTTTTTTGTCGATTTTTCTCATTATTTTTCTTACTTTTTAATTTTTTTTGTGTTGTGTTTCCGGATAAGTTGTAGGTGGGATGCATTTTCCGTCATGATTTTCCCTTTTTTCTTTTCACGGGGAAAATCCGGAAGTTGATGACATAATGCATGGTTTGAGGTTTTCACCTTCCAATTCGACATTCTTGGCAACAGGGGGTAAATGAACCACGACAAATAAAGATTTTTTGAATTGCCTTATCATCAAGTCGAGTATGAGAGACATCATCACTTAGCTGTGATCAAGAGGGGGGGCGAAAGAGAGAGAGAGACAGAGACTCACTCATATATTCAGTTGTGTTTCATAATTTTATTATTGATAGAGCTGTCAGTAAACATGACCGCCTGATTCATCTGGTTGTTTATTTTTTATTCGCTTGTTTGTTATGTGTGTGAGAGAGAGAGCGAGAGTGAGAAAGAGAGAGAGGGATGTTTAGTATGTTATGAACGTAATTTTTCAGGCATGTTCATACTGCAAAAAGGAGATCCAAGCAAGCAAGCATCCAGATCTTTGAAATAAAAACCCTGCGTTTGTTAAACGCAATAAATCTGATTTATTGTCTATTCGCTGGCACACACAGCGCGCATTTCAAATCCTTTTTGAACTGCAAGAGATCAATCATGCCTTCATTGTCATCAAGCCTGAGCGAGCGTCGACTTGCAATGGCGATTTTGATGGCCACCTCTCTGACGGTTGTCTCATTGTTAGCTTCTTTCGCATTGATTGCAGCCGATCCACAAAGACCAACCAGCAAAGGAGAAAGAAAAGGACTAAAACATTCAAAAAAGAATTGTGACTCATTTCTTTAAATAGCTGACACCCCAAGTTAAGGTCATGAAAAGGAAACGAACCCTCGGCTTTAATCCGCCATCTTCTTTTGCAACACACTAGAATTATGCTGGACATGATCATAGTTCCGAAGGAGGTAACATACATTCAGTCAGGCATTGACCAGATTTATTGAGAATTATCATTATTGTTATTATGATTATTATTGGTTCATCTGGTTAAATCATAATCGATTTATATATTTGTTAATGTATCTATCATTCCGCGTTACAATATCCATATATATTTTGTGTTATGGAAATAGAATTTCATAAAGAATATAATAGACACAAGAAACAAACAGTCCTTCCTACTTCTGGTCTAGCTTGTCAATTTTTATCGCTTGTTTGCACAAAAGAGCAATCATAACCAAATCCTCAAAACAGAAACTCAAGTAGAGAAACACACACACACGCGTGCATACAGGTACACAGTCAATATATATATATATACATACATATATATATATATATATATATATATATATATATATATATATATATATATATATATATATATATAATACATATATACATATATATATATATATCAAGTAAAATGTTGTTTTTTTTTGATTATATGAATAGATCTATAATAATGTATAGTTGATAATATATATACATATATATATATATAAATTGATGGATTGATAGATAGATAAAGAGAGAGGGAGAGAGAGAAAGCGAGAGAGAAGCAAAGTGTGAATTAGATGAATAAGAGTGAATGCATATTTGCATGCGTATTCGAGTGTATTGGTGTCTACTTCATATCACATGAATCTATGCATGTTGTCACAAACAAGTCATAGCTGTCGTTGTGGCCACTTATGCAAAGATTTGTTAATATGAATACAAAGAAATTTTCTCAGAAGAAAGATAATCTTAAATAAATTCGTTTGCTACTGTTAATGCAGTGAGTGAGATTCTCACAAGGCAGCCCATCGGACCCTAACGGTATGAATGAATACCCTTTCTCCTTCTGTCTCTCAAATATATACATAATTTATGATGACCCCAGTGTCCCATTGACAGTAGGAAATATGTTTGTTTCTTTGAGATGAATCTTTGAAAAGTACAGCTAAAAAAAAAAGTAAAAGTCTATATTCAGAAATCTTACCATGCATTGAGGAGAAAATTAATCGTATGACATTCAAACACAAAGAGAAATAACAATAATGTGCAATTACAGGAGGAAATTCATTCCCAAAATCTTTGAAGAAACATAACTTCAATCAAATGATGATACTCAAACTCACAACTCCCAATCTCGACCCATTTAAATGATCGAATCGATTTTTACATTCAAAATCCCGAAAGACACACACACACACACACACACACACACACACACATATATATATATATATACATACATACATACATATATATATATATATATATATATATAGTAGAAATCAGTTTTGCAACATAGCATAATACGATATAATATGAAGCACTGTCTGATATGTGATGGATTTATTTCATAGAGTGATCAATACATTCAAGTTTATATTCCAAGAGTTGAGATGTTATATGGTAGAGCTGGAAATATTATAGGAAGCGGATTCACTACACAAACAAGTTTATGTTTCTGCCCTTTCTAAGCCTCAGAGCAAACAGACACATAGACTTATTACATATATATATATGTGTGTGTGTAAGTGTGTATGTGCACGCACATGTGTATGTATTAACAACGTTAAAACTTTATCAGTTAAAAAAATATAAAAGATGAATTGATACACAAAATTCACCGGAAATTGAAAAAAAAAGCCAACCCCGCGCAAATGTACAAAGCAGAACATGAAAATAACTGAAAAAGTAAAATAAAAACAAAATGCACTCAATAAGACCCAGATGTATACTCTCACAAAAACATGGCGATGCAATTAACCGATAAAGTTTAATTCAAATTTACGATATGTGACTTTTGAGAAAATCGGATTCTTGGAAGAAAAACATATATCTGGAATGAAAGTCAAACTTAACAATAATCTTCCAACGTTATCTCCCTTGTCTTTCAGGGAATGTAAGATAGATGACACCAATCAACTAATTGAACATTCATTTTTAAACCAAGAATATTGAAACCAAATGGAGCCCAGAACAATGGTCAATAACCAATCATTCTGGAGATTCCATCGGATAGAATAGGAATATTGTTAATGATATTCATTAGCTCTGTGTAAAAACATTTTGCACATGAATAGAGAATTCTCGATATATATATATATATATATATATATATATATATATATATATATATATACATATATATATATATATATATATATATATATATATATATACATATATATATATATATACATATATATATATATATATATATATATATATATATATATATATATATATTACCATAAACATATATATAACACTATAAACATATAAATATAGCTATCACTATCTATAGATATATAGATATAAATATTACAATTTATAAATATATGAATATAAACATCACTATCTATCTCTCTTTCTCTCTCTCTTTCTCTTCTCCCTCTGTCTGTCTTCCTCTCTCTTTATATATATACATATACATATATATATATATATATATATATATATATATATATATATATATATATATATATATATATATATATGTGTGTGTGTGTGTGTATATACATACATATGTTATTGCTCTCAAACATTTGGTGCGTTCGAACACATGTGCTATTACACGAATATGCAAACACGAACTCACACACCTATGCCCTCAGGGTGTCTACTGTTGCACTAATGTATGGGACTTGCTGTCATTAGGCTGACTATGTGGTTACTATAGTGAGTACTATTTGCATTAAGTGTTCCACTAAATTTACCTTGTTCCGGTCTAAACTGATCTTAGTAAATCGTAACCATTCAGAAACGCGCAGACACATATAGTAGGTTCGCCCAGAAAGTATACAGCCATTCTATATTAACTAAAATAGCCCATATACAAGCCTGGGGGGAGGGGCTTAGTCATCTTCTTGAAGAAATGTAAACTTGTCTTATTGTATGCAACGGCCAGACACCCAATTGGGTCCCACTGCCAACTGAGTGAGCAAACAGGAGAGTAACTTATCGCGCATGCACAGATTGGTTATTAAGTTTTATCTAGGTCCTTGACGTATTCAACATGGCTGGATACTTATTTCTGGCCAGACTTTGTATATGTATATGAAAATATGACGCTATCCACCTATCCTTTTCTCTCTTTCTCTCCCTCTTTCCCCTTCTCTCTCATTTTTCTCATACCTGTATATATCTGTATTCAATTTTTATATTTTCCTAACTACATTAGAGCTTTGAACTTAATCAATAAACTGGTAATTCAAACGTATGTTGTCCACCCCAGGAAATTATTAGCACATTTTATCATTGCTTTTAAATTCAACATCATGTACTCAATATTTTTGATTGCATTTTTTTACTTTTTTCTTGTCCTAACTTATTTATATTCTCATTTCTAGAGCCCTTGATAATTCACTTAACTTCATAACATGGTAGAGTGTCTTGGTAAGATAAGAAGTTTGCAAGGACATGTGCATAAGTCTTTTACATAGGAATTATTAGCTGTGGAAAAACTTTGTATTCTACAAGATTCAGTATAGTTTTTTTCCTTAGCATGACATCAACCAGGTTAGTGGGATTTTTTTTTGTTCACTCGTAAGTCTGGATAATATCCTTCCACCTTGATGTGAGTGAAACTTGCTAGTTACCTCTTGGACTATTATCACAATTGGATCTCTTTTAGTTTTTCTTTTTTAAGTTTGTTTTATGGAATGAATACTTAATTTTTGTTATACATCCGCCGAAATGCAGAAACTCTCGCTAATGGCTGAATTCAAAACACTTGAAATACGGATCGATTTAAGAACAAAACAATCGATATAGCTGATTGGAGGAAGTGTTCATTCAACAACACAGGATTCCAAATGTAGACACACGTCGGTGAAAAAGATTTATTGCATTGAAAATGACATACCAACATCTAAAAATTCTTTAATCCCTTCTCTAATGAATAATTCAACATAATAAATGGTAACTTGTTTCAGACTATAAATTCTAGTCAAAGTTGGTGTTACATTTCTTTTTAGAATTTTACCATTCTTCATATAGGAGGGAAAATTAACTTCTTACCATTAACACGTCTTTTACATTTAGTGAACAAGTTCTTGGACGCTCTCAGAGCAAGTCTGAGGGAATGATGTAACTAAAATGAGATGAAGTTGAACAGCAATTTTCAAATAACGTTTCCAAATCCACTCCCTTTCAGCTGGACTTTTTACATGAAATCTTTGCTGATTCGATTCCACGAATAAATACCATCAACATTGTCAAAAAAATGTAAGAGTGAAAAAAAAGGCAAAGAATCCATTAAAAATTGGACAGTAATTGCTGGTATTGTTATTTTCCCACAAAAACAAATAGTGTTCCTGAACATGGTGGCCTTAAGCCAGACGAAGTAAATCATAGTCACCACCTTTTTAATTGACGAAAATATTTCATTTATGAAGACCATTACCCGACTTCAGTTTTTTTTTCGCTCGGTAGAGTCACCTGCTTTAAGAAGGCTAGACTCAGCACATTATTCAACCATGAGCTGTGTCTCAGCCTGACTGCATCGGCTCCAAACTCAATGAACTCCAATAGAATTCATATTTTTGAGAGCAGACAACAAGAACCATTGTTTAAGCTCGAATATTTCAATCTTTGAGGGTCAGTCCCTAGGTCAAGTTCGATAAGTGCGTTATATGTTCTATGTTATTGACGTAAAGGGTCAGTGTAAAGCCCATCTATCCTTAATTTTCAGAATTACAAAAAGGGCCTTGGGGAAGGCCTATGTTTAACAACATACTTTTGAGGAGGATGATGATGATGATGATGATGATGATGATGATGATGATGATGATGATGATGATGATGATGATGATGATGACGAAGTACTTTTTATGATGCGTTATTGTGCCGCATCAGAAAACCCAACCATGTCACCAAGAGCTTAAAACCAGGGCAACTTTACGAGAAAAAAAAAGTTCAAGATTCAATTTGATCAAATGATTTCATATCTGCCAATTTTATATATTTCATTCATTCTCACAGAAAAATATCATAGTTATGTATGGAAAAAGCACATCAAAACAGATGTAACATCTCACCTGGGATGCAAATTTTTTTCCAGATTGTTGAAACGATGAGAGAAATTCCTTGAATGGTGTCTTTTGTGTGGTATACACATGGATGAGTTTAGATATATCTTAATCTTTTCTCTTTCAACTAAATTGGAGTATACTTCCTTAAATAGAAGGAATCACGAGAGTAATAACAAATAGTTTCATGAAGGTCTCCTGTTGAGTGTATAGAGCCTAAAAATTGACCTGAATGTAAACCTGTGCCGATAGTTGAAATTCAACTGTTTTTTTTCAATGTACATTATTTTCCCCTACATCTATGTATAGTTTCGTGAGGTTTTACATTATATTGCAGTTTCAGAAGAGTTGAGATTGCCAAAATATAGTCTGAAACCAACTGGTTTGTTCAAAGTAATTCTGGTTCGATTCCTGACTGAATAGATCGGCACACAAGTTTACAGTTGATTTTTTCACACAAACGCCTGTGAAATGTATATGAATTATCAGTAGTTACTATCAAGTCAAATTATGGAAAATGTAGCCAGTAGATTGTGCTACACCTATTCCATAAGGGCTCTTATTCACATGCTCTAACTATATATAATTAGAAGCGTGTTTAATGTCCACAAGTTTTGTCAGCAGATACCAATAACTATCACCGTGTCTGATTCCTGTGCCCATCTTGGAAATCAACATTCAAATATTTTCACTCTTACTCTTGGCTTAAATACGAAACTTTTATACCAATGGAAGATACATAACTATGTTGATCACAAAGCTACATTTTGGGTATTGATTTTATTGAAAATTTCTGATATCCCAAAAGTTCCATTCTTGGAATAATCGAACCTTTTTTCCGACTGCATTCGCTTTTCATAGAGTATTCTTCGTTGAATCTCTTATTTGGCAATATTCATCGGCATCGATCCACTTTATTTTTTTGTTTAGCTCTTGAGTTTAGAAATTTACAGAAAAAATGGATATGTCTGTCATCTTCTTCAGAATGGGGCCCTTGTGCTTTTTTACGTTAATTTTTTTACAGTAAAAATAATATCCATTTCATGCAAGCGCAAACCCATCCGTGTATATCCTCATACTCTTTCGTAAACACACACATGCATCTGCATACACATATATTTACGCACCTGAACTCACATGCATGCAAATCCATGCTCTAGTGCATCTGCATATTTCTACATTTGCAAAAGCGCACACACACACACATACACACACACACACACATACACACACGCATGTATATATATATATATATATATATATATATATATATATATATGTATATATATCAATCATGATCGCTATAAAAACAGTAATTTGTTGTAAACTGTCATTAGAGACTATTCATAGTTTTCTTTTTAACTTGTGCATTACCATGTTCCCTGGATTTGCCCTGTGTTATCAAAAAAGGAATCTCAGAGGGTCTAAATGCTTGCACAAGATCGTATCAGATGGTGTTTTTCCTCCTTGATTCGAAAAGAGGATTTGTGCAACGATAAAGGCGAAAAAGTGCATTCCTGAAGATATAGTCGTTTCACAGTGAATTTTCCTTTTCCCCTTTCATATCTCGTATTATTTCAGTGTATTGTTTTATATTCCTCACCACGTTTTTTCCTTTTTTTTTCAAATGCCTCAACATCATATATCTTTAATCTGGAATAGTTAGGCATTTCAAAGTGTAAAGATAAATGTTTACGCATATAAACAATGAAAACTTTTACTTGGAATGTATCGTCATTTTCTTTCTATATCATTATACGCTAAACTGTTTCATTTTATTTTCATATGCTTTGAAATTATAGTTTCCAATTGTTATATGGCTAAACAATTCTAATTTATCCTTATATGTTTTGCCATTGGGTATATTTTATATGGTTTTGATTGAATTTTTATTTTGATACATCCGAATATCCTTGTTTTATCTTGTTATATGCCGAAACATTTCAACAGATTTTCTTTATGCCTTATCATTTCCATCTTCGGTGTTTAACAATTTCAGCTTATTTTTATACGTCTGGAAATTTTAGTTGTTTTTCCTATTTTAGTACGCCTTATTTTTCATTGTTAGGCTGGAGAAAGTAACAAAAATAGATTAAATACCCGTCTACAACGGGTAAGATATAAACATTGAACAGATAGGTAGTCTATAGAGGACAGACAAACAGTTATCCGGAAAATACATGTATAGATGAATTGTAACAAAAAAGAATTACTCATCAACAAGAATTCTTATGCCACAGCAAAACAGATGGAATGTATTACTCAAGAATGGATCATCCCTGACTTTCGAAGTGTATTAAAATACTTTCTTCTTACCATTTGAAAAGAGAGTAAGGTCTAACGTTAAAAAGGGGCCTACATAAAAGGTATTTAGAATGTTCATAAAAGCAAGCAGTTCCTATTATATGGGGATGGGGTGATGATAAAAAAGAGTAAGTGCTAATGTTGGAAAGATAAAAAAAACATTGAAAAAAAAATTCAATAATTCTGATAGTTTTTACCATCATCTTAATTTTTGATTGTTTTTATCATAGCTACTATCTGGGGCCGTTAATCCAAAAGGACACATATTTCTTGTTTTTATATCCCATACTTGAAAAGATTAAATCCAATTCACAATTCTACCCTGTCCAATCGAAGCTGTTCACTCTTTTAATCAACAAAGTATGAGAGTGGCTGGGCTGATAGCAAGGAGAAAGTAAATAAACCAGAATTCTTGCACACAGGTTGCAGTTGACAGCAGCTAGTTTTCCACGCTAGATCCCGTGGGTCATTTTGAGACCTTTTCAAGGGCAGCTGTTGTAGTAAGAGCATGTTTCAGAAGGAAAATAACAGAAATGAATGGCTTTTCCTCAGTTCCTAAGAAAAGCAAAGGTCTCTAATTTTTAGGAACTGAAGGTTGAAAAGAGAAAAAGATCAAATTGCATTTTCTATCTTCGTTGCCGACCAAAAACTCGAATCGTGATTTTAGTTTATGATCAAATTGTTGAAGTGATTTGATATTTGAGGACCAAAATATTTCAACTTTTCTCTCGAATGATCAGCACTGTATATATTTTTAGTTGGGTCAAATTAAATGTCAGCTTTTAGGAGCGTTGCCTACAGAAGAAGTTAATGCTGTCTGAAGTTTGAATTTAAAAAAAGAAGCTCTTTAGTGCATGGCAATATCTATGCCTGGTGGAAATTGATATGTTTATGTTGTTAGTTCCACCCAAGTTTAGAGATGCGGTCAAGTTTGAGGTTAAAGTAAGTGGTTAGGTTATACTTTTAGTGGTTGGACTAATGAAAAAAAAAATAGCATTTTTTCTGATGGAATAAAAAGATAATTCAACTTAATCCTTTTTTAGCTTCCAGTGCTTTAAAACCAAATATGTTAGATTTTATTGGAGACCAATGGAAAGATCTGGAAACTGATATTGTTATTGAGAAAGGAAGAAAAATTGGAAGATAAGCGTGTGCATCATGAGCAATAAGATCGAAGAGACTGCTATGTGTTACTTTTTTGTTGTTTGATATAAGGAACGAAGACTTCACAACGCATAAGGAAGAGAAAAATGCGAAGAAATAGTAGATATAAAATAAACAGGAATAAACCAGGTATTGGGGAAACCATGAAATAACACAGCATTTCCTCCCAACAGATCCTAAATACTTAACGTAGTGAGAATGAAATGAAATAAACATAAAAAATGACCACCTGTCTATACCCAAAGGCACAGCACGTGTAAATTTGCTTGCAAATGCACGCATGAGCATATATATGAGTGAGAGTATTTCTATTAAATACAACAGTTTCTTCTCAACAAATGTTATCGTTGTGCCTGACTTGACTTGTTGTGTGTAATACTCGCCTTCATCATGTGGAATGGAACAAGATTTAAAATTCTATCATCTGAATATACATATGGGTAGTTGCTATCGTATATTGTTTTCTTTTTTTGTAGAGGGCATAATCTTTAACCATTACAAGAGGAATTCAAACCTACAAGAAATCTTTCGTTCGCAAGAATCAAGTCCTGTTGCTTTATGCCAGAATGGCCGTCTGTGTTCAACTAAAAAAATAATGCATGTGTTGATTTTGAAAGAAGAGCCATTAAGTCTCCGGAGAATATAAACAATTAAGACTGAAGAATTGAAAAAATTCCCAAGGTGAAAACTAGTATAATAAAATTCACTAAGTATTTCGTTGTGATGCACTACTAATAACAAAAGAATAACTTCTAATTCTTATATATTCTGATAAGACCAGACTGTTTGCTATCCTAATGAGAGGTATTTTTTGATGTCTTCAAAGATGATTCTTGTTCTTATATTACTGAGGGCTGTAGACTGAGACAGGAAGAGAAGAAATGTATCAGAAAAATAACACATTAAATTTTCAATGATATTTTGAAAGCAATCCACTGAAAGGCGCTACAGGAAACAGATGGCAGAAATGTGGAAAAGAACTTAAAATTTTCCAGCAATAATCTAGAGACTAGCCAATCAAACGGAACAAATATTAAAAAGAGAGTGGTTTTCCAACCCAAAACTTACATATATGTATAATACAGAAAGGTTGATAGAGAAGAAAGTTTTCAGCAAGAAAAACTCTCTGTGGAAAATAGACGAGAAGAATCAGGGAAGTGAAACCATTAAACCACACAGCCCACCTCATCACAGATAATGGATAGTTAATGCAAAGAGAAAGAAATGAAATAAACACACTAAAAAATCAAATCATAGGAGATCTAAAACCACTACCATCATTAGGCGTAGAAAAAAACGAAGCTTGAAACAGAGAAATTTAGTATAATTCAGTGTTATATACAAGCTCACAATGTGACCAAAATAGACCATATGCGGGAGCCATATGAGTTTTCATCAAACTTGATCTTCGAGGAAGAAACTTAAAAGGAACAAAGATTCAAAATCAAGTTACAAAATTTGTACTAGAGCAACGAATAAGATGACTACTATGAAGGACAAAAATATATCAAACCCAAAAAATGTAAATTAAATGAAATGAACCAAAAGATCTTCATTAATGGGGACAGGCTCAAATGATACCTGAAAACAGAAAATTTCAAAACACCGAAAGAAAATTATATCGACTAGTAAATTGAAATAAAAAAGAGGGAATAATGTCATGGAAATTAAAACCATAACTACAAGCAAAGAACTAAAAGTGACAACAATTCAAAAAAAACTCACAGACCCTTAAAAAATCCTGCAGAATATTGCATACTTGCACCAAGCTAAGACGGGATCTGTAGCTTCTTTTTTCAAATGAATCATGGCTGTGCATAAAAGGCTGACGTAACAGTTCAGCAAAATCCTGAATGGTGCAACTGAATTGATACCGAGAAAAGGCTATTGTGATCTAGACCCCGCTCACCAAGTAACTATTCCAAATTAGAGAAGACCTATAACTACCAACATATGATGGAAAATATCTAAGCCGCAAAGATAGCTGTAAAACCTAAGTGTTTGTTGAAAAATCATGTTTCTCCAAAAGGAACAGAGAATGTGTCGGAATGGAACCAGAATGAAGGCTAATCTGATTGATCAGATGGTACAAAAGGAGGCTGAATCGAATGAAAATAAGATAACTTTTTCATGGATTGATGAGGTAACCCTACATTATAGGATGCCTGACTATATTATAAACTATAAAAAAGGAAAGACCTTTGTAATGGATTTAATTGGAAATTTTCAAGTCAAACTAATCGCAGGTGGACGATACTCAGCCGAGGTAACAATATATAGAGGAATTTTCTAACATTTCCCCACAACAAACCACTAAAACTAGTGGACAACGACTTGTAAGAAAAGTTATAAAATCATAACAATAAAAGGATTTTCAACATGTTTCTTCTTTAACAGAAAATGAATGTCACAGCTATTCAAAACAATTTCTGTCTAACTGCTCAACATTTTGGCCTCATGAAGTTTACCTCAAACAAACTCGATTAACTTTTTTCATATTATTGGCTATTCCTTTTTTTATCAGATAGAGGAAAGAAATTTTGAATCACCCAATGTTCAGGAAAGATTATGGAAACGCCTTGTAGTTTGCATTTAGAATACAAAAACCGACGCAAGTCTAAATATGAAGAATAGGTCGGGGGTTAAAAAGGTTTTTGAAAATCTTAACAAGCTGTTGGACTTGGTTAGTTATAAGGAAACATGACTCGATGGAAAAGAATAGTCAATTAAAACAACGAGAATTAACATAGAATTCTTTTGAAAGGGAGGAATCCACAAAATGCTGGTTGTTTCAAGTTTGCTGTGTGTAATTTTGGTGGTGATATAAAAATGGAAAAGTTATAAGAAAAATTAGTCTGGTGCCAGATGACATAAAGATATCAGGATAAAAAAAACAACTGAGTAACCTGCTTTGAAGATGAAGAAAATCCAAGGCAAAACAAATAGGCGTAAATAAGTATCAATGTCTGCGAGAGATCGTTTGAATGAAATTGAATAGACATACAGACAAAAACAAACAGTAAGACTTGAACAGAGAAAACAAAAAAAAAGAGTACTGCATGCTAAAGGGGAGCAATCACATAATGTGGATGATTATATAAAAATGATATTCAGTGATGAATAATGAATCTGTCGAGTGATTGTGTCATATCTATAATTTGTTTTTTGCTTTGAAGTAGAAAAGCTGGATATACATCCTCTTGGTATGGTGACACCATGATTTGTGCCAGGATTTGTATATATTGCAAAAGTACAACAGAGGATATAAATTTGAAAATTTACGGGAGAGAAGGTGAAAACTCATTACTCCAGAACAGCATCGAAAGGACATTTCCTGTGGGTTTTTTTCTTTTTTAGAAATTAATTAATTAGAATTAGAAATTCCTGAAACAAAATCTAAATGAGAAAATTTAGGACCTAAAACTCTATGATCTCCAAGAATCTTCCGAGTTGAATTTCATACTAGATTCGCTAATTCAGTTTTTCATGCAGCTAAGCAATTCTCTATGACAATCTCATTGATATCCATTCAGAAATAAATGTTGGAATATTCCATCTTGCAGTTTGACAAGGTATGAGAGATTCCACCATGAATTGACCTGTAGGGATCTGAGAAGTTTGGGCTATCAACCCTACGTTCAACCCTCGATCAAGTTGCTCTTGTATACTAATATTAGTCTCCCCCGGGCGTATCTGTTCTGGTGACGATAAGACGTATCCGATGTAAAAAAAGATTGATGCAATAAATAGCAATGAAAGACGAAAGAAGATCGGATAAAAGATTAATAGTAGTAATATCCAATCTCCATAAAGCTGTTAAAAAAGATTTCTGAATAAAACCTGAACGAGGCCTGAAATTTGAATGATTGTCTTTTCATGCTCATGAACATGAGCAAAGCGTCTTGTTTCACATTTAATGTTCTTTAACATCTTGATTATCGGTGATGTTTTCCAAATATTACTTGGTATCTGTTGGAATCTTCAGTGATGCAAGTTTTTAATAATGTTGATCTTAGATGGTATGCATTTGATACCTGAGTTCTGTTAGTAAGAATTGGGGCTATCTCTAAGTGTATAACTATTTTATATTCTGTGGCGTCTGTTATTTTCATCAAGTTTCTCGTTTGCGCTTATATGTTGACAAACTGGCTTTGTGTAGGAAAACAAATGTAAAACCCACGAACTGCCTATCTATCATTGAGTCAAGTTTGTGCCAGCAGTAAGCTGAATATGCATATGCAGTAGCCGCAGCTGCAAAAAAGACATCTCTTCTTTCCTTATCATTTAATGGAAAAAAATCATACAGGGTTTATTTTTCCCCGGAGAGGCAGTATTTTATGGGCTTATTTAGCCACTTACCGGAAAATATCGGAAATATCATCCCTTGTTGGCTTTGTGTCAGTTTATGCTACAACAGGCTGAGTAAATATTTAAAGATAAGTTACCGTGGAAGTTTAGTTAGAAGGATAATCTCCCAAAACTTTTCCACGGCGCCAAGATATTTTGGATAGGAAGCTGGTCATTGGTTGTGGGATAATTAGTTCATAAGACAATTCATCTTAAGTGTCTGCTTTAATTTGTTCACGTTATTGGTCTTGTCTTCATTCAGCAAAGCCAAGTCATTTGAGAATCCTATCCATCAAAATGGCCGCCTGAAAATGCTAAATTGTTCATATTCATTCAAGGGGTATTAATCACCCAAAAAGAATTACTCAAGAGAAAGGGCATGATATTCCATAACAGTACCGCTAGACTGCGTGTTTCGTTGGTGTCCATGCAAAATGTGTAATAGCTCCATTGGGAAGTTTTTACTAGTCCAATGTATTAACCAGATATTTTATCTTAGGATTACTAATCATTTGGTCTTCACAAAAAATCTTTTAATGAAATAAATGTCAGCCTCTTAGAGTGTGTAAGTGAACAATTCTTTAATGAGGAAGATGGATAATTTATCATCATCATCAGCAGCAGTAGCATTTTAGCATTCATCGTTGGACATAGACTCGTCACAAGATTTGCTCGACTTCTCTATCAGGGGCGTTGTTAAGCCAGTACACCTTCCATTCTATTTATGCCAATCAAGATAATACACGTATGCAATAACTTAATTGAATTGACTTAATTCCAGCAACAAACGTATCATGATTTGATACACATTGAATCTCATCCAGTTGAGAAAAAGGGGGTAAGACAAGGAGATACCTAGTATTCACAGCCTGCCTTCAGATGACTTTCCGTAACCCAGACTGGTAAAATAAAGGAATCAATATAGACGGCGAATACATAAGCAACATCAGATATGCAGACATTATAGTCCTTTTTGCTGAAAACCTTCACAACCAGTACGTGATGCTGGACAGACTGAACGAAGAAAGCAAGAAAGTTTGTCCCAACATGAACTTCGATAAAACAAACATCATGTTCCACAAAGATGTTTAGATCCTCAAATAAAGATTACATCAAGCAAAGAATTACTTTAGTCTGGAAAACTTTTAGCAGAGCAAGATCAACCTTCGAGAACAAGAATACTCTGCTAGTTCTAAACAGAAGAGTCTGCAAACTTCTGCATTCTCAAGATAGTTGATAATGGAGTAAAAACGTGGAAACTATCCAAAAGAGTGACCCTCAGAATGAGAACCATGCAGCATGCACGAGAGAGACTCCTGTCTAAAGTAGCATGGAGAGATCATAAGACAACACAATACATAAGGCAGGAACAGGAGTTCAAATATCAAAGAATCCATAAGAAAACTCAAACGGCAAAAAACTGGTGATTTTGCAAGAATATCACACAATCGCTGGGTATTATTATTCATAACATCACATTGTTAGATTATAAACAAAGCAATTAATATTTGACATGAAATAGTTATGCATCTACTTTTATGCACATTCCATGCAGCTTGCTTCATGAACACAACTTGCCATTGACGCAATAGATTCAGCAACATACACAACATAAAATTTCAAAAATTTCATGTATATATATATATATCATAAGACAGCACATTCTTCGTGAGCTTTGTTTTCTCAAGTTACATAAAGTAATTACAGTGATATAGTGAACTAATCTCCAACGGTGAAAGATGTCTCATAGTGAAACTGTGCTGTTTGCACTAGAATGTTCAGCCTCAAAAAGAGCGCACATATTACTCAAATGTTATTGACAATCATATACCCGATCTTCTTAAACATTCCTAACCTTGGGAACATAGATCAAACCAATTAGAAGAACATGATATTTTTTTCCGAAACCAATCATGAAGAAGTCTCAGAGAATCCATCTTGGAACTTACCTCAAAACATCAATAGATTTGACAGGATTTAATGCAAGTGATTGGAAATGTTTACAAGGAAATACAATAGAAAAAAGTCATCAGTATTATTATTGAAAGCTACTAAACCAGTACAAAATAGAAGATTGAATGCGTTGAGTTGTATAATGCTGCAGAGATTTCCGAAAGACATGAACTTAATTTATCAGAAGAACGTTATCTGGCACATCACTGGAGAAGATATGGAATTTAGTTTTGGACATGCAAATTAAAGCATGACTAATTGGAGATTCACGATATTCTCTTTTGTATTGCTTTCAACTTTCATTGAATTAGATATTTTTTATAGTCAGCAATACTCTCTCATGCACACCACAGCACAAGTACACAACACACGCTTACTTATAATATACGATAGCCATTGAGTCAAGATCAAAGAGAAAGCTGTACAAATGACCTATTCATTAATGCAGGTTGATAGTAAGAATCAAGCAAAGAGTAGCCCCAAACAGTTGGAAAAAAAGAAATTCCTCATGAGTTCAGAATTAAGATATTACCTGATACAAGTCAGACGACAAAGACAAGCATTGCACAAACACACACACACACACTCACTCACTTGCACCTGCACACACTGGTGCACGCGTGCACACACACACACACACACACACACAAATATGTCTGTGATTGTTGACATTCCAACAAACCACAAGATCACGATTGTACCCAGAATTATCAGAATGCTTTGAATAGTCCCAAAGAGCTTTGAAAGATAGTGGAAGAATTGAAAATCTGATATATAAAACAGCAAAATTATATTCACCAAGATGATTCAGGAGATTTGTAGTCATATGAAAATAACAAAATTAATATGTCTTAGCCAAAGAATTAAAGAATAATTCGGAATATGCTTATAAGTGGAACGTTTTGACTCGTGTTTAATACCTTTGTAAGAGCACTGAAAGAATATGGAATTCAGAGAAGAATTGATGCTTAGCATCCCTGGAGTCTGGAGGCATACTGTGAGGGTCTCTGGAGTGCAGATGAGACTTGATGACGATGACATTTGATCCCTAACGAAATACATCTCCGTCGGGAATGGAGGTAAAGATTGTATCCATAAAAGTGAGTGCTCTGTGTCAAAACTGTATGAAAACACTAGAATCGAGATTTCATGAGTGAGAACTGAGGCTGCGTAGGCCACGATGTTGTGGTGGTCTGCAAGATTACTAACACAAGAGCTGGAAATTTGAAGCGACTCAGTTTTAAACTATTTCTGTGATCCCAAAGTTTTTTCAAAAGAAAGTAGAGACCCCTAAACAAATAGTCTTGGTCTACAACGAACACGTAGGAATGGGATCTGTCATCAAGAAATACATAATACTAGTAATGCATAGGAGGGGATAATTGGATTACTAAAGAAGGAAACCAATGTCCAACAAAAAAAAAAAATCTATAAGTATTCAGGTAGACACAATCAAACGAATTGAAATAAAGGAACAAATAAACAAAGAATACTTTAGAAAAACAAAAATACTACTAAAAACCCAACGATCCATCAGAAACTTAATTAAAGGAATCAATACGGAAGCAGTTTCCATAGAGATGTACTCAGGTTCATTTTCAAACTGGCAACAGTAAGAACCCAAAAGTTAAATCAACAAAACAACAAAACTAAGAACAAAGCATAAAGCCTTGCACCCTAGACGCAATGTTCACAGGTTTTATGTAAAAAGGAATGTAAAGAAAACTTATTGTACATTGAGGATTGTCTAGCGTCAGCAATTAGGGGAAGAATAATATACTAAGTGAGGTAATTAAAAAAACAATAACAGCAGTTAGAAGCAGTATCAGAACTAACAGGGGGACAATATAGCCAGTAAGATCAAAACAAGAATCAAAAAATGGAAGGAAAAACAACAGAGTTTTTAGAAGGCAGAGCAAAGAAATTGCAGATAAAACAACATGGGCATGGCTACGCAAAGGAAACCTAAAGAGGTAAACCAAATCAATTGTAATAGCGACCAAGAGCAACTTCATAAGAATTAACTATTGATTATATGGATGTAAAGATGAAACTAATAACAAATATAGTAAGCTGATGCAACAAACTAGTCTAGGTGAAATGACACTGTTGGATGGGTGATCCACTCGGAATTGTGAAAGCAATTAAATTTTGACCACACGAATCAATGGCACATGTTATGTTATTTAGATACGTTGGAAGTGGTTTGGAGACCCAAAAGGAGACTTTATGTCATGCTGCCTTCAGCAATAACCATCAAACATTTGATGGGAAAATGCAAACCACCGCACTGCTGTTGACTGTGTGAATGCTGACGGAACACTTTATATTATTCATACTTATATGACCACCAGACATCTGGAGTGAACATCAAAATAACATCAAAATAATAATAATAATAATAATAATAATAATAATAATAATAATAATAATAATAATAATAATAATAATAATAATAATAATAACTAGGAGAGGAGGGCTGGAGACTTGAGGAGACTTGCTGTCACTCAAACTCCAGCGGTTACCACCAGGCAACTGGTGTGAGATTCCAAATAATAATAATAATAATAATAATAATAATAATAATAATAATAATAATAATATGCAAGATTCTCTCCTTCCCTTGAAGTGCAGAACTGTCTTAAGTCCAACATGAAAAAAACGGCTGTGTGGTGTGTGTGTGTGTGTGGGGGATTTACAGAGGAACGAGCGTTGCCTAGCTCTTACACGAGATGAATGAGCGTGAGGGTAAGTTAATCCAGGGCAATAAAAACGGTTTTTCTTTTGAAAGTTGAGCTTGTCTGCACCGAAAGTTCTACAACCTATAGCGAGTCTTCACTTTGACTCCTTCTCATAGAGATTTCATGGAGATTTGTTTTTCTAAGTAGATGTAGCTATCAACTCTAACCTGCACTAAATCTGCACTTTTTTTTCCTTTCTGATCGTCTTGTCTTTGTCCTTCACGTGCTTGTTGTAAGTGACATTTGTTTTGGAGGCCAACTTTCTTGCTTTCTTTATTTAGTTTATTTAGCATTATTTAGAGATCATAAAGGTTTCCAGCAAAAGGGACAATTTTGTCGGCAAATCTCAATGTAGATCTCCGGGTGTCTTTTCGATATAGACTGAGTTTGGATGATCTGTATCATCGTGTCTTATCATTATGTTGATCTTAGAAGGCTCAGAGTCTATAAGTAGCCTGATGATAAAGTTGCCGTGTCGGTATAGATGACGTGAGACTGTCATAAACGAAATCTACACTTTCTTGAAAATAAATGCTACGAGTTGCATTTTATATTCTGCAGCTTTCTCTTTCACTTGATTGATCACATGAAGGTGGCCAATGGTCGAGTAGCATTTCCCATGGATGGTTTTAATCCGTTCATTTCTTTGTTGATCATTTTGGTAAAGTTTATAAATAAGTTGAGTATGCTAAGTGGCTTGCAGTTGTTTACAACTTTTGAGTCCCTTTCTTATATAATAGCATTATGATTTGCAGTTTCCTTAGACTTGTTTGATTTACCCTCCGTTGAGTAACTTTTAGGGAGTGTACATTCTGGTCAATTGTGGCTTGTATATCCTCTTTATTGTTTCGTGTTCTTGTTTTAGGGAATAAAAATTTTTGTGTTTTTGTAGAACTCTTAAGTGGGTTTGACTATTCGAACTGTACCCGTTATTTGGGTTCAATTTCCTTTGGGCACACCAGCTATCTACATCTTCCTGCACTGAGCGCATTTTTAATCGTTTTAGAGACCGTATCTTTTCCGAAAATGTTTTCAATGGCTGATGTTCTGTGATTCGTTTTATCTCCATTTCGTTCCTTTTGGGAGGTTTTGTCAATTTTTTATCCAGTTGTTGTCAGCAGCTTGAGGGCTTTTTTCATTGGATTCTCGGTTTCTTCTGGACGTGTACTGATGGTTCCTTTGTTCTTGGGCTCAACAAAGAATACCTCTAGGTTGGTAAGCTTTTCGTTGAGCAAGCCCATCTTCAAAGATGAGAAAATCCGATTAATTCTGAAATAATACAACTAATGCATCATCCTAACGGCAACCTAAGGAGCTGAAACTTGGAACCTGAATAAAAGACCGTCCCTCAGACTGACAACCATCCAACTTGTACAGGAGAATATCATGCTCAACATCACATAGAGATACCACAAGATAGCACAGTATATTAGAGAATGAAAGAGGAATCAGATATTTTGAAAAGTCAAATGGCAATGGGCTGGTGATGTTGCATGAATGTCAGACAACTGCTGGATATCATGAATCACAATATGGATCCCTGGATATCATATGCAGAATTGTGACCAGCGAAATATGAGATAGCATGACGAACTGTACAAGTTTAAAAGAATAATTGGCTCTGCGTTCAAGTGCATGTAATATTACCAACTTCAAATGATTAATTTGTTGACAGGCTGGGTCTTTTTACTTTGCAGATTGATGCAACTCAGTTTCCTTGTTTTCATCTATCCAAAATTTCATTTTGCAGTAAGTTATGCCAAGCAAATGCTCGGAAAACACTTTCTGAATTTTCTTACATCAACAGTAGTTGTACTCATATTCGGCAAAGTGGGAAACATATCACTGTGCAATGTGCAGCAAGGTAATTGACTAAAGCAGTGAGCTTTAATCTCATTAGATGCTTCAATACTATGATATTGTGCCAAAATAGATTAGCTAAGTAAAAAGCTGTCTATTGATATCAAGTTCTGTATTTTGGAGATTTAGTTGGAATCTCAAATCATTCTATCTGCAGTAGTTTCAAACATCCTTTATGTTTGAATATTTTTTAATTCCATGAAGTATCTATTCTTCAAGATTCAAAATGAAATTTTATAACATAATATGTTAGGAGTAAAGAAAAAACTTCAAGTCTTTGACAACTGTGGGTTTGACTCTAAAAATAATTCAGCACTAGTACAGGAGGATATCTTTTATTTTGATGACCGCTAATTTTAGGTATTTTCACTACGTATTTTGATTGTGAATGAATGACATTTCTGTCAATCGGCATTCGACAATAATTTCAAATTATGAGAGCTCTGCTCTTTTTCATTGGATGATTTTTGTATTACTCAGCATTGTTTTCACAGAGCGCACATTGAATATTGATTGAAGTCAGGAATTCTGCCCCCATAATGTTTCTATGTAATCAAGTACCACTTGTTTTATATCACTTTGAGAGAAGACTAACGCCTATAAGCAACTCTTCGTACCCCAGGGAGGCCATAAGATCCCCAGCCACGCATCCATAGATCACAAGGCGACCATAACCTAATTTGCTCTAGAAATGATGTCTGGAACCCATCGTACACTACAAGGAGGAAAATGTGGAAATATAGGAAAGCCTTCTCGCACGTAACATCACCATTCAAAATACAAGCTTATTCGCTGCTTCAAACATCTACCATCGGCAAGAATACCTCATGAGTACAGTTGAAGAAATTTGTGCCATAACAATCGTATTAGTTTAACCTAGTCTAGATAAAGGCCACAGTAGTCTGACACCCACTTGAAATCAAACACAGTGGAAACGTTTTACCATGCATAAGGCTGTACATGCTAGTCATTACTCCACGACGTGAAGTTAGTTTCCGTTTATCATTATCAGGATAATTGTACTCGCAAACTTTGAAGCTAGATAACACAGCAGGGAATTAAAAAGTTACAAATACAAGTGTTTCATACACCAAAACAATATTTTTTAGGTATTTGAATAGATAATCATCAAAATAATATCTACTACTGCTACTTTCCTTTTTTTATGTCAGGAACTACGGAAATCAAATTATAAATTTTCGAGAACTGTCTGAATACTTTGTAAGTGATTAGTATACGCATGCACGTGTGCAAGAATTCGGTGTGTTTCGACATTCCCTACTCCCACCAAAATTATCTAGGAGTAAGAAAAGAATACTTGAGAAATACAAAATAAAATTCAAGTTCATTGGAAAGAAAACCTTGATGAGCAATCTTATAAGGAAAATGGGCGTATAAATAAGAAAGTGAATGGAACCATATATATATATATATATATATATATATATATATATATATATATATATATATATATATATTGGAACTCCTTTGTGAATATATACGGATATATGTACATGTTTGTACATAAACGTGCAATATATATGTATATATATATATATATATATATATATATATATATATATATATATATATATACATACATATATATATATATGTGTGTGTATGTGTGTGTGTGTGTGTGTGTGTTCATGCGCATTGAGCTTACACACACTTTGAAAAAGTCTTTGACTTACGAGTGCATACGTCATGATAAAAGTCATTGAGAACATGTGTAAAATTGGCATTGCAAAAATCAGACTTCATACAGATACTAACGAGATAAACAGTGGAGAAAGAGTGAGACAAGGGGATAAAACATCATCAGAACTAATCACTCTGGGCCTTGAAAGCACCTCTCAGTTAAAATAGAAAGAGCAGTCAGGGTTCAGTCCCAGGTTAAAGTTATGTTTTCGAGTAACTATTCCAAAAGCAAATTGATTATCCCTACATACTTTGAAGATTGGTGCAACAAAATATTCAAGCAGCCATTTGTTCTGGTAATGTCAAGACCCAGAATTTGGAGAGAAAAAATTGAACACGTGAAGTTGACAGAACCCCCCCCCTAAAAAAAAACAAACATCAGCTTCCTCAAGATAGAGATTTTGAGGCCTAATTGTATGGTACGCCGTGGAGAATACGGACATATTACAACCCTGGTAATGTCAAATTGCCATCAACGATTGAATATATTTCAAAATACGAAAGGTTCAGTATTTAGACGAATACACGCTTCTTGCCTCCTTTGAGATTAGATTGATCTTTCCTATCACCTCAGTTCTTACTGCAAATGTTTATTCTATTTTCTGCCTCTCGTTTCACACCTTTATTACATTATCTGTCCTTTCACCTTCCTCATATGTTTCCACGATTATCATTTTAAACATTCCATCCACTCTGCTCTTACTCGCGTATGATTCATCATATTGGTGAAATTTAAGAGAATTTCCAGTTTTTTCTTTATTTTCTTTAGGTTTATAAAGAGTAGACGGTAGAAAACTGCAAAAAGAAGATTTCCATCTGAGAACTGCTTGTAACAAAAAATACTCAACTATGAATGGTTTACACGGTTGTTTATTAGTGACTTTTTATGAAGTTTAAAGAATTAAAAAAAAATGTATGCGTTTATGATACTAAGTTCTGTTTAGTACGGCACAATGCCAAGTAGAAGGAAATTTGTGGTATGGAGATTGTCCTATGCCTTATTTCCAAGTAGACCAAACTTGTCCACCTTGAAAATCAGCGATCGAAATTCTAGCTTTTACTTTTGTTTTAACTTTGACCTTTATTGCTGATGGTATATACACAACTATCTATCTCACGGTTTGAGTTTTCGTAATCTGAATTCAGAAGTAATTTCCCGTTGAAATGTATTCTTCTTCATAGCAATTGTGAGACCGTGCAATCAGAGGGATGTATACACTTCCTGTCACTGTCTATTCCTCTCTATAACCCAGTCTGCACTCCCTCTCTCTGTCTCTCTGTCTCTGTCTCTCTCCCTCTCTCTCTCCACATTTTGCTCTTCCTCAATTCAATCCCTTTTGTCCATGTCTGATATGTATGGTTGTTTAAACTGTACAAAACAGTCAAATGGAAAGCACGTATTTCGTGTCAGTCCGGCTGGCAAACTTTTCAAGTTAGAGTGTTTCAGGCAATACTCTTGAGTTGTTTTGACATTCAGAGATGAATTGTTTCCACGGTTAAATATTTAAATGGAAAGCCAAAGAATACGTTGGTTAGACAAAACTTCTACGGAAATGGAAACTCGTCAGAAAATCTTACAGGCAAAACTAAATAGTTAAGGACCTCAAAAAGATTTTAAAATTCTATGATTACGACTATCATCACCACAACTACCATGGCTATGGATTCAAGAAAACACTGAAAAAATAAAGTCCCTGAAATACGGAATATAGAATGTTTGATCTCCTCTTGATTGAATTTGGCAATGTATGTACCCGGAAACACACCCATCCATACACACGTACATATACATACACATATATACATTTATGTATACAAGCACTTATATAGATACATAGATATACACACATATTTATACAGACATACATATACACAGACCTATATATATATATATATATATATATATATATATATATATATATAGATATAGATATATATATATATATGCAGACACATATACACATATATACTCGCATATATGTATATACATACATACGCATCTATATATGTATATGCCCAAGCATACACGCACACTCACACACACACACATATATATATATATGTATATATATATACACACACACACACACACATATACATACACGCATATACACACACAGACAGACGGACACACACACACACACACACATATATATATATATATATGTATATATATATATATATATATTATTGCAGAGATGCATGGGGGAAATAACTTCAAAGTAGTATATTATTCAATATATTTGTCCCTACAGAGCACAACAAATCAAAAAATTGAAGATTGCGTTTCCTTAATGTAGTAGATTTAAAATCGTTTAACTAAAGCTGGGAAACTGTATTTTATTTTTTCTTTAGGAAAAAATTTTTGTTGCTTTGAATCAATAAGTATATTTCCGTTGTTACTTTGATTTTGACCTCGACTCTTACTTCATGTCAGTTGTACGAAAGTACGACTTTGAAAATCATCTCTGATGAAAGTAGAAGAGACGGGGAATGCTTTTCCAGTTCAGCTGTATAGTTACATCGTAAAAAGCACCATCTGAACTGAAGATCTGGTTCTTTTCAACTGACACTTATGAAAAGGTAACGGAGGTGTTAATGATTGGAAGCACAATTTATTTTTTTTTGGTTTTTGCTTTTAAATTTTTCCGTCTCTTGGTAAGTGCTATAAAACGATCGACACTTATATAATCTGTATTATCTTATTGTAAATGTGCACCAAATGAATCCTTCCTCCAAAAAGAAATCTAAAAATATTATTCTCAGAGTTTACTGTTTATAAAAAAAAAATCTAAATCATTTATGCGTAATACAAAGTCTGTATTGAAAAAAAAAATACTGAATAGAGTCATTTCACAATAAACATCAATGAGAGTGAATATGATAAGGGATCTAACGCACAATATGAGCGAATCGTCAGTTAAAATAAGTTGATAACTATGTAGGTTAGGCACCCAAAATATATCACAAAATGTATCAAGCAACGGGAGAAACGGTTGGCAACTTCCGAAATCTGCAGTTTGTCCGTAGTCAAAATACCGGCAACAAAACAAGTTATATATTTTATGTATTTATTGTAACAAATAAAGCTGATATTGTTGGCTGCATTGGTGTGTTTCGAATTTATCAGATCAAAATGTTAAAATGAGATTCGAAAACACGTCTACGAAGCATTAAGATAGTTCCTCAAAAATTCTTCATTCTGTTTGATACACAAATAAAAAAAAAATGCTCTTTCAAGGGAATCACAAAACCTTTACGATCAACATTGTGCCTCATTCTTCAGAACTGTGACTTAAAAGAACTGATAGATTTGCTACAGTGAAGGGGCTTGTCTTAAACAACCAACAACATGATTCGCAACACCTCTCTATCATGGGTGTCGTGGAGCAAATGACTTCAGAACTCATCTAGTTCGTCTCTTCATCATGTATTCGGCCAGTTTACATTACACATGTAATCCGTGGGGATCCATGTTGTGAGTTGTGATGACCACTGGTTGTTTGCCATTCTTGCAACAGGACTAGCCCATTGCCATTTGAGTTTCCTAATGGATTTTATGATGTCTTGAACCCCTGTTTTTACCCTGATATATTTTGCTCTCTTGAGATCTCTCTGTATGAACTTGAGCATAAGTCTTCATGAGCACGTTGCAAGCGCCTCAGTTTGAGGGTTAGTCTCTTGGTTTGGTTCCATGTTTCAACTACATTAGTGCGTATTGGGAAGATGCATTGTTTGTGTAATCGTCCTTTTTTAGGTATCATGGGATTTTAGTCGAGGTTTTAGCTGGTACCATTTTGTGGTACCCCTTTTTGGAGCTAAAGGGGCTTCGATTCTTTGTATAGCCTGATAAAGGGGATTATATATATATATATATATATATATATATATATATATATATATATATATACTGCAATACTCTGACGTATTTGGGGTATATATATTTTGGGATAACCTCAATGGCCATGGAAAATCCCATCGAGTCGAAGGTCACCTTGAAGTGCTACAGCAAGTGATATTTTGTATTTTGCTGCTTTCATTTTAAGTTGATTCATCGTGAGATCGGAGATTGTCCATGGTGGAGTATTTTTTTCTGAAGCCAGCCTGTTCCAGCCAGCCTGGTTTTCATCTAGCGTTTTGGTGATTCAGTTTGTGTGGTGACGTTTTTGTAAAAAGTTTGTACATGCAGTTGAGTAGACTAATTCGTCTGTAGTTGTTATGGTCTTTTGTTTTGTTTTGTTTTTTTCCTTTGTATAAAAGCATTATGATTTCAATGTTTTAATCCCCTAGGTTTTTTTGTTTTAGTCAGAAGTGAAAAAGAAAAGTTAATTTCCTTGTGATGACCACCAGCGTTTTTGAGTTGGTCAATAGTGATCTTATCTCGCCCAGGGGCTCTCCTTTCCTTTGTATGATTGATAGCTTGTTTCACTTCCCATAGTGTAATTCCTGGCAAATACTCGAACTGAGTGTTCGGGTCTTGCTTATCCTGTTTGTTGTTTAGTAGTCCTTGTTTGGAGGAGAGCAGTGTTTGGTAGAATTCCAGGGCACGTTTGAAAATCCTGTTTCCATCTATCATTGAATCTTCATCCTTCTCGAGTATACGAGTTGTTTCTGTCATGTTCTGAGAGCTTTGTTTATACATTTGAAACCCAACCCTTTTTGGGGAATCGTTACAATGATTGTTGTCTCACATCTTCTCTTAATTCCTCTTCGTTTCTTTTGGATTATCTTATTCAGTTTCGGTGTTTCAATTTTCTCTCTTGTTTTCAGTGACTTGAGGTTTCTACGTATTTCCATGAGATTCGTGCTTCCATCTGAGATTTCACTGATGTTCTCGATTAGAGCGGCTGTTATTCTATTTTTGAATTCGTTGATGTTGGTATCGTTCTCCACTGATTCGGTGAGAATTTTATTACGGTTTTTCAATTGAAGCTTGAAGGATGGCTTGCTGCTTGCGGTTTAGCGTGGGACATTTTCCTACCACGTAGTAAATATAATGATCAAACCAAAACATCCCGGCAGATTTTAAAGCATCGTGTGTGGCACAAGTGATTCCATATTTTATATGTGGACTAGTCTTACAGTTTTTGTTTTTCTTGTTGGGCGGAGAAATCCATATAATTTTGATATCCGCACTGTACTCAATCACCCATTTTCTCACAAGGCTTATATTCAAGATATCAAGTTCACAGCTATAATATCTACCCCCACACTTACGACTAGGTACACAGAGAGCTGCAGATATAAGAAGACAAATTTAAACTCATTGTTATGAATTCATTCTTATAAGCAACTTTATATTGTGAAAAATTAATATCAAATTAATTGACTTTTCTTCATTCAGTTAGTTTTGAATAAACTTTTTGGCATGGACTGGTTTTAATTACAATTAGGCAACAATATACCATGTTATCATAAATGGTTCATTCCATATCTTATTTAGTAATTTTAGTATTTTACTGATTATCATGATTTCAAAGGTGAGCCTTTTATTGCCCCTCATGACATTTTTTTTACTCAAATGATATCGTCTGCAAGGCAAACTTATTTCATGATTATTAAATGTTTTTGCGTTATTCATGAAAGCAGTTGGACAGTTTGTAAGGATAAAACCCATGACATAAACAATTCTATGCCCAAATTGCATGCAGCTCATTTCTCTATAGTAGGTGCACCAATATGCAGTAAATTCTGACCACAAATGATCCCTATTATTAATGTACAACACTGATTGATTGGTTAGCCTTGCTGAAATAAATTTTCTGTCAAATCTTCTTCGGAAGAAATGTTTATTCGTTTTATGCAATAAAAGTGTGGTAAAAATTCGTTGGCAGCTATGAGGAAAATCCTTCTACTTTCACATCAAAAACATTGCTTATATATATCAGGTTTAAATGCAGTTGATGTAAAAATACACTTCTCACTTTGTTTCATTTTTACCACGTAACATTAGACCGTCTTGTGCCACTACAAATTAGTATCCAGTCATTTTGAATATCTCGAGAACCAATCACTCAGTTTCAATGTATTTTGGAAACAAATTAGAGCAGAGCTTACTGCACATATGTGAACAAACGCTCTCCATTGAGTTATTCAGTCGGTTGTGAAATGCCATAGAGTGAACTCGTGTACCGTGACTGAGCCAATTCATTCTCCAAATCTTCGACAGGTTATCTTGGCAAAACAGTTCTCTGGGCTGTTACCCCACTACAATCCAGATCAGCACCCTCCGACATTAAGTGTGTCACAGTTGATGATGAGGAAATTCCATACAATGCTCAAGTTTGATGAAAACTCGGTGAGGCAGCCGCAGGTAATCACAAAAAAAACTGTACAGATTGTTTTGAAATTGAAAATGGCGATGGGACAAGTTTATGGGGCCCAATAAAAATAGTTCGAACTAAAATTCTATTATGCTATTGTTGGTTAATACTAAATAGTCGGAGACCTTCCGGAATTATCTTGTACGTAATCATCAGAGTACATAAAAGCTTTGAAGCAGTTGTTTCATTCGAATGATATCACAGGTTGGACAAACAACTAGTCTTTCATAGAAAACACGGATGGTAGCTAAAGTATGCAACGAAAACTATAAATCTATACAAAGAACAAGTACCATAATGTAGAGGTCAATTTTATAACCGAAGACCTCGGATTCAACACGATCAATGATATATCTGATATCCTCTCTTTTTTTCTTTTAATGCAACAAACAAGTCGTGACTCATCGTCAGAGGAGAGAATATCAATGACAATACAGTTGAAAAACGGGTAAAATAATGAAAGTAATCAGTAGAAATATCGTGACAGATCAAAATTGGTATCAAGATGAACGTAATCAAATTCGTGTTTTGTTAACGCAGAACGAAAAAAAAAAAAGAAATTTTAGCATTGACCGTACCAGAGTGATGGACAGATTAAATTCCCATCAGCAAAGTAACTATGTAATTAGTATTAACGAACCTTCATCCAAATAATCCGAAGAAGCTTTAATGTTTTGTTGTTTTTTTTAAATGAATTGTATGAAAAAAGGTTCGCCAAGAACGATTAGTGACGATGACCCAGAATGAATGAATAGCATGTATTGATTAAGGAACATGGATTACAAATCGTGGTTATTATTAGTTACAAATAAGTCAGATACTGTTTCTTTTAAAGAGACTATGTTCATTTTTTCAAATATCTATTTCATTTTATTTCATCTCCTTCGTAAACTTTCCAGTGACGATAACAATAAAAAATGGGTTTCTTGTGAGATTTGCTCAAACTTTTGAAGACATTCTTTATATTGTTCTGTATTGTAAGTGTAAAGTTTCAGTTGTTTTACTTTATATTTTCGTGCTTTATTGAAAAAAAAAATTATCAAAGATGCAACACAAAGCCATTTTTACGTCAGCGTCCGAAAAAAAAAAAATGAAAAATTCATTGGATCGTTCTTTCTATTTTGCAATCGGGCTTAGCCCCTGGTTCTCATTTTTGCAATAGAGAGATACGGTCTGAAAATGGAATCCATGACAGTCAAGTTGAAATTATTTCTGCACTTCTCACGTAATCTAAACATGACAATATTAGTGTGGCTTTTTTTTTTTAACAAAGCTTCGACATTATAAGCGGTACTGAGAATCAAAGCTACTTTTCAGTGATAATGACTTGTGGGCGGGGTTTGTTAACCGTTCTCCCAAGGCGGAGATATTAACTAAAATGAGCTTAAACTGGAAAAAAGTGAGTCACCTAGAGAAGCTGAATGCTGCAATTGGCAGTCAGTGCGTTACAACCTCATTGCATTACCATTATCTTAAAATTATATATATATATATACTAGTATGATTATTAAGTGATGCTTTGGTATCAGATATGTAGAATCATTTTTGTGAGGAATCGAAATGACTTGACTGATAGCTAGTTTTTATGAATGCCTTTTTATGTATAAAGTTGTGTGAATATATGTTTTCATTTAATGAACATAGATCTATAAATCTGAATGTTTTGCATGCTGCTATGATATGTATAGCTTTCCTTGACGGTGTTTATTGCTAATTGTAACGCATTGAACTAAGAAATGTTACATTATTTTCTTTAATTTCTGTATTTTGGTTAAATTCTAAATTGATATGCAAAATAAAAAAAATCAGAATATGTTTTGAGCAGCAAAAGATCATCAGTAGGCAATATTTCTTGTTCTGTAAGTTGGTGCTTGGATGATAAGCTATCTGCTTGACCCAAGCATAACTCTAGTCATGAAAGAAACATGGACATAAGTTGCAAGTTGATCTTGAGTTTAGGCAGGAGTCTCTACTGCACACTGTTCTGCCTGACTGAATGGCAAGTCGAGCTTCCCTTGCTGTTCCCTTTTCATACCATTCAAACTTGTATAATCACTTGCAATATGTAGTTTCTTAGGTCCTATTCATAAAGGTATTATTTTTAGAGGAAAAAAATTAAAAGTAAATTATGAATATATTTGTAATGTCTTTCTCTTTAAGGAAAAACTAATTAGATTTAAAAATCAAATTGTATTTTGCTGTTAAGTGAAACACTTATTTATAGATTTGTTTAGAAATACAGACGTATCTTGATAAATCACCTTGAAAATGAAGCTTGTTGATAATCTAATGTGATGTTTTGTTCGATGTTCAACGCTGTGGCACTGCGATCGTCACTGGAGTCGATAAAATCGAGATTAGAAAAATCTAGAAACTTCTAAATATTAAAACTCGCAGAAAAGGAAATTTACAGAAAACATTCAATATATTGTCATTTCATGGCTCAAACAAATCAGAAATTATATTACTTTGCACCAGAAGTTGAGGAAATAAATAAAATCTTTTGAACAACAAAAATAATGTGACAAATTCTCTAAACTATCAGGTGTATCAAAGTTGTAGGATAGTGAAAGTGTCCGTAAGACAAAAGGTAACAAAACCAAATGCAACTTGAGACTTGGAGGGCTTCGTGAGGACCGCCAATGGGATCCAGGAGCAAAATAGCAGAATGTACGAAATGGTTGAGCTATGCTTATAAAATTAGATTTGATTTACGATTTTCATATGTTAGAATGACCTAAAATGACACATCTAATATATATATATATATATATATATATATATATATATATATATATATATATATATATATATATATATATATATATATATATATATATATATGCTAATATTGATGAAAGTGACGATTGGAAGGTGGAGAGGAAAAATTTGAGACAAAAGTAGGTGTTACATTTTGAATTTTTTTATCACTTGGGATTGCTAGACGTCTTTTCAGAAACATACATACAATATTTTGTTTGGTATTATACACCTTTTAAGATACCTTATAGCTTTATATACACATCTATATCCATCCTTTACGCATTAAAGTCTTTATAAACTTTCACTTTTTAACTTCTGAAACTGATTATCATTGGTTGGTCGCACGTAATACCTAACCTACGCACCCCCCTTGCAAAAATGGTTTTTAAATAATACTATTTCAATGTTTTCCCCATCATTTGCAATCAGGAACGAGTCAGTTATCACATAATGATTAAGTCCATAGACACACGATAAGTGCACTCGAATGTGCTTTATCACTAGATTTTGTTTGCAGAGACGACAGAAATTCTCATCTTTTGAGTATTTGAGTTTCATAGTAATATGTATTAGAATGTAAATGCAGAAGCTTTAAAATCATTCTTAAAAGATATACTCAAAAATCAAACAAAATATCGCAAGCAAAACATTGTCCATCATTGATTGTGAATTTCTCACTTTTTTTATAAATAATGCACTGAACATGCGCGGCCACTAATATATAGATTAGAATGCACTCAGAGACCCTACTTCTGCCAAAGTTGTTGTCGGTGGAGATTATCGTGTATGCATCTGCCAAACTATATAATCACTTCTTCCGTAACCTATCCTTCCACCGAGTGCCATTAAATTTTGGTCAGAACCTTTGGAAATGTCATGTAAACTGATATACCTTTACGATATTATTAACTTTGGACATAGAACTAAAATGTATAAGACATAATTGTGATTGAATCCGTCCAAAAATTTAATCGGTCCTGCTGGAGTTTAATTTTATAGAAATTTTTTGAAAGTTTTCGGATATATCCTGTGGACTGACACGGAATTTTTGCGATTTTATGTTGTGTAGACATGAAAAAATATAATAGCAGCACTCTTTCAATGTCCATCATTGGATATAGACCTTTTTCAAGAATCACCTAACTTCTCTATCATGGACCACGTGGTTGCAACGGTGCTAGTATCTTCTGAATTTGTCTTAATCGTCTCATCAACTTATTTTTTGCCTGTCACAATTTTGTTGTGGTGACGCCCTCCGGTTGTCTGACTTTCTTGCAATATGACCCACCCTTTATCATTTGATTTTTGTAATTGTTTTGATATCTTTGACTTTGTTCATTCTCAAATACGAAAAAACAGATATAAGGCAAAAACAAATCTCATAGTAAGGACTTTTGTTCCTGCAAAATTCAAGCAAACAAAGAAACCGGAAGAAATTGTATATCTTAATCTTCCATCAGCAGTAAGACTTGTACCACATTAACCTTATCTACCAATCCCTACCCCGCCTGTTAGTCTCGATTATGTAGAAACTCACTCAAAAAAAAAAGGTCTATTCATGATAACAAAGAATTTCCCTCGGATTGCTCAAGCAATGAACAACAGTTATTCTCCTTGGATGAGAATTGGGTCTCCTTGAATAATCATCATCATATTCATCATCAGTCTTTTAGCATCCGTCGTTGGACATAGACCTTCCCTAGGATTTGCCACACTTCTCTATCATGGGCGTCACGGAGCCAGTACTTCCTGAACTTGTCTAGCTCGTCTCTCCATCTAACATTTTGCCGGCCTCGGTTGCGCATGTGGTCTCGGGGAATCCATGTTGTGAGTCGTGATGTCCATCGATTGTCTGCCATTATTGCAACATGGCCAGCCCACCGCCATTTAAGATTTTTATGGATTCTCCTGAATATTACAGAGTATTAATTAATGGATTCACATTTATTAAATTCCAACTTAACTTTCTTTTGGTACTGGGATTAGGAAGACGAGTTTTCACAATAGATCAAGAAAATGGATCATTTGTTTGTTATACTGTCATTAGTGGCCCCGTACAGAAGCTTGACATTGGTTATAATGCAGGAGAATGGATAATATTTATACATTCATATGAAATGAACCTGAAAAGTGTACTTCATCCTAATGGTAATATCTGTGTCTGCAAACTGTTGTGTATATTTAAAGGAATCATTACAGAATTTGAGAAAATTAACTTAATAGAACACAGTTGATTAATATTTGGGGAACTGTACTTTTTGTATTTAATACTAGATCAGCAGTCAGGATATTCAGAACCGAGGATTTTCTCTGCTTCCACAAAGAATGGACGAATAGAAAAGAAATCTTGAGCTTGGTACCAAAAACATCACCAGACCTAGTTTGGTGAATACAAATAAAGTGCTTCTTTCACCCGTTCACGATTAGGCTTCAATTAATGAATCAATTTGCTGAAGCCTTTCAGAATATAATACGTTTTTTTATATATTTGTGTCATAGGTTTCCTGGTTTATCAAAAAATTGAATTGAAATAGTTGGTATTCGCTGGATCTGATACTAGAAGACTTATTTATATTTATCTGCAGAGAAGTCGGGGTATCATTCAAACAAGTAATTTGAAGAAGTAAAGAAGTTCTTAGGTAACAACGACGATCCAAATTACGAAGAGATTTTGGGAAATTTGTAAGTAAAGTTGAAGAGTTTGAGTTGTCATATGACTTTGAAAATCCATTCTTTGGATTTGAATTTTATTCCCTGGATATCTTTATGTGTTGACTGGAGAACGGGGTAAAAGGTTTCATCAATGTGTCAAAGACATGTTTGTATGAATATCAGTATGATGACGGACTACTGCTGAATGGGAACGTACAAGAAAAATCGTAAAAGTAAGAAGCCACCAAACGAATCTTTCGAAGCAAAAACTAAACAATAACAAAAAACCTTTATTAAAAAATTAGAATAGTATCATATAGACCAATTAAAATTCATCATTATTTCATAAAATTTTGTTTTTGAATAAAAGTATGATGCAGTTGAGATATTCTATATTTATTTCAGTTGCGTTGATAATTGCTAAAAAATCTATACAATAATATAGAACGTTTTTTATCGACATTAATTTTGTAGACCTGTTGGATAATTTAATGTCAGTACAAATCGATACCACTTATTATTTAAATTGCCTAATTATTATCAGACGGTTATTGTTATTTAAGAGAAATATCAAAGTGATCACAATAAACGACCTCCTTTGTATTAGTTATTTTTTCCTTTAGGGTTACCTAAACAATCCGTGGTAACTGCCTCAGGTACTCTTTGATGGTATTTCAATATTCGGTTTATGGTTGCTGTAAATTGCTATTGTTTATGTCAGTAATGACAGTTTCACGGATATGGATAATATGAGTGACAAAATTGTTCTACTATTCACCGGGTTATATTATAATCACGCCGTTGTCATTGTTGATCTTCCCCATTTTTATAACTTTAATTATGATCATCAACACTTTGAAAATGATTGTCATCAGTTTCACTCATGCAATCTATCATTATTTTCAAAGTTTTACCATATATTATGGTTAGGTGTAAGCACAAGAAAAGATGTGTCAGGTTATAAATCTTGCATTTTGCATCATTCTTGGAGACACATGGGTATTTTGGTTGATGAAACATCAGTAAGAATTCCCCGGAGAGGCTCTCCCACCTCTTTTTACCAGTTAGATTGATCACCGAAATATCTCTGTTTCGGAAACTCCTGACAGGTAAAGGCGAGCATGTGCATCAAAAGAGTCTGTTTAACATCCCCGAAGCTACAAACGAGCGTTTTTTCTGTTGTTATGAAACAGTGGAACTTCCATATTTCTTTATGTGCTGCCTAGGCAGGGTAGGAGGAAAAATACTGGAGCTGGTTTATCTGATATCAATATCAAAATGGGATAACTGCATTTGATTCATCTCCAACAAAACCAATGAAGTCAGCATTCAACCACGTTCAACTCTGACCCCAATTCTTTCTTCGTGCCTTGTTCTCTTGTCAGTTTGAATATAGTCCTTTTGAATTTCTTTTTTTTCTTTTCTTTTCTTCTTTTTTCCCGTTTCAGACTCTTCCACCCCCGACATTATTTTCCTCCGGGTTCTGTTTCTTCTGTTTTTTTTTTATCATTGTTTTTTTTCCTCTAGATTTCCTGATTTCTTATTTTTCCTCCGATTCTGTTTTCTTTTTATTTCTCCGCTTCTTATTTTCCTCCCCCTCTTTCTGCGCGTCTAGTTGTTCCTTATTCTCAGCTGCCAATGTGATTCTTTTTTATTTCTCTTCTTGCCACACTTCTTCCTTTGTTTTTGCTTCTTTATTCTTCTTTATCTACTCTTTTCTTTTTCTTCCTCTTCTTTATCTACCTGTTTCTTCTCATTCTTGGTCTTCTTCTTTGCCGTCGCCAGTGTATTTATTTATTCTTTCTTCTTTTCACATTTTCCATCTTTTCCTTTTTATTTTCAGATACCCTTTGCCAGTTGGCCCTTATAATTTTAGTATAGCTCTGCTACTACATTTCTCTTCGCGTGTATAAACATACGTAGATATGCAAATATGTCATGCAAATATTAAGTAATATGAAACGAATTCAGCTTCTGTTGAAATCGTAATTGCATATTTGGTAATATAAAGCGCTGGTCCTCTGTAAAAGATTTGACACTATAGACTAAATGCTTTTACTAGAATTGTAATTGCAAATTTCGTTGAGTGCGCGTGTGTATCTTGGGAGGGTTCGAGAAATACTATTCTATCTATTTTTGCTTTAATGTGTCCAGTCGTGTATCCTGATGCATACACATTGACTCTTTTATTCTTTCTTTCGTTCTTTTTCTATTTTATACGCGCGCCCGTACACACACACACACAAACACACACACAAACACAAACACACACATACAGATATATATAAGTGTGTGGGGGGGGGTGAGTGCGTGCGTGTGTGTGTGTAAGTGCGAGTGCACAGGTGAATGTGTTTATGCAGATGATGAGTATATATACCCATGCCTATCAAATTATCTCTGTGTGTTTGTGTGTGTGAGCAAAGTTGTGCACGTTTGCGTGGATGCGCGTGTGAATTATATAGATGTTTATAAAACTTTTTACAACATGTGAAATGGGTAGCAGTTAACGATAAGGGTAAGAATATTATGTTACGCCAAACCCCCGAAGGGAAAGGGCTTCTTGTCAGCCCTTCACCTTAGATTGAACCCCAACCTATGGCACCAGTGAGAAATTAAATGTAAAACTACTTTAGTTTTAAATATTTATCAAGCTAAACTTTTAACGGTATAAGGCTAAGTAGAAGCATTATGGCTGTAAAAGAATTGTATTACATCAGAATTCTACCATAATGAGCGTGGCTCAACTCGATAAATACTGAGTCGCCCAGCTTGTTAGGAGAAATTTCTAGGATAAGACCTTCGATCCAGCCCCAGGATAAACCTTTGACTTTCGCTTCTTCATTCCTGATACTGCATCAAGAAAAGTAATTTTCGAACAGTTGTCTTCTTCCATAGCATCAAAGTGATAACTTGACATTGTTCAAATGTGTTTAATATGAGAAAGATAAGCTTGGCTGCACGAAGGTCAAACTACCTTGCATCATAAAAATCTAAAAAGTAAATAAAACAAAATTCATTTCTCTAAATATTATACCAAAACTACATATCTCATTTCAGCTCCTGTATTATTAATTCATGTAAATAGCATTAGCTAACTTTATCATGACAAATCAATCTGAGTTGCACTTTAGAAGTGGAAGTGGATTTGTCATCAGTTTTTGCGTGTGTCACTGTGTAATTTGTGCATGGCGTCAACCGTTTTTCTTCTGGTAATTGTCATCCGTCATAGTTACATACGAAAAATAAAGTCAAAACTCAGTAGTAAGGGCTTGACGAAAAAAAACGAAGAAAAAAACAATTCGATCCATTGGTAAATCGACCTCTAGCATCTAAAGCAAGAAAGAGAGGAAAGCCCAACTCAGCGTAATGGTTAGTCCTGCACTTACCTCGAAAACAACGGAAACAATATTTTGCTCCAAATTGGATTCGATCCCAAATTCTACTGATGTCTGGATAAACGCCCTTGATCACTGCACGACGGATGCACAGCTGGATACTGTAATTTATTGATGATTCATAAATTACAAAAATAATGGTTTGTCGAATACCTTGAAATCATGGACGAATCAACTGCCTTTTTGAAATGTTCATGTTTTTATATTGTTTAATAGTTCTATCATTATATTGTCTCAATAACATCCTTAGTAGCAAGGTAATATTCACCTGAAATGAGAATGAATAAAATACATGTAGTTGTTATCATATGAAAATAACATTACTTACCATTACAGAAGATCAATGTTTAAAGAAAAATACAAAAACTTAAATACCAAAAATTCGAAAATACGGGTTGACAAGACATGACGTCACGGAATCACGTTTTCTTTTCCACTCTCTTAGTAATTCAGGTCTGAAATTCACAGATTGCAAATTCAAACGTTGACTAATTGGGATAATAAAGTTACCTCTCAGAGTTTGACAACAGAAACAGTTGATGAAATATTTATTGTCTTTGTCTCCAAAAAGTAATATTTTCCCACTATTTAAATGAATAAGAACATAAATCTTCTGGCCTTTCTTCCACTTTTTTCCTTTAAGATGGAAGAAAATCATACTTCATTCACAGGAGAGATGAAAAAGGATGAATCAAAGATCATAAATGCCATAACATGCACCCGGCCAAGATAGATAGATGGGGAGCATGCAAGAATATCAGGGATGTGAACAGATACTACCGTCGAATTTCATGCACAATGTATAATATTTAATCTCTTAAGACAGTAAAACAGCAACAATGTTCATGCATAAATGACGGAAGAAAAATGTATTCAACCGAATTCCTTGCCGAAAGAATACCTATAAAACTAGTTTATCAAAAGAAAAAGGGAAATGTACGTGTATGGCCTTCTGTAGGAGAATTGACACTGGTTCAAAAACAAAAAAACGTAATCAATACCCAGTCTTGATGTATTTTTTTTTATTCATCCAAATCTTGAAAGTGTTTTTTCTAGTTCCCATAATAATATCAATATATTAATAATCAAAAATCCCAATATATTAATAATAAATCATTAAGTGAGGTGATTTTTCTTCATATCACTCTATCTTATTTTATGATATATCTGCACGGTGGTCAGAAACGCACTAAATGTGTCTAATGTTTAGAAACAACGGTCCACAGGTAGTCACGAGACCAATAACGAACTCTTTCAGAATTATGCACTCCGTTTGTCATCGTATACATAGGGATGAAAGGACGGAAAAATAATACCACAATTCGAGAATTCAAACTTCTTACCTTTGATCTTTGACCAAAATTCTCTTCATTTTGAGGCTGATAAGTATATTGAATTAAAACTTTTTATAACGTATCAATTTCTTCAGATTCTTTTTGCACTCATTATAAATTGAGTTAAAGCTTGCACCTTCATTTTTATTTGTCACCCGTCTTGGAAGTAGAAAAAGCAAATTTGTTTTAATTCTATTGGAGTCCTTGGGATTATTATCTTTTTTAATCATTTTGCCGGACTCCCGAATTTTCATCTTGTTTTTGTATTGAAAATGCTTGCCATGTTTAGTGTTGTTGCTGTATAGTAGAAGTAAAGACATAGTCAAGTAGAGATTTTACCATCCACACCCCCAATGCAGAAGACACCCCAAATCCAAAAAACACCCCCAATGCAAAAAACACCCCCAAAATAATGATATCACGATGGATATCATCGTGATATAGTGTGTTATAGTTTTACCTTCACTGTGGGGCTATTTACTCTCATTGGAAGAAACATTTAGATAGGAGAGCTCTGCATATTCCCACACAGTTTGTATATCTAATTGGCTTCGCAGTGTTCAGAGTGGGTAGTCATAATTTCATCGAGTGTCTTCTGGCGTTTAGGAGGATCATGAAACATTAAGAAATAACTATGGGTTCATTTCCACGGAAATCCTGAAGTGGATACACAGACTTCAATGATTACGTTGGTCAATTATCAAGTTTAGCTCAATCTAGTACAAAACTGCAGCAGGGTGGGTACACCTATTAGAATTGAAATAACTGCACAAATCGAGTAGTTGAGTGGGATTAGTTTGATTTGGATAAGGAGCCACGTCTTGAAGATTAATCTGATACAAGAAGGATGCCAAGTGGGAAGTAAACTCACTATACTTGTCTATGTTATAGGCTAGTTTAGCATCGCTCCACACCAGATACTTTGTTATTCACGGAGCATAAATAAGTCGATCTCTGGATCATAACAATGGGGAACACTGCACGGGCAAACCCTTATACCAGGCCATATAACCCACCCTTAAACGATCCCTGGGGTTGAATTGGGCTAGCCTCTTCTATATCCCAGGATATATTCAGGGATAGTCATGTTTGTGCAAAACTTGTAAAAATGGCTAGACTATTTCATACCTATTCGAGCTAGATTGTACCACGGGGCGTAAAGTTATCTAAAGTCTATGTTTACGTGTGTGTCAGCGGTATGCGTGTCTATATGAAATGCGTGTCTATATGAAATGCTTGTCCAGCCGTCAGCCGTAATTTTATCTCAGGTCTTTGAATATCCTTCTATAATTCTATCGTCCAATTTTTCATAAATACCAGTTTTACACCATGGCCAAAAATATACGTAGGCTAGCAAAATCATCCACTAATCGAGTAAACACCTAATAAATAACTGTCGTTTTCAGTATATAAATTCAAAGATTTACTCTCAAAATCACAAGAAATATTACAGGGGGGGGTGGATTTTTGCAAAAAAGAACCTCCACTTTTGAAGACTGATTTATATTAAGTTTTGGAAAAATCTGAAAGCCTTAAACAACTACAAGCTAATGAGCCTACTTGACTACATCTACAAACTCTTTTACCAAAGTGATCACGAACATAATCATCAAAACACTAGATGAAACCATCAAAGGGAACAAGCTGGCTTAAAAAAAAAGTTACTCGACCATCAACAACCTCCAATCGGTTCACCAAATGAAAGAGAAAGTAGCAAAATACAAAATTCCACATGCTTTCGCATTTGTTGATTTTAAAAAAGCCCTCAACTTAATGGAAATCCCCCAAATCATTGATGCATAAACACATTTTTGGACACTGCAGTTCCTTTATCAGACTACATAAAGACTCTGCACTATTTCAAATCGAAAAAGAAAGTAAGACAATGTGATCCCAGCTCACCCAAACACTGTGCAGCTTGCCATGAGATGATTGTCTAATACTTAGACTGGGAAAATAAAAAGATCTGCAATTAAATAACATCTGATTTGCTGACAACATTATTGTTCATGCTGAGAACCTTCATAATATCCGGTAATGTTTGACTAACTAAATGAAGAAAGCAATAGAATTGATTTTCACATGAACTACAGTAAAACAAATATACTGGAGACAAAGACACAACACTCAAAATCGAAAACACAGAGCTTGGGAAAGTAGACTGCTGTATCTACCTAGGACAACGAATCTTCATTAAATCTTTGAGAGAAAGCGAAATCGAGTGAAGAATCACTCTAAGCAGGCAAGCTTTCGGTAGAGAAAGCTCAACATTCACGAACAAGGAAATCCCATTAGACCTAAAGCGAAGGATATATTACTGATGCATCCTAGAAATAGCCACCTACGGAGCTGAAACATGGAACTTAAGCAAGAGATCGACTCTGAACCTTGAAACCATGCAAGGTGCACAAGAGAGAATCATGCTCAGCATCATATGGAAAGATCACTTGGCAGTACAATATATTGAAGAAAAGACAGGAGTAAGGGATATTATAGAATAAATTTTAAAATGGCAAAGGGCTGATCATGCTGCAAGAAAGTCAGACAAACATTGGATATCACAGATCGCCATGCAGATCCTAAGAAATCATATGCAAAATCGTGTTTGATATAGGAGAAAAAAGGTTGCGTGACGGACTTTTTATAAGTACTGGCTACACGACACCCATTAAAGAGAGGTCTTGCATACTTTAAAGCACGTTTAGAGTTCAGTGATAGACACTAGAATCTAATGAGGATGATGAAGTTAGGCATTTGAATTAGGGAATTATCGAGGGTCTAGCCTCCTTCTGTTGTGATTGGTATATTTGATCATCAATGTACCCTATGTTGATACAGTATTACTTAGTATACATGAGGGGGATTTATTGAAATTAGCTAAAATCAGCATGATATAAACACACACAAACACACACACACACACACACACACACACACACACATATATATATATATATATATATATATATATATATATATATATATATATATATATATATATATGTATGACAGTCAGTCGGAGAGCAATGCCTATTTTATTTTTGAATTATTAGTTGGAATTCTTTGGCATCTTCAAGTGTCGATTTAAGTGTTTGGAGTCTAAGAAAAAGAATTGGGGACTCTCTCTCTCTCTTTCTCTCTCTCTCTCTCTCTATCATCTCTCTCTCTCTGTCTCTCTCTCCTCTTATCCATAATCCTCTTGTGTCTGAAGATGAGGCTTAACAGGCCGATGCTCTCATTACAGCTGACAAAAAAATCACTACTGCTAAACTCTGCGAAAGCATTTGGGTGAGCCATTTAGTGCTTGCAGTTTAGTGTAGGCCTTTTTAAGCAAGACTACATTTGAAGATGAGTGATATCTTTTTGCAACATGACTATGCAAGGCCTAACAATAGCTTAAAGAACAGACAAGCACACAGTGCTTGACTGGAAGTCCTCGTCTCGCCCAATTTACAATCCTGACCTGGAAACCTGAGACTTTCATCCGTTTAAGCCCATGAAGAGAGCATTCAGAGAACACAAGTTCTCCAATGATGATGATAAGGTGAAAGAGACAGTCTGTAAATGGTTAAGAAAACAGCTTCGCAGCTTTCAAGAGGCGGGTATACACATCCTCAGTCAAAGGTGAAATATCATGATCGTGTAGAAACGAGGCTTTGTTAAGGTCTAGTTATAGAATCCTGAAACTTTCGTGTTTGTTTTGGTGTGCGTTGTGTGCTTCTCTTATAGAATCCGTTGTAATTACTTTCTGATGACTTTCCTATATATATATATATATATATATATATATATATATATATATATATATATATATATATATATATAATTACCAGCATGCTGACTTTAAAAAGCCCTCTATTAAGTTGAAATACCAAAGTTTTTGACACAATAACACAGAGAACTGCAATATATCTACCCACACAGCAGTTCCTTTATTAGGCTACATAAATAAATACTCTGAGCCCTTTCAACTAGAAAAAAAAAGATTGAGACAAGGTGACACCAATTCACCAAAACTCTTCACACCCTGCCTTGAGATGACATTCTGAAACTTAGAATGGGACGGCAAAAGAATCAGGATAGACTGAGAATACTTGAGTAACCTGAGATTTGCTGACAGCATCGTCCTCTTTTCTAGGAACGTTCATGATCTCAAAATAATGTTAGACGAACTAGATGAAGTAAGCAAGGAAGTTGGCCACGCATGAGCTTCAGCAAAAGAATGTCATGTATAACAAGCATGTTTGGAACAAAGACACAACAATCGAAATAAAAAATACCGAGCTGGAGAAAGTAGACCACTACATCTACTAACGACAATGAGTCTCCAAGAAGTCATCAAAAGAAAAAGAAGTAAAGCAAGGGATCACACTGAAGAAAATCCCATAAGAAGGGTATACAACCAATGTATCCTACCGATATTCACAGATGGAGTAGAAACGTGGAATACACCGAAATATTGACCCACAAACTGAAAACCATGCAGTGTGCACACAAGAGAATCATGGTCAACCTCACATAGAGAGATCATTAGACAACAGAGTGTACCAGAGAAAAAACAGGAATCTGAGTCATCATAGACACTGTTGAAAAAATTCTGATGGCAATGGGCAGGACATGTTGACAGAATGTAGGACAACTGCTGGACATCACATCTCACAATGTCTTACACAGTTGGATGGCGTGACGAGGTACATAAATCCAGGAAGTACTGGCTCTGCAATGCCCATGACGAAGGATCGAGTAAATCTCGGAGGAGGTCTCTGTCGAACGACACACGCTAGCAAACTGATGATGATGGTGATACCTGGTTAAGGTAAACACTTCATACCATTCGCACTTGTCTGCTGTATGCATTTATATTTATATGTATATGTGTGTGTGCGTCTATGAGTGAGCTTACGTATGCATATGTATGCGTGAGCATATTTTAGGAACACGTATTCGGTGGGTAAAAATAATAATAATTGTTTACTTTATATTTGTGAATCATAAATCCATGGAAAATATTACTGGCGAAACATGTCGAAACCTTTCACTTGATTTGACTATTATTTGAAATGCATCGTTCAAGAACCCACACAAGACAATTCCTGTTTATTCGTACCCTCGATATATACTTTCTGTCCATGAATACAACAAATCTATACTGAACGATTAATGCTTTGATCTCAACAGCCAACAGCAATAGTACCGATGCACTCTTGGCCTTTCAAGGGCTAGGTTCAAAATACCCTCCTAATGTAGCATTAGTTTTAGGATAACGAAAATCTCTAAGGAATTGGAAAGGAAATATTGCTCGGGATACTTGTGAATAAAAAGTACCAAGGGACCAGATCAACTGAAAACTGCTACTGTAAGACCTGAGTGACGTCTTCATGGAACTGCATCTTTTTGCATGATAGATCTTAAGAAAACTGTTTAAATCGTTTTGCAATATGCTTAAAACCTACCACGATGCATAATGGCAACCTCTGCAAAATTGATGAGCCAACAAAAGGTGTTGTGTTACAGCTAGATATTCTAGTCAGAGGGGGGGTCAAAGGTGATAATCATTGGGAAATTAGTTCGAACATAATGGGTTTAACAGGCTAGTGAAATGTCAAAGGAAGTCTACCGAATGATTTATCGCTTTTATGTTAGAACATTAGCCCCCCCAAAATCCGTTGTGACATACACAGAGTTCTAATAGTTTATATATCTTGGGTTTAAAAATAGAAAGAAAGAAAAAAGAAAGGATTCTGACTGATAGGGGCAAAAGTAATAATTATCAATACATTGAATGCTAAGAGTAATTTTACTAATAAAAAAAGTTACAAGGGGAACTCATAGAAATTTCACGGATGTTGACACCAAAAATTATCAATAATCTCAAGCCTTGACTCTTGCATCGTATGAAAGTATCCTCTGATTTTTGCATTTATCATTTCTAATCTTTGTTGCTGGTCTACCATTTTATCATTTATACAAATACGAATTATTTCCATATGCAAAAGTTTTTATACCCCTCTTAGTAGATTATCTAATATGGTTCTTTGTCTACTCTCTTTCTACTACCTTTGTATTAAACTAATCTATCCTTTTTCTTTCCCTCACCAATTGGACATTACTTAACCTCCCCGTTCTCTTCCTTCTCTCTAATTTAACCACGTAAGAACCTTATCTTTCACAGTCTTTTAACCTCCAACCCCATCAACCAACCAAGCCATCATCCCCCTCTTTGTTTTTTCTAAAGAAAATACGGAAATTTCTTAATTAGAAATTGTATTTCTAATATATGAAGTAAGCATCCACAGCAGGAAATAGAATAAGTATGAATAAATGGATTGATAAATGATAATCAGCTTATCATTGTTGGTACAAATGTGGACGCAAATATCCACAAGACACAAACTTCAGGTCTAGATTAGTATTACACTTACATCTTGAATTGAACCCATCGCTGAAATCACTTTTTTAAATTCACATTTGTCCTTGGATTTCAACATACCAATGTACTTGAATAATACCCTTGGGTACATATGATATTATTCTTTTCATTTCGCCAATTTAATGATGAAAGAGTCCCATTCAATTTTGACCCCTGAAAAATGAAAAACGATTTTCCCTGGATTTTGAATCGTAGTAGTATCTAAGAAGTTTCCACCAAATTACGTTCGATGAAAGTGGAGAAGTTCCTCTTTGATTTTGATTACACAAAATTTTTAGAGGTTTTGCCTCGATTCTTACACGTGAATATTGATGTAGAGCACCCAGCCATTATTTTGATCCCAAAAATTGGGCAAAAAGTCTTCCCACCAAGTATGACCCCAAAAAGTGTAAACAAGCATTTTCCCCCATTGAAAAAGAATACCCCCTCAGCATTATGCCTCCTGAAAGTCAAGACAAGATTCCCTGTCCATTTTAACCATTAAAAGTGAAAAAAAAACCCTCTCTATAGTGAGATGTGAAAATGGAATAAGAGAACCATCCCAATCGGAACCTTGAAAAAAAGAGAAAAAGAAATGTACCTCTCAATTTTGACACCTACAGTGGGAAGAAAATCCCCATCGATTATATCCCTATTTCTATGAGATAATTCACGTAACTACCCATTGAAAAATACGTCAGCCATGAGATAAGACAAATTATAATAATGATAATAGCACCACCAACAACAATAACAACTCAGTTGCAGCCACAGTTCATTGGTTTCTAAGCAGAGTTGCAGGCTTTCAAAGAAACTGAAATTGGTGGGAGCATAAACATGAAACTGTGTTAGAGAACAAAATATTACTTTTTGAGCTCATCACAATCAAAGCACCGCTTGAAGGGCAGACAACTCGGCTATATTGATAGCTGTCAAACCGTCCAGAATATTGAAGGGGGTGAATAGGAAAAAAATAGAAAAATACTGAGATTTAAAAATAGAAATATAGAAAACGATTAAGATTGAACCAATCGTCATTTGAGCATCAGGAGCAGTAAGTACAAATCTCAAAGTATCTCCTAGAATCAAACACAGAGAACATTGGCATTGATCAAATTCAAAGACAGTTTTTCATAAACATCAGATATAATCAGGAAACATCTTGAATATCTATGATCTTATCGATTTCGAGTTTGGGATGAAAGACAAGACCATCCTGCATTAAAGCAGTGATGATGATGATGATGATAATAATAATGATAATAATAATAATAATAATAATAATAATAATAATAATAATAATGAGAAGAAGAAGAAGAAGAAATAAAGAAAGAAATAAAGAAAGAGAAAAAGTAAAGCGCTTGAAGCCGTGCAACCAACAAATGATAAATTGGCACCTTTTCACCAGATGCCTGGTGGACATTAATGAAGGCTGAATGACAATATCTCCTCAGGTCGCAAGTTCTTCCACATATCACAGTAGCTCTGTGGTGTGTGCTGTCCCAACCTTTTCTCACATTTATGCCATGCTCTTCCGAGTTGTTTGGTCATTTCTGATGACTGAAGGTGATTGGTCCCCTATTTCCATTCCCCCTCTCAGTATTTATGCATATCCCAGTAGTTTTATGGTTTGTATAGTCTCAATCTTTCTTCTTATATCATGTTTTCAGCAATGTTCTCACTGGGACAAATAATGTCGATATTACCCGAACCATCATGCTCAACATCTTTCTCAGTCCTACTACAACGTCAGTTTTTTTCCCCATTTTCTTCCGTCTCTACTCTATGCTCCAAAGGCACAGCTTTATCTATGATTTAGCAGGTTCTTTTTCCCTTCTACCACAAAACAGTACGGTGCTTTTACTTTTCAGGATGCTCTCTGGATTTGTGCCAGTGCTATATATCGGCTTGACCGAACCCTATGTTTGCGTAGTGCCCAGTATATGATAGTCTTTACGCTATCGTGTCTGTTCTTTTACCCCTTCTGTGCTAATTTGCTAATTTCGCTGGTTCACCGTTAGGTACCTTTTTTCCACTGAGGCGACATTTGCTGTTTCTCATTTTTGGTGATTTTTCTCTCGAGGAAGCCATAAATCACTCAATAGACACCATTTGACATTCGACTTTTAGCCTGAAAATACCATCAGAATTAGAATCAGAACTAATTTCCCACGTTAAGCACCCTCTGCAAGTACATTTAGCTGCAACACAACACATTTTATTGGCCCACCAATATGCGTATATAGCATATTTAGAGCATATTACGAAACGATCTAAACAGTTGTCTCAAGTCCTGCCATGGAAAAATCTCTCTGATCTAACATTAGTTGTTTTTAATTAAACACGTCCCTTGGTACTTTCCATTAATAACTGTCCAAAAAAATATTTTCTTCTCAACCCTCAAGGGATTTTCTCGTGGTTGAGTTTTCTTAGAACAAATGCGAAACTAAAAGTGTATTTCAAACCAAACACTTGAAAGGCAATATTTTTGCCGCTGAGATCAAAATACAAAATTGTGTTGGTTTTCTTTTAATGAAAAGTATATATTGAAGGATATGAATGATAAGTATATAATTATTCTTCTCTCCCTCTGTACAATTATGATCTGGTCTTTTTACTTGGATGGGGTGGTCGGTTTGGATTTCAGAGTTCTAGAGCGATTTGTCGCTTCTACATTCAAAGACGTTCTCTGTTTACGCTGATAACATTTGACTGCATGACCTAACCCTAATCGCTTGCATAGTTCCTAATGTGTGACAGTTGCTACTCTGTCGTGCTTTCTACTACTTCAGATCTATTTTGCTACATTCACTGTTTATGTAGCTTACCTTCTCGTCTGTTACTCCACAGAAGTGACTTTCTTATTACAAGCATTTTGGATGGACTAGGTTGGTGAAACCTTGCAGGAATCAGTCAAAACATTTGAGAGGAGTTTCAACTTTTGGCAAGAAGGGAACCAATTAGAGTAGAATATATCGTCAATTCTAATCAATAAACAGATACATTCTTATGACAATATTTTCTAAATTTTTGGCATACGGAAGTAAGTTCCATTAGTACATTATTATGAAGGTCCATCGATTCTCCCACGCAAAAGATCGTTCAAAGATATTGTGGGGAAGAATTGGTTTGTATTTGCCAGTCATTATGTATAGACGGTATGTATAGGCATGCTTAGTCAATTTAGTAACAAATGTACAAGTTCTGAAAGAGGATATGTTTTAAACAGCACTTTCTGGAATGGATTTACTGAACTCAAGTGTTCACGTGTTCCTCTCAGTTTCCTAAGTTGGTCTGTCTGATTAGCTATGTATTTACCATGCATACAGGCTGTACCAATGTAGCTAGCGGGCTTAAAATCAAAACCTTCATTCTTTATTATTTACCGGTAACCGACCTGACACAAAATCAGATAAACCATGTATACAAGGAGCCAAAGGGGCCTACCGTGCAAACCCTGATATCACACATTATACAGTTTTTTTCAGGTAGCGACGTGTCTATACTATATGGTTAAGATACTTATTCAAAAAAGCTGACAAAAATATGATTATGATTGTTATTTCTATGGGGCACTATAGGCTCGAGATTGAAGAATTGGGAATACTGATTATTTGAAAATGTTACTTTTGACACAACATTGTTCGACAATCCTATAACTGATGATTGTGTGAACTTAGCTCATTTTTTTGCAAACTGTGGTCAGATAAGACTTGTATTGGGGCGAAAATAGGCCCAAATGTCAAAAAAATATAAAACTACCTAACTCCATGATTTTGAATGTAGCTTTACGCTTCAGAGATATACATTTTTAAGATACCATGTTGAAGAATTGATGAAATCCCTTCCCAACGAAATGTATATGTATATATCTTTGTCGAGAATAAAAAAGAAAAAAATCAGAACAGTTTGGACTACGAGTTACATGAAATGTCAAATACCTAAGTCCACGTTTTGTACTGTAATCGTTTGTGCTCCGATACAAATTCACGATATACACTGTTGCTGATGTGATAAGACTTTTTCCTCATTGAGATATACATGTATACACATCCACTATGAAGTAAATCTATAATTCATAAATTGTTGACCATGACGTACTCATATACTTGGAATTCCTTCGAAAATTATTGAATACCGAGGTTTACATTTTTTGCTGTAACTTTTCATGCCCAGCAGATACAAACTGATAAATTACACCTTTGATATATATATATATATATATATATATATATATATATATAAATATATATATATATATAAATATATATATATATATATATATATATATATATATATATATATATATATATATATATATATATATATATATATGAAAAACTATCATTACTCACAAAAAAAAGAATTATTAAAATCACTTTGTAAAATTCTAAATAGCTAATTTCCCGTTTTTAGCTGTAACTCTTTATGCCCAGCCCTGTTTTTAGGCTGATAAAATTCTTTCCCAACGAACAATATATTCATGAATATAAACCAATTGTGAATTAAATCAACCATCCATAAATCGTCGACACTGAGGTACATATATTATTGATATCTCTTTCACCCCCTCATTCCTTTATTCCTTCTCTTCTTTTCTTCTGTATCATTCGTTTGTCTTTTACCCGCTGGGTACAGACAGGCATATTTAATTGAAAAATGGTGAAAGAATAAAGGGAGTTGAACAAATACAAAATTCAAGAAACATAAGTCTACGTGAGTAGGGTACAACTTTTTACAGGGGATAATTGGAGTGAGAGAGTTCTTTCCCTAAGTATGTAATAAGTGCTCATTTGGACGATTTTTATTTTTTTGTATTTCAGAAAAAGATGGATTATCTGGAATTTTTCAAGGTGTGCATCGTTGTTTTTCTTCTTGTCATTCCTATGTTCCTATGAAGTTATTGCCTCGTCTCATCATACCTATTTTGATTCATTTGGAGTCACGGATGGTGCAGTCGCATATTGTGTAGCCAAGAGTCTCGTGAGCATGTGCATGGGAGTGACATTTTTTGTCCTGCTCTGCAAAATATGTGCCTGGTAAGATCTTGTCAGATGTCTGTCAGCATCAGGATCTTGCGGATATCAGCCATGTGAAGGTTCTTCTTCACTGTTGGTTTTAGGAGTGGTCAGGCTTTTTTCCTGCTTTCCGTTTGATGTTTTGTCTTCTTTGTTGGTATCTTGCTTCTTATTTCACCTTGATCATTTAGTTGTATATCTTGTTCGAATATCTTGTTTTCTTTAGTTATTGAGTGAAGCTTTTTCGTGATGATAGACAATTTTCAACATCTATTTGTGTACTTTAGATATATGTTGGACCTTATAGCTGTGGTCATATTTGTGAGGTCTAGTGTGATCAGTCCTCTACCCAGTGGACAGCAAAAGGTGATATATATCTGCTATACATGTTCAGAAGCCTTCTGATCTTTCTACCTATTCGCTGTAACTACTCAAGATTCCAATTAATCACATTAAGAAAGCATATAACAAGATAATTCCAAAAAAGTGATAGCTTCAGACTCATTCCGTGAATTTAGTTCAGTTTTGTGCAATGTCTCTACCTGTCAAAAACAATCCTTTCTAATTTCCCCTTTCATTGTTGTATGATGGATTCATTTTGCTTTATCAATTCCAAGATATTTATTTACGCCTTCCTGATCCAATTCGCAGATCACGGTTTCTTTATTCGATTCTATATTTATTGTCCGTACAATTTTCCCCCCTATAAAGGTTGCCTTAAGACATTTGTCTTGGCCAAATTCCCTGTTAGAATCATCAATAAGTGTCTTTACAGTTGCAAAAGAGAACAACAGCATTCCCTTGATATATTCCACTGTTGATCTGTGGGTTATCACTTGTAAGTTCATCATTGAAGTAGTTGAGGATCATGCTTATATTCCATTTTTTCATACTGGTTTTTAGAATGTCAATAAGAGAGGGAGATATTTTCAGTTATTCAAGTGGATTCATGATCTAGTCATGAAGCTTTTTGGCTCTTATGTTCTGAACGGCAGTTTTTCAGTAAAAATTGTTCATTGACGATTAATTTTAGCAGCCATTAGAATTTCTCCTGTGTCTTTCTTGTTCTCCAGGGAGTATATTGTTCGTTTCATAGATTTGATAAGTTTTTTTTTTTTTTTTTTGCTAAAAATTGATGTTAGTAAGATAGATGTTGTAGATAAACACGTTATTGGACAATAATTTGGTGTGGGGTGATAGCGTCATTAGCATAATATAAATAATGCTTTGAATTAGCCATCCCCTATCTTACTGTTAGTGCTTGATGTCATTAGAGAACAGGTCCAGTAATTGATTGTACATAGATAGGGAAGCATTTAGCCAGGATATTATGTTATAGTTTATGTCATCTGGCCATACGTCACCTCAAAATTACCTCCCCTTTTTATCCAGTGATGTTTTTCTTTTTTGTAAAGACTATGTGATTCCCTATGGATTTTCTTTCGTTGGTTTTTAATGTGTTATACTGTAGGTAAAATGTATTCTTCGTTTCGCGTCTATCCTTCCAGATGGATAGTTTTAGGACTTCTCTAACAGTTGGTAATTCATTTTCTATTAAAAAAATCATACTTACATTTCATTTTCTCAGATCTCCTCTTTTACACTTTTATTCCTCTTGTTAATTTATTTTGGATCGAGAGTTCTGTCTGTAGAGCTCCAACTTTTTTTCTACTATTCTTTATCCCAGTGATGCTTTGTGTTTATTTCTTGGATCAGATTTTTGCTTTCTTACGTATCTGAATCGATGTTTTGACTTTTACATCTGAGAACGTTACCTCTATTAGGGTGGTTATATTGACATCATTATTATTTATTATTTTGCTGATTGTTTCACTCAGTAATGTTTTTCTTATTGTCTGGTTTAGTCCATTTTTTTCCTTCTATTCTAGTGAGTTGTGTTTTTAATAATTTCCTAATAATAATTCGTTTTCATTTCCTCAAATTTCTCCTTAACTGCATCCTTTTCTTCATTACTTACTTGATTTTGCTTTTTCTGATATTCTTGTCTATTTGCATATATTGTTTACTAGTCTTTCAGTTTCTTCATTATCCAGCATTTCATCAGTATTTGAGATCTAATGTTGCCTAATTCATTATTTAGTTCGGTTTCAATACTTTTGGCGAGAATATCAAGCTCTGTGACGGACTGACATTTTTCTTTGATAGTGTTTCTCCTGACATTTGCTAGATTGTTAGAATGTACATTTTCTCGGATGTTGCGGAATCGATTTTTCTTTAATCTACAAGTTTCATTGGTGACACTGTTAAAAACCATTAATTTTTTGCGTATTGCACAATAGTATGCTTGCATAACTTCCTCATAGTCCATTTTATTATTTATTCATTTATTCATTTATTCATTTTATACTTTTGTTTGATTATTGAGTGGTGACTGTTATGGATCATCACTTAGATTTAGCCGATGATTGTGTTAATTTACAATATTTTTCGCTCCGAATTGGTTTCTCTTTTGGAGGTATGACCCTTGATAAACCGTGCGCTGACAGATACAGGACATTGTTTTTCATAGTTTCATTAATAATTGTAATGTTTCCATTTACACTTTTGAGCAAGCGGTGTCTTGTGTTGTCACTGCATTAGTTAGGCCCGATTATATAAACTTAACAGTTTTTCGTAGGTTTGAATTTGAAATTCGTTTAAAGTTCAAGAGGGGGTTCATCGGTTTGCTAATTTGGTTCACTTCACCTCTTTGAAAGGAAATTATTTATGAGGTTTGAGGATTTCTTTAAAATTCTTCCCTGGTTGTGGATTGAACCCCTCCTGTCCTGGCTATTACTTTTACTAAAACATATTCCGCTAGTTTTTTTTTATATTCATTTATCATCCCTGAAGCCAATAATTATATTTCCTGTATGATATCAAATGAATATCTAAAAATGTCTTGGTTTAGTTCATTGTGACTTCTCTAATAACTCGTGTATGTCATAGTCTTTTCCTTCATGGAGAATCGCCTAAGGGAATGAATGATATAACTTGTGGCAGATTCAAGTTCAACATAAGAATATTATTGCATATTCGAGGTTGGACGGAATGCTACTGTTCCATCGTTGTACGATGGACGCCTATACATGTTTACCATCATTGAAATTATATAATTGTGTTTACAGTGATATATTGGGAAGGGAACGAATCATATGGAATATTCGATTATTTCAATTTTTTCATTATTATTATCCGTGGCTATATTTCGATTGATGGTGCAAAGAAGGGAAATCATGAAACAAAATAAGTTCGTTCCTTGAAATATCCGCATTTTATAACATTTCATTGCATTTCCCCCAAAATATTTAAGGAAATATCGATTTTCTTTAGATTCAATTAAATCATAAACATCGGAAATATTGAGAAATAAAAATTCACAAATCTGTCCTGAAACTAAAATTTCAATCAGAAAAAAGTATAAAACTGCAACAGAATACAAAATGAATAATGATTCTGAGAAAAAGGATTGAAATTAAAATGAGAATAGGGACACTGTGTGACATGTTTCAATAAATATGAATGAGTTGGAAAGAAAGAAGGAAGGATGCAAAAAAACAGGAAAAAAAGACAAAAACACTGGCGTGTTATATCGAGGGCTGCTAAAACGTATTTTGAAAGAGTACCAAACCTTGCATAGAAAAGTACCAAAACACACAAAAATGTTCGAAAATTTTGTTCTCAATAGGAAAAAAATGGAAACTTTTCAAACAGAAAAAAATCCATTTTGCCTACCTTGTATTCATTAAGAGAGCCTGTCGCGTCATAACTATTGCCGGAAAAAATAACATAAACAAACATTGTATATTTGCATCTCGTTAGCAAACAAACTTTAGTCCATTTGGATGATAATGCATTTCATTGCATGAATGTGCACTGTGACTGCAGCATGGGAATTAACAGAACACGCAAGACTCATGATGGAATTCGAAATCGAACCTTCATTTTACTTATCATTAATATATCAATTGTCTTCGTTTGAAGATTAAACGAAATCTTCACTCAGAGAGAGATAGGGAGATAGAGAGAGAGTGAGAGGTAAATCAGTCCTTCTATTGCCAGGAGCCGGCTGCCCGGAGACTGTCTATCTACTACTCCCCTCTACTATTCTACTATTCTCATTCAATACTCAACCATACTTTTCCCTTCTATTTTCATCCTGTTTTCTCTCGATTCTCACGCAGCTGAACTTACTGTCTGTCTTCCCTACTCCCACCGTTAGAATTCTTACACACCGTCCCTTTTTATCTTTCTTTCTCCCTGTTTCTCTTCCATTAGGTGACTGTGTATAGCTATGTTCTCGTGGGGGTTCCTAGTGACCACGCTTCATCTTTTTGATAAATCTACTCAAGATGTTATCATTACTCCGTAACTTTGATCAAGTATTTACGTATGGTTAACATACACTCACGCAAAAAATATGTTTAACAAAAAATGCTATTCAAAAATGAAATTGAATAATTAAAAATGAAATGAAATATTCGATTAAAGAGTCCCCATCAGCTTTCATAGTGCAAGAGACTTTTCAGACTTCAATCGCCTGATAAACCTGTTGATATTCATGAATATGTATCAGATTCGAGAAATGAGAAAAGAGGATTGAAAATATCTTCTTTTCCTGTTTATTGTGACTTTACTAGCAACTCGTGTACATAACAACATTTCATTTTATGATAAATTCCAGGGATCAATTATATAACTTGAGACTAGTAATGTCAGATTCAAGTTTCACATGAGGATTCTATCACATTTCCAAGACTCTGGCGAATGCCATTGTTTCAATAGAAGCGTAACGGACACTTATCCTCAATTATTTTTGTTGTTGATGTTGTTTTTGATCGCAAAAGGGTGAGTGACAGTGTCATCAGATATCCAGCCCTCCACAGAGTGTCGTCACATTTTACAGCTTTGTTATGAATTGTATCGTGCCAACTCACCCCAGCTTTAGTTATACATACTCTCTTAATTTTAGCTGTTAGATCACTGCTGGTGACTGGAGGTCGTGTCATATTTCCAATACTTTCCTCTGTACATATGAATACTCCAGTTCTGTTTGGCTCGCACCATCTCAAGTATGGCGAATAGTTTTCTATATTTACTGGTTGTTTGGATTACATCATCATCCATTTCTCCTCAGAAGTGACATGTAGCTGATGAAGTCAATTTGTCAAATGAAAAACCCACGAAAACAATAATCATGGTTGGTATTATAACGATGATATTACTGGAATCGTTGCAATGACCGTGAGAAATTAACTGTAGCTCATAAATCTGACAACGATCCAAGGAGGCCGAATTATATGCTATTGCAGGTCTTTATTGGGCTGGTGTATTACCCGACGCCCAAGCTAAACTGATTTTTATGGTTTCAGGGCTCCAACTACCCAGCTATTTACCCTGTATATATCAATGTGTAGTACACACTTGTATATAATGTTCACAACATGACCCAGCTATTTACCACACACGTCACACGTAGACACACACACAAACACACAGAGACTATATATATATATATATATATATATATATATATATATATCAATGTATAATACACACTCGTATATAATGTGCACACGATTTTCAGAATATGTAGTGACCACATTTTACCTTTTTAACTTCAAATTGTTGGAATCATGGCTTTATGTACAGGTGGCCTCACGTAGCACAAAGGTTGCCGGTAGATTTTAGAGACGAGTTACAGTGTTTCCTCTTTAGATGCCAGGAAGCCATGGGGTATGACCTGTCACAGAATGGAAATATGGATCAGATTCAGCTGACAATTGACATCCTTATATAGAAACATTTGCAATATCTGAACAACTGACAACGGGAAGAGCTTCACACTGATCTCAGTGATCACTGGTGATGGAGAAAAGCTATTGCAATATGTTGTCTTTAAGGGAAAGACCTTGAGTGTTGAAAATATTCCTGAAAGGAATAGAGGTCCGTCTTCTATGAAGAAGGGTGGTTTGATACAGAGGTGATCAGTGAATCAAAGCGAGGTTGGGAGACGTCTATGCGGCTTGCTAAGGAAGCCAACCTCACGTGGGCTTAAGGCACGTTGATGCCATCTAAGGTTTGATGTGTAATGGCAACTGAATTTCATCGAAACCGATCTCACCATAATTTCTGGTTGGATTGTGATTATTCTAAAATGGTTAGACGCCAACATCAAGAAGACATTCAAGTTGCATGTTTGCGTCAAGTGTAACAATCGGCTAGCTGTATTCGTTGATCTGGGCTTCTTGTGTGCACGTAAATATTGGCAATCTGAGCATCCCTAGACGATCATGCTGAAGTCTTTTTAAAATGCTGCATCAGTGAAACTGACGAATGATGTGAGCGATATCGATGTGAACAAATCATTTCTAACATCTCCTGTGTTTGGTTAGTGATTTAAATTCTTACACGCCGCCGATTGACTTGGACAATATCTGTATGACTTACTTCAATATATGACCAGACATTGGACTGGGGAAGAGTTACATTTACTTCTCGTGTATAGCACATAGTCCTAAGTTTTAGTTTGAAAATATTATACAGAAATATCTAATATACTCAGAACTGTCAAGTCAACGGAAATCATTAAGTCGGAGTTCCAACTAGATTCATTTGAGTAAATTATATTTCGACGTATTTGGATCAGAATTGTCTTATCACCGGTCACACAACCAGCTCACTTTCTCTATGGACTGCATCCTCGTCCCTAAGATTTGATCACTGATAATTGGTTTTGATAAACAAAGTCAAATTGTATTATTCACAGACTCTTTCTATTCAGCCATCAGTGATCCTGGCTCACAAGATCACAGATCAAGATAATTCAAACAGGTGTGGGTAGTGGGTATAAGTAGTTGAGTGAATATGAATTGTCAAAACTACGGAAAACATCCTAAAATACTTTGTTTACTGTAAAAACTGAAGAAAAACGATTAACAAAATGAAAGTTTCTGTTTACCAATCATATCTATCTGAAAGTCCCTCATTATTGGGTAGATAAGCCACAGAACTTGAGGTGAGAAGAGCCATTTCGTTTTATGAAATATTATAATAATTGAATGGCTGTAAGTAAACTAAAGAACTCTCTGGAAATGCTGAGTTATTATTCAACCAGATAGTTAATCGCGTACTTAGCTTTTAATGTCTGATAATAAGTTAAACCATTCTAAAAATAGATACAAGAATTCGGTATAAGAGAATGATTCTTACGGACGAAGATTCACGACATTTTATGAGTTAAGCTTGTTACAAAGTGACCATTTCTTTTCAAAAGATGATATTGTAAGTTTGCAGTTCTAAGGATATTCTACATACAAAACGATGCGTATCAGAGAGAAAACTGCACTCAAGAAGCCATCTTGAGACACAGCTAAGAGGAAATGAGTCGATAGATAGAAAGGAACATAGCAAGATAAAGAATGACAGTCTGAGATATGAACTGTCTGGTGCAGAAAAAAAACTGAGAGAGAGATATGAAAATATATATTAATAGATCTATTGACGCCTATTAATGGCGTTTCAAGATAACTGCAATAAATTTGAAAGAAAAATAGACGCTAATAAAACTGGGAGTCTGAATAGGGAATGAATAAAGGCTTTCATTGGCAAAGAGGGCATTCACGATTGACATGGTGACTTTTTTTATATTGGCAAGTAGGAGAATACGCAGAACAAAGAAAACAATGACATCAAATATAAACTGCTTCATAATACGTGACTGCTTCCAGAAACGTTAACAGATAAAAACAATCTGAAAATGTAGATCAAATTGAATCAGGGAATAAATCGAAAAAATGTGATTTTACTGTTTATTCAAATGAATAATGACGTATATTATGATACTTTGGTTTTGATTCTAAAGTTTTCTTTATATGCAGCATTCTAGAGATAATTCAGATCTACGGGGAAGAAGGATTTCTAAAATTAAGGAATGCTCTCCAGGAATCGGGGAAGTTGTGGAAAATGAAGATGAATAGCACATTAAGAACATTGCTGAATATGATATAATCGAGGTTAGATGAAATAGGGATTCGATGGGGAATCTAGACTGTCCATCCGGTGTGAAGATGCATTGGGAGAAAATCCTGGAAAATGAAAGCAACCAATTACTTTTGGATAGATGATAGACGTGGCTGAGTCTGCTGATCACAGAGTGAATATCAGAGAGTGAAATGCTCATGAAATACCAGGACTTGGCAAGGGAACTGAAAAATGTATGAAATATGAGAGTCGTGAGAGTGCCAATGATAGGTGCACTCGAAACAATGTCAAAGACACTTGAAACGAGATTGGAAGAGCTTGGAATGAGAGGGTGGATTTTGACTATACAGACCACTGCACTACTAGGGTCTGCATAAATACTGAGTTGGTCTAAAGCAAAAACACCAGCTATATAAATATAATACAACAAAATACGAAGACCCGAACTACCCCAGGATATTTCTTTTTTGCAGAGAACCTACACGACCTCTAACTAATGCTACGTGAACTGAATAAATAACGCAAGAAAGTTGGCCTTTGCATGTCCTTTAGTGAAGCAAAGGTCTTGAGCAGAATCATGTCAGAAATAAAGAACAAGAAGATCCCATTAGTCTTAAAAAGAATAGTATACACTCGATGCATCCTCCTAGTAGTCACTTATGGAGCTGAATATAGAATCTAACCAAGAGACTGATCCGAAAACAACATACCCTCTATCAAAAGTACATACTATTTGACGAAGAGAAAAAATACCTGAGACATGGGAGACGACACGAAACTTCCGGTTTGCGAGATAACTTTGTTAGAGAAGGATATGGCGGTTCTTTTAGATTTTTGCACTTAAAAGCAAACATAAATTCTTATTGTTCTTATTGTCTTTTCAGATGTCTGTCAACAGTTGTAGGTCATAAACTGTGATAGGGGTTATAATATAATGTGAAAAAATCTGCTTCAATTGAATTTGACCGCTGTTTGGGGGAAAATTTTTTGAAAAAAGTAAGGCTTCAAGGTGGGAGCAATTGATTTGGCTCTCAAACGGTATTTACATCACAAATAACCATGTTTCAGTATAACTTTAAAATAAATAGATATTCTTAAGATAATCGAATCATTTCCGATGGAAATCAATCTATACGAAAGTTCCAAGTAGGTAATTATCATTTGGAAAGAAGTATCTGATGAGGGCAAAAAAATATACCGTTTGTGTAAAGTTTTCCGGCGAAAATCTGTAGTTAATCAAAAATTAAATGAACCAATTTTCATATTATCATTTAAAACCGGGAAAATTGCATGTGCATACATGGACATTTCCGAAAGTGAGTAACGGCTTTTGAAAGTCAGTCTGTTGGTGCGCACATGCCTGTCTTAGAGTGTGCAAGATCCATGCAATGATTCGATTTCATGATTTGTCTATTCGTACACTCAATACACTACTTTAAACGATTTTTCGATTTAAACAAACAAAAACAAGTTATATCATTTAAACAAAAACAGATTTAGGCATGTTCATGTCATTTGGGCATAAACATTATTTCACAGGTACTGAATTTTCTTTTCAAAGGATAATTGCAAAGTGTTGACGTCTTCAATTCCTGAGTGATCTCCAACTAAGAGTCTATAGAAGAGAGTCTATATTCCTTTGGGAATTGGATCCCACATATATATTACGAGTCAGGTTCTTGGCGCAGTTAACACAATGCACCAGTCTCCAGAGAGAAAAGTAGATGCTGCTAACTTGTATTTTTTCTAAAGCAGCTTGGCTAGAAAGTAATCACATCCCATCAAGATGAACAGATATTTTAAAGTTGATTCAAACGCCTGATTTTTCGAACTTTTCAATACTTTCCAATGGTTTGCCATTGCGATAGTCACTTTAGCCTCAGGTCTCCAATTACGTGTGGACACTATTTAGCAGCAGGCAAACAGGTTCTTCAAAAGTAGTGTTCTCCATGACATGCACACATGCAAACATTGTGGAATAAGAGCCGAGAGCAAATTGAAATACAGCATGTGGGCTTTATCAGTTATGAAAGGTTTTAATCCCGTCGTTCACGCAGATCAATGGAATACGGCCATGATAAATTGCAACAAAAAGACGGAGATAGAGTAGAAACGAAATGGAAATTAGTGAAAACAATATTGATACATCTGAGAAGAAGCGTCTTACAAAACATTGATAGCAATAATATTTACACTTGGTAAATTCAGCTGGTTTCATTTCAGCGAATGGAAGAGGAATTACAGAACTTGGTTTTATCAGCTTTCGATAAACTAAAGTAAATCACTTTTATATTATATTTTATGTGTATGTGAAAGTAAGAGAGAGACACACAGAGAGAGACAGAGACAGAGAGAGAGAGAGAGAGAGAGAGAGTGGACGCTAGCTGTTCACATTGAGGTCTGCCAATTTTTTTTGATAGAGTGATCAAAGCGATCTACGTCCTCAAAAGGATGGTTTCACATGAATTGCCATTCGAAGTTCACAACGAATACAAGTAAATAACTTTTTTGTTACTCAATTGAGCTACTTCGGTGGATTATAAGATGTTTACTAATAATCCTTTCTACCAACATATTTTGTTGTGTTTGTAATTCTTTGCGTATGCAACTGTGCTTGTATGTGTGTGAGATACATTCAATCAGCGTTGGTCGGTCAATTTGAACTTAATTAAATTGATTCAATGACGCAGTCACAATAAGCATCATCCTACAAAAAGAACTGTCATTGAAGCTTTCATCAAAATATGATTTGATGCAAACAATGGATATTGATATCTTACAACTGAACTATTTCTCCAAGGATCGTGGCACATTATTGGTAGATATGTATATATTTGAGAGATGGGTTGTTTGTGTAATTCAGCTACTCAATAGTTTTATTGTACTAGTCACTAAATGTTAGCATACTACCAATGAATATATATATATATATATATATATATATATATATATATATATATATATATATATATATATGTATATATATATATATATATATATCACTCTAAGGATAATAAATGTTTGTTCGACTGTTAATTAGCACCACTATTTCCAGAGCTCTTTGGGCAATATCGATTGGCTTTCAGTTCGTTTGGTTAGTATCCATCGTTAGCATTATACATTCATTGAACAATTAACATGTAAGGCATATTGGCAATGTGCCTCTTCAGTATGTTCCAAATAATGCAAAATACTTTATAACAAATCGTTAGGCATCGTTTTATTTCGCTTTCATTTTCTTCCATGCAATTTTTTCTTATTTCTATTTTCGTGACTTTATCATTAAACTATATTTTTATCTTCGTCCTTTTAATCTGCAACTTCATTTTTCACTTTTCTTATTTAGATCACTCAACATGTTTTGTTACTCATATGATATCTCTGATGTCATTGCAACGTCATCAGCAAAATTGATAAAAAAAATCATCGATTATGTTTACTCAGATTTTCCCCAGACAGTTTTACGAAATATACTTTCATGACTAACTGTATAAAGTGTAGGTGATATTGTATGCCTTTGTTTCTTTTCTTAACTTGTTTATATCTTTAAAAAATCCAATTAATTTCGTATTTTTTTGATGAACTTGTGTATAGTTCTCGTTAACACCTTGAGTTGATGACTGTTGCGTGGTTTTACGAAGCAAGATGTTTTCACATAATCTATAGAAGTATTGTATTCTAATATCTCTCCAATTAATTAATTTATCACGTACAAATGTTCCCACGTAATCAAGTAAGCTTCAACAGTTCAAATGGAACGTGGTACTTTTCTTCCCTTTGAAGGCTTTAATCTAAAATTGAGTTGGAGGGGATTCCACTGATCTTTCAGAGACAGTTAATTTACTCTCCCTTTTCATCTTGGATAATGTGTGGTCGTATGCGTTTATCCTTCCGAAGATTATGCAATGCGAAATACCTGGACTCAATCAATATGCTCTCAATCAAAATCGGCATTTTGTACATCGACTCCTGCTGGATCAAAATAAACATTATTCGTATTTTATTCCAACTTTCAATATGAAGTATTGTTAATGATAGATATGGCTTATTAATTATGTTCTACATATTCAACATTCCGACTGCCACATTCTTCAGTTATCGTCAGGTGTATCAATTAAGTTGCATGGTATTTTATTTTTTCACTACTTTTCCTTTCTCAAAAAGGACTAAAACCTTATGTATTAGAAATGAAACTGATGAATATGGCCTGAACGATATGCAGGTATTCCTCTCTTTTCAAAAGTTCACTTCAAACCCCTTTTTTCAGTCAGAACAATCATATCGGCCATCGTTCGTTTTGCAGCAAGCTGTTATAAAGGCAGCACTCCTTTATTGAGACAATGTTAACCATCCTCTTCCCTTCCGACTATCCAGACTTTTGTAACTAGCAACCTGCAATGAACCAAGTTAACATACCATCATTGCTGGTTTTTTCTTATCTAGCTGTGAAGGCTATAGAATTATCCCATGTAAAGTATTGGTAATTGCAACTAAGCCTGACGCCATTTCAGTCTATGGGTATTTTTTCTTTTGAATGCTGTAATTAAAAAAGAAAAACCGATGGAGATTTGCAATCCTTCAAAAAAAATGTTAATATGAAATTCTAAAATTGCAGGAAGACCCAAGAATATATCAGCCGGAATATTGCGTTCAAAACAACAAAGATTTAAATTACAGTCCCAACTTCATGCCACTCTAGAACTACATATTATAGCGATTGAAATGTGGTAGATGTAGGCAATAAAAAAAAATGTGGGATAACAGTCAACATGCTAAAGCTGTCACTATGTCATCAAGGAAGTAGAATTTGATGACTAATTTCAAATTTGAATTTTAAAAAATGAAATCTTACAATACAGAAACTTTATTTCTATCTTGGTTTTCGTCGTGAATTTTCCGAAACTCGTTTGATGTGACCTCTTCAATGAAAATAAAGAACAGGGAGCTAGGATTTACTTGGTGGCCAAGGTATTTGTATTTTCTTTAGAAGGTGTAAGTAGCTGATGTTCCAGCACAGGTATAGAGTGAGGATTATGAATTCTTAAAGTCAGACACTTTCATTTAGAGGATTGACGTAGAACAATCTTCTTTACTTGATTTTGGAATCCAGTTTACGCCTTGATAATATCAAAAATTGATTTTATCGTTCAGTAAATGAACCTTCTGATGTAATGTTTATCACCACTCGACGCAACACAGTCTTCCTATTCTTATTTCAATACATTTGTCTTTGCAGCAGATTAGGCGCCAATTGATAGATATCAGTAAACCAAGATGCATCTGAGCCGAGTTACTCAAACCAAATAGAATCAAGGAAAAGACAAAATCAGCAAATTACTTGGAGATAAGACTTTTATCGTTCCTTCAGGTTTTCATGACTGTAAAAATAAATATTCACTTATGCTCCAAACAGGATCAAATCATCGAAGTTTTTTTTATAGTATAGTTATCTACGTTTTACCGATTCAAGAATGATGGCTCATCGGCTTCGATAGAAACTTACAAATCATTATCATTGAAAGAAAATTTTTCCTCACACAACCAGTACATCTAACAAAACATTGACATCAATTCTGTCAATTCCTTTCTATTAATGAATTTATGAGTAGCTTATTAAAAGATTGATATTATAAATGAGACTCTCTCATGAAAAAAATAACTAAATCGTACTTGAAAGAAAATTGATCAATGAAATACTTTTTGCATATAGAACCTCTTAACAGGAAATATCAAGAAAAATACAAGTCCTACTTATTATATTCTACCCATTCTTTCAATACTGTCTAAAAATTTTTGTCAATGTTGGGCTGGAGACCTAGGTTTTATCCACTTTGTGCTATTTATTTTCAAAGGGAACTCTTATATGCCACCAGAAAAAGTATCTAAAAGCATCAACGAAAAAATCAACCGATAAAGCTTCAATATTTGATTTTTTTAAAAATTATCATGCTATTCAGCTTAATTCATGACAGAAATAATTTCAATATTGTATAAAAAAAGGGGGCTGCAATTATCAAAAGTTGCAAGAGTAAAATATGGTTCTCTCTGTAGCCAATAATTATAAATGTTGAAGAATTACTGAGAATGTCTTCCATATTTGAGTATTAGACATATGCTGGGATTGCTCCAGATATAGTAATTTGTTAGTTTCATATATTCACTGCCTTATATCATCAGTTTTCAAAGGGTAAAAAAGGGGGATCATTTTGGGAACGGAAATAAACCTGACCTCAGAAAATTTCTTGGCAAAAATTGTGTATCAGGAATCAAAGACAGAAATGTAACAGAAAAACTGGTAATGAATTTTTAAATAATAATTTCTATAATTTGTGTATGCTTTTTGGGTGGCATATTTGCACCTTTCCAACTATTGCAAAAAGTCAAGGACAGAGGAAAGAACGTGATTTTGGATACTGATTTTTAAGGAAGTTACTTTCTGTGCTTGGACAATCAGCGCTCTCCCCATTCTCACTCAGCCTTAGTAAGCTCATCTCAGTAACTATTGTGCATGGAACCACCTCAAACCCATTCATTTCCTCCGTGGACTATTGCCCATCCTTCATAAACTCCTATGTAAATTCATCAAAAACTGCAGATTTTGCGTAGACAGACATAAAATTTTAGCGATTCCCTGTTTTGTAGGGATCTGCCACCGTTTTATCTGTACTAAATTGCTAACCATTCTGCAAAGTCTAATCGGCATCTATTTTGTACTTTTAGAGATGTATTATGTCGACAAACAGACAAGAAGACAGTCAGAAAGACTCGACTGAATATATACACCTCTTTGTTTATGAAATAGTAACTGCTGTCCAACGAAGGGTCTTTCATTCGTGGGGAATTCGTTTGTAATTTACAAGTACTTAACGACGGCCCAATTGAAGAACCCCTGGCTCCTAACTCTCACAAGCCTAAAGATATTAAAACAAAATCCAGGGATATCTTTGATGTCAATCTGACACACTTGTGTAAATGATCTCTTGATGACGGTTGTAACATGAAATAACGGATTCTTTTGGTTATCTACTTATATAAGCTTCTACCCATAAGTGTAGAGCACAAATCGAGGAGCAATCTGACTACGCAGTAGTTGACTGAGTTCAATAGACAAGTATTACATCTAGGAAAGATGTACGAGACAAAGGTTCCAGTAATCTTCTTCAGTCGGAATAGGAGAGGAATCTGACACTTGACAATCAGACTTGTTTTTCTTGTTTGATTATCTGTTATAACACAATGTTTCAATCGTGTATCATCCTGTCTCTGTCTCAGATGTCTGTTGTTTTCTAAGATACCAAATCTTTCTCTTAGGGAGCGTGCACTTACCATGAGCACGTCACAATCGGTGTTGTTGTTGATTTTTAATGCATGCTACGAACCTGTGACATTCTAGTGAACTCTACTAACGTTTTCCACCACCAGATCCGACATTCCAGTTTACAACAGACACCAAGGAAGGTTATGGTAAAATCAAACAACAAACAGAGTAAATTAGTTCACACTTATAAGGATTAAAGCATCTCATGTGAAAAAAATCATAAGAACTAGACTCAGCTTAGTCTGCCACAAGTTCTTGGTGAAGGGTTATCCGTTAGAATTAAGCTCACTATTCTTAGAAACTTGTCTCAGAGATTAGCTTGCCACGTGCCATGCTATGCATCAAACATTAATGCACAAAGTCGTCAATGAAACGAGATGGCTTACAACTGTGTTTCAGAAGCATCAAGAATTAATGAAATGGCCTGTGAATTCAGCTAGCTACGTGCTACGGTAGGCACCGAACAACAAACAAATTGTACGAGACGGATTTGCCAAACATCGTGCTATCGTAACCACCCAATATCATGTTATAGATGCCATACCGGATACATACCAATAGTGATAAAAACATCATTGTAAATGATATGCCATGGGTGTCAAAAGCAAAAAATCCAACCAAAGAAAAGGCGCCTCATTGCTACTGTACGATTGTGTGGGCAAAGCCAAAAATCAACAATTTTACAGTCTGTGGTTTGATCAGCATCCAGTGGCCCTATATAATAAAATCTGGACATCAACCTGTAAGTTTACGTAAGCGCAACATAGAAACATGAACTGTGTCTGCGCAAAGCTAGTTTTTTTTAAAATTCTTTTATTCATTTTTCTAATAAAATCTTTTTTTACTGCCTGTTTGTTGACGCAGAGTCTGATATAATGCTGATATGAGGCCAGATGAGAGTTTGCAGTGTATGTTGAGGGTGAATGGGGAAGGCTAGACGAGATCCGACGTAGTGCCCAAGATTCTGGAAATAAATGCATCAAGACAAATGATATTTTGTGAAAACAAGTGGAACGAAATTGATAGCCGCAATCGACCAACTTCCTCGAGTCCTACTTCCTTTATTTACTTGGTTCAATTTAAACTGTCCGTACACGCGTGTGTGCGAAAGAATAAGCGTGTGTTTATTGGCAGCGTTCTTCCTCGAGGTGATTGCATGCTGCTCTTAAAAATCAACATTTGGTGAACTGGTTTTTACTTTGGGGGTGGAAAAAAAAAACTTCCGCGTGAAACGAAAATAAAAATGCAACTGCCTAAGACACCAGCTGACTGTATTCCGTAATTGCGCATGCGTATGCATGTATGTTTGTGCGTGTGTATGTGAGTCTGTATAATTGTATGTGTGTGTGCACCTGTAAGCATACCTGCTTGCATATGTGTATATGGATGTGCGTATAGGCATACGAGCGAGGATACATATGTGTATTTGGTTGTATGCCCAGTGCTTGTTTGTGTATGAGAACGGGTTTTTATGTGTGTATCCTGTCTGTGCCAGTGGAAATGACCGTGTAAACGCGTATGCATCTGTATGTGTGCACGTGTGCATGCGTACGTGTTTATGTGTAAAAATCTATAGCCTAATTTTCTCTTAGGGACTGGGCTTTCATTACTAAATGTTGCATACATTTTAATCAAACCTGTTAAATGCGTCTGTGTACGTATATCTAAATACCCACTTATATAATGACCACCGTGCAATTCTGGTTCTCTGTCCGAAACAAAAGGATCTTAAAAAAGAAAGAAAGAATTCTGCGAATAAAAATGGGTCTTACACACTATTTGGAACTATCGACTCATTCATTTAAACAAATTCAATTTTTTTTACCGAAAGAGAAACACCTCAAAGTATATTTCCATTAGTGTTACCCAATAACATGTATAAAAATAACACATCAGGACGCAAGTCGTAAAGCAATTATCAGAAAACTAATCTAGTTAATACTAATTTAATCTATCTATATAATGAACTATGTGATTTTTGGGGGGTGTCTGTAACAATTGACTCTTCCACCTTAAAATATATTGGGCCAAGATTGACAAAGAGAAGATTTATAAGGCCTGAATATGTACATACAAAATATGAAAATTGATCAACAAATAATAATTTTGCTCATAACAGAGGCGGTGTGTGGGACACACAAACCCTGCATATATATATATAGTTATTTGATTATCACTCTTTAAGAGCAGCCTCCAGACGAGGGTTAATTCTGGTCCAAATGTAATGTTTTGAATAATAATCTCTTCGATAATAACATCGATCTCTCATATAATAATAAACAGAGAGTATGATATGATATAGTATTCGTAATGAATATCTACGCACACAAACATTTCGAATGATTATTTCCAAAACAGGCAGATCCTCCATACTCAGATAATTAGCGCTGCACAATCTTCATTTCATGCGTTTCTGTACACTTAGATATCTGTCAAATAAGCCTAACAAATATCTACACACGCAATCATACGTACATAGAGACTTATATAGACTTGACGTACATATCTTCATGCGAAATACCATATAAGATATTCAGTCATCCTTCAATATACTGCAAAACTCCTTTTTCGAACGTGTGTCAGACCAAGCTAAGCTTTGACCAGCAATCACATTGTGATTGTAACCATAATCCCTTCTTATCTTGTGCCATGCTAAGCTGAATTAAGCAAATATCAAATCAGGTCGGACATCACCTTCCAAAAGATTCTACATTGATCATTACAATCTCCTAACCCCGATGTCATCTTATTGAGAATTGTACTGTTCTAAAATAGAATCAGTCGATATCAAGTCAGACGGACCACCATCATTTCCTAATATCTTGTTCATCTTATTAGTACTTATGCCAGACTAGCTTAGTATATATCTATCATAATTTCAAACATGTTTAATCATTATTGGCTTTCCAATAGAGTGCATTGCTTTTTTTCTCAGATTTGTCAATCCTCATTCCCATCTCCAGCGATCCACTAATCTTTCCACATTTTTATCTATTCAATCAATCACGCATCAACTCCTATGATCAACAACAGCAAGTCAAATCCACAGACAAATAAATTTTGCTTTAAGCAGTCAAATCTACAGACGAATAGTAAAACAAGATTTACACAACAGTAATACACACGGAAAAGCTTACATTCTAACATACGATACGTATTGGATAGGCGCCTTCAGCAGTTCAAATTGTTTTAGTTGAGAATTGGATCTATTTTTAACCATAATTAGCACAATATCTTTAGTAACTCTAGTTTGTTCATGTGTCAAGTTAATGTGTAATTACCCTGGAATAGGTAATAGGGAGCCACCATATAGTCTTGAATGAACATAACATCCATGTTAGATTAGGACGTTGTTCTGTCGATGAAAGTGTTTCATACGATCATTTCTCAATTAGTGAACAATTAACCCCTGTATCAAGTTCCATATTAGTAAAAACACCCTGCAAATGAACTAAAACTATGATTGGATCAACAGTACCGCCAGTTTTGTAAGAATATATAGTCATCATAGGTTGTTAGAACCTTTGAGAATTCCAAGTCAAAAGTAGTGTTTTTGGAAAAATTAGCATTTTGGATAGTATTAGAATCGGAGGAACAGATAGCAAGAAAGTTCGCCTTCATGTGAACTTCAGCAAAATAAAGGCCATGTACTACATACATGTTGGAAATAAACGCACAATAATCAAAATAAAAAAGCAAAGCTTGATGAAGTAGAATACTACATCTACCTTGGATAACAGATCTCCTTGACACCCTCATAAGAAGAAGGAATCAAGCGAAAAATCATTCTAGGGCGGTAAGCCTTCGGTAGAGCTGACTCAACTTTTGAGAACAAGAAAATCATGAATAAACATGGTCCTAACCAAGGGACTGACCTACAAACTAAGGACCATGCAACGTACACATGAGAGAATCATGCCCAGCATGACGTGGAGGGATCACAGGACAGCACAGTATTATTTTTCATTCTTTTTTTAAATCATCATCATCATCATCATCATCATCATCATCATTGACGCTAGAGGCTCGTTTCTTCAACATATTTCCAGGCCCTTTTCTGGTTCTGGCGATATCTCCTGCATGTTCAAATGATTAATGTTGTTATAGAGATTTGAGAGAGCTCGTTGTATCTTCTCTTCTAGTATACATGCAAGTCTGTTACGGAGTATTTCTTTCAAATTTCCTCCTTATTTGCATGTAAGTACGTGTGTCTCAAGTCCTAGAGTGACATCTGCTATGGTTTCATCTATTTTGTGTTCTCTACTATATAAATTGCTCTTATATGGTTATTAGTTTGGGTTCGAAGGGAGCTATTAAAGTGTCCTCTAGTGCGTTGTGTGTACATTTCGCCGATGGCTTGGGTGAAACTAAGATTTGTATCAATTTGTACGATTTACATAGGAGCTTTTCTTCCATTTCGAATAAAACTTGCATCAAAAAGTGTTCTATCCTTGCCTGATAATCTTTGAAAAGTTGTTCACTCTCAGTATACAGGCCTACCATCATGTTGGCAACTAGTTATCTTAGAATTCTTTCCAAATAAACAAAGTATTAAAATAACATTCGTCCCAAGTTTAAATCCTCATCTTCAGATATAATGACGTGGCTGCATTACAAGATATACGGATAGTCAAATCCACAGAGGAATGGAATTCGCTAATAGTAAAAGTTAAATCCACAGGGGAATAGTTACACACGAGTTAGACGGCAGAAAGACTTTAAAGAGGGTATTATATTTCAAATCAACCACCCAAATGGCCGTGTGTGTTTAGTCAGCGTCTTGCAACAACCGTGGGCTTCCAGTTGGACTCATTATTTTTACTAATAGCAGTAGTCAGTGGGATAGTCCATCCATGGTAGTGAGTTCATCTTGGTTGGTGTTTAGTTCCTCAATGTTATTTTATATTATCATTATTTACAAAATAGAAACAAGTTGGTTATTTGCAATGTCACAAATAACACTATTTGCTCAAAATAACATAACAATAATATTTCACTCCGTCTGTGACTTTCCAATCAAGTATAGGAATCCATTCAACTCATGATTTTTGTGTTTTTACAGGTTCAAACAGGTCTATGAAGAAACTGTTACTCTAGGTAATATAATTCCCCGTTCTTGAAAGACGATACTGTTTGTGAGGAAAGAATGAAATTTTGGTCTTAGCATTTTCCAATTTTGGACTTGTTTTTTTTTTTTTAGATAAGCAGACACTTTGGCCAACTATCAATTATTCCGGGAGATGATAAGCTGGTGGTAGAAATGATCTAAAACTTCAGTCAGACAACTCATAACAAATTTCTCTGAATAGATTCGACCATGTGAAATCACTTCATTTTAATTAGGCAAGGATCTTGATAAATACATCTTATTTGAATTTGACAAAGGAAAAAAAAGACGTATGAAGGTCTTTGTTAGTCCCGTTCTACCGTATGAAATTGGTCCACATGCATAGTATCAACACTTATAATGTACGACAGAATTTTATATAATAATTATGTTTAAAATATAACATCAGTTTCTTTCCACAATGGTCTGCTGCAAATGGGAAGCCAAAACACCAATTAGAACTATACTGCCGTTTGGTTTTAACGAGCATTCAGTGAAACAGGAGTGATCCAATAAAAGGTACCCATAAAGTCTTTATCTCTTGCATTATTCAAACAGGAAATACAGAGCAATTTTATAGACACCCTGTACATCCTGAGATATTTTAGCCAAAGAAATAAAATACAATAAGATCAGCTTTAAAACATGCATCCAGAACTCAAACACTTTCCATTTTGATGAATACTGAATGCGTAATGTTAAGGCAAGAAAGCATATTTCTCAATGTTTCATAAGATATAATCAATGATGAATCAGTTGAGGATAGAGGTTTATTACACTATGCCAGTTCAACTGACATTCGACTCACATTTTTCATTATCTACTTTACTTTCACAAAGTTCCAAAAATTATTCAGACTATTCAGCCCCTTCTTTGGGTTACCTTCCTATTTACCAATTACAAAAATACTTTCAAATAGGAGAGAAAACCCCTAATAAGTCTCTAAGAAGCAAAACTTTCGATTAATTTATCAGTTCTATAAATGAATAATACTTCAGAGAGGGCTTAACGACTTTTTCAAAATTGGATCTTCGACACAATCATCAAATCTTTGGTTAACAATACCATATAATCGTTTCCTGAGAACTTCGAGTGGATTGTATACGTGAACGATGGTGCTGGACAAATTACTCAGAAATGGAAACTTGTTAATTCACGTCAATAGCAAAAGCAACAACAATAACAAGGCGTAAAAATATAAAACATGATTTAATTGCAGTCTGTGAAATCGTTAAGCAAAGGCCTGATTGACCCGTCTCCAATCTTCCTCTTCCAACAAATATTTTCCCATCAGTCACTTGAGAGTATATTATTCCCATCATATATGCATTCTATGCAGTTGTAGGATTATCTGGTTTATGATTCAGGAACGTATTTAAAAGAGATAGTTTGACAGCAAAATATTCATGAAACGCTTTCTCTCTTGAATAATTTAAGTGATCAGATTGCATGCTCTAACTAAAACTTATTGATTTTAAGTGTATATTTAACTGGTCTTTGTTGCATGACACATTAAATCAAATCCATGCTAGAATGGATGTATGATCCTTATGATTATAAATCGCGTTATATGATATTGAAACTCTATTTGAATTGATCCCCCATTATTACACGGTGAATGTATCTTTTGGTCTAGACAACGTAAAAAGAAAAAGCAATCAAAGAAAAATATATAGATATAGTTCAGAAATCTTCACAGCTTCAAATGCTAAATATTTTTTGAAAACTTTTCAAATCTTTTCGTATCACTTCAGTCACTTACTTCCCAATATCTTGTTACGTAATTTATGTGATTTTCTTTGGGTTTTTTTCTCCTGTTTTACTTATATTCTGTTATTATGGTACAATTGGCAAATTTTCTTTTGTTGAGATCAGCAGTTATTTCCATTTGACCGTTTCGAGGATTTAAAAAACAAAACAGTTATATTTACATGGCATCCCTGCAGTCTTTAGCAAATTGCAGTAATTATTTTGATATATACCTTATGTCATGCATGTAGTTTGTTATTTCTTTTAGAGGATTATCATGATGTATTGTATCCGAATGTTATTTAAACTATATATCATTTACTTTTACTCACAAAGGTTACCCTAAAAACATTTTAACGATGAGGATATTTAGTAAAGAGAGTAATGTTTTTAGAGTTACCTATGAAAGTAAGCCCTGCTGTGGCCGATATAAAGTAAGACGTCGTGACGAGCTAGATGAAATTCAGGAAGTACTGGCTCCGCAATGTCCATGATAAAGGGGTAGGCGAATCTAAAAGAAGGTCTATATCCAACAACGGAAACTTACAGACTGATGATTACGATGATGATGATTACTTGGACCGTTTGTTACTTTGGATTCCATGGTTGATTTCTCACCCCACCCAACTACCTATCGGTCAGACGAATGGACAAGAGTTAAATGTTTTCCTTATACACTGGTTCCAGTCTATAAAATGATTGTTAGTTTTTAGGGATTACGATGTCTAGTCATGGCTTTATCGAATTGCCTAAAATCTTTCTAATTTCAGCGCCTCGACTAGCCAGTCTTGCAACCGGAAAAACAATTTTCGGTATAAAATCAATAAATCTAAAAGTAGCTCTAGTTATTATAAAACATTCTGATAATTTGGTTCTATTAATAATATAGGATGGACTACTACTCGTTCTAAATAGCATCAGACAATATTGAGCGAAAATGAGTTTTATTTATCAAACAATTTATAGACAAACATTCCATTCCCAACTTCAATATCCAAATCTAGGAATCTTCTTGCATTCATTACGTTCAAACATCAATTCAAAATCATTAGGGTAAAAATTACTACTCGAATCCCCAAATTGTCCTCCATCATTTGTAGATGAGAAGTTTTCACTAAAACAGGTACAACCTAAAATAAATATCCTCGCCTTCATTAGTTCTGATAAAAGATGATGTGAATACATATTCATGTCTTTGTGAATATAAATTTACCGAGTAAGGCGCAGGATCATTTTTCATAGGGACACCAATGATCTAATGAAATATTTTATTGCCTATTTCAATGTAACATTCCCCAATGAGATAAGTAACAATCGTGCCAAGGATAGAACACGTAAAGTAATTCTTGATCTATTTTTGTTTTACAGCAGAAAGCTTTAGAGTTTGCAAACCCGATATATTTACTATTTCCTCATGCAAATGCTAAGCCTATTATTTTCATCAATTCTTCCTCAAGATCTTCACGAGGAATTTATTGTGTAAAGAAAACTCAAATCGTAGGTTTAAAATTAGCCCCTCCACAGGTATTTATGATTTCCGATTTTTCTTTAACAAACATAGAATTATTTACTGCCAAAATGAGATTTAAATTACTTCACAATTTATTTTTTTTTATAGAATTTCTGTATCTGATCGTATATTGGATTTAAATCTTTAGAAATATCCATGCTACGAGGTTTAGTGCAGCAAATGTTAGACGCTAAAATAAAGCAATCACGTTTTGGATTCTTTTACAATATAGGTATCCAAGAAATACTTATTAACTTTTGTATTTTTTCATTTATTTCATGTCCAAACCTTTCACATAGAATGATATTATCAAATATAATATTTTTTCGTTCACAAGTAGATTCTTAATATATTGATGAAGGTGTTTATATTAAACCTACGTCAAACACTATCTTTTGGGTACGATATCATTCGCATAAAAATGCTATATTATTAGCCGCTTTATATATAACAAATTTATTTTGAACTTTCAAGATATTTGCCAGCCTCGTTTTTTGAGGGTATCTGAAGCATTTCGCCTGATGGATTTTTCCTGATGGAAATCTTAGTAATCTTCTCTTTCCATCTGTCGATGTTAGGATTTTAGATTCAGATAATATATATATATATATATATATATATATATATATATATATATATATATATATATATATATATATATATATATATATATATATATATATGTATATATATATATGAATACTAGATGGAAATCCCGGTGTTGCCTGAAGAAGGAATAACTGCATACTTGAAAAAATCATTCAAGTGTATTGAGTTTACTATTTGGTAAAAGGTGTGATAGAAACTTGGCATCAGTGTCGCACGCACCTTCATACAAGTCATTGTAGTTGACACGGTGTTTTGTGTGAATGTTATTGAAATGTTTGAAAGCGGATGTTAGGATTCAAAATTCCAATAGTATGAATTTTATACTGAAAAAATATTTCAACCCAGAACGATATTCGGCAATCTTTCGTTTGATGTAGGTAAAGATCTTAATAATTCGCGAATCGACTACAGATCCACAATAGAGCAAAAATAAAGTGACTTGACTGTTACCATACAAATGAATAATTGTATTAAATAACGATTATAGATGTAAAGTTCTACACTCACTCACTCACTCATCATTCGATGTTGAAAACGATGACATTTGTACGCCGTTTTTAATATCAAGTGAGTGCGCATGTGGAGAATTCATCGAGGAAGAGCGGAAGTCAATACGTACATTATATTTTCATTGTGGTGAATGCTGCCAAGTGTAACAATGTGTTTTGCTCTTTGGAACATCCGAAGTCGATTTTGAATGTGGTTAATATTGCTACGTTGGCAAAATGAAGGAATACCCGATATTTTTTTTTCAAATACGGAAATAACCGAAAGACTTATGAGAGAAACCAAAACTTGGAAGGTGTACTTCTGCATTGCAGGCAAAGAGTATTTTAGCCTTGTAGTTGCAAAGTAAGTACAAACTCCCTCCAAAAAGACTGAAAATACTTTTCATCTCAAAACTAACAATTTTCTGGAGAAAAAGGATGAATAATGGATTGAAAGTAGAAACACATACTTTGCTAAATGATTGTTATCTGATGTCTCACTCTGGAAATTTTGGAACAATTATTTTTTTTCACAAATGATGGTCGGATTCAGTATTTCGAGAAATTAACCCTATTTAAACGTGTATTTGAAAAAAAAGTCATACTCCTTTTTACAACGCGACTGCTGATAAGGAATCTGTGTTTAAATTTTGGAGTAAATCAAGCAAATTGGATTGTATCTATTTGTAAAGGCACAATATCTCCAAAGTATCTCAATGAATCAATGAAGGAGGCTTAGTAATGGACCATCAAGAAAGCGTTTACATTTTTGAGAGGATTTCACGGTCACCTCCCCTGAATCGTAGCTTTATGTTCACAACCCATTATTTCCAAATTAAGTCTACCAGAATGTAGTGAATGTGTGTGCGATGGGTGACGTTTAAACTCACTTTTGATTAGGGGAGATCCGAGGATTTTCCACATACCTATATGTACATAGCACAATATCTCCAAAGGATCTCTGAATTAAGTGGAATTTTGTGGGAGAGTTGACAATGGAATAGGTTTTGAAGGAGTGTTTACATTTTAGGCAGATGCAAGGATTTTTATCAGTCAAAGTTTGAAAAAATATTTCTGGCGAGGGTTTTATTTACGGTTATACTGCTCAAAGAGAATCTCTCGTTTTGTCCATTGTACGTAACGTTGGTTAAAAAATATTTTGATTTACTTTATCGAGAAAGTAATATTCCCAACAGCGTATTTTTTGACGAAGAGATGATCTTATATTTCATGTAACTATGCTGCAATATTTCACTTCCTCTTTCTGTCCATCGTGCCAAACTATGTCTTTGAAGTATATCAATTATCAATTTTTATTTCATCTTATTTTGACAGAAAGTTTTCTATTCACTTGGTATATATACTGAATATACATATATTGCACAAATCGAAGACACATTTATCATATTGTTACGGTATAAAACGATTCATTATCAATATTATGCGATTTGCATCTCTTGATATAGCCCCGTCATATATGGAAAATTACTTAGCATCGTGGCAGCTGAAAAAAGGCCTTTTGTGCATTAGTCTGTATGTTTGTGGCCTTTAAGTAGTCGAACGGTGCATTTTTGAGAAAGGTATTAGATTAAGGTATCCAAATAATCTGCCAATTTACACAATTAAAATAATCTAAAGTATTTGCAACTAAAGGAAAACATAAGTGTTGAAAGAAATATGAGGAAAAGGACAAAGATCTAAACAAAATATGATCATGATTACGTTGGTGATCTGTATTGTTTATGTGCTTAAAGCCTAGATTCTTCTCACACATCCTCAAAAAATAACTCTTGAGCCCGCACACAAACCCAGTTCGCAGAATCAATCAATCTATCAATCGATCTATCTTTTAAGAAACTGTCAACCAAAACTATCAACTCGGTCAATATATTTTTTTAATTTTTTTTTTTTAAGTAGGTCTGGCAGGCTGACTTACTAGCTATCTATGTATGCGTTGTATGTGCAGACCACACCAAAGACGGATGATGGCTGAAAATGTCCTCCATACTTTTTTTTTAAAATACCAGCCCAAATAATTCATAATAGGCTTCGAATTTACAATATAAGTTAATGTCGAATTGGTCGATTATTTGATTTCTATCAGGGTTTACACTTTTATTTTGAAAATTAGGTCTTTTTGGTGAATACTGAGCAACAACGTGCAAGGGAAGTAACTTTTCCATTGATCTCTTCTATACCCATTTAAAAAAAATTTTTCCAAGTCCACCATGACATATTGCCAAATGACGTTGGATTTGTGACGTTTTCTATCGAGAGACTAATCAGACCTTTTTATTTTTTTGAAAATTTGACTGTTTAGTGGTCCAATTAAAGGCGAGAGCATTAGTCCATTTGATCACCTTTTTTACATTTTTTAATTGATCACCACCATACGGCATGATGCCAAATACAACGGTTGATATGCTACTGAATAATGATAGTGTGTCACATTAACCTTTATCTATATTCTAATGAACTATCAGTAAAAGGGGGTAAGTGTCCTCTAATAAATCCTTATAGTAGGGTAGTCTCCCTTAATCCTTCATATCCGAACGCGTAAAATCAGGGTTTATACTGATTGCACAAAATTGCACAAATGTTCTTCCAAAAGATGACCAAATAATTTGGTCCAAGACAGATATTCCAGGGAAAAACGCTTTCTTTCCAAGCAAAGCATAGATGATCTGATCTAAGGTGGAGTTCCAATTCATACGTAAATGAACCCCCGTTTTTACGGGTAAAATACTAGTCTAATATCTATTTCAAACGTTCTCATAAGATGGACTATCCTAGCTTTTGTCGGTGTTAGAGATATTGATAAAGTGTACTTTGTCACACGGAGGGAAATAAGAGTAAGAAAACGGTTGCACCGATTTCACATCTGAGTAAAGGGAACGCCTGCCTAGAAAACAGAAATCTATTAATCAAGATCAGTTATTTGATAAGATTTGTTCACTCTTGGCTACAATGGTGGAGCTCTGAGTGTGGATCGAATTCTCTACACTAATGGATTTGTCTTTGAAATAAACCATTGCGTTCCCTTAGACGTCCAAGTGACATTAGCGAACAAAAAGAACATTAATTTCAGTCACGCAGTCAACAAAATTGTGTTTGCGCTAAACTGAGACGGGGAAATTAGACTGATATACTCCCACACGAAAACTAATCAGACTTATGAGATTATTCATTGGCATCAAACAAAACCTGACGTTTGAGCTGCAATAAAAAAATCCGGTATATTTGAAGATTAAAACGCAATAAGAAACTTATCGATTAATTCACTTCAATTCAAGAGCAAAATCGAAAATACCATAAATAGGCATAAATGTGCCTGTATTTGGTAATCATAACAATAGCTTGCTGACCCTAAGCATCAGGAATCAGTGTTTGGTAAGGGGTTTTATACGAAATCAACATTGATTGGCATTATTTTATCATTCAACACATCGTTTATATATAAAATACCTGTTATGTTATTGTAACTTTACTATCTAGTATGTTTTCTACTCATCTCTAGCCAAAGTGGTAGGTTAGAAATGATAAGACAATATTACAATAACTGGACCCACACGAACGCTCAAGTAAACAAGAACATTCAACTAACAAGGACATCAATATGAAGAAACGTTTTGATCGGTAGAATATGTATATATTGCAAACAGCGCTACATCGGACGCACCTGTTCGATATCATGGGCTGCATTATATCGGAGAATGCCTGTTTTAATGGTATTTTTTAAAAACCAATATGAGGTCAGGTAAAAAAAAAAGACTGAAGTTTTTGCATAAATCAATTCTACATTTTAGTAGTCATCTCGTTGTATGAGACACACCCACGTATGCGAGGTTTGTCAATAAAGAAACTGAACATTTGAATTAGCAACCGATGAGACGTTTTGGGGTTCTTAGACTGAAATATTAACATACTGGTCAGGGCAGCTGAAACACGGTGCAGGGGACTGCAGCCTGGTCCTGACATCTCCCAGTTTCCCCATCAAAGCTCATATTGTCGACCCCCTTGTCACCAAAACATCAGTGGCTCACAATAGATGGATCCCCCATAGCCTAGATAATTTTGTCTTTTGAGCAAAAATGAGATTCAAACTGACCAAATAAGTGGCCATGGTGGTGAAACGGGAGAAAAGTGATAAACACATTTCGCTTCTTTTTGAATGGCGTCTCAGTTCCCTTCACTTCCAAAAGGGCTTTGATTGTAACCTACACAAGTAACAATCAAGGAGCTTGAAAATTGGCTGTACATGGTGGATAAATCTGGCTAACTGGGCAAGTCCAAAGCGTGGGTTGACCAGCCGATATCTTGCCACGTATCCCTTGGCCCCTGTTAATTTACGGCGTGATATTGTCAATCGTGGAGGCCACCACAGGGAGATCAGCAGGTGTCTATGTGCAGGCGGAGACAAAGTGGAAATCTTATAAATGCCTGAAGACCGTTAAGTTGCAGCTGAGGCACAGGGCTCTGGTGGGACCAGTGGCATCAGGGTATGAAAGGTTTGGAGATCTTCAACAACATTGCTACGATAAGGCTCACGGCAGGGTGAAAAGTTTCAATTTAGTTGAGGAGGGGCGAATCTGTTGGATGGTAGGCAAGCAACAGAGGTGGTCAAAGTGGGAGGGAGCGCTGGGGGAGAAGTTGTACTAGAATGTCATTTGGCAGGCAGAACCCCAGTGGATCAAATTCCTGATCCAGATTGTGTACGATGTCTGGTTGAAGGAATGAGTCATCAACATGAACTCAATGTCACAGGAAAGGCTCACTGGAGTATATCCGAAGCAATTGTCCAGTTGTTATCTGGTAATGTAATTAATGTAATTTCCTTTGGTGTTTTTTTTCTGTTTTATATATACTTTGTTATTACGGTACGATGTGTAAATTTATCATGGTGGATTCATCACTCGTTTACCAGTTAACACTTTCAGGAATTTTAAAAACAAAAAGTTGTATTTACATGGCATTCCAGCAGTGTTGATCAAACACCACCTTCCTTTCGGCTATTATTTAGTACATAGTTTATATCAAACATGTATTTTGTAATTCTACATAGGGTATCGTCATGATGTATTTTATATGGATGTTATTTTATAATACATATTATTGAATTTTCTCGAAACAGGACTCACCTACGTATATTACCACTCAAACCTACATATACACACTCTCACACACACACACACACAAACACACACACATACACACACACACACACAAACACACACACACACACACACATATATATATATATATACATATATGTATGTATGTATGTATGTATGTATATGTAATTAATATCAATAACAGTAATACTTATGATGTTAGGCCCTAATCCCATATGTCTGGAGGAGATAAGAATTTTAATGCTTAAAGACAAAAACAATTTGATTGATCAAAGAAGTGAAATGCTCTAAAAATGCCGTCATACTGAAAGGGTCATATCAGAACCAATTATGTAGAATCCATGTCTTATGGAATAATAATCACGGATATCATTTATTTAAATATTTATTCAATTATTACACTTTCATAATATCATCAATATTCATATATAACAAATTCCAAATATTTGTAATAATAATATTTGTTAAAGAAATATTTGGATCACTCCATTGAATAGCAACATAATGTAATTGTATTGTAATTTTTTCCCTATTTTTTCATCGTGGAGTTTTATATAATCTCAACATAGAGTCATCATTATGAAATATCAATTTAGATCTGAATTAGGATTGAGAATTAGCACATGATATCAGCTTTATATTCTATAAGTGATTGTATTTCAACTTCGAGAATTTTAGAATTACATCCTGAGAATGACAAAAAACACTTTCTCCCAATTAAGAACGGTACAAAATTTGTTGAGAATTGATTTTTCCATTCTCGTGATGCGATTTCATGAGCAGGATCCAAGGCAGAAATAAAATCTATTTTGTTCAATTTCACGTACTGTGTCAAAACAGAAATTTGGAACATAACTAGATTACTGCTGAATATCTTCAACCACTTTCGAAAAAAGGATATCCTATAAAACAAAACTAGGGTGTTTTCTCTTAATAATTATAATATATACATATATATATATATATATATATATATATATATATATATATATATATATATATATATATATATATATATATATATATATATATATATATAATTGATAATTGTGTCATTCACAGACAGCTGTTTTATTGTATGTACAACTCTTCCTATGGACTAATGTCCCTTCCAGTATTGCTTCAGATCCAGAGGCAAATGCTATATCCTTGCCCTGAACTGGGTTGCCAGTATGACCGAGGTAAGCGATATATTTGCTTATTCGTGATTCCCCATCTACCAATGCTCCATTTCAGAGTTGGAAGAGCATTACAGAGAGAGAGAGAGAGAGAGAGAGAGGGGGGAGAGAGAGAGAGAGTGACCATTATTGTGGATACTAATCACTTTATAGAGTTTTCCCTATCAGTTTAACCTTAGTCGATGGTGGTTTTTTGCTTTTGAAGGTCAGCTGAGACTTGTAAAAGGGTACTGCGTCTGGTCCTGGTTTTTGTTTAACGCTCTATTGAAACGATTGATGACAGAAATACTTCGTCCACAGCATCATTGAAGACTTTTATCTCCAAGACACGCTCTCCAAACTTGTAGTTGTCATCATCTGAATAATCCTATGAATACATATGAAGGGAAATGTGCCTCTTCATTATCTGTTATCTTCATGGTATTGGAGAACTAAAATCCTGTGACAGATGATGCAGCGTCATAGGAACTCCTTGTAGCTGCCACGAAGATGGATTGCGTGCGATGCAGTGCGTAGGTAGTTCAGCATTTCTTTTATCTCTTGGAACCGAGGGTCAATAAACACGCTTTTCAGTGCAGAGATAGCATCTATTTGTATGCCATTACTTTTAAAATCCTTTGAAGAGGCTAGTTTCAAGGCAACATTTCAGACCAAAAATTGATGAAAAATGTGGAAAAGTACCATTTTAATCCGATGGATATGTGCAAACCATTTCTCCGATTAATTTCTATGGACTTGAACCGCTCTCCTTTGGTGACGCTTTGTTGGGAGAGCTCCTGACAGAGAAACAATTAGAACCAATTGTTTTTAGTCCTTTCCATATTAATCTAAAGAAAAATAATTACGAAGAAGACCGTACGTGCAGATACTAATGCTCTTTCTTGTCCTTGATAGCTTTTTTCAAACATTGCTTCTTTCTCTATCTGCAAGTCTTTCTCTCCTCATGAAAACTTATTACTTTATCAATGCCTACTATACTAGAAAAGGTACGCCTTAATTCTACATTCACAATAATTCTCGAAGTTCATTCATAATTGTAATCATGGTATCACAAATTGCGATGTCAAAAGGGTTCCAGGATGTCAGTTCTGAACATATTTTCCTTGATTTTATCACTATCATGATTTGTATTGTTCTTCTTCGGTGATGCATAGCAGTCAAAAAGCCTCGAAAATTTCCAGTTGCAGAAATCAACTAATTGCGTTTGGATGCGAGAATGATCCTATACTTCAATCACGTTATGGCATGCCTGGTTTAGACTGATAGAGACATTTTTCCTTCATCAAGATTGTTGGACTAAAAGTGGGTCATCTTGACAGGTTGGGGATCCTTGATATTGAATGGTTCCCATTTGGATTCCCTAGAAGCTACACTTCGAGGCTTTTTTCTGCCATTTTACGTAAGGGAGAAATTCAGTGTATAGCGGATATAATGTGTAATTAATCTCATGTGTCAATTTGATAAAAGTATCGTATAAAAGTTGACCGAAAATTGAAATTGCGGATAAGATAAGTTATGATTGAATATGATCAAACATCATCTGAATTTACTTGGAAAAAATCACTGCATTTCAATGCAGATATAAGTATGATCATTTTCAATAAGTATTGTGTGCGTGATTTTCTTTTGTTTTTGATTTTTTTGGGGGGGGGCTACATATTAAAATATTCACATGGCGTGAATGGGTCTTTTATATTCGTGAATAGTATGTACGGACGATTTTGAATTATATAAAATTAACATAAACTTATAAACAGGAAGGATATTCTCCACAACTTTCGCCGATTTTGATCGCTAAATGTGAAGAGTAATATAATGCAAAGTGGAGCTACCTCTGAATATTCATTAATATAGCAGAAATTTTGTACACAATATTTCCTTACTAAGAAAAAAAAATTCATGCCTGTGGGCACTATCTACTCAAAATTCAGATATGTATCAATGTTTTTAGAACACCTAATACATACAGTTCTGCAGCTTAAGAAAATGGTTTAAACTAAGGGTGTACTTTATATGGAATAGTGATGTTTGGCTGTAAAAATTGGAAGCAAAAAAAAACAGAAACAAAGGACAAAATCCTTTAAATCTAGCCAAGACTTTCGACCATGTAGTACGAAAGTTTCCCCATAACTGTTGTGATTGACGATCTGAACCATTGAAGTTAATTCACTATTTTACTATTGTTCTTATAATGATAGCTTTTACTAATCCAACCGAATAATTATTAATGTACAAAATTTGGAATGAGAGGCGCAGAAATAAATGTGGTGGGGATTTATTTGCTAAAAGAGACACGCGAATGAGTCGACTTATACAAAGACAAAAAGTTGGCGAGGAAAATGAATGAATAGATTAGCAAATGCAATTCTTCATCCTGATACGCATACAAATGACTGGGAACTTACTTCCAGAAAGAAAAACAACTCAGAAATATCCATAATAATGTTACGTTTAAGAAGCTGATGGAAGAAAAATCACTTTCAGAGAAGATTCGACTCGATCGCCTACGAAAGTTAGAATATGTCTGCTACCCAGCATTTCCTCAAGTGGCGGATTAGGGAATGTCTCATACGACTCAAAATACCGTCAAAGATCAGTGTGGACCATTGATACCCTCTATAGATGGATATATAGGGGGACACTAATTATACCGGTGAAGATGGCACTACTTGGAAAGGCTCACAAATTTTGAGTGGGCAGATTTCTCTGCTGAAGGATGACGAAATATCTCAAGGATATATAAGGAACCGTCTGAAGACGGTGTGAACCATAGACGTTTTCAGCCCCACAGAATATATCTTATAAGTTAGCACAAATCTAAAAACTCATCTGAAAATAGTGTCAACTGATGAGCTGAATCAGCCACCACCTTCCCGAATCATATTTGACAGCACAACATTATAAATACCATGACATTCCTGTTTGATTATCGTTTAATAAAGGTACAACTGTATTGCTCAATGTGCCTGCAGGAAATGTACAATCGTGGTTGAGCAGACACTTGAAACCAGACAAATGTCGTTGGCATTGAACAACTTTTTTAAGAAGATCCTACCGTGCGTGTCCAAGGAGAAGATCACAGACTAAATCACCCGATGCTGGACCCAGAGAACAACGCTTGGCATACCGTCAGTATTCGTGAAACCCACAGAAAGGGAGAAAATATCTCAGAGCTTGGATAGAAGTCAGACCAAGCAGAAGATACATGCTCAAGGTAATCCAAGTTTATACACCTCACAAAGGCTCGAAATTGGAATTTTAAGAGTTTTATGACGACATATGTAAGATAACAGACCGGAAGAAGACACATTATACATACTGATGGATGGCTTTAATGCTAAGGTAGGTGAGGGAAAGGTTGGGGAATGTAGTGTACGTAAATTCGGAATGGCTTCACTCAAGCCAGATACAGGATGAATAAAACCAATAGATTCTCTCAAGAACTGAAAGGTCATAAATCAACTTGGAAAAGCAAAAAGATAACAAAAACGAAATTAATTTCGTAACATGTGATAATATGAATGATATAAAAGGCGTTACTAAACCATATACACACACACACACACACACACACACACACACACACATATATCACTCTCATGGGTGATTTTTGATCATTACATTTTCCATCTTATTTGAAATGTCTGATTATAGTTTCTTTAAAGTAGAACGTTTTAAAAAAATGAAGTAAACTGGCACAACGACAAAGAATTAACATCGCACACAAAATGGAAAATAGGAATCATTTTATGGGAAGCATTTTCCTGGTCTCTATCATCTTCATCATCATCTATTAGGCCAACCACATCCTGTTCATATTTTAAAACTCCACCATAAAATCATATTTATATACATAGACTTCTCCCACCACTTACTCACATATACTCGTTATAAACCTTCAAAATTGTAAAAAAAAAAAACAAAAAAAGAACTCTACACCTTCAAATTTCCGAAGATTTTATCTGTGAATAGACGAAGAGAAAGTTTTAAAAAATGGATACTGTAGGTGTGAGAAAGGGTGAAACAACTCCCTGAATGTCCATCTGATGTCTAATAAAATGCAGTCAATTACTGAGAAGAGAGATTTTGGCAATTCTGGTGCCACTTCGATCAAAGCAAAGAAACACGCTTTATCTCTTCCTTTATACACTATGCTGATTGCAATTCCCGCTAAAAGTGGAGATGATAATCAGGCTCCATTTGAAGTGGACAGGGAAAGAGAACGTCTCATTGCAGACAAGATACGAATATAGTGTAATGGCAATAAATTTATCCGTAGAGTTTTCCCTTTGAACTAAGCAAGCAAAAAAGACAATAAAGTTTGAAAAAGGATTACACTTGATACATACATGTTCTCATATTAACAAATACATGAATCTGCATCAATACACACACACACACACACACACACACACACTTATATATATATATATATATATATATATATATATATATATATATATATATATATATATTGTTATTACAGGTTTCCATTGATGAATGATTAAACTTTTAGTCGAGGACTCCAGGAGAGTGGCATGGCACCTGGTAACAAGCAAACTTAAATCCTTCTTTTTTTCTCCATTGCTTCCGGGGGGCAATGGTTGATTAGACATTAGGCTGAGTAGGCTTTTTCTCTTTTTCATTTGCTTTTAATGCAAATAGCAGATACTGAATTGGACAGAGTTTTATCAAACTCATACTGTTGAGTTTTACTATGCAACAACAATGATGGATGACAATTACAAAAAAATAGAATAAAATAAAACAGTGACTTTAGGCATCAGTCATCATCATCATCATCATTCTTTACTTTATTTTAATTGAGCAAGAGACTTTGACTCCTTCACAGACAAATGTGTTTCCATTTTTATCACTATTGGTTGTCTCATTATTGTTGTTGGTTTCTATCACAATACTCCACGTTGAAGCACCCTTTGGTCGCTGAAATTAACAGCCCACTATCAAGCATAAATAGATAGCTTCTCATATGACTTGAACTCATAATTCATACATATGAAGCCAGTCTTACACGTTCGTTGCTTTAACCACATCTGCAACGGATGTTTCAACGATTCAGCGTAACGTTAATCTGCAGTCATCCAGCCAATTCTGTCCTCTCGGGTTTCTATGGCATTTCATTCAAATAGTAGAATTTATTCTTTTTGTATCATGACTAAAAATACCGGCAAGTGTTCAACATATCACCCTAAGAGTCGGAACTGAAGAGTTTCTCCCCAAGATATTCGCAAAGCAAGCTTAATACGGTAAAAGAGCAAATATGGGTAGGAAAATTGTACGTTTTGCAAATGAGCCTCCCTTGAAAATTAGCATCCGAAATCCTTACTCTTACTTGAACTTGTACACAGACGCCGGCAGATTGGACATACCAACTCAGCCACGAAGCAAGTCACTTAATGTATCCAGACAGAAGCTGATTACAATGAGATAGCTAGAGGAAATCGAACTCACACTCTTGACAATAATTGCACCACGGCAGACGCACTTGCTATTATTCTTGAATTTCTTTTATGTCTCATGATATTTATTGAGGCTTTTTTCTCAGTAGGGTACAAAGGTTAGGAAGGTTTAGAGTGGCTAGGATCTGCATTGAAATTCGACTTTAAACTTGTTCTAACGGTAACAATCGTTGACGGGCATTGACAATCAAGTATTTGAAAATTAATACGATGGAAAATCAATAATTATTGTACGAAATATTTGCTTTTTCGTCATTAGACTCACCTCCCTGAACATATGTGTATACATATTTATGCATCCATATGGTACACAAACGATCAGGGAGGTTGAACAGCATGAGCAAACCGAGTGTTTTTCCAATGTAACTGGGTGTTAAAACGGCAGGCCAGTGACAACTTTGAAGGAAACAGTGAAAACTATGTGTTATGTTGAGTATTGCCTTATTACGTGAAATTCAAGCGAATTCCTAATACAAGAAAAAAATGCAATAAACATCAAATGAAGTATCTCTTTTGTGTGATAATTCACTTTGATTAAAAAATGTCTGCACAAAAGAGACTAAGAATTTTGTAAGAGCATTTTTTCAGTAAATTTTCAACACTTGAAATCAAACGTGGTTTAAGTATGAAGATCGGATGATTTTCTTTTCAAACTCCAAGTCTATATCATGGGAAGTTTACTCAACTTTCACAGAATAGATATAGCAGCTCCACACACGTATATGTTCTGAAATACCATTTAAATGTGTTGGTGTATTTCTGTTTTCAGATGATATATATATATATATATATATATATATATATATATATATATATATATATATGTATGTATATATATATATAATAAGGCAGAGATCCGCTACACGAACACGTTTATGTTTCTTCCCTATTTGTGTTTCTTCAGGCGAATAATTCGGTTTATTTTAGGGGGTTCTCCTGGCGAATGATTCAGTCTGTTTTAGATTCTTATTTGGGACATTTTTGACGGGGAGGGCTTGTTTTTCTAGTTGATAGGGTGTTCCTTCTATATTATCTATATATGCTTTCATTTAGTGGTTGGCCATTGCTTGTTGAGTTTCTTGTTTTATTTGATCGGTGGGCTGAGCTTGTTGGTAGTGATAAATCATAAATCAGGAGAGTATTGTACGGGCTCTTTTGTTATGAGTATATTGTTGATTTATCAAGATTTTTGTGGTATGTTTCCTCTCTGAGTGTATTTTACGCTCTCTTTAATCTATTCCCCAGTATCAAAGTTCGCTTTTATATGATCTTGGTCATCTATTTAGTTATTACTGGTTTAGTCTATTTCCACATGTCTAAGATAGTTATGTTGATCGTGTTGTTCTTGAAGGTGGCTATGTATATAAGATAGCAATAGTGGTTATTTTTGTACGTCTATATGCAGGTTATTGAGTTATGCTTTTCGATAGAAACTTTGAGCGTTGCCAGCATTTTAGCACCATTTCATTTTTTCTGTTTAACAATTCTGTTTTTTTTTGTTCTCTTAACGTTTGTTTTCATATTTTCCATTTTACTGTAGGTTTGTGATTACTATCAATCCGTCTCCAGTAATATGTCGACAGTGATGTACTATTTTCATATTCCCCGTTTGTTTATGACATTATGTAGTTGGCAAATCTTAGTTAAAAGAATGTTTTTGATATTCCTGTATGATATTCCACTTCTGAGGGTCTCTCTTGCGTTGATATTTCGGTTTTGTATACGATATTCGATTTGAAGCATTTATTTTGCAAAGGGTATCTATTGATGTTTGAACAATTGCAATCTAGTTTATTAATGCTTTTGTTCTATGTGTTAATTCTGATCACTCTATTGATATGTTTTGTTACTAGTTTACCGAAATTTTCTGTACAACTAAAGCTAATTTTCAGTTCGTTCTCATTAAATATTTTGCCAGATGGGTTGCTCAGGGGGAAATATTCACCTATTAATTGATGAGTTTTTTGTTGTTAGTTTTTACTTGTTGGTTGAATGTTGGTATATACCAGATGATTTTTCTACCACTATTTTTTTGTTGTAGCTACGTTTCATTTTGTTGAATTTAACTTTTTTATTATATTGAAAGGTAGTTTTGGTTTAACAACTGTCCTTTAGGGCTTTAGTATATTCATTTTTAACATCATTAAATATTGTTTAATTCGGGGAATTCTACATTATCCTACTGTCTGCTGATTCAAGGATCTTTTTCATGATTTTCCTTTGGTGGTTAGAACTTGTGTGAATCTATGTAATTACTGAATTTTATTTTCTATATGGTTTATTGGTGTTATTATCTGAATTAAAAGTGACATGTAAAAAATGTAAAATTTTAACATTGGCTTCGATTTCTACTATTAAGTTCAGACTTCTTTCTCAGTTCTTTTATAATGTATTCTTTTTTTTTTCCACATTTTTGCGAATTGCTGTTTTCTACAATTATTCAACCGTGGTTCCAGTAGAACAAAAATTAAATCTGTAGCTATTGTAACTGCACCAGTTTGAGAAAAATATTAATTTTATCCTTTATTTTTTCTTTTTCCTCAAAGTTCGAGTGTAAACAATAAACTTGGTCACGTAACACATATACTTGCATCGATATATACACGCGATGATTTTTAAACAATCAATTCTACGCACATATCAACATAAATATCTGCATTACCAATAAGTTGGCTTATGATGTCCATCGATTTAATTTGATGAAATTTGACGAATAAATATGTCAATAATTTTTTTATCAATTCCCGGATTCTGAGCTAAAATGGATATGCAAATGTAGTCATACTTATGCCAAACTTGATAATGTACATCGATATGAAAGTTTCAGTTTTTTTATTCATTTGCATAACTAGCGACCACTAAGCTATCTTCCGATTGCAGAAGGAATACGGCAAGAAATCTGCCTTCTGGCAGGTAGACTAATATAGTAACTGTTTCTTTTATTGTGTTGGCGTATTTGAGCAGGATGCAGCAAAAATAAGACGGTTCAAGTTCAGGAGATTCTGACCTGGGTCAATACTTTCCCATTGCCACATTAAGGAACGATTGGGAAAATCCCTTATCCTTAGGCGTGGGCGCCAAGTCTGAACTGGTGTTGTATCACGTCCTTGCCTCGTCGAGCGTTTAGATGCTGTTGTTGTTAGGAATGTAAACAGTTAGAGACCCTGACTACTACGTGATTCAAACTTTTAAAACATATTCACAGGATTTCGAAAAGTAATCTTAGATACAATGATAAGAGAAAGTGGGGAGAGGCTTCTATTCTTTGCTTCAATTGTCTTGTCACCTTTTATCAGACAGGAAATCTAGGTGGCTCTACACCACTCTAAAGAGAGTAATTCGCCATGTTTTTATCGGGTTGAATATCTCTAACTTTTTTGCTTTCGTTGATGCCATTGTCATAGTAGTTTCCGTCACACAACCAACTCCAGCGGCAGTGAATAAGCTTTGTACATGTATTTTAACACTTCCATATCTGTTGACGACTATACACTTCCATAGTATCCACTTTATTGAAAGTTCTATTTCATACAGGAAAAAAAAACTGTTGCAATGAAATTGAAATAAATCTAAATCAAGAAGGAATATATCAATTCTGATCGTTTTTGAAGTTTGCATTGGGTACAAAGTTAATGGGAACTTCTCTATCACAATAGTATCCACAAATTCTTATCATATATATATATATATATATATATATATATATATATATATATATATATATATATGTATATATATACTGCTTAACTTTAAGTAGTCATATTGGGTATGTATAATGACCATTTGTATTAGAATAATTTGTATACACACACACACACACACACACACACACATATATATATATATATATATACATATATATATATATATATATATATATATATATATATATATATATATATATATATATATATATATATATTTATATATATATATATATATAAATTGCTATCTGCAGGTTTTCAATTCGCTGTTTTATTGATTTGTGGTTCAACTTGGAACTATTTACGGGAATTTCGCAAAAACTGAATCATATGAAATAGACCGTGCAGTATAAGCAAAATGTAAAAGGTTAACTTTAGTTTATGAAATCATTTATGCGTCGTAACGGTTTATTTATATTGACAATATAAACCCAATTGAAAACTTGTAGTGACTGGGAACTTGAGCTTGTTCAACGTTCACACTCGAAAACGTTATTTTGAACGAATTTTCCAATTCACTGTGCGTTAACAAATCTAGATTTTTTTACAGTTGATGAAGTAACGTACAAATTATTATTAATCTTTTTTTTTAAATTGCTGATAATCACTGCATCGTAGTTTTCTGAAAATCATGGTTTTCGTCAATGAACTGTATATTTCAGTCAGCATCAACAGCGCACAATTTCAATGATTTTGAAACGTATTACCATTAAATATCTTATTTGAAAGTTTAATGTTAGTTATACAAGCCAGAAAAATAGAATAAATTTAGTTATAAGAAAAATAACAAATAGAAAATAATTTGCTAACTCACAGAAGATCTTCTGGTCAGATTAGGGTTAATCTTCCTTCTTTAAATGAAAATATCGTTTCCACCATAACTGAAGAATCAGCCACATGAAAAAAATGGAAGCAAGTTTTGAAATTTCAAAATTTAAATTTTACAGTATGCTTTGCTGTATTCATCAATTCATTTGTACATTTGAATTTGGGAATGGTAAAGTTCTTGTTCAATGTTTATGGCACAAGATTTATGGGTTTAGGGAACTTAATGGGTTCGGAGCTACCTGATGCCTCGAACCCCCAAGAATAGCGATACACACACACACACACTCACACACACACACACACATATATATATATATATATATATATATATATATATATATATATATATATAATCAATAATAGTAATATCATTATTATCATTGGAAAATGAACGATAACATCTCCTTCGTCTCTTCTCCTTCTCCTTTTTCTTCTTCTTCTCCTTCTTCTTCTTCTTCTTCTTCTTCTTCTTCTTCTTCTTCTTCTTCTTCTTCTTCTTCTTATTATTATTATTATCATTATTATTATTATTATTATTATTATTATTATTATTATTATCATTTGGAATCTCACACCAGCTGCCTTGTGGTAACCGCTAGAGTTGGAGTGACAGCAAGTCTCCTCAATTATCATGATTATTATTTGCAATCTCACACCAGTTACCTGGTTGATTATTATTATTATTATTATTATTATTATTATTATTATTATTATTATTATTATTATTATTATTATTATTATTATTATCATTATTATCATTATCCACACCGCCCTTCCCTCCACACTCTCACAGTCCACAGTAGTACAATTTCACACCGGTTGTCCGGTGGTTATCGCTGACAGCTGAGTGACAGTAAGTCTCCCTAAGTCTCCAGCCCTCTTCTCATCTCATTTATCCTTCGCCAATCATATTAACGCTGTAGTTCGAGCGTCATCCCGATTTGTGTTGTTTTATTTGTTTGTTTTTATTATTATAATAATTATCATTATTTTTCGCGCCAGTTACTGCTGAAGACTGAGTAACAGCGCTGGGATTTGTACCTGCTCCACCTTTTTTTTTTTTTTGGCCATTGCTACCAGCCGGGCGCCGTAGGTGTCATATTTTTCCCAGACTATCCTCTATATTCATGTAGTCCAAGGTAATGCCATGGTCTGTATAGTGTCAATAATTCCTTTTATCCCCAGTCCTTTCAGTTTCATTTTCAGTGTCCGTCGGTGCAGTTCCAAATATTGAGAGTACTATCCCGACTTTCATATTCTATTCTTATTTCAGTTCCTTTTGTATTTATTCTGTGACCTGCAGGTACAGCTACGTCTATTATTTGGTACGTTCTCCTTCCCTTGTCCACGATTACCGGGTCCGATCTTCTCGCTTCGATGAGGTGATCAGTTTGGATGTCGAAATCCCAAAGTAATACGTGGCTTCTATTTCCCAGGGTTGTCTCCAGTTTATGTTTTTGCCACTTATCTGCATGGTCGAATCCCATTTGTTTGCTTAGTTCCCAGTGCATCACTGTTGCTGTCTGTTTCTGAATTTTTTTCTTGGGTAAATGATTATATTCACTGGCAATGTGGTCCCCAGGTCTCATTTTTTTCTCCACAAAGGTTGGGTTTCTTTTGTGTGGTCATTTCCATGATTTCACGTCTGCAAAACTTTGTGCTCATCTTTTGAATTCGCTCTTATTTTTTTCTCGCTATTTGCATTTCTTTTCTTTGTGTGCTGATCTTTCGTTTGCTGTTTTCCTGTTGTTTGTTGCACAGCTCCGGGAACTTTACTTGCACGCACTTTTATAATCCTGTTTTGACCTTTTGGGCACATTCTTCTATATTGATGATTCCTTTTACCGCTTTTTTCCTCTTCGTGCACAGCTGTGTGTAATAAGCAATCTTGCTCGACGGTTCATATATTGGAGTTCCTCCTTTGCCCATCCAAAGAATAGCCCCGTGTATCTCAGTACTACTACTGCCCATGCGTTCATTCCTTCTCTCAATTATCTCCTATTTCGCTTGGTCTCTGATATTTTTTCTTATCCTCCTAAGGTAATTTCGAGAACTCCAAGAATTTATATTGGTCCCGTGTGGTCAATGCTCTGATATTTTGTTGTCTGGTAATTCGATTCCTTCTGCTGCTGCAAGCCTTCCTCTGTGCATTACCGAATTATTACTCATATTATTGATGTTTACAACGAAACTTCATAATGATTTTTATTCATTCTTTTTACTTGAACAGAGGAAGATAACTTGCCAAATTTCTATGTTATTTTCCTGTTTCATTTTTCCTGAGGAGAGTCTTAAGGGCAACCCTGTCATCAGCCAATGATTATCGAGTCTTTTCATATGGCAACGTCAAGTTGGGCACATTAAACGATTGTACTGCATCATTATCTTACTATAATAAGGTTGCAAATTTCAATCTTCCTGGTGCACACTGTGAAGGCCTGATCGCAGGGAGAAGGTCAAATGTCCCTCCTTCTTTGCAGGAGTACATGCTTTTCCGTACACTGATATTAAATGGAATGTAGTATATCATAGAGAATGATGCTGAAAGTTACAGATTTACTCATAAGATTACATTTTTATTATTTTTTTTTTCAGATCCAATGTATATAGAGATGTAATTCGGTATTCTTTTATATTTTCGAAATCTCAACAGCTATGGTGTCTACCCAAAAAGTAAGACTGATTTTCAAGCAGCTTGATTGATATTGATATCGATTAAAAATAACTTAAAGGGGAGTCAAACTTGTTCTCAATAATGATTTACAATAAAAATCGGTAGCCAAAGACCCAGAGACACCAGTTCCAGCACTCTCTTGAGACGGTAGTACTTCAGCTGCGACCATATTATGTCCTGCCCCTGGTAAGAAGAAGGTTATAAAGTCAGAAAAATTGACCTCTCGTGAACTGAATAAAATTCTCCATAGAAGTACCTGACCCATAGCCATCAGCTGACTGTCTAATCTTACATTATGAGGATATGAAGTTTTGCAGCATCCATCATATTTTCCTGACACTTCTATAGATTATCAAAGGGAATCAATGACTTTTCCTTTTACTGAGTATGAGGTCATTGAACCAAAACAATTCTAAAATTATTGCATTTTATCATCAGAGGGAGTTTAGGGACGTATGATTCGCTTCAATCTGGCCATCTTTTGCTTAAATACTGAATCAGGATCGTTTATCAGCCTACTTAGCCAAAACTCTATTTGTGACAAAATTTGGATTATAAAGTTCCATCAAACCCATGATTTCATTGTTTAGAATATGAACATTAAGTGTAAACACTTTAGGGTTGTAGTACTGATTCCAGTTTTGTAGATTCCTCATTTTGTAAAGTGGTCGATATCACAATTCCTTTAATGGGGTTTTATAATCTTGGCCAGTCAGTTCCTTAACATCGGCCACCTAAAGTTAGGGAAGTTTGAGGACTTCAAACATTTACAAGGATAAATTTATTCGAATTACCAGTTGAAAACTCTCATTAAATGTGAGTATTGTAGAGTTTATGTCACTCATCTCTTGTTGCTGCTTCGAAAATTGAAGGTTTCAGTATTAAACAGCGTAACTTCAAAAATTGAATTCATTTCCTCAAGCAAGTAACCACTCGAGCATTTTGCAAATTGGGGTAAAATTTCTCAAGAAAATTTATCGACACAAGGACAGCATATGGTTAGTACTTTTAGATGATAAATTCAATTTTACAAAGTTACACTTTGCAATGCTGCAACCCTTATGTTTAAAGAGTGTAATTGTTACCGTTTGAGGATTTCTCGTAAGATGAATCAAAGCTATTGATCACTGTTGATTGTTTTGAACAAGGATATCCGATTTTTCCGATAAGTAAAACCCTTCAACTGATATCTTGAATAGACTAATCCTATTTGAATATTCCAAGCCCTCCAACACGAGAAAATTGGGTATTATTAGCGGATTGTACTTTATTTGACATTTTTTCGGTTCATATCATTGGTCTCTATTCAAGAAAGGACATTCCATATGTAATACACCGACGGCTTGGCTCCCAGGTATCCATTTCCAAGACAGCACGCCCCCTTGCACTAAAGTTGGGAGGAGCCCTTAGCACATCCCGACGCCAACGGTAATATTCTGATAGAAATGTTTTGGTTTTTTTTTTTTGCTACTTCTCATACACAAATAAGTGTAGATTCTGCATTTTGTCTTCGAGGGAGGATAAACTGATGACTCAGTCGTTGGTTGCTCTCATAAAAAAACAATGGATTATTAAAGTTTGATTAAATACCAGCTGTAACTAACGTACATAAAATCGCAGTCCAAAAAATAAGTAGATATATTGATGTAGATCTATGAATGTTCAATTTTCATAATTGATTAAAAACCACATTTTATTTATTCTGTGAGAAAAAAAAGGGCCAATGTTGAAAAGGGTAGTTTGGAAAAAAAAAGTTGGTTGGGCTAATATAAAAGAGGGTGCTTATGTTAACAACGGGTCAATATTTTTTCAGAAGGGGCCAACTCTCCAATTTTGTCGTCTATACAGAAAAAAATTGCTTCAGCACCTACCATAACTTCGATCCCTAAGAGGACCCTGCCCGATTTGAAACCTTAAAATCTTTGAGTTAGTAACGATTTATCGCTGCCTGTTCAACGTTGCTTACTAAGTGACGCCATTTCAGCACAAGATTTATCAGCACCATTCAGTTTCTAAACCTTCTAGCGCAAATATAGTTTTGAGACTATAAGCAAAGCTAGTCAAAACGTACTACGTTCACTTTTAAACATACCGTGAATAATTCATAGTAAATGCAGTCTTTTTTAATATATATGAATATTCTCTCTCTCTCTCTCTCTCTCTCTCTCTCTCTTTCTCTGATAATTATGATAAATTTTTTCGAGAACACATTACCACGGAACACTCACGAACCTCGTTAGGTGTTTAGTTTAGCATAATAACCGCCACCCTCGCTCTAAAAAGTAGCCAATGTTTGTTCCGAAGGTTATGTCGATATCCACACAAAAAAACGAGGCCGTTTGACAGTTCTTTGGCCACGATGTTTGCACAGAGAGACGGACTCAAAACTTCTCTCATAGCACTAGAGATATTGTGGATGAGAGTTATGTAGATGAATGGGTGAGATGATCTTGAGGTGCAAAGAATTCAAGGCACGAAATCGTCAGAAGGATCGATATTTAAGAAAAAGTCTGGAACACTTTTGCAACCTGTGACGCAACAGATTATAATTCGTTTCATTGCTTGTGGTTAGCGATTGGCCTTGAATTTGTTATGTTGTCCTCGTATCGTTGTTGGTTATCAATCCTTCGTCAATAGACTAACGTTGTCACTGATGTCTATGGGAGAAATTGTCTATACATGCATCGTGAAAAATACAACATAGACACCAATATTTTCTCTTGGAAAACAAGCGAGTGAATGATTTAATTTTGTGTTCTGTGTATGGTGGTAACAACATAAAATAAAGAGGAGGAGAAAAAGAGATCGAGAGAACTGATGGAGCGGATGTCAGGCTTGTGCACATGCACATGATCCATATGGGGGGCGGTCAATTGGTTGCCGGTTATTCTCTTCTATCTCTTTATGTTTCTCTTCTTTCTCTTTCTATTCACGTCTTGTCATACTGCTATTTTAGGGAGTGGTTTCGCTCAGTTCTGTTTCAGCCCACATTTAGACTATGAAGGGAGGGCTGGAAGTATAGGGGAAATGAATACACGTCCCCTTTTTTCGGGGCCAAATACAATTCAGATTTCAATATTAATATTTGTCAATCATGTCAGCAAAGACGTCTGATCAGCCCTTGCTTGTAACATGACTTTTCCCACGTAGAAATTTGTTCGTCAAATTTAATCGCTTGGTCTGTCAAGCTATTAAATTCTCATCAAAACACACACGTACGCACGCATACCAGTATAGACTGCCGTTTATGAATATTCTACATGAAACGTGTGATTTCATTCATTAAAAAACTAAAAATCAACAAACCAATTTCAAGTCAGTTAATATAACGCATATATATTTCATGACTAGATAGACAGATAGATTGATGAGTGCATAGACACATAGTTATAGCTAAAATATTCTTACGTTTTTCAATTGTCATTAATGAATTGAAATCATCTTAATATTGCCTTCAAAGAATTGAAGTCAATGAAGTAATGGATTCATGAATTAAAAATATGGTCGGAAGTTGTTCTGAAATGTACGTAGTGAACTCATTCACCTACATTTTTTTCTTTTCTTTGCGTGAATTATCAGATTATTTTACACCATTCTCTAATTGGGAATAAAACATCTAAGCTTAGATTTGTTATTTCTTTATTTGATACTCAAGAACAATTCTTTACGATATTACGACTTTTAGTCAAACCCTGATATTAGTCAGAAGCCAGGATTGACTTTATTTTTCTACATTTACTAAGAGCAAAAGTAATCCTCTTCTGATTTAGGAGAGTAAATTCTTCAGTTTTTTTCGGTTGCGTTATGATAAACCAAGTCGATGTTTAGAACTAACATTTCCATAACATGATTTGAAATCACATCAAAGTGATCGGTAGAAGGTTTTGTCGCCGACTGAGCCAAACTGACACACCTCACATATCTACAAAACCCAAAGCCAGATATTTAAACAAAATACACACCTAAACGATCAGGGTGAGATAGGTAGCTAGACACCAACTAGGGAGGCAAAAAACACCAAAGGAAAAGCAAAATAGATAGAGGCCTTACCAACCTGAAAAAAAAAAACAACTGGGAAGATCTCTACATGGCCGATGAAATGTTCAGAGATCAGTGGTCGAGGAGCTCTGGGCTGAAACTAGAAACAGAAAGGTTCATTGTAGCCGCTCAAGACACGACCGATTAACAAGATCTGACAAGATATTTTAAGGGGTGTAATACCTGACTGTTCTACTCTACCCTCAAATGAATTTCAAAATAGGTATAATTAGGTAGAGCAATAGTTTAACTGGAAGATATGCACTCTAACCACCTGCACTAGAAGGTAAAGGCCTCACTCTTATATCTTAATTAATTAAGAATTTGATTAATGGACTGCTTTAGGCCAAAAGGAGGAATCTGCACTAGTTGTTGTTATCAACCTGAGCTTAGGAAAGTTTAGTTGAAAGGTTGAAGTCAATGATGATATTCTGGCTATTTGTGTTTGCCGGTACATTGGTGTTCTATGAAATCTATTTATAAGGTGTGCGTGCACGTGTGTGATTATGTGTGTATGTGAGTGTCTTTGTGTGAGCTTGTAGGTAGTGAGTAAAGGGACTAAGTGTTTCTGCGTGTGAGGATTCGATGAAGTTCATGGAAGGGGGCTAAGATTATGCACGGGCAATTTTTTTTATTTGATGATGATTTTTGCTAGATGCAGACTGAGGTTAAAGCACACTGGACTCTAGTTAACTGTATCACTTTGGGAAATGACAGTTGGTCGTATGTATTTTCTCCTGGGTTTTTGATGTTCATTTTTTTATAATGTGGCTGTGTCGTAAGTTTAAAATGAGTCCTAATACGTTCTTATGTATAGTGAGTGCAATGGAATGATGTATTCTGCGTCTTTTCCCGTGTTCATAGATTATTTTGTTCAGTGCTCTTGGAGTTTCGCCAAAATACTCTCCAGGGCAATCCTGAATACATTCCTCAGAGTTGTTCATTTTTGTGCTTTCTAAATAAAGTCTTTTATCGTCTTAGATGTGCTTGTGGTGATGTGCATATATGAGTCTTTAATATTATTAGCGATTTCCATGGACTGGGAATTGGCAGGTAATGAAATATATATCAGATGGGGTTGGGGTATTGTTTCTGTTGATTTTGCTGTTGTACAGTATTTTATATGCTTTTTTACGTGGGATGTACGTTGAAGTTCCCAAAGTAATTTTCAATGTGGTTTCTTTCACCTCTCAAATGCTGATGGTGTATATATTTAAGGCTCTTTGTGCAGTGATATGTCGAACAGAGTTAATGCCTTGGCACCTGCATTGGCTATTTTCTTGGGAGCACTAAAAATGCCATATAAAATACGTCCAAAACATTGGTATTTGGGGTTTTGAGTAGACTGTAGAAAGTGGGGGTTTAGGGGTGATATTCAATGAGTGTGGTACAGGATTTATGTTCTGCTATCAGATTTATGAAAGATTTGAAGGATTAGTTGATTTCCTCGTGGTTTTGTATGTTTGTGTGTCGGTATTGTCGTTGATGAGGTCAGTGTGTGCCTGTGTTCATGATGCTTATGCCTTCACCCTAGTTCAATGGTATAATAGTGGGTGTAGCTATCTTGGCTAGTTGGTTTTTGTGATTCTTTGTCTTTATATATATATATATATATATATATATATATATATATATACTTTTTTTCGGAAAAAATCACTTTATATAAATTAGAATATATTTGTGAATTTTCAATGGATGGTATCTAGTATGTGATTGAATAATAACCGCCCATTTTTCAAAGTTGCTGATTGGCAATACCCTTTTAAACTAGTGATGTCTGATGGAAACGATTTTTCTGATTTTGTTCCCAGGTTTTGTTTAAAAAGAACAAAAATATTCCCATTCATACAACTCGACCTTTAAAATCTTTGAAGGATGACGTTTTGCTCCGACTTGAATAGGATTGAATGCCAACACGGATGGTAAGGTTCTCTCCGATCCCTTGATAGAGACAATCAGGCTCCCAGCAAGATATGGCGATTTTCGCAAAAAGAAATCAATCTCTAAGATCTTTTGAATTGAAGCGAATGTCAAATGGTTTGCTTACATAACGTTTGCATGTTCCTTTTGAAATTGAACCATATCCATAATTTAAAAGGTTCGATGCAGAAATAAGTTGTAGCAGGAATTTCCAAAAGATACCGGATATAAATACGAAGAATATTCTAGAGGAAACTTGATTTCATTTTTTTCTAGAAAGTTTTGACACTTTCATACTTTATTCTCGCTTCTTCTTTCCAACGTTTGGTTCCTCACTAGAATATTCAATAGCTTACATCTTGCATATCATATTCCTTTTTTTGTCAGAGTTTAACTTTTTTTTTTCATTTTCATCAGTTTTCTGAAAGGCTTTGAGCAATTGCAGGGAAGATTGTGTTTGCTAGGCAAGAAGTATGAACACCGGAAAATATTTTCTCTTTTCATGTCTGCGTTAACTGCGAGAGTGCACTATGCAAACACATCTAAATATATACGATTACACAAATTGGGACCAAAATAAAGAATGGATTTGTTCTGTTATTTCAATTATGTTTACCTAAACATTTCTATGAATATATTGAATTACCTACGGTTTTATTGTTTAGGATACTGATAAAGAAAGCTGGGGCCATAAAATATTGTGTAAACTCCAAAGAGATTTCAAATAAGAGAGAAAGATGAAGAAGCAAAGAGCAAAGACTGAAAGTGACATTTTATGGCATTACAGGAACAGCCAATAACGGGTGACATTATATTGAATTAACAAACATATAGGACAGAAAGTAAATTCCTTCATATATATTGCTTTGAAGTTGTTTTTATCAAACTCCAGTACACTGTCTGGGGCTTACTTAATTTCCCTCACCAAAATGAGGGAAGTAAACAGTAATGTAGAACCTAGTGTGATATGAACATATCACTAACTAATTACCAGATGGCTGATTGATTAACAAGACTTAGAATTAAAAGAAAACTTATCATACAAGTACTCACGGACTTATTTGATTCTGATAAATAAATATTTTTTTACAAAATTTTTTTCATTTACTATACATATATACAATATAACACTAACGGACATTGGCTAAATTGCATTTTACCAATAGCTAGAAGGGTGGGAGAAAAGTGGATTCAAGGCTTTCTAATATGAAGTAGTGCAAAACGAACGAAAATTGCCCTAATCGGAGTTCTGAACTCAGGCTGCTGAATCCATTCTCTATGCTGTTAACTGTTAAGTCAACAACACCTAACAGATAAACAGATAGATAGATAGATAGTAAAATGGATGGATACAAAAGTTTACATAAACATCAATGATTAGCAAGTTAGGCAGATAAATTGAGGTGTGTAAGTGACTGAATATCTTCCTCCATTCGGAATATTGAATGAAGAGCAACTTGAGAAGCACATCATCATCATCATCATCATTTTAGCGTCCGTCGTTGGACATAAACTTTTCCCAAGATTCGTCACACTTCTCTATCATAGGCGTCAGAGAGCCAATACTCTCTCAACTTGTCTGTTTCGCTTGCCATCTCACGCAACAATTCCGAATATGATTTCTTGAGATCCACGTTGTGAGTAGTGATGTCCATCGGCTGACTTGCATTCCTACAACATTACCAGTTCCTTTGCCATCTGATTTTTCTAATGAATTCTGCGTGAATATTGTCGCCTTACACCAAACTGAGCTGAACGTAGCAATATGGTCTACCATATACCTACTAGAGTTAGATATTCTGTATTACTATTCTATCCCATTATACAGACAGCTTTTTGGATTTTATTTTACATTTTAAATAACGTTGGAAGAACTGCAGAGAAATTATCCAGCAACACCATTTTTTTAAATAATTCAGTTATTAAAACTGCAAAAAATAGTCATTGAGTTTATTCTCGGTTTTGCTTGTTAGAAAGAAGTCCGTATTTCAGTCAAAAGAAACGAAAAATAAATTTTCAACAATTATTTTCAAGAACACAAATTGTCTCGGTTGCAGTTTGATTTCACTTCCTCGGCCAGATTCTGCTTACTGCTCCTAACCGTTGACAACACGCATCTCCACACAAATGGAAAAAAAAAAGTTGAAGGAAATAAGATGTACAATTGTTCTGTTGGGCGCATGATTACTTGAATGAGTTTTCAGTTTTATTTCTATTATCAGACTTTCGTGATCCCCATCTACGAAGAATAGAGCGAGATTTTAGGTGTTCTAAGGTCCCATTGGAAGAGACCCAACATTGAATGGGCGATGATCTTTGTTTCTTCCCTCGATAAGTGGGGCGCCATTTTGTGGCTTTGCTTTGGATTTTTCAAGCCTTGTCTTGTGCCGATAACAGGATTTTCCCCTACTTCAATTTGCAATGCTATTTGGGATTCCTCCCATAAGTTTGGATCGATTGTCACTGAGAAGTTGCTGTCCGATGCCTTTCACTTGGAAAAATGGCTTTGTCTTATTTAGATACTTTTTCTCTTGGAGAGGCATCTGGTGCTGAGTAAAGTGTCCATAGTTTTCCATATTCTTCCAGTCATGTTATCTCTTCAGTTGTCTGAATTGGCGCTAACGAGCTGTACGTGGTGTTGTAAGCAACGGACAAGCAGTTTCTTTACATTCAACGGATGATGGGTATCCTCAAATAAAAGTTAGTTTTTGGTGTGCAGATGTCTTCAACTTATCGCAATGTTATCTACAAAGCTCAGTTGATTATTGTCTTAGATGAAACTCCCATGATGTAGGATATTTGATTGCCTACTTGTACATTTAAAGACTCGATCTTCACATAGATCCTCATACTCATGGTCCTGTGACAAAGGGTAAGTTTGTATAATTCACAAGTTTAAGTTTTGAATTTTACAGGAAGATTTGAACAAAAAAACATTCGTAGTAATTATTGCCGATGCAGATACGAGTTTGTCCAACAAAAGTAGAGCGTTCCTTAGAGATATACATTTAAAAGAAAATGTGTAAACCGAATTTGAGCCTGTCCGTTCACACGTGCACACTTATATATATATATATATATATATATATATATATATATATATATATATATATATATATATACTGGACCTCCTTATGATACCACTCGAGGTGGATTCAGTAACCTCTTGACGACCTCAGAATGAAAACAATTCATTTATCATATAAATATGATGTATATGACAATGTATGATATATATGATTTACTTTGTATACATCATATATTTATATATATATATATATATATATATATATATATATATATTTATATATATATATATATATATATATATATTAGAATGTGTATAATTATATAAAAAGTGTACATCACTTTTCTTAGTATATTCTTTCAGTCAGATTAATGTGGTCGACTATTACATGGATACTGATTTCGAAGACTGGATGTTATACCACAATCAAGAATACTGTACGAATAAGTAAAAGCTAAAATTGTCTTTAAAAGAATGAAATCAAAAACAATGAATTACAGAAATAATGCCAATGTTTTTAAGGCATCAAAACACACGTCTCATTATCAAAACCCATGATTGAGACTCCATCGTTTTTCTCGATATTTATACTTTCTCCTTTCCTTTTTTACAATTGGACAACAAGATAAATGAACATCTAAAATCCATAATTAGAATATATATCATCGTTTCTTACTACAATACTGTGTACATGACCGGTATTCGATCAGTGTGTCCCAAGCACAACTTCTCATAATCATGGTTAAAATCATTCTCATCACAGGTGCTACAGTTTATTAGTGAAACATCTTTATTTCTGATTTATTCAGACAAGACAACAGAAACACAATACCACATTCCCCCTCCACCCAAACAATGTCGTCGTTGTCATTGTCATCTTCTTCTTCTTCTTCTTCTTCTTCTTCTTCTTCTTCTTCTTCTTCTTCTTCTTCTTCTTCTTCTTCTTCTTCTTCTTCTTCTTCTTCTTCTTCTTCTTCTTCTTCTTCTTCTTCTTCTTCTTCTTCTTCTTCTTCTTCTTCTTGGTATGATTCGGGAATCTTGTATCATTTTGATAATTGCAAATTCTATTTTTGATGGTCTCAAAGCAACTGGGGGTCATTTAATACAAGACAAATACCAAATTGAATAATGACAATAGAGAGAAAACTGAATTAGGGATGTACTTGCATGTGCATACAAAAAAGTATTGTAGATATTCAATACGTGGGCATATCACCGGATTACGTCGACCAATTCGGTGGAAACCGATGCTTTATGGACATCTAGTGCTGTTTGTTGGTAATCAATTGTGAATTGTTAATGACAGGACGACGGTGTATTGACATATTTCCAAACATTAAGATGGAATGTTTTTAAAAATCGCAATACTTCTGCTCAGTTTTGTTCAGGAATGATGAAAGTATTTCTAATTTAATCAAACTCAAAGTAATAATACTTTATTTTTAGTATTTTTTTTTTTGATTGCAGAGTTTGATTTTTCTCAAATTTTCAAAATGCCGGTCAAAATGGCAGCAAATTTTAAAATAATTATAGATTTTACATTTCAAAATTTGATATCGACTTTTAAAAGCATAATTCTATACAAATATTCTTCTCTTTCCGGAGAAATATTCAGACTGCATTCTTTTAAACAGAAACAAAAGAACTCACAGACAACATTTCCAAAACTTTAATTAACACTTTGGAAAAGGGCAGCAAAGGACCTCAGAGATACTTGTTGAATACATCTTCAAATATCCATAATATGAAAGACATAAACGAATATTTCCAACACAAAGTTCATTAAAATCGTCGAAAGTCACACGGTTTAAATCTTCAACAGTGAATTATGCTTTATAATCATAGGGATGAATCATATTATCACACTGATCATCTTTATCTCTGCTGTCTATAGCTTAAAGCAGCACCAGATCCACTTCCTCTTCAATCATTTATCGTAAAGAAAATCTTTTGTACCCTCCAGTGTAATTACCAGTATTTATAATGTGGACATGGCCATATTTATGATTCCTCAGTCAAGCATTAGTAGAGGATGTGTTCCGAGGCGTACATCAGAGCATAATAACGTAGAAAAAATAAATTCCCCATCTCAACATTCATGTTCCAGATGTTACCTCGATACACAAATGTTGATCTGATGTCCGTGAAAAACCAGGATGGACTTTTTTTAAAATTTTTTGTTCATAAAAACTTCATTCTTCTTCTTTCCCAAATGTCGAAAAGTTGACAACTCCACTGTTAGCAACAAAGAACAATTATTTTCGAAAATGTAGCTTTTGTGCTAAGATCATTTGACACAACACACTGACGAAGGAAAGGTAACATGTAATACTGACTTAAGAGCGTAAAATATGTCTCTGCATATAAGTACAATTCGTGGGTTTATTTTCTGTCACTTCAACTCTAATACCAGCGTTGAACAAAATTGATTTACAAAATTAACCGAAATCCTGAGGGGATTTGAACCAGCATCAAGAGTATTAAAAGTCAAAAGCAGTAACCGCTACGCCAAGCTAATAGTTACCGAACTAGTGTATCAACTTAATTATAATTGTCAGGATCAATTATTCTTTTTAACTTTATTTGGATGATATAACTTCATTTGTATGATTATCCTAACCATTTTTACGGTGCTTGATATGTAAGTATCGTAGACTGGTTCAAAACAATTGTGTCCTATCCATTGTTGTTTGACTGATGTTAATGTTTGCTTATCCCTGTAAACTCATTTTGGGGCTGCAAGCTCTCTACTGCAGAATCACTACCAGGTAGGTTTGTACGGTTAAGGGTGTGGATCCAGTTCTGGCTACTGCTAAGCCGTAGGTTTGTCTAGCCAGTGTAAACTTCTCTTACATGGTCTGACTTACATGGCAAAAGAGCTCCTACTGACCCAACGTTCACTCATAGGTTAGACAAATGGATTCAAGCCTTTCCCAAAAGCATTAGCACTGAGTGAAGTCAAACAACCTTAGTTGACTCTTGAATTCGGCCTGTCAATTCAATTTATGTGACAGTAACTATTAGCCCACTCCCCACCGCTTAAATGTCCCAAACGACCGGTATTTGTGTGCATTTTCCTTGAGTAAAGTTCTAGGGTTAGACTTTGTCAAGAAAAAAACCCTCATTCCGATAAACGTGTCTTCTTTACTTCGTCATTCAATTAACTCAATTGATCTATATAATTCTACAGTGTGATAATCTATTTAAGTCCCGAAATTCGCAATAAAAAGGTTTCTTTCAATTGCACCGAACACAGAGGAGCACATTCCATTAGGGTTGGGAAGTTGAAAGCCGTTCTGAATCTAGCCACAATTTCTTCCGATTCAGATTCATTTTGCAAATTCATTTTTCATTGCTAGTCAGTATCATGTTGAAAAATGACCTTTTATGCTGTAAACAGTGAGAGAAAAACGGTTGCTTATAATTTGAGCGACGTTCATTTATCTAAATTCATCTGCAATCTATTTTCTCAGCTCTTGAATGGTTCTTAATGCTTGCAAATGGTATATCCCGGTTCACTGATCGCACAAGCAATAAAGAGTACGATAAACTTCCGATACACGGCTATGACATTCATATGATTCTACGAAACGTGGCTTATTGAACCTTCGCTTAATTATATATATATATATATATATATATATATATATATATATATATATATATATATGGAATGAAACTCAGGACTAAAAGTATATGGAGAATTTACTTATTTAAATAATTCTCATAAAAACTATGTATGTTTTAGTGAGGGTATTCATCCTAAGTAGCATTTATGTACTTTTTAGTGGTTGTATATATATACATGCGCTCGTGTGTGTGTGTGTGTGTGTGTGTGTGTGTGTGTGTGTGTGTGTGTGTGTATACTTAAAAATTTACAATTTCTATTGATTTAATTTAAATGCTTCCTCTGAAATTTCAATTCAAATCTGCTGCTTATCCGCCTTTTAATATGATGATGTTTGACATACAATTTGAAAAACATCAGAATATACCTACTAATCATAAAATATGCATTACATAATCTTTTCTTATGATCGTTTGGGGGTATTAAAAATACTATCACCCTTAGTTTAGATAGCCAACTACAAACATCACCCATTTGAAATTGTTTTGGGCGCTTCAGTTACAAAATCATCTCTGCCATTAGGGTGACCTAATCAAGTAGCCAATTATTCGACGGGGAAAGTTAATTCCCAATCAAAGCAACACATTGCATATCGTTGCAAAACGCATGTGGGCGCTTTCCTCTCATTATTAACCATTCATAAAGGTGACGCGGTCATCTGCGCATCTGATTCATAGCTTTTTCAGTCAACCAGGGCGAACGTATGGGATTTCAAATGTGACAGAGAATAAACGACGACTCATCAATTATTCAGTGGTGCAATTTCTTTTCGGTCAGTTTAATTACAAATGACAGTGAAAAGGCATAGTAAAGAAAATAACTCTGGTACTAGAAAGACTTCCATTAACTGGCAGTGCTTTTTATGAAAGGAACAAAAAAACATTTATGAAATAATTTATGTCTCTTTTCTTAAAAGATTACAATCTCATAATGTATTAGTTATATCTTTGCAATTTCTATCGTGTTCTCTGGATGATAATGATGATAATGATGATAATGAGGAAGTCTTCCAGTGAGCGATCGTTGAGTTAGATTGAAGTGCATTAATCGTCGAATTGACGACCATTCATGATTTGGTGCTCAAGATGGATTTGAGTAGGTGTCTATCATGTTGCAGCATTTGCTATTATACATCTGGATATTATATTATCGTAATACACGTTAGCACATAAAGTGTCGGATTCTCAAGGATTCAGGATTGGGTGAATTCAATATGGATCTTACTCGACCATATTTACATGTTTATATCTATATGATTATATATCATCATCAAAACTCTTTCAGTACTTCTTTATTCTGTTTATTTTTTGATTAGTATCCATGAATAACTGCAATTATTTCATCAGTATTCATTTGATAATTTTTGAACGTGTAATAATATCTATTGACATCCTTACGTATCCCTGGTGCTCTTTCATTCTATGAATTAAATTTGTAATTTTTAAATGATTTGTCTGTTGTGTAGTTGTTGCTATTCCAAGAAATTCTGACAGTATTGTTCCATACTATCTGTATTGTGGAATGTAACTACTTTTCTGTGCCATTCGAATTATATGGAATGGAAACACATCGTCTTTATCGAATAATTTACAAATATATATCCCATTTTCAATTCTTACATCCAAGTCGGAAAAAAATTATGTGTCCTCCTATATTTGAGTTTTGATTCAGGTTTCTTCAGATATATTTCTATGTATGATTTCCCAAATTTGCCGTTTTCATCAACAAACCGTATGCATGCAATGCATTTATGTGTTCTTGCTATATTGTTATCAATTAATGATTGCATGCAATATTATTTGTATCTATGTCGATGATTCCTATGTTTTGCTGTAGTACTCGGTTGCCTAGTTGAAGCAACTTTCTGTGATAAGATGCTTTAGTGCTTTTTTCGTGATTGTTACAATGTTGTATGGTTTAGTATTATCTTTTTGTCCAGTAAGCCTTAGAATATGCGATGATAATATATTGGCTTTGATCGCCTGCAAATGCTAAATCTATTGCACTGTTCAGTTCATTAATAATATCTGTATGAGGGATATATATATATATATATATATATATATATATATATATATATATATATATATATATATATATATATATATATATTGTACTAAAGTCAAGCGTTAAGATTGTTGCTTCCTTTCGTGTGTCTTTTTTTGTTTTCCCATATTGGCATGGAATTATCCATAACCTAGAAATGTGTTCGGTACTATCTATTTTAAAGGCTTTAACAAATCATGCATTTGTTTGTGTTTTGTGCAGTTTAAGTATCCACTATTTGATCAATGATGTGTTTGATTTATTTTCTATCTCTGTTTTTAAAATTTTACAAAGTTCAATGTTATAACGTATAATTTCACCTGGATTTTTTTAGTTATTGTATACGATAATGTTGTAACTCAAGGATCCCTACTTCTAATAGTATTCGTTGGATATTGAATTTTTTACGGATGAAGGTGCATTATTTGGGACAAAGCCACAAATAACGTTGCATTGATTCGTACTTCTCAGTTCTCTATACTTCTGTCGTGTTGTTTGATGTTTTTGAGTTTAAAGATTACTATCATTTTTTATCCTTCTGTTATTATGTGATTCAAACGTCCATCGTGTAGATCTTGTGTTGGGCCTCCACAATTATTCTTATTCATTATACTGTTATTATTTATGGTTATATCTCCTATTGTTTTTGTTATAGCAGAAAACATTATATCGTATGGGTGGCCCCTAATGTATAAGTTGTAGTTAAAATATATCCTTCTGATGTTAGTTTATTCTGGAAACTCAATATAAGTAGGAATATGCATTAAAATAGAAACGAAACAATTATCATTATTGCAAAAAGCTTTTTGCTACGAGCTTATTTAAACTCGTTCGGCACCTTGTGTGTGATTACTGGACGTCTTTTTTTCGCCATGACAAACAAAGTGAAAAGCTGGAAATACTTTCGGATTTTAAAGGCCAGGGAAATATCCTGACAGAAGCGAAGCAAATTCCACTATATCGAGAACGCTTTCTGATATATTCTGATACAACATAGGAGTCAATTATTCCATTAGAGCACATGCAAATTCCAGATTGAAATTTTCATATCGATTTTTTAAAATATTTTGACAGAGTGAATTTGCTTGAATTTTATTGGAAATCGAAGATCGATTTCTCTACTAACTCAAGTTTCATGGCATATTTGCTGGGCAGAAATTTCTTTCAAAAATACTTCGTTGCATACGCAGAAAAAAACACCCAGCCTCTATCGGCTGCTCTAAACAGAAAATTCACTGTGGAAATCATTTTAAGTCAACTGATCTAAAATAAGCCACCAATAGATTCAAAATTGGATATTCTCTATTCTGGCTAACTCCAGGGACCAGGATGCTAGGAGGTGGGTGGGTGCAGTAACCCCCTTTTTGAAAAAAATATTTTTTATGTAAAAACTTTATACATGATTTTTCGTCATCTGTAGAGAAAATAGATAGAATTGAATTGATGTCTTGGAAAATATTATACATACTTTTTTTTCTAATGATTCAAGAATTCTTCATGGTTTCAAGAATCTGAGTAGTACAGATTAATCTATGACAATTAATAGGCTTCAGTAAAAACAACACTATGTTTTGTTTATGTTGTCGATCTTTCTAGATGTCCGAGAATATTTCTTGAACAATGAGAAAGAATTGATGACTTTCTTATGGATGAATAAAACTTTTACGTTGTTCTATCTATCTGTTTTTGAGGAATACTTTGTGAGATCCCCCCCATTTATCCAAAATATTCTATTTCAGCATATAAGTAAGTTGCTTGCATGCTGATGTTATCACGAAATTTGGTGTTCCAGTTGGAATGCGGAATACTAAGACTCAGAGAGAAAAACAAGAGGAGAGTAAGGAATCCGTAACGTTATAGAATGCGTGCAGTTCCTTGATAGTCAAAAGTCTGTGTTTCAAGGAGAAACATCTCTGGAAGACGACAACTTTACCCTCTTAAGGAAATTACGTGCACAGTATAATACAAACACTCATCCAAATTATCAAAACGAAACAAAAATTGTTGATAATTTTGATAAACTATAACAGTTTAGTTACCAAGTCCCGTTGTTTTTAAGAATACTGTTTTTGTTTTACAAACTGACGGATGCAAGAAGTGGCACAATAGTGTCTGCAATGAGAAAGATATGCTAATTCGAAGGCAGTTTTTTTTGTTCAGCTTCAGTGGGGCAAGTGTATGAAGTTGCATCCGACATGTTGGGAAGATCTGGTGTTGGTTCCCAAATTCCAATTATCCTGCCAAGAGCTTTGGTTGATCCGTCAGACACGAATGTAAAATCTTTGTTGATACAATGGTAACTGTAGGTAAAATATGTGTTAACTTCTGTCCAAAACCAGAAAATATGCTTTCTTCTATCCAAGAAAATATTGAAGAAGCTGATACAGTTGAGTAAACACATTATAAGTCATGTTCGTTTGACAAACTTTGTGTAACACGATCGAGTATTAAAAGAAATGCTTGTTAATCATAATAAACTCTTGAATTAGAGAATTGTCTTCGTGAGAAATTGAAAGCAGACCTTTCGGGGAGAATCGTTGGAAGCAATTTGCAAATTATTTTGGTTTTTCACTCGGACTGGGGTCATTTTTATCTCAAGACAACTTATCCAAAACTCTACAAAGCGAGTAGACGGTAACTATTTATGGACAACGTCTTACTAAACTATCTTCAGACATTCAAACGGAAGAGAAGTGACGCTCCCGTTGAACTCTCCCTTGAAACCGTGAATTAAAACAATACTCACCAAGGGTAGATCCCGCTGCGTTCATGCTTTTTGAGCATAGAGGCATCAACTATTTGAAGAAGATACGTCAAGTCATTCGAGAAAAGATTAGTAAAAAGAGATAATATTATCAAATCTTTCCCATATTTTTCAATCTAAAAACAAATTATTTTCATCTCTGCTTTCATAGCCGTGAATTGCTCGGAGGTCATGGAACATGTGCATCTTTTTCCTATTTCTACATTACTCCGAGAACTCAGCAGTTTTTATCGCTAAGAGGGAGAAATGTTTTCTTCCTTTCTTTCTCTGTCATTTTTTTGTGCTTTTTTTTTTATTTGTTCGAAATAATTTGCCTTTTTTTATTTATTTGTTATTTTATTTATGACTCATTTTATGAGTTCTCTCCCTTTCTTCTTTGGTTTCTTTCTTCTACTCTCTTCGTTTCTCTTTTTCTTTGATATATTTTGATTTTCATACAGTTTTCTACAAATGTGTCGTTTTATATATCTGATTTAATCTTTCTTTTCTTCATTCCTTTTGAATTATTCTATTATTTCTTCACTTTTTCTCGCTATCCCTTTACTCTCCTTTCTTTTGTTTCCTTCTTTCTATTTTTCTTCTGCAATCGCTCTGCTGTTTTCTTTTTTTCTACCATCTTTTCATTCTTTCTTCCTTTCAATTTTTTTCCTCTCTCCAAATATTTTTTTTCATTCAATCGTATACAGTTCGTTTTCTCCCTTGAACATTCTATTTTCTTATATTCACTTTCCCTTCCTTTTTTTAAGATTCTTTCGTTTCCTTTCATTCATTCTTTCTTTTTTTTCTGTTCTTTATATTTTCTTTTTTATCATTTCTTTCATCTGGTCTCGTTCTTTTTCGTTCTTTCTTTCGTTCTTCCATTTCTCATTTTTTTCACTTTTTCCTTTGACATGTTGCTTTCTTCATCTCTCTGCTTCTTTGCTTGTCATGTCTCCCTGACTTTCTTCTTAAATTGTTATTTATATCAAATATTTAGATTTTTCATTACGTTCTTCCTTCTCTTTTTATTCGTTTCTTTCTTTTCCCCATTTTATTCTTTTACTTTTTCTTCTTGTGCTTTCATCCACACACTTTTCTATCCTTGCTCGTTGGTTTGTAATTTTCTGCTATTCTTTCTTAATCTATTTTTCCAATATCCTTTCTTTCTATTTATTTGTTGCTTTTCCTTCCTCCAACTTTGCTGTTTTTTCTTTGAATACTGTGCTTTTCCCTTTCACTTTTTCTTCTCACTTTTCATTCTTTCATTCTTTCCTTTCTTATTTTTTTCGAAGTCTTTTTGTTTCTTCTTTGAACGGTCTATTTCTGCTTTTCACTCAATTCTCTTTGCTCTCTTGAACTTTTTTTCCTTTTACGGCTTCATTGATTGTGAGCACTGTTCATTTCTTGTATCTTTTATTTCTTCAATCACTGCTTTAATTAAACATTCATTTCACTGATGATCCCCTTGAATTCATTTTCCTATTCGTCAAATCATTATTTACTTCTTCATTTTCGCTAACACTCACATTTTTCTCCGTTAGAACTTCGAAAACTCCCTTCATTCCACAAATTAATAATTTCAATTCACAATAGTTTTCTTTTTCATAATTCATTCTCTTTCTTTTAATTTATCTCACCAGATCAATATTTTTCTTGGTTTCAATAAAACTGATTCGCAATTCCATCAATGACTTTCCGTTTTCTGTCTCCTTCAACTTTCATTCATCAAGTTCGAAGTTTCATTATTTCCTTCTTCTACTCAAAGTTTTCTTTTCTTTCCATCAACCTTTTTTTTTTCATATTACATGTCAAACAATTTTAGTGGAATCTAACATTTTCCGCAGTTCGTGTCCTGTCGTCTATTGCTATAAAAACGAGAGTAAAAAGAGAATCTTGAAAAGATAATTTTCCAGACTTGTAGAATCTAAAAGGAGGCCCCTTTAAGAAAACAAGGCACACATGAAAATCGATCAGAATATGCATGTACCATCATAGGATCTGAAATAGATACCATCAAAATTATGTACCCCGATACATGTGTAAATGCTTACTTTTTAGATGAATAAAATCAATTGATAAAGAAAAGTATATCTGATTAAATGCGTTTTAAATGATACCAAAGCAGGTAAGTGCAAACTATTGCTGACTCTGCAAACTTAAATTTAATAGAAAGGATTGAAACATTCATTCCCTTTAAGGATGTTAAACCTTTAGTCTCTCTTTGGCTTAAAGATTTTGCTGAGTTTGATACACGTTTTCCTTGTAGGAAGTGAATGCTTGAGTCGAGATGATTGAAAAATCGCAATTTGTGGCTTTAGGTGCTAACCATGAATTGTATCCGAATGAGATCTGACTTAGTTTGGGAAGACGGTGTTATTTTATAACGAATTAGAAAAAAACACTTCTCCAATTCATGAATTTTTCGGAAATTGGATATGGCGCCCATTCTTATCACAATGTGACGGTTGAATAACATAGTGTTCAATTTGCACGGACTCGAATGAAGCTGCTATTTCACAGACATACTTCACAGTTTCTTGTTTCCATGACGTTAGCTGAGGGAGTAAAAAGTATATGATCGTAAGATTTAAAAACTAAATACTGCCTTCCATGAACAGGATGTTACCCAAGAATGTTTACATTTAAAAACTTGAACTGTGCATCACACAGTACACACAGAAAAGTGATTCCATTGCAACCAGTCAGTCAAATGTTTTCCAATATCTCTGATGTATCATTAGGACATTTATTCTATCGTGGAAAACGAATACAAATTATATATACTGATACACATCATAACAGAACCGTTTCAGCTCCAAAAAGGAGTAAGACAAGGCGACACCAGCTCACCCAAACTCTTTACAGCCTGCCTTGAAATGATCTTCCGGAACATGGGAAAATAGAGGAATCAAAATCGATGGCGAATACTTGAGCAACCTCAGATTTGCAGACGACATCGTCCTCTTCGCAGAGAACCTACACAACCTCCGGCTAATGCTAGATGATCTAAACAAAGAAAGCAAAAAAGTCGGCCTACACAAGAACTTCAGCAAAACGAAAATCATGTGCAATAATCATGTTGAGAATAAGAATGTAACTGTCAAGATAGAAGATGTAAAACTCGGCAAGATAGACCATTACATCTACCTAGGACAACGAATCATGAGACCCTCAAGAGAGGAGGAAATGAAGCAAAGAATCACTTTGGGGTGGCAAGCCTTCAGCAGAGCAAGCTCAACTTTCTAGAATCAGATGATCCCAATAATCCTAAAAAGAAGAGTATACAACCAATGCATTCTCCCGATAGTCACTAATGGAGCTGAAACATGGAACCAAACCAAGAGACAGACCTGCAAGCTGAAAAGTTTGCAACGTGCACATGAGGGAATCATGCTCAACCTTACATGGAGAGATCACCAGACAGCAAAATACATAAAGAAGAAAACAGGTGTCCATGACATCATAGAAACTATTAAAAAACTCAAATGGCAATGAGCAGGCCGTGTTGCAAGGATGAAAGACAACCGATGGATATCACGTTTCACAACATGGATCCCCAGAGATCACATGAGAAATCGAGACTGAAAAAATACAAGATGGAGATATGAACTAGACAGATTCAGGAAATACTGGGTCTGCGATTCGCATGATAGAGAATTGTGGCGAATCCTGCGGAATGATGCAAAACACTTCCACCATCTTTTGAAGATACCCCTCAGAATTTTAGTCCCTTTTGTTCACTTTACAATTTACAAAAAAATCTTATTTTCTACTTAAATATACCTTTTTTGCTTCATTTTCGTTTTGTTTTTATTTTCTAGCCATCTTAATATTACATATGTTGCAAATTGTAGATACTTTTATGATATTCTGTATCTTTTTTCATTCATGACTATCAATTTCATTATATATTGAAGGCTCAGATCGAAGTTTCGTTGTAATTCTATTATGTTGTCGTGAATAACATTGTTTATCAATTATTCTTCTAAACTTGAGCAATTCTGTTTTTTTTAAAATTTAAATCTAAAAGAGTAGTTTGTCGATTATATTTATGATGAATTTTAATGAATCTAAAATAAGATCGTCTTCAAGTTTATTTCAGAATCAGTAATTTTGCTTTCCTGTTTTATTTCATTGAATTGTTTAAATCGCAGTGATAAAATTATTTATATAAAAATATCTTATGTTCATCTCCTTCTTCAATTCCACTATCCATTTTTTCTGTTTCTTTCAGTTTTGTCCTAATTAGGATGAAAGTGTGACTCCAATCTTCCACTAAAATGATCATACTTTTTGTCTCAGTGATTATAATTCTTTAAAAAGAAGCGATGTATGATAATAAGGACCAGTATTAATAGTTTTGTAGTGAGTCTCTCCTTTCCCTCATTCTTTGTAACTATACATCTGTAGATTAGGTCGATAATTCTAGATTATTCCAATTAAATCAGTAATATCGTAGTAGATCTTTTCAAAAAGTGATATAATAATAAATAAAAATGGTAGTGATTTATCAAATAATTCTGAGTAATGATAAAAGAATAATAATAAACTACATGTAATTTGATTAAGTGAAGAAAAGGGAGATAATTGTCAACGGCATCTTCAAAAGCAAAGTAAAAGTGTTAAGCATCGAAAATTATTGAATTTCATTTGATAATACGAAAATCTGCTATTCCAATAGAATTCCTAGAATGTTGAAGGTTCTGACAAGAGAATCAGCTGCGAATCCCCTGCACCCGACTTCAACCGGAATATACCTGGCTCTCCATCTAACCTACTGAAAATTGTTGATGAGCTCTGAGTACTTGGAAAGCTTCTTTTCAAATGTTTTATCAAGTTCCCTATTGCCTCATTGTCACTCACCTCCTCCACCACTGCTCTAACCTCCTCCTGAACTATGTGGCACCATCCCCTCCCCATTGTGATATTCATTTGGGTAATTAGAAAGGACCCTAGCCAAGCTCGGCCTCGTATAACAACACCAACCACCCTCTTCTACCGTAATCTTTCCGTTGATCTTTGCACAGAATCCTCTGCTTTCCACTTCTTGCCAGTACCTGCTTGGATCTCTGCGTCAGTTATACTTGAGTAACCGTAATTTACCACTTCAGATTGCTGTTGTGCACCTTGGATGCGATGTATTTCATGCTTTATGGCAGCCCCAGCCGCCCCCTGAGATAGCTGTTGACTTTTCTCTCCGAGGTATCAATCGTTGGGAGTGAGAATGCATAGACATAACCACAGGATTCTGTGAAAAATGCCATGTTAATAGATCCAGGCTTTGAACTTCCTAGGTAGGCCGGGCTTGTCCACGGTTCTCAGCCAGCCGTCCAGCTCAGTACAAGTTGACTGGACGGATGCTGTGTCCTTCAAAGAGCAGCCAAAAACCTTGCCTAAGATCTTGACTGGATTCTCTGTGATAATTGGGATGGCTGTGCTGGCAATAATAAATCGGAACCGGTGTTCAACTTTGCCTTCTGCAACATGGATCTTGATTTGGCTGGTTGAAATGCATCCCTGCCCATTTAACCATCATTCCCAATGAAAAATTTCAATCAAATCCTATGACAACTTTGAATCGATTCCACTGCAACTGTGAGGTCATCTATAAATGCCCTGATGTGCCTTGGGTGCCTGACTTTGAGCAGATTTCATTCTTGGTCCTCTGCACTCTGCTTCAGCAGACTCGGTGGACGTGTTCATGACCAGAGAAAACAGGGTGATAGTGATGGTCCATCCTGAAATACCAATCTTTACTTTGTGGCAGCTTGATAATGTTTGAAAAGGTCCTAATCTTTACGTTGCTATATTAATCAGCAATGAGCCTTAGGTTCCTGTTAGGGAGATGATGTTGTCAGTGTAAGCAGTGTCAGCTTGTGCCGCATAGAACTGTATGCGTCCACCAGGTCAAGCCACAATACAGTCAGTTTGCTTCTGTTTTCTCTGGCTTCTCAAATGAGCTATTTCACCACACCGGTATGATCCAGACATCCTGGCATTTCTGCACCACCACTCTTCTGGACTGAAATTCTAATATTGTTATTCTTTTCAAGGCAGCTGCACAGTCGCTTGGACACACCACTGGAGAGGACTTTTGACTTGACACACTTCAAAGAGATGACACAAAACTGGTCTATCTGCATAGAGTTTTCTTCTTTGGGAATCCACAACTCCTCAGCTGCTGTTCTGGGTTATTCCCTCTTCTCCCCAAAACTGTCAAGATTACTCACAGACGCAGCAAGAGTTTGAGATTGAGTCATTGTATACTTTGTATGAGATCCTTCTTGGTCCCAGAGCAGAGCTTACCCTTGCTTTGCCAACAAACTCTCCGACTTCTTTCAACAGCAGCGCTGACTCATCAAACTGCATCCCTGATCAAGTGGGATTTATTAGAATGTTACACTTTCCTAAGTCCTGCTTTATTTTTGGTTTGCTGCACCTCTACTTCCTATGTCGGTCTCATTCTTCCTTTGAGCATGCAAGTTTCCAACTGCGTTTTTGTTCCAGTAGCTACTTTACGAACTTGTCGATGAAGGATGCTCATTTTCGTGCCTTTTGGCGCTGTTGCCTTCAGTGCCACTCAGCCCAGTGATGGACCCTGATCTTTTTGCAAAAGAAAAAACCTCAGCTAGGCCAAGCAAATGCACACTTCCACTCCAGATTTATTATACTGGATCTTCAATGCCTACATCTCATTCTTGATGTTTTGAATCCCCACTGCTCCATGGCTTGATGTATAGGGTGTATTCCACAGCCTTACTTTCCCTCCTCTTCAATCTGTTCAGTGCTGACTGTGATGGTGGCATTGGTTTGGGACTTTTCCATTAACATGTTCTTCCGCCGTTGCCTCTAGACTTGGATCGACATAATCGTCAAACTGATACCACCGAGTGGTCATGTTAGCTATCAGCCATTTGATCTGCCCCTGCTAGATCTTATGCGAAAGGTAATAGGTTGCACCATTTGGGAGTTATGGGCTCTGTGCATTGATCCTGTGCTGACTTATCCTGCACCTCACCAGCGTGTTATACTGCTCCTTCTCCCATTCATCTTTGCTTGGTGGATCTTCAAGCCTCGATAGTATTTGCAAATTTTGCCGCATCCACAATGCTTATTATTATCCAGTTTCCTCGTCCTATTACCGTCGTGGGCGTCCAACTGGGGGATCATTCTCACCTTCCACTCTCAGGCACCTTTCCATTGGGTTCATCGTAGCGATTATTTAGGGACACAGGTTTTTTGGGGACACAGATTGGGTTGCCATCCCGTTCAGTCACTGTTACCGTCTCTCTGAGTTGTCACTGACTCTTTAATAGAGACCATTCTTTTTGTGATTGTCATCCAGTCTTTCCTACCCGTTACGGATGACTCAGGATATAATATATGCAAAAAGATGACAATATAGACAACAGAAAAAAACATACCAATGATATTATTCTATTCATTTATTTTCGTGGATTAATTTATTTAGAAAAATACCCGTAAACATATTACATTGAAGATATGTATTAAATATCACACTACACTGTACATTTAGATTATAAACATGTATGAATTTTCATGGGAAACTACAGAATAAGTTTGATAAAATTTGATACATTTTATATTCAACATATTTTACTAAATTGTAAAAGCATATATATATATATATATATACACGCATGTATACATACACACACAAAAATATGCTCATATTTTATATTTTAAAAGAAAAATTAAAATGTATGATATTAAAAGATAATTGTTAAGAATTGAAAGAGAAGTGATAGTCACATAATGACAGCACGCACAAAATGATCATTCGAAAAATAGACTTCCATCAAAGCCTGATCTCACAAAACCTCATCTCGTGTTTAATCTTTTCCAACTGTGATTACTATTCCATGGACACCAATGGGTTAGTGATTTCCTCCATCATATTGTATTCCTTTTGCTAAGTGTTCAGCCAATTTCCATTTATGCTACTCAATCATTTGCATATTATCCGTCACCATTGTCTTCTCCCTTATCCATCCTATTTTTTTCTGCCTCAAAGAATTCCTTAATGTTGCTCTTTCTATAGTTCTCTGCGCGATTATCAGTTGAAACTCTGTTCTTTTTTTAATGTACCTGTTCAGCATCCTTGAATCATAACTGGCATTATGCATTCATTGTATATTGCACACTTTATGTATATTTACGAGCTGCTTCTAAAAAAGTTTGTAATCTCACCAGATGATTTTAACTGATTCAATGCGTCGTTTTTATCTTGCTTTCATGGTCTTTCTCTTATTTTATTAACTTTCCTAGGTAGCTGTACTTGTCACCCTCTTTTAGAAGCTCATCGTCTATTCTTTCTGGTGATTTTATCGTTGAACTTCACATTTGGTTTTTTTTTTTGGTTTTTTTTCTGTCCATCTTCAAGCCTACTTTTCGCCTTTTGAGATCGGTTAACAAACTTGGTAATTCTTCTGATGCAACTGACACCATGGAAACATTATCGTCGTATTGCATGTAGTTTAAATATCAGTATCCGTCTATGTAAATTTCTATTCCCCGCCAGTCAGTTTTCCGGAGGACGCTTTCAATGCTTGCTGTAAATTGTTTATATGGTGGTGTCCTAACGTTATCTTGTTTGAACATTTACATAGTCAAATTATAGCAGTGCCATTTTCGTATAAGTTTTTAATCACCTGTATTTGTTACAATATGGAGGCTGATAGAACTCTTTAGTTGAATATTTGATTTTATTTTTAGATATTTTGTTTTATTATTGAATAGCATTTTTCTGTTAAAGATACTTATGGCAAGGGTATAAGTGAAGTTATACTCAAATATTTGATCAAAGATAAGAAGTTACAGAGTTACTTTTTTCAGGCACCGAAAGAACTATAAAAAACATTGTAAGTAGATTTATTGACCTGATAAAGTTTGGTCACTTCGAACCCCTACGGATAGATGGTCATTCACAGCCACCTAATCAAAAAGACATTAGAAGAAAGAAAGCGAAAGGGTTAGATAAGAAAGGGATAGCGTATAACGATTCTAACGGCAACAGTGGAAGTAAGAGAGATTGATTGTAGGTTTAGTTACGTGAGCAACGAAAGAAAGCAGGGATAAATAGAAAAGAAAAGTGGGGACAATCATTTAGTTCCACTTTCAGGTAAAATAAATACCAAATTAAAAGTGACCCTTGCCTTTAAAAAAGAGATCAACGGTTACTCAAGTCAGACTCGAGCAGACTGAGTAAGCAGAGTAGATATGGAGAGAGTACCAAGGTCTACGGACCACCAGGCCATGGCTGCTGCCAGCTGAAAGACATTAAACTCTTGCACTCTCTCCTTCTCTTGACAAGCTCTCTCTCTCTTTCTCTGAGTGGGGATTCTGTTCAGTTTTCAGTCGAAGAAGAGAAAAAAAGTTCGATTTCGAATTACTATATGTCTTGCGTTTTTCTGTTCCCTCCCCTTCTACAGGTGCGAAGAGCCAACGTGCAAAGAAAGCCATTACACAACATTTAATCGTCGTTAATACTTTTTCTTGCACATTCTACCGAGTTGAATGCTTTCTCAATTCTACAAAAGCCTAATTAAGTGGTTTCTTGAATTCTAAAGACTTTACGATTTTTTTATTTACTGTGTGCAGATGGACTATAGTCAAATAACCACTTCTTTGGCGTGCTTGGTTGAGAATGGTTGATCTTCATCGACTGTCTGTTAGTCTGTGAGTATTTTTGTGGATAGTTTTTGTCATACTTTAGTAGGGTGGTAATTGCTGAGGTTGCATTATCTTCTTATTCGTACACATACCTTTCTCTCCTTGTATACACTTTGTGAATAGTTGTGCTAATCTTTTGTGAAGGATCTCTCGATCATCTTAAAGAAGGTCTGTCCTTATACCATCCTCGCTATGACCATTTCCGACTTCTATCTCTTGCAGTACAAACAGTACTGTGTTTTCTGTTATGTCTGGAATATCATAAGGATCCATAAGTTTATCTGAAAATGGTTCATCTATTCTCGAATCGTAGAACTTTTCGTAGAGTTCAGTTTTTCTAACCAACTTTGATTTTGGTAACATTGTTATTTCTGTTCATAGATATAAGCTGATGTTTTCTCCCTTTTTCCTCTTTTTTTTACTAGTTAATCAAGTTTTGCTTTTTGGTTTGATCAACTTTAGTCGATATCTCCATATTTCTCTCTATTTTGTTTAGTTCTACTGATGCTTCTCTGTATTTGCCCGTGTTATTTTTTTACATTTGTACTGTCTACCATCTCTTTCATATTTATCAAGATATTACTATCACTTTCGCTATTCATCAGGCCTGAAATCTATTCCCTATCAGTATCTTATTAGGGAGTTTTTCTTCTTAAGACAAATTTTCTTTCTTTCAGTCTTGAAGTTAAATCTAGTTATGCATGTTCCTATTCTATGATCGCTTCTTATATCCATCTCGTTTATGACGGCAACATATTGTGAACTATTTGTAAATTTCTTTTTTGTTATATCATTCGGGCTTTCCCAACTTTCTCTGGCATATCTCCTCTCTTATTTCTTTTACCTGTTCCATATTCACCCATACTAATTTCCCTGACCTTTCTTTTACCTACTTTCAGAAGCATTGAAGTCACCCATGAGTATTATGTAGTTTTCCTTCCAATCCATAATCTTACAGACTTCTTCATGAAATTATTCAATCTTCTGACCAACATTTTAGTTGTCGACGCGTAAACCTAGCTTAACTTCAGTGTGTTGCTTTTGCTCAGTCTAAATACTATCCAGACTTTTCTGTTTGATAAGCAGTCGATACTTGTAACTTTACCCGTAATGTTATAATTGACTGAAATCCTGCAGTAATGAATTCGTTATTTATTTTTTAAAATACGTGATTACCTACTCTTAGCTATAGAAGATCTTCTCTTTTTCTGTGTATACCCTCATGTTGTTTAATCTGATGTCCAAGAATTTGTCTCACTTGGACAGTGTATGATCACCACCGCTTGCACATTGGTCACAGGAATGAGAAGCAATTCGAATGGACTATTGATAGAGATTGGACCAAAGGAGAGTCAATGATATCCATAGTGTTGTGTTATCATGTTGACTTTTTAAATGTGATGGCTAATTTAATTCATCCACTGCCACTATTTTCTTTCGGGCATTCGGATTCGTGTCACCCTATTTGGATGATATATATATATATATATATGGGATCTCTATGGTGCACACCGTCTTTTCATATATTTATGAGGCTTTTTCCCAACCATCACATGGGGACGTGTTGTTTTGCTGAGAGATCAAGCTTCCCATTACCAATCAAATTGTGATATACTCGAATCAGTATCCACCTAAAAAGGATTTTTTACTACAAGCTACACGTTTTGTCGTAGTGTAAGTCTGTTTCCCGGCTATACGGTCCTGTGAAAAAGACCCCAACCCGATCAACGTTGACTTCTGTCTTATTTCTCCTATCAGTTGATATGAAATAGTTCCCTTTGTTTCAACATGCACTACAATATATATATATGTGGATAAATTAAAACGAAAGTAGCATTTTCAAAAGCATCAAATTCACCAATTATTCCAGCCAAAATTAGGTGCTGCAAGCAAGATGTTTTAATTGACAGATATTCAGAGCCCTTCGTAAGTTTTTGGAACAATCATAGTAACTCCTGCTTAAACTTCGAGTAAATTCCCCGAGGTTGATTTTGAGATACCGAATATAACTCTTTTTGTGACCTTTGTATGACTTTGATTTTGTTTTGAAGTGATTTTCTCAAATTTCATGCCCCTTTCCATAGGCCATAGTTTATACATTCATTGTACACTTCATGTTTTAACCCTTTTGGCTGTAGGCTCTTCAAGTATGTCTCTGTTTCAATGAATGCTCTCCAGCCAATTGTTATACGGTGTTTTTTGCTTTTTGCTCATAATTTATTTCTTATTCCGTTATCCGTCATAAAAAAGTTGTATTTCTAAGCTCTTGGGCTTTTCTTTATTCAGATAACTCAGCATTTTTTAAACTTATCTAATGTTTCTAATATTGGAACGATGTTGTCAGCAAATAGCGATTAAGATACTCTCCGTTTATGTCTACTCCCATCCTTTCCCAGTTCATTCTCAAAAATATGCTTCCAAGGCATGCTGTAAATAGTTTAGGCTAAATCGTTTATCACTGTCTCCAATCTTATCTTATTTGTATCTCTATGCAGTCGAATTATTTCGTTTTAAGATACATTCCCAACAAATTCTATGTATTCTTTCAATATCTTGCACTCGCATTGAGTTGAAAAAAGCCAAATGCCTTTTCAATGTTTATGACACCCAATAAGGTCGTTTGTGGTAATTAATTGTCTATTTGTATGTTCTTTAATTAGATTTTTTACTGAGTGCAGATGCGCAGTTTTTGAGTAGCTACTCCTGAATCCTGTCCGTTCATGGGATTGATTTTTATAATTGGGTCACCCTGAAGGGAGTAAACTTGTAAGATTGTGTGGCTGTGTGATACAGGCTAGAACTCAAGAAAAATGCAAATGAGACTAACTTGAAAATTATTGCTCTACAGAAGGCTCTCTATATGATTTAGTTCAGTGTGGAACAAATTTACAAAGTAAGATTACAAGTAGGTAACAAATGTTAAAAAATGTGGGTACCAACTATCTATCTATATATTTGCGTCTTGGTTTATGGGACAAACTTGCCACCCAACACCTGCTGAGCACAGCACTAACAATAATAGATATTTATTTCTTTCTCTTTATTTCAATTTATCCCCTTTTCTTTTTCTGTCACTAGAATTTTTCTCATTTTTTCTCTCTCTATTTCTCTCTCTTTCTAACCCTATGCCTCTGTTTCCCCCCCCCTCTCTCTCTCTCTCTCTCTCTCTCTCTCTTTCTTTATATATATATACATATTAGGATTACAATATGACGTAATATAATACAACATCGAATGTATAATGGGTTTATTTCGTAAAGTGATGGATATATTCCACATTGAACATTAAGTTGATTTAGAGTAAAGCTTGAAATATGATGAAACAAGGATTCGCTACAAGGACTCACTCATATTTCTTCCCTGTTTGGTTAGAAGCATAAAAGAGTTTATGCAGTGAGTCTTTACTCATCACACATGTATGTGTGAATGTGTATGTGTGTGAATGTGTATGTGTGTGTGTGTGTGTGTGTGTGTGTGTATGTATGTGTGTGTGTGTGTGTGTGTGTGTGAATGCACACGTGTTCATATGAGTAAAAAAAAAATTACCAATCTCACTTCAGTCCGGTGGAAAACCGGTTCTGAATTTTACTTAGTTTCAATCGCCATTCCCTATTGTGAAGGTACGCCATATTTAAATGTTATGTATATATATATATATATATATATATATATATATATATATATATATATATATATATATATATATATATATATATATATAAGCTGTGCAAATGAAATACCATAAAAAAGATTTTTATAGGTAGGGGTCCGTGTGAAAGTGTGAATACCCAATATTTGGTATACATCGAGGCAGATGAAGTGTTGATGTGGTTCGGGTTGTCAAGTTTAGTGTTAAGTCATTAGTGAAAGAGTTTGTTAATCCATACGTCTTCATGTCTTTCTAGACATTTTGTCTTGTCTGTTGGTGTATTTTCTCTACTATTTCAATGATTGCAATCATTATACTATACAGTACAGTGGAAATTGAGATTTATGCCCCGAAACTAAATACTGGCTCAGTTATGTGTTTGCAAATACATTGAGAGAGATAAGGATGCCTCTGTATATTTAGGAGGTTACCAAGCGACTTTTGTATATTATAAGCCATATTTATGCCAGTTGATGAATAGTGCATTAGACACGAAGTGTTGACATTCATCGGGTATATGTACTTGGAAATTTTATATATGTATACATATGTAGAGGAAAAAAACTAAAGAAAATACAGCTGCTGAAGGAATCGAACCTGCCACTGATAGGATCTGCTTTTAAGATTGAGCTAGACAGCTGTCCCTAATGCAAAGGCCCACATAACCGCTTCCATACCAAAATCTCTGTCTGAGTCTATTCGTCTCTTTCAACGCGACGATTATGTATTAAGAGATGGATGTTTGTGGTCTGTCGGAATGTTTATAAATGGTGTTACATTATAGAATCATAGAAACTTGTTTGAGATGATTCCCCATAATTATACAGTAAATGTATCACTCACCCTAGACAACGTAAACAGAATAAACACACACACACATATATATATTTGTATATATATATATATATATGTAATCACATATATTATGTGTATGTAATTATATGTTCACATTATATATATATATATATATATATATATATATAGAGAGAGAGAGAGAGAGAGAGAGAGAGAGAGAAAGAGAGAAAGAGAGAGGGAGAGCTTAGTTTTTACTGGTATGAGTCCAGACTGGAGGAAATGGAGGATAGCAATATGGTTTTGTAAGTGGGGAGGACAAGCATTTGAAATATTGTTATATATAAACCGTCTATTAAACACACATTTAAATGTTATGGTTTCTGAAGGTCACAGGAAAGCAATATATACTTTTCTCCATTTCTATATACGTTAGGTGTTAATGCTCGGATACGATTCCATTGAAGCGCTAATGGATTTCACCCTAAAACTAATGGACATGTGGTTTGGCTTAAAAAGGCTCACCTGTCTCATTTAATAAGATATTTATTTACAACGTCTGACTTTGATTTGTTCACGTCAATGACAGGTACAGCGTAGTAAATAATCTTTATGAGATAAAAGATTCATTGTTATCCCGTTTTGATTGGCAGAAGGTTTTTCTGATGTCCGAAACAAAAATTAAAGAATGAATTTAATTTGATTCTTTGTCACGATAGATGCCAACAACCGTCAAAGAGTTAAATCATAGCGCAATTCACAATAACACTTATTTTGGTTCCTTATCTCAACATGTCAAATAATGGTATTACTTATTTGAAGACTTTTATTGCGTAAATGCGTGTCAGGCAATGTTGAGAAATTCCAGGTAGATATCGATGGAAATATTTCGTCCCAATTGAACTGATTTTTTCAATGATTGTTCAAATATCTGTTTTCACAGTTTTGCCGGGGATTGTAGGTTTGACCCTAAATTACCATATAGAGTCACTGCTAGCTATCTTGTGTTAAATCTAGAGTCAATCTGCCGTTATAAACTAATTAAAAAAGTTTAGCCAAAAGAATGATGTTGTTTAGGCAGCTTTAAGACTTATACAAGATAACTAACGAAAAAGCATGCAAATATTCGCTGGATATATTGTAACTAACCAGTGGTATAACTAGTGCATCCCTGGGAAGAAATATAGCACTGGGAAGCAAATGATACGCTGTAAGTAAATTGGTATCCACTGGTTTCTAAATTGCTTTTGTTTTTCTCTCTGTAATACGTAGTTCTCGACGTATAAGATGACTAAAGTAATTGACTACTTCATAATATATTTATACTATTGAGAATGAGACAAACATGAGTAAAAGTATATTGAGGTTTTATTGGTTATTTAATGAATTGACAATATACTATATGTGTTTTGGGAAGGTTTCTCATCTTCAGTAGCGTGTGAGTACATTTTAGAGGTTTTTTAACCTCTAAAATGTACTCACACGTTTGGTTTCCGTGGAAAAAAGTCAACATCAATTTTTTTTGCTTTGAAACTAAAAATGAATATCCAGGGGTGGGCATTGTGATAAGTGTTTTCTGCACGTGAAGGAATATATGGTGGCCTGGTTGGATCTTTTGTTGAGAGTATTAACCGCAGTAATGGATACTTGATGAGTTGTCTGGGTCGGAGGAAGTTGTTATTCTAAAGAAATGATTGTCATGATTATTGGAATTGCTAAGCCACTAGGGTTAGTAAGGTTATATGGAGTCCTTGCATATATATATATATATATATATATATATATATATATATATATATATATACGTTTTTTATGTTAAATTGCCTATAAGTGTGTACATACATGTATAATCTTACAAGATGAATATTAATGGTGAGGTAGGACTCACGATGATTAATAGTATGTTGGAGTATACTATGGGGTTTGGTAATGATAGGGGTGAAGTATTGGAAATTATTCAAGAGTATTCCGGTGGCAAGCTATCAGGTCAAGGCTATCCCTAGTAATATTCAAGGAATTGTGGGAAATAAATTAGACGGGGTCCTTATTATGCATGAACGACAATCAGTTGCGCAATGCGTGTTGCATAACCTTAATGGTCACTGTAGATATTCTGTAAAAGTCAGATAGCTATGGATAGTTCAAGTATATGGACCATGCATCGGTATCAAATAGTTTAGGTAACTATTTGTGACGTCCTCAACGTTTGATAAGCATAAAAGAAGAGTTATGTATGGATAAGGCAACATAAGTTAGTAGTATTAACTATACATAGATAGGGTCCAGATCGTATAGGTTGCGCTATTATGGAGAATAAAAGGATATTAGTATGTGTTATATCGGAGGGTTGTAATGGTGCATATTCATTGGCCTGGTAGAAATATGATATAAGGTGCAGGTATAAATATAGTGTGTTTTTGAGTATAGAGTAATTTTAGAAGAGAGAGGATTATGGGGTAAGAGCTCGGTGTGATTAAGGTAGTCAAGTTTAGTGTTGAGTCAGATAGGAGAGAGTTTTGAGTTTAAAAATTCGCATAACCTTGTGTAGTTTCAGAAATTTAGTCGAGTCAGGAAGTGTTTTTTTTTTTTGTATTTTATGATAGTAAATCTAGCGTCCTCGCTGCAACTATGACCAGGAACTCGGTTGAGTACCTAATGTCATTTCAATACATCCCCAGTTTATTATTTAGGAGCAGAGATACTGATATATTTGGAGAAAAGAATACAAATTTTGAACAAATTTCATTTCAATCTATCCTCAGGCTTTTTTTCTTTCCAGGCAACATAGATGTACACACACACACACACACACACACACACACACACACACACACGTACACGTGCATGCACACACACACACACGCCCGCACGTCCAAAGTTTTCATCATTTCAGAGAAAGTTTTAGACCTAGAAGCAGAGATATCTATATATTTGGAAATTATAATCCAGCACAAATTTCAATTCAGTTCATCTCAACATTTTACTGTTTAGATGATCTACATACAGATATAATTTCCATGATAATTCTGCAAAGTTTTGTATGGTACATCGTATACATGTTTTTATGTGTATCTTTATGTTAACGCGGATTTGTCTGAACAAAAAGTGTTATATTTATACTTTTTGTTGAAGGTGCACACACATAGGACAAAAGATAGATAGGAAAAGACTGCAATATATATATATATATATATATATATATATATATATATATATATATATATATATATATATATATATATATACATATATAAGTAGATAGATGATGACCATGAAGTAATCCTCTTCCTTGATTTCCATTTTAGATTCCAACACAAAACATCTGATGATAAATTTATTCTCCGACTATACCTTTTAACCACTGAAAGATATACGCATACCACACGCTACTGAAGATGGGAGCCACTCCTGACACATACATAGCATATTAATTAGTTAATTCATAGATTAATTAAACCAAGTATCCATATGCTTTTACTCCTGAGTCCGTCTCATTCCCAATTTTTCATGCACACACACACACACACACACACATATATATATATATAAAAAGAGAGAGAGAGAGAGAGAGAGAGAGAAAGAGAGAGAGACAGACAGACATAGATTGATAGATAGATAGACCGATAAATGTTTTTCAATGTACGTTTCTTGATATTTGGGAAGCATAGCTTAGTATGTCACACATGAGCTAATTGCTTGGTTAAGGACGAATGTGTTGCGCCAATCTTGCAAGAAGAAAAGGATAGGTTGCTTTTATTATTTATTTATTTACTTTTCTCCTTGGGTCGAACAAAGAGGCAATTCACCAGAAAGGTATTGACGACGCTTATTTGGGGTGCCATGCTGTGTGATAATGGTTTGTGAGCTAGTCTAGCAGTCCATTTCTACTGTGAGGTGATTTCAATCCTCACTGTGCGCCCTACACTTGCAGCCTTGTAAGTAAAACTTAGTACATACCTACGAAGCAGTGATAGTCAAATATGCTAAGCATTACCCTTTACTAAGCTTAGCTTTGTTCCTGTACAAAGCCATAACTCTACGGTAGTAGACAAATAATGGCCTATAGACCGGCCTTGCTAACCGTCGCTCCATGGCAATATGCCTATTCATGTTTTCTTATAAAACATTATACAAATCAGAAACACGTTTTTCTTGTTCGCGTTTCCATATATATTCCCGTAATATGGACTGGCTTTCAACTGCATGCACGCTAACCGGTGTCTTTTCTTTCTGTTTCATTGTCGCTTTCGACAACTCAGTTCGTGAGTATAACGTTATTTCCTACACTCTCCCTATTACAAACAAATCACATTGTCACAGATAAATCTAAAACGACAGTTGTGTAAATTGTGTGATGCATTATTGAAGCTCAGCGCTTAGTGTTGATCATTAAATATTAAGTGTCCATCAAAGAGAAAGAGAAGACTCCTTTTGTTTTCTCTAATTCGCAACCGATTGCCAGTGAAATATGAGATTCACTCGAATAAATTGATTTACAATATTCAGATCGAATTTAATCAACATGAATCGAACAAAATGGTTTTATGAAACCGGATAAGGCGAGTGCCGCCCCTAATTTATATCTGGAGAGAAAATGGTGCCTCTTTGCCTCTTGTCGGGAAGAGAAAGTGAATCTTTTAAAACTAAGGAAAGGGAGTTAACAATTTTGAAGCAGTGAAAACACAGAATACAGATATAAAGTAAAATAATAATGATATTTAGCCACAAGGCAAAATATTAGTGGGTTGTGTTAAATGAGATCACCGATAATTTTAGAATAAAGAATGAAACAAAACATAGTAAGTCTACGAAATAAAATTCCAAATCTATGGAAACGTTGAGTCAATTTGAGTCAAATAACTGACTGGAAAGTCCAGAAATTTGATTAGGGTCTTAAATGAGTTTCAGACGCATTTGCATTCACTCTGCTTTTATTAAAAGCATTGGAAGCTATTGAAACGGGATTGGTGTATAAGTAAACAGGAAAATAATGTAATCAATAATGACAGGTGAAATATGCTTCTTATCAAAAGAGTTTCACTAGTTCTTTTATTACCGTTTATAAACCATTTGGGGCATGTTTTTGGTGCGTTATGGCAATTTCTGGCGTTTTTATTTCGCGCACCCTGGCAGTCAAACTAGCACAAAAATATGTTTAGGGCCAGCAACACTAATTGCCATACGGATATCATGAAAATTACAAAAGTTCAGATTTTTTCGAACTCAACGAGAAACACTTAATGATAAAGGTGTGGACACAGTTGAAAAACCACTTGCTGAAATGACCAAAAAGACATTTTTCCTTATCGAAGATTTTTGACGGCATTAGCCTCTTCTTTGGGAAAAACTGGTAGAATCTGACAATGTGACTGATCTGAAGCCCAATCAAAAAGATATACAATAACTAAATATAAAGATATAAGGCGGGGGGATATTTTGATTCTCCAAGATCGAATTGGCGTAAGAATTTGACCCAGAACTAACCCCACAAGTTTCTTTTACTCTCTATTAAGCTCTGTATTTCAAAACTACAGACTGTTTGGGAATAGCGCAATAACGAGGGAAAATACCCGCCTTGATGTTTCAAATTTATTTCCGATGTACACACCCATGATTGGATCCAGTCAATATTTACAGAGAATGTTTCAGTTTTTTGCTGCTACAGACAGGGCAAAAAGGTTGATACAAAAGATATATGAGTTGAGATATTCACATGTAAAGCTGTGTGATACGCAATGGTGCAGAATGAGAACATTTTTAGTCCTTGAAATACAACGTCATTCAAGCATATAAATCTCACAAATTTCTCAACCATCATTACAAGGGGAGGCATTCTTTTTTCTTTAATGTTTGATTTTTTAGTGATAACAACCGTGCTCTCAATGAGTGAAATATCCAAGAGTTTGTATGATGTAAGATTCGGTCTTAATATAACCCCAGGAAATAGTCTGTTTTTTTTATAATATAAAGAACATATTAGCATGAAACGATCACAAAATACGACTTATTATGAATAAAAGTGATGTGAAAATGCATCTTTCGGTTTGATGCCAGAATTGGATACAAGGTTTGCAAAGGACAGTCTTCAACCAAGCAGTGTGAAGTTGCTGATTTTTCTTATAGCAAAAACACGGAGAAAACAATTATGCTTGATCTGTACATATTCCTATTAGAGCACATGTTAATTTCAGTGAGCTTCAAATGGAAGCTTAGCGTTTGCTGTCGTGAGAAGATTCTCTGGTCGATTCAAGACAATGAAAGAAAAATTACAACATCAACGGAGGAAGGAAACTCACTGAAGAAAGGGTAAATTTGTATCAATTATCTAATGGCGTATAGTTAAGTCTTCTTTGTTAAATTATATCATTCTGTCATGTCCGTTCAATATGAATTGCAATTATGATATTGATTTTAAAGCCTTAGTCTTCCCGGTTATCTCTTTAAAAGAAAAGAGGAAGAAAAAAACAGAAAAAGGAAAAGAATAATTTGGGACATAACAATAATTTAGCATGATATTGCTTGGAAATAACCTCGGAGTTTTAGAGCTTCAGGTACTTGGCCCTAGGACACTTTAAAAATGCGTATGAATACAGCTAAGATTGACAGAGTTCGGTAAAAGAGTACGGCCAGTGGTTAATCTTATAAGTTTGAAGCAACCAATATGTATATATATATATATATATATATATATATATATATATATATATATATATATATATATATATATATATATATATAAATCAGAAAACGTTAATCAAAACTGTCAAAAGTCTTTTCAGATTTCAAGTTGTTCTGTAGCTGACCATGTATGTGTCATGCGTACAGGCCGCACCAATGAAGCATCAAGATAGTTTTTACTATTCAAATTTATGCTAAATTGGTCACCAAGTTTATGCCTTGTGACATTTACGGTTGCCTAACATTTTTGGTGATCACTACCCAACAGAAATCTATTTCTTTATAGAACAAATTTCAAATTTTTAATTGATCACTCCCAACACAGTATCCTGCCAAATGATGTTAATCATGTTTCTATTGATTGACTTATCAGACACAGACAAGCACACACACACACACACACACACGCACACACACACACACACACACATATACATATTGGGCTGGTCTAATATATATAATAGGCTGGTCCTGAAAATAAAAAATCATGGAATATTCTCTTCACTATGTCACTTATATGGTACTTGCAGTAAACAATATGTACGATTACATGTCATTTTGTTAACAGTCGCTCAATATGTCCAACTTTATAGAAGAAATGGAATTTCCATGTTTAAAACATATATTTCTTAAAAATTGATATATGGATTTTATTCTTGGTTCTACATGCTTAGTAACAACAAAAACAACAATATTAATTATATATATATATATATATATATATATATATATATATATATATATATATATATATATATATATATATATATATAGACAGGAATATCAAAATGTTAATTTTCATTGTTTTCTCAGTAGCAAAGTAGCCTTGAATGGAATTGGCAGTTGCTTCTCGTAGGCGCTCACTTCTTTTTAGTAAAGCATCTTCATTTCCGGAGGTTTTGTTCTAACGTTGGATGAGAGCAATACCTCACTTAGCAGCATCATTGACAATTTTCATCTTCTAGGCACGCTCTCTCAACTCCTTGTTATTGTTATTATCTGATCACTCCTTAGAATCCCTTTGAAGGAAGTCGTGTGTCTCTTCCATACCGGTAATTCAGGGGAATCAAAAAGGATGGAGGTTTGTGACGAATGATGCCACGTTATGATTCATAGAATCACCGGGTATATCGATGCATCAAAGAGAGTGATCTTCTACACGGTGTTATAAGTTGGACCATTTATCTCTTTGTGCTTGCACCAATCCTGTCATAAAAGACTAGCCAATCTGATGCACCGACAAGTAGAGCTGATAATGACATGAAGCTGCTTTTGCTATTCCTCTTACTCCTGTATTGGGGATATCTATACAGAATATCAAATTGTTCAAGGTCATTGAAAGAAGCTTGTATCCCTAGTGGTTCTTCGTGTGAGTATTTGACGTAAATTCAAATAATGAATAAAGCCAGCTGAGTCACATTTTGTTGGTGTGAATTGGGACCGTCCAAGAACGATGATGATCATAGCAATTCAACGTGCGTCCTTAACGTTTTTTTCATATTATCCATCAACATAGCAGTTATATATTCGATTTTCAATTCTGGTTGATCCAATCAGGAACCTATTGGCAGCTATTTAATCTCAATAGAAGAAAATTTACAATTATTTTTGGATCTAAATGTATTTTTAAGGAATACACTGAATTCTTTTACCTGGAAGAGTGCATAGTTTGAAACTGTGTGAAGGAAGTATCTTTATCAAGAAAACTTTGATCCTCACCACTCCATTTGGAGAATTCTAATGTAATGTAACTCTTTTATAAATAGATTGGTAGGTAGCTGCATAAATGCTTGTAACGTAATGATTGAAAAAGCATTCATTTTACATGATTTCCAACATGATCTATATCATTGTAAATTCAGTTGAACTAACAGTGGATATCAATCATATTGATGGATATCAGTAGATCATCAAGACATTTAATAGAAATTTTAAAAAGCCTATTGAGCTCAATAGCGCCTTAGTCTCTTCAAAGTACTCCCATTTCACAGCGACTTTTTCACTTTTTCTGCAAAGTCCACTTTCAGGATCCCCACGTCTGGGATCTCGCCCGAACAACGGCAAAAAAGTACAATTCTAGATGTACTCACACACACACACAGTCACACACACACACACACACACACACACATATATATATATATATATAGAGAGAGAGAGAGAGAGAGGAGGGGAGAGAGAGAGGTTTATACTAGCAGAATTACCCTGCGTTGCCTGGCATTTTATATTTCTTAAATAAACGATTCAATGAGTTAGCTACATAATTTCTAACATAACATCAGACAGAATTCATACTAATGAACATTTTGCATGACATTCAATGTTGTTTTTATCAATCATCCAATCCAATTTAGCGAAGAATAAAGCCCCAATCAAACTACCACCACTAAATACATTCAAGTTTATTATATCATCCTTCAAGCATTCGGAAAGGGTATGCTAACGTACCCCACCAGTTGGTTCAATCTGACTGAGCAAATTAGTAGTGTGATTAATATAGTGTTATGAGAGAGAGATATAATTTATAATCGGACAGAAAAAAGTATTTGAATAAAAAGTAATATTTTAGGAATATAATGACCACCCAGTTGGGCAAGCAAAATCATATGAGAAAGGAATTCGAAAAAAAAAGAGTTACCCGCCTCGAGTCGCTACTCTAATGCGCAATCAATCGATATGTGCCTGACTTTCCCCCCTTTAAAACACATTTAATGGCTGGCTATGGACAGATCGGGAGAAATTTGCGATTCGTTCAAAAATGCGTTATACGCCTGCGTAGTTTTATGACAGGACACACTATATCCAACCAGCCAATTGGCGCTTAACTAAATGGCCACACCCCCAGTCTTTCTTATCTGTTGCTGGGTGAAGGAGGCAGATGTTATAGAAGTACTGACAGAAATCGGTACCCGCCCATATTGTGGATCAGCGTCAACTTGGTGCCACAAAACCAGAGATTGAAGCAGACTAAAGTAGCGGAGGAAGCGGCATTAAGTGATTCTATTTTCATGTAACTGTTCATTTGTCTTATTTATTCTATCTCTTCCTATTTACATTACCCCTAGGTCATTCCTCTCTCCTTTCAATGTCAAGTGCAGGAATGAAATCTTTTGAATATGATTATCTATCATAATGTGTTATGTATTGGAAAATTAATTTTTTAACAAGGACGTAACTCCACTGTTCTAAAAATGGGGAAATATCCAGATTTGAATAGGTTAATGGTTTTCGTAAGGAATTAAATGAAAGGGAGATAGACAGCGTTCGTGAAAAGAACGACATCTGTTTTCCCAATAAGATGGCGGGTAATAAGAGAGAGAAAGAATCGGTAAGTATCGAAAGATGCCATATAGAGAGTAGGCTAAGAAAGAAGAATTTTCTCTTTTTTTTTACATCACACTACGTCACATTTTTTCTTTTAATTCTTGAGATCTAAAAACAGAAAGTACGAGGAAGAAAGAAAGAAAGAAATGAAACAGAATATACAATGTTTACGCTTGATTTTTGGAACAATTTCATTTGACAATGATACATTTCGGATTTTTTTATGCAATGATTACTTATGTTAGCAGAGATCAACTTGAGGAGTTTCATTATTGAAACAAGCGTCGACAAATGGAGTCAAATGGAGTCAAATTCCTTCTAAAATTGTATTTACAGCGTCGCGGTTTTTAAACCGAGTCTGTTTTTTTTCTTTTGTTTTACTCAACCGTTACTCTTTTCAGCCTGTTCCGTCGTTTTCTCAATCGTATAATCTGATAATTTGAGTCATTGTTTGACCATGATAAACTCTAATCACGAGGGCTAAAATTCATAATATCAACCATATAAATGTTAATCAGTAATTCTTTGATATCCTTGAAAAAGTGTTTCTTTCGACAAACTTGGACAAAATTATCATTTGTTAAACGTAAACTCGTTATTTTCTCTCAAAGAAAATCTATGATTTGATATGACAAATATCACTTCAAGATGAACTAATAAATTAACGCATTATTTACGATATTGATGGATACAATGACTTCCTTTCGTATTATGCGTTTCGTTTAAAAGAAGAAAATTAGGGGACATCGAAAAATAGCCAGGTGTCTTTTGGGTGTGAGAGTAACATTTTTTTTTTCTCTCATGTCAAGAAATTTGAATATAATGCTTTTTGTCATGGAGCCATATATATAAGTATATACATCTGATAATAATAGTAATAATGATAATAATAATAATACATATATATATATATATATATATATATATATATATGTATATGTAATAATATATATCCATTGATATATATACATATATATATATATATATATATATATGTAATAATATATATCTAATGATATATATATATATACATATATATATATGTATATATATATATATATATATATATATATATATATATATATATATATATATATATATATATATATATATATATATATATATATATGGGTGTGTGTGTGTGTGTGTATACATATCAGCCATATCTGTTATATAGACACACACAAGTTATTATTGATATATATGTGCGCATGTGTATATGTATGCGTATGTGTCATATGTATATGTGCATATATGCTGCTCTTCAAAATAATGTACGTGTGTGTGTGTGTGTGTGTGCATGTTTATTTGTTTGTGTGTTTTGTGTTTGTATGCATGTGTCTATGTATATGTGATGTATGCTTTCTTCAAGGGAAAAAAATGATAGCAATGAATATTTCCATAACTAATCCACTCACCAGAGAGCTCCCGTAAATGTTTTCGGATTGAATCAAGCAATTCAAATGATTCATATTCTGATAGAAAGATTGTATCCTGAAATCAAAACATGAATTGGGGAAAAGAATTGCCTATTATGATACGATTATAAATCGTTGCTTAATGACGTTTTATGCGCTTCATTCTTCAAATATACATTGTTGATTTAAGTGCTTACATTAATTTTTATTTCTCCGTGATTTCCTGAAAGAAATCTTATGATTGTTTAATACTGATTCGGACTGATATCCAAATATTTGGTATTCTTCTGAGATGTGGATCTGATTCTACAGTAATTTCCCGTAACTTCATTGGGAAATATTTCTTTACAGAACATGGAAGTGGTTTTCTATTTACGATATAACTAAAATGCTAAACTGGTTTGTTCCTTTCTTTGTGATTTACGAAACTGGAGGACGAAGCGTGGAAATAACAAGAGAGCCGGGGGAGACGGATGGGGAAAGAGTTGAAAGTCTCAGGAATATTTAAATATATAAAGAAACAAGTGAGGAAAGTGCAGACTTCTTTTGAGTAATGAGTAAATTATAAGGAGAAGGGAAGAAGATGCAGATGAAAAAAGGGCTGAATGTTACCATAGTTGGATACTCTAATGTTCCAGAATGTTCAAGATTAACGAATTTGTGGTTAAATTTATAGCTGTCACTAACAAAATGGGAGAGTTGACATTACCCCTGAGGGAGAATCCATATTAGTGATGAAAATCAAAATAGTGATATTCTTAGGAGATGTTGCACAGTCTCCACTGCTATTTGTCATAGCCATGAAAGCTCTGAATACAATCTTGAAAACTAAAAAGGATTCTAATCATCCAACACAGGAAATTCAACCAACTCATGTACATGAATGATATTTGTGTAGAAAAGAAAAGTCTAGAGAGATGACATCAGAATGAAATTCGGATTGAAAATAGAGCACTATTGATAATGGACGCTGGAAGTCCAGTTGTAGCAGATGGAATCGACGTACGGGCGCACAATACAATCTGGACAGCCAGGACCGATATAAATATCTGAGAGTATTTGAATGTGATCTGACCGTGGGAGGATAACAGAAATGCCAAAACCAGGGCTAAGAAGCAGGCAAAAATGGATTAACACCTGGGTGGTATCGTTAGTAAGACTGTTCGGAGGATGAACTCAAATCGATGGACTTGCGGAGCTGGACACCAATTATGTGCACTAGGCACCTTACCACAAAAATTATACAGAGAGAAACTATATATTTAAAGGATAGGAGGCAGCAGAGGACAGAACAGCATTGAAGACTGAGTCCAAACTGCTGAAATGGGATTAATAAAATACTTTAAAAAGAGTGGTTAAAACATAGTATAGAGAAGTGCAGTCAGACACTGGGAACCGTGCAAACGACATAGGTTCAACTGTGTAGACAAATTATAATCAGAGCCAATCAGAGCAAAATTTGAAATTATAAAATACTCTGAGATTTCGAAATCCAGATCCACCAACCCATCTTAATAAGAAAAACCGGATCTTGTAAATAATGGAAAAAAAATTCGGGACCCGTTCAAGCGGACTGCAGAGGGAAAATGAACGAAAGTGAGAAATTTTACAATGCCAGGACCTTGCCCGGAAGCATTACCTTATCGAATGATTGGCGCACTTGAAACCATGCCAAAATTATGAAAATAAAGAGTGAATTAGTTAAAAATTATAGTTGAGACTGTGCAATATACGACGTTACAGGGTCTTTCGGGAACATGTCCTGGACCCTTGAGGAGACTTGCTCTCACTCAGTCTTCAAGGATGACTAACAAACACTTGGTAAGCAAATGAAAATGCATGAAATAATAATAATAATAATAATAATAATAATAATAATAATAATAATAATAATAATAATAATAAGAAGAAGAAGAAGAAGAAGAAGAAGAAGAATGCGCTGGAGGTAAGAAGGAAGATGGCAACTATGTAGACCACAGTGCTATTGGAGTCTGCAGGAACACTGAGAATAGTGCTAGTAGTATGACGTTTATAAACTTAAGTCATCATCATTGGCCTAATGGAGAAGGGTTGAGTAAACAAAGTGGGGAAGCTTGGTACGTTATAAACTACCCCGCTGCGTTGATACGTGGGGCACTGAAGGGAAGGCTGGAGACCAGAGGAGATCTCCTGTAAATCGACCCTAAGCTATGACTATCAAACATCTTACGAGAAAATGCAAGCTACCACATTACAGTGAATTGTGATAATGCTGAGAGGAGGGCTTGAGACTTGAGGAGACTTGCTGTCGCTCAGTCTCCAGCTAAAACCATCGGACAACTTTGTTGTTCGTAAAAGATCCATTGAAGAATAAATACGGTCAAAATAAATTCTTTTTATCAAATCACTGGCGTTTTCCTCTTGGAATACAATCTATTTCGAAAAATTTAGATTTGGGAGAATTTAGATGATATTAATGACCTGTAAAAATAAGGCCCCAACGATCTAAATCGCTTATTTTCCAAAAATCAACTAGAATTTTTATAACGGTTTAGTGGAGTACTGATGCGAATTTTCAAATTGGTAGACAAACAGATATGGCCAGGAACGCTGGCATACCCAAACCCATAAAGAGACACAAGCACACACACACACATATATATATATATATATATATATATATATATATATATATATATATATATATATATATATATATATATATATATATATATATATATGAGCATACAACGAATCTCTATCTTTGATGGTTGCAATTCTTCAACGGAGTGGAAACTATTGATTACATTGTAACAGGTTGTAGAATGCTGGCTAAAAAAGAATACGATTGAAGACTTTGCAATCACAAAGAAATATGGTGATAACACTTCAGATGAATGGTTCAATCAAATTCGAAAGTATTATGTTAAATGAAACTGGTGAACCAAAGATTCCGTACGACTTTGATATACAGACGGATAAGGTTATTGAAGACCTAAGACCAGGCATCATTGTACATGATGCAAAAACGAGAGAGTGCCACGTAATTGTTCACAAAGAAGTAGAGGAAATTAAAAAAATAAGCGAACTTGGAAGTATGAATTAAAAAAATATGGTTATATCTAGAAGCAAAGTGGTGCTGCTTGTAATCGAAGTATTGGATTTGATCCCCAAAATGTAATCATACTATATCGAACGGTTGAACATCCCATAAGTCTCATTATTAACGGAATAACTCACTCCGAGACCTTTTGTTAGGGCTTGACAGTCAGCTGACCAACCGAAGAACCAGTATTCATAGTATGCAAGACATTATTATTATTATTATCATCATCATCATCATCATCATCATTATTATTATTATTATTATTGAAAAGGAAAAAAACTATATTATATGATGTAATGAATATGATAGAACGAAACTGATTTTTTTTCGATATATTTATTATCTTCAGTCAAAACTCAAATATAAAACCAATTTGAAAACGTTAATGGAGCGTTCTGCAAAGAAAAACGAAATAAAACTCGGATTCCACACATCAAAGTTGAAAAAGATATACAATATATTGGAAATTTTCTGTTTTTTTTATCATATTAATCATATCACATTTTAAAAGATTCAAAATTTGCTTGCTTTTCTTTTTCTTTTCAATCTTAACAAACAAGGCGATATCGATTATTTGTCATTATTATTATTATTATTATTATTATTATTATTATTATTATTATTATTATTATCATTATTATTATTATTAATAATAATGATAATAATAATAATAATAATAATAATAATAATAATAATAATAATAATAATAATAATAATGATAATAATCAAAGGGAATTAATGGCCTAAACTGAATATAAAGGCAGCCGTGACATGCGTCCGCTGAAGATCGTGCAATGAACAAGTGAACAAATTATACTCTCACGAACCAAAAGCTCCCTTGAAATTTAAGGAATATAAAGAAAAATACTCATGAAATTTGAGATCCAGGCAGACCACGCCATTCAAGACGGGGTCTAGTTTTTGGGGGCTCTGCAAATATTCTTTCAAATCGTTGATGTAGCTGTTTCAGTAGACAGGAAGATGAGAATCAAAATGACCTAAACAAGAAAAAATACGAAGACTCCACCCAAAGAAAGAAGATGTGAAATATGAGGGCTAGGATAGTGTCAATGATTTGTGCACTAAGAGCAGTCCAAACGATGTTAGAGGCGACATTGGAAGAAATGAATATTCTAAAAAGTTGAGACTGTCCAGATCAGGCCAATGCTTACAAGAGGTTTGAGAAAGGTGTAGTAGTTACATAGTTGAGTTAAATACGTGATTAAAATCGGGCTCCAGTTAAATACCTAATTATATAACAAGATTTAAAATAGCAAATAACGCATTTATCGAAATTTGCATAATATATAATGACCCAATTGCAATACTCAGTAGGAGAAGTAAGAGGGAATGTGCTTTTAAAGTTGTTTTATTATTTGTTGGAAACATGGTTTTAATAGTTTAATGTAAGTATAAATGCATGATATGACATTGTTTCAAATGACTCGAGAAATCAATCCCTTGAAAAGTGCTTCAGATTTGGGGTAGTTTGCTGTTACTAAATCCTTAGAAATAATCAAGAAATAAAACTAATACCTATGTGTTGAGGAGACTCCAATGATTTAAAGCGAAAGTCACCAAATTCTATAGATTAATCAAGTTCAGATGATTATAATTATAATAGAAGTATACTGAGGAGAGTACCAGAATATTGAAGAGTTTTGTTATCAATAGAAATCTAGGAAGATTCTTAAAATTATCTTATCTCACGATAGTCCTATTTCTGTATCTTTGTTTACTAGTTCAATACCATAACATAACACGAATGGCAAATGGTAGCCCAATATTGGTCACCACGATACTGATAAAATGCGCACACTCGGAGAAGGAAGGAATTTCCAGTTCAATAGGGCCACGGGATTCCGGGCCATTAATTCAATCCGATATAAATTGAATGGAAGTATATATCTACGGGAGATAACTATGAATCTAGTAATTGCTGATCACATTTTTCATACGTAAATAAAAGAAACTATTATTTAAAAATAAATTCTATAGATAAGGAGTGATATGATAGGCTATCACAGAATAATAGAACTAGGAAGTCTCCTGGAGAATAGAGCTAGCATGTTTCCATTTTATTCCGAACAAGAAGCAACACTTACAAATGCTGCAAAAAAATCATTAATAAATATTGATATTAAGTATATAGCCTATTTGAAAATGAACGATTTCATACGAACAAAAGAAAGACACCCGTCCCACCCAAAGAGGAATAAACTCATTCTGAGACGTATCTAATTCATGAGTATTTCACAATCGGGAGGCAAACTGTGTTCACTGGGTAAACTGAATTGGCGCTTCTATGGACCATAAATATCGGTCGAATATCAGTGAAGAAAAAATTACCCGTTATTATAACTATCTTTCTTGTTGAAACACGTTTTGTCCTGTTTACTGTCTGTTACGCAGACACGCTAAGAGCATACATCATTTTTTACGCATGAGATCTGAGTAACAAATAATGAAATTGTTTTTATCCAATCACATTAAATTACACGGATGTAATAGTTTGCCTTGATCTGCAAAATCAAAATGGCGTTATCAATCTATTGGTGCTTTTACTCAGGCGCGCTCGTACACACACACACACACACACACACACACACACACACACATACACACACACACATACATACACACAAGCGCGCTTGATTTTATTAGATATATTTATAGATTTGGGTGCGTGTATAGATTTATGCTTATATCTTTAATGACCTGAGAGGATCTATCAATTTGTTAAATAATGTATGAATATACGGGGGTCCAACAAGCCATCTTTAAAGTTTATATTTTCTTTATTCTTAGATGCTCATTTTTTATTTTATTTTGAAGCTTGTTCACTCTTCAAAATTGATAGAGTACCGGTTTCAAAACGGAAAAACAATCATATGCATTTTAGCTCTGTTTTTTAATAGTTCGTTGGGCAATTTCACACGTGGCCACACACACACACACACACACACACACAAACACACATATATATATATATATATATGTATATATATATATATATATATATATATATATATATATATATATAAATCACTTACAATGTTTTGGGATACTGTAATGATAAAAAATGATACATATTAAGTAATAGCTGAAGTACTTGTCTACGGCAGTTCGAATATTTAAAGAACAAAGCATTACTTTACCTTGAGTTGGCAGTGTCATTGTTGCTTCATCAGACTAAAGAGCCCAGTCTATTCTTTTATTTTACTCTCAACTTAAAGATTTGTTCCTATATCGTGGATTATCAGCCAGATCTAGCTGGGAACATTGTCTGATGCAACATGCTATTATCAGTTGATGGACAAATACAGAGTTGAAAACAATTTTTTTTCGTGATGTAAGGGTACAAAAAACAGGAAAGTGTACTTTTCGTTCGCTCGTGCATATGCGTGTGTGTGGGGGAGAGAACAAATCATTTCAGGGGTTAAAAGAGTGCATGAGATTTCTAGGAACAACCTCCTATTTTCACTGCACACACACGTGCTGTTTATGACAGTAACTTCAAAATATGTTAGTTGCTTTGGCTTTATCTCAGTGTCAATTCGAACAGGTAACTTTGTTGAATGAATGCTCAGTTTAATAGGATATTCATACAAAAGAGACAATTTGATCAAGTGTTCACTTGTTTTTTTCCTTTAGATTCATACAGTTTCACCGGGTGAGAAATCAAAATTTAATCACGTCTACCTTTGCCTATTGATCACTCTGTAAATGCTATGCAAGTACAATGCATGACTAATAAAGGAACCATGAAACACTTTTGAAATTATGTTCCTTTTTTTAAAAAAATTGGGAAGGGGTGGGAATCGTGAGAGACAGTTCCTAAAACAATTGTTTTTTTTTCGTTTACAGCACTTATATCGAAATAGATCAGTGCTGTTTACGACCGTAAATACAAAATATCATAGTTGTTTTGGCCGTAAAAATAAAAGCACATGTTTTTCCAACTGATAAACAACGAAGTATTCGATACTGTTAAGAAATTTTTCAAAAATTCCCTCATAATGCAGACAGTTTCGTGATGCAACCTCTTCAAGAATTGACTCAAATGTTTCTCAAACATTACATACTGTAAAAGAATGTTTTCAAAATATGTGTCAACTAAAATTACATTGAAAAACGAACACCCTCTAAAACATATTTTGAAGGTATTTTTCAGTCCTAAGATCCCCCCCCCACGTCTACTTTCAAATTAGGTTGGGTTATGTCCTTGGTAGGGGATTCCTATGGTGTGACATTCAAAAACCATATACACGGACCGTTAACGGTAGGAATCTAGCTAACAGTCATGTAAAAAAAGACGTTACTTCCATTTCTGACTCCTCGAAAGTGGATGAAAAGTTTACCTCAACTTCTGACTCAATCGGGTTTTCCCTTCGCCTTTGCCCTTTAAAGGGGGAAGTTCTTCATAACTATTGACCCATTAATTTCCATTTTGCTGACTAAAGTGAGTGATACATTGACTGCATAACGATGAGAGATAATGTCGAAAAGGTTATCATATAATACAGCACAATTTATAATAGTTCTGTCGGATGGTATGTATCGAATTCTTGATACAAATCTGTCGCATTGAAAGAAGCATGTACACTGAGAAAAAACATCATGAGAGTTTGATATGAAGAGGTTATTTGCACCTTTGTAATACCGGTGGCTGTTTGATTCCTGCACTTACAATAGGAGATCATTTCAAATAGGTTCCTATATAATATTACGCAATATATATATATATATATATATATATATATATATATATATATATATATATATATATATATATATATACATAGATAGAAAGAAAAGAACATGGATAGAAAGAAAAGAACAATGAAAACAAATCAACTGCATTTATGCCTGTAAGTTTTGTAATTACCGCTTCAGTAGAAGTAGTTTGTAGAATTTTGATTGAACTTTGATCCTGAGGTCCTTTTTCTTCATCATCGTCATCATCATCAGTCTTTTATCGTCCGTCGTTGGACATGAACCTTCACTGAAATTTGCCAGACCTCTCTATCATGGGCTTCACGGAGCCAATACTTTCTGAACATGTCTAGTTAGTCTTTCTATTTTGTATTCTTCCAGCATCAGTTTCACATGTGATCTCTAGGATTCAATAGTTTGAGTTGTGATGTCTGCCATTCCTGCCACATCAGCACATTGTCACGTGAGTTTCTAGTGAATTCCATGATGTTGTAGGTAGGGTGAGGATATATATATATATATATATATATATATATATATATATATATATATACATATTGTGACACCTCACCAAAAGGTTAAATTCGGAGAATATTTAGATACATACGTAGCGAGTATCTCGAGTAGCAGTTAGTAATCTTTTCAGCGACGGATGGAAGGGAAAAGTTTCATGAGTTTCACTCATTGACGACTGAAATATTTTTGCCTAATTCATTTCTTTTTCAGAATTGGTGTATGTTGATTTAATAGGGATCTTTCTATCTTTGGATTTCTATATATTTTTTTTAATAATTCAAACTGCGTTATAAGTGAATTTCTGTTATATTTATCCATGTTATAACAGGTCTACAGTGTAAATAGAATCAGACACAGTGAGATTTCGAAAAAATTATGTTGTAACAGTAATATATGAATGATATATATATCAAACCGGAATCCTAAGATGATGGATTTGAATTGTAAACAATTTGTAGAGGTAAATGTAGCCAATTAAGCCAACGATAATTGAATTCATTCTGGAATTTTAGAATTGATCAGTCTTAACTCTACTCAGTTTTGAGCCATGAAATCCTTTTTGCTCTTTTCGTCGAAATTCAAAATTGCTCTCCCCCAAATATCCGAATTGCATCCGTGCGTTAGGAATCACTGTAAAGAATTTGTGTCGTCTTTAAATCTGCCATTAGTGAATATTATATCGATAAATTATCAAAAAACCAGTTTTGCCCTTTCAAATCTTTTATCGTCAAGAGAAAGACTGGCCTTCACTACAATGAAATAGCATTTGGAGATCGATCATTGGTTTTCTATTGATGGTTGCCAAAGACAACAATCATCATTCATCATCAGTCTTTTAACGTCCGTTGTTGGACATAGCCTTCCCCTGGATCCGCAGCATTTGTCTATCATGGGCGTCGCAGAGCCAGTATTCCCTGAATTTGTTTAGTTTATCACTCCATCTTGTTTTTTGTTGGCCTCAGTTTCGCATGCAGTCTCTGGGGATCCATGTTATGAGTCGCGATGTCAATCGGTTGTCTTCCATTCTCGTAACATGACCAGCCCGTTGCCATTTTTCTAATTGATTCTATGTTGTTTCTGACCCCTGTTTTCTTCCTGATATATTGTGCTGTCTTTTGGCCTTTCAATGTGAGGTTGAATATGATTCTCTCATGTGCACGTTGCAAGGTTCTTAGTTTATGGGTTTGTCACTTGGTTAAGTTCCATGTTTCAGCTCCATGAGAGACTATTTGGGTATGTATTGGTTGTACACCCTTCTTTTGAGGATTTATCAAATATCATATGTATTAATTATTCAGCTTTTTGTTTTTTTTCTGTTTTCTATGTATTATTTGGCATGAAAACTCACAAAAGATCAGTTGTGGCATAAGTTATGCGGTTGACTCATACGCTGTTTGGTCTGGTCTGTAAATAGTCGATCTTGAACCGACTGGGACCCTTAATTATTGTCAATCTTGATTAATCACCTTGCTCAAAACCGGAAAATATCATGATTGGATATGGCTGATGTTTCTTGACAGGAATCGTATATTTCATAGACCAGATCTAAATAACAATTCTCAACTTGGTTTAGAGCGTGAAACCATCAATATAATATCAATTCCCCGGTCAATAACTCTCATTTAATATCTCCATTGTCTGATACCAGATCTCCCAAGTCTTTTTCATTTTCAAAGTTTACAGAAAAGCATATCCCCGTACGAGCCCATTCTTATGACATTCACACCTCTGTGTATTGCATGCTTATCTAAATTTTCATAAATTCAATTCAGTGACTGTCTCGGGAGCCGGAAGTCCCTCCTTTAAGACAGGCATGAAGATATCCTGCTCATTTTCCCACTAATACTTAATTGGATCAAGCAATTGGGATTTTTGAAGGTGTGAACCTTTCCATATTAAGTGCATTAGCTGACATCAGAGAATCTTTAATTTGAAGGCCTCAATGGCGCGAAACAGACATTCTATTCACGTCTGTGCCCTTGGCCAATAAAGCAGCCCGTTTGTTTTGATCGATCTGGTTGAAGAATGCGTAGCAATCATTTACATCAAATGATCATCCCTGACGCTGGTCTCCCTAGAACCAACACTTCTCTGTCCCGTGAATTTTGAGAATGACAAGTGCATTATGGATTTCAGTTTTACCATTACCATATTCTTCAGTCATTCAGCGTTCTGAATAGCCTTCGTTGTGTAATGTAGTTACCTGAGCGCGCTGGACCAGGCTGCAAGTTTAAACACAATTTTATCGGTTACAAAATGACGATGATTTCGACTATCCAAAAGACAAAAATAAATAAATGAATAATGCCTATCTGGTCAAGAAAAAGAGGCCGATTTAATTTGATGCAATAATAGATAAAAAATGTCTGATAAAACCTGATGTATTTATTGCATGTATTCATTTTTTGCATTGATGGTTTTGTCTTATTTACATGCACACACACAAACACACACACACACACACACACACACACACACACACACACACACATATATATATATATATATATATATATATATATATTGCTGAAAATGGCAAACTCAGTTAGTTTGCGTACAAACATTTGATTATTGTCATCAAGGGTTCTGAAAATCCTTCCGAGGTCGTTCGAAATTGTTTGTTCATCATCGGTCATTATCGAGAAAATGTGATAGCGGTATTTAAAAAATGATTAATATCATTTTACAATTTTATATTTGTAAATTAAGTGTAGTCTTTCCAAGTCGCGTAATAATGAATAAATCTGCCAAAATTTGTAACTGAGAGTGAAGCAATGTACTGACTGTTGTTATATGCATTTGAGAACACCCATGCCGCTGTCGAAAGTTGTTTTGCTTTAATCAGAAGAGCATCTATTATTTAACGTCTTTTCTTCGAGTTGGTATTGAATGACATTCTTGTGTTGTTTTCAAAGGACTGACGAATATTGGCTGTGGGCTTATTTTTCTTTTCTTGTGGGATTTTTCGAAATCTGCTGGTAGATAACGCTCTGGTTGTGGAGGTAACATGCCAATCTGCGTGGGAGGGTTGTGGTAGCATATCTGATATGAGAGACCTTTGTGTTGTTATTGTTGCTGTTGTTGTTGTTGTTGTTGGTGGTGGTGGTGGTGGTGGTGGTGGTGGTGGTGGTGGTGGTGATGATGGTGATGCAATGGATGTGAATCCATACACAACATCGTTCTTGTGTAGGACGTTTCTTTCTGGAGACGTGTTGTTTTTAGGTATGAAATTTTGAATTTTCTATAGCATATGATGAATCCTAATGTTTTTTTTTAGTCAACAGATGAGGTGTATATTCGGATTATGTTGATCATTGCTTTTTCCTCTGGTCTGTTGTTAGGGTGTATTTGGCTGTAAAAAAATAAGTTTATGATACTGTTGTTCTGATCAAGAATATTCTTAGTATTGATTTTGTTAATAATCTTTAAAGTTGATCTAATCTATTCGTCAGCAACATGGTTTGGATATTCGTCGTTAAGCAGGGTTCTTTTAATGTTACTCAAAGTTTCATAGAAAAAGTATCAGAGAAGAGGATATCAGTTTAGCTCGATTTATGAATTGTTTTATTGCAGCTGTCTTATATCTTTATGGGCATTCATTAAGATTATTCAGGAAGACTTGGAGTTAGTCATTTTGATTTTGTATGCTGATGTGATGGTATAGTAGATCTTAGAATCGACATCTGAGAGGTGTGATTTGTTATTAATGTTAAATTCATAAGTGAAGCGGAGAACAGAATTACCTTCATTATTTCTATCTCTTTGCAATTTCTAGTCAATATGAAGATGTCATTGACGTATAATATTTATATGTTGGGATTATTGATATCATTGGAAATTTTATTTTCAAGATTAGCTGTATAGTAACTCAAAAAGAGATCCCATTGCTACACCATCGGTTTGAGTGTATATGTGGCCTTTATGGTCGTAGAATGTAATTTGTTTAATGCATGGGATCAGGAACTTTCGAAGTATATTTGTTTCGATTATTAAAGTAGGTAGGGAAAGATGATTATGAATATTCTGTATTATTATGTCAATGGTTAGTACAGGGGGCATTCGCGAATACGTACTCTACAAAGGAATTTGAACTTTCATTGTTCGGATGTGACCATAATTTCGTATAAAATTTACAGTCTGTGGGAAAACGGTCAAGTAGCATCGATGGATATTTTGGCAAAATTCATGTCTACCTGTATTCGCAACACATTGCATATACTTAACGTAATAATAGAACTCACACCCTCATAATTACTCTGCAATTCTGCTCTTCACCTCCAACAGTGATTCTTGCTCAGAAAAACAGTAAGTGGTGGCATACATAAAATTGCAGTGTCTTGCCGATGAATCAAGAGATAAGAAGGCACGACATGAAAGAAGGCAAGAGAAAGAGCGACAGAAACAGAAAGATGGCACAAGAGCTGGAGTTGCTGAAAAGGCAGGCGAGTAGTTCCTCCCCTAAAAAATCAAAGGGCCCAGTGATGACAAACCTACTTTCATGGTATCACAGTGGATTGTCCAGAGGGTTGGATGTGAGGTCTACCAAACGAGGACCGAGGGGCATGCTGGGTACTTCTTCTGGTCGGATGGATTGCGAGCTTCAAAGAGGAGCCTCCCATGCACGAGAAAAGCTCATAAGAAAGCCCTGCCCCAAGCAGTTGCTGACTTCCATGAACTGATGGAAAATTCCGTCTGCTCTTTTATGTTTTCATTAAAGGTTTGTGAAAGTAACAAAGAAAGTGATTTGCGATTCAGTTGAAGGACTGGGGGCAAAATGGAAAGAAGTATGCCATTCAATAAACTCCGCTGGTGCAAGCAAATGAACACTTACAGGTGACGCTCCAAGAAGCTAAGACGCACAAAGGAGACCTTAAGGAGTCAAAAAGTGGGTGCAGAAATCGTAAGGAATAAGGTTTTGTCGAAGAATCCGTGAAGGGCAGGTCCAATACAGAAATTAATGCGTCGAGTCAACAAGACATCCCTTTGTTACGTTAAATTTGTCAGAGACTTCGAAATAGAAAACCGTTAGACTATCGCGAAAAGGAAAAGAAAAAAAAAACGGAAAATGAACTGTAACTTACTACATAAACCATATAAACTATTATATCTATCTTTATATTTGTCATCTTTCTCTAAATATTTTGTTTCTTTTTGTGGGGGTGTTGCTTTCTGCATTTTGGCGTTGCCTTCATAGCTAAAAACACATCGTAAATTCAATATCGAAATTATCCGACTAGTGTAGTCTTCTTTTTAATCGCCTAAACTAACCAACTCACTTGACGACAATGTCACACGGGAAGTTTTTAACAAATAGCAGCTCCAAAAAATGTTATCAAAGTCTTTGAATGGATCGTTTTTCAACATTATACATTTATACATAAGAGGGTATGTAACATTCTTGCCTATATTCGAGGACTAAAGCATCCTACCCTTCTTCTTTTGAACCCATACACAAAATACAGAGATGAAAAAAAAACAGCTCATTGTTCCCAGGGAGCAAACTCTTTCCTCACATGACTTTCCGAAATATGAGTGCTTCCAAAATTTGGGCATAAATACTTAGTTTATATTTCAGCCCAAATCACAAGCGTATTTCTGTTGACTTCTGTTCAATTTCACCTGTCACACTTTATGCATGCCGATCACACTTGGAAAACAGGAAAAATCAATTTAGCTTTGACTCGTAAGAAAAATTGTCCGGACGACATATGAAACAATGCAATAAAAAAGGGAATAAATAGCACAAAACTCATGAGAATATGAAATAGAAATAAGAAACGGCTGATCACAGCGAAGAAAAATGTCCTTTTTTTATAAAATTCCAATTTCCCAGTTAAGAGGAAAACCGAAAGAAAATGTCTCTTGTTTTGCTGCTTTTTTCTTCTTTCTTTTTTTATCATGTGACCAGTCGTCCGATCCCCACCCCAGAATTCCAAGGCGTCATCATCAGTTGTGGTTGCAAAATCATGTCTAGTGGATTTTTTTCTATTTAGGACTTCTTCCACGCTGTGGACTCTCTTTCCGTGGTAAACGCTTAGGTTCAAAAGTTTTCCGGTTAGGTTTCCCGAATACTGATCACGGGCAGCGGAAAGAGACATTTTCCATAACGAGTTGCACGTGTCAGATGACATGCAAGGGACTTGCTGCAAAAATGCAAGGCTGCATTTCTTCTCCATGGTGATCGGCTGGGGCTTAAATTGAAAAAAAATGCGAGGTAGGAATCTGTGAGAGAAAAACAAATGTGAGAAAAAATTCTCCCACGTGCTTGGAGAGAAAGATAACAAAATGCAGGATTTCATTTCTCTTGATAAACGGTAGTGATACATAGTAGATTTGCGTACAGTGTTGAGTCCGTCCTTTTTTTGAACACATGAAAAAAATTGTTTTAAGTTGTTTGAGATTCACTCGCTGGCTAACGTAGTAATATTTCTCTGTCAGCTACTCTCTATCCAAGAGTTCTGAAATGATTTCAAACTTTTAAAAAATATTCTTTGCTGATTGGGCTAACGCATCCAACCTCTTCCCTAACTTTTCCCCCATGACCTCAACATCACGGTCAGCCAAAATCTGAGCCACTGCCGCTTAGAGTCGCAGTCTGACCTATGTTCTGATTAAGCAAGGTTGACCTCCATCTCTGGTCAAAAGAACTAAAACCAGTCCACCCAAAACGATATGTTTTTTCATCCTTCTTTCTCTAGTGGGAAACGAACACACAAACACACAGAGTGCATACTGCAATTTCACTACACTATTCTATGCCAAACATTTTTCCCTTCTTTATTTCAATAAATGAATCAATGATCGAATTCATTTCTGATGAAATGAGGAAAAGCCAGTCAAGAGCTGTTTGGTTGTTTCCTATACCTTTGATTACGTCCCAAACTTTGATCTCTCGGCTTTTTTCCTGTAGGGCATGGTCCGCCCCAATTATTGAAAATGAAATATAACGCTTATCGACAGAAAAATTACCGCTGGAAAATAGCAATCATGCAGCTGGATTGGAGAGAGAACATTATGGGAATTTAAATTGGAACGTATCGGGCATAATTCCTATGACCCTGCACGAATAAATTCTCAACTAACTCACCAAGACTAGCTAGGTGTAAACCTCAGAGCGAGACGATCAAATAAATTGTTAAGAGTTTTAAACATTCTCATAACATTCCATGGAAAATAGCCCCAACACAGGTCAAAATTATCAGTTTGTAAATGCAATTTTAGCTGTTCAGCAGATAACAATAGCAATTTTATCTGTTCACCAGTTGACAGATGTGAGTTCTCCAGTTCATTAGTTTACTGATACGATTTCACTTTTTTAGCTAATTAAGTGGTATTATAGAATATTCTTACTGAAGACGGATGATTTGGTTTGTATTTACAACATATCAAGTAAGCAAAGAATAAATCCTTTGATTTTACGACTTCTAACATGATTTAAAGCTTTAATTTGATTGTTTGAAAGTAATGGCTCCAGATATTCATAAAAACTCATTTACTTCATGATTAGTACATACACGGTGACAAATCAGCTCGTTCATGATTTACTGACCAAATCCAAAGTCTATACCAGACAAAATCAACCTACTGAATATACAGATCTGGATTCTTTGTTGGGATATCTATAAGAGTTAACATGCAGATCATATTTGCATCCACTCTGAGTGAAAAGTAGTTATTTCGTATTATTTTTTTGGTAACCATCGTGTTTTTGTGGTACTTTCACTATAATTTAGGTCCTTATAGATCTGGTCTGCAAAATACACATCATGTCATAGGAAAAAAAGGTAACATTTTTTTAAGTACTTATTTTTGGGATTCATGATTCAAATGAAAAGTTTCCTCGGGATTACGAATCAGAACACGCTGTAATGACGATTCAGCCGCTGAGCAGGAACCTTAGTTCCCTGTCCGCAGTACGATTTTCGGGAATCATTGTCCAACAACATGTAAAATGTATCAAAACATAATCAAAATTGAAAACTTGAAATTTCCTGGAAGACATGTATTCACAATGAGAATAACCGAAATACTACAAAGCCAGAGTTCCGTAGTACGGGTGCTTGTACGACATGAACATTGAATAATCGTTTTAATTCTTCTTCAAAACTGGCACTTTTTAAAGGTGACGGATGCCGTATTGATTGAGAGCTGAGTATAATTTTTTCCAGGAAAATACTTTTTTATACTGCTTTCGGCTTTTACTGGTAAAACGAATTTTAACCGTTTTTTAACTTTTTTTATTACGTCTTACCTCAAACCGTCAATCTACGACAGTGAGTAAACAGCATGGATCAGTAATAACTTCTGATAAGGTGTGAAGTAACTAATCTCTTATAAGGTGTGAAATTCAATGAGAGCATACAACTATCTCTGACATCAAAGTTGAAATAGTTTTGTATTCCCCACCGATGCCAGTAGACAATTTCTGAGTAAAAGCCAGAATTCGATTCGTTGATCCCCAGATAAGCAGAACCTCCCAAGATGGTTGATCTTATTTTCCTAATTTACTCTTAGATAAGCATTTGCCACACCAAGTCTATTTCTCTTCAGTGATATTATACCGCTTAACAGTTTGAGATCAAATCATCGAATAGTACCTTTACTCAAGGACAAAAATGAAATCCACTTGAGATAAATGAATGAACGTTGAAAGATGGATAAGAATAAGCGAAATCAGATATTCATTCAAAAAGCTGGACGCCATTGTACAGAAAGCACGATTCGAGTTTGAGTGTTTAAGATATTTGTGTATTTCCCACGGGTACCAAGAGTTGTTATTCAAACCCAGATCTTTTTTTTTTCTTTTTTTTTTTTTTTTTTTTGATGGTCGGTCCGTTTCTACATTGTAGCTCGTCGAATGAAAATCATCCTAGCTTCATCTTGTACTAAACTGAGATAGACTCACTAAATACTAGTGGGACTTTTGATTTTCCTATATATTTTACTTTAAAACCTCACCTTAATTCCCTTATTCATGCATTCTTTATTCAGATGGACGAATCAAAATTTTAGTATTATATAGAAAAAATAGACGCCTGATCATTATTATCTAAGTGAGAGCGAACGCAGACCCAATAACTCTTTCACGGAAAGGGAAACCATTTGTAAACTTTGCACAAATATACGGCGTATTTTAGCCCACTGAAATCTTTCAAGGCATCGGGTAAATTTATGAGTTTCATAAAAAGTGGTACAATAAAAAACTGACCATTTAAAAATAATTTTATCGATCTGTATTGTACCTCACAATGTGATAAGACATAATGATCAAAATGAAAACATGAAATAGTATTATTTTGCGACGATGATAAAAGAATTGTTTATTTTTCAGAATGAAGATAGAAAGGCAAAAATCATTTTCACTTATCAGGATTTAATAAAGACAAAGACACGTTGATCAGGTAGGAATTCATAATTTATTGAATAAGTGATGAATACGGAATAAAGGCTTTATTCTTTTATTAAAAAATTATGTTAAAGCAATCACGTTGTAAGAGACACATTTAAAAAAAATAATTTCCAAAAATACACACAAAACATTTTTTTTGCATTTATCAAACTTTTATATAAGGTGATGATGTATTTTCAAAACCATTTCATAATCATTTTAATATGTTAAAGAAAGTTATGATCATTGGTATACCTGGATGAATGATGATAATGATAATAGGTCCCAAATAATATAATAATATAAAAAGATGTAAGTGGCGTGTAATTAGAGCGAAGCACATCGAATAAATGACATAATTATCATTTTTGTCCGTTTTATCACAAGATAGAGATTTGTTTTGCACCGGTATATCTCTGGGAATTTTAAACAATAGCCTTGAAATCAATAAATCAGTGGAATTGATGAATTTGCAGAGCAATTGGAATCATGGCACCGAATGTCACGAATGAAATGTGTAATGCAACTTTTAGATCCACTTGACAAATATTGACTAGGAATTTATGGCACCAAAAAGGTTTCATTGCCTTTATCTCCAACTCTGATTTCTGTGCTGTCTTATAGGGAGAGACGCAGAGTGTCATGTGGTAGTCAGTTCACCTCGTTCTATAGGTGCTGTCGTTTTCGCCATAAGTGCTGACTCCATAATATTTTTTATCTTCCATGATGGTTTCTTTTATAGAAACTAAAGTCAGAGTGAGAGTGGAGATCTTTTGCTGCAAGTTCGCTGAATCAGCAGATGAATTGACGGAAAACTAAGATAAAATGGATACATTACAAAAAAAACAAAACAACAACAACAACAACAACAAATAATAATAATAATAATAATAATAATAATAATAATAATAATAATAATAATAATAATAATAATAATAATAGGTACATAGAACGGCATAAGAATTTGATAAGGAAACCGTGATCCATGAATTGGATCAGGGATAATTGTACTAATATCTTGGAATCATTGGAGGCTGAAGAATCCAACATGCAGCGATGAAAGAGAAAATCAGAAAGAAATGTCTCAGACGAGTGAAGGAGAAGAATAAAACTGAGTGAGGTGCACAAAATGGGTTTTAAGCAATCAACATCTAAGCGTTACCTGTTGTTACATATTCTTTCTGTGTGATAAAATGGAATCTTTAAAAGGTGCAGTGGATAGATAGAAAGATCAAAAAGATTCAATAATGTATAGCATGCATCACTGCAAAAACGATGTAGCGCGTCTGTACATGTCTATGGCAATTGGAAGAGAGGATTGATCGAACCAGATTTCACATAAGACCACAACCATAAGGCTCGAAAGATAGCTAGACGTAACGAATTTTTGGATGATAAAGCTTTTTTTTGCCGGCCTGAATTAACTATAAAGCTACACTCAATAATTAGAGGAAGACCAAAATTCAACCAATATAGGCCTTTTTTTAAATTTTTGTAAAGTTGTTATTGAGCATTTTAATGATTAAATTAAGCAAAATCTGAAGATGTCTGGTGCATTCAGCAGCACTAAGAATGAGTGGACTTTCATTAGGTAAAAAAAAATTTAAGAAATGAGGGAGCGGAAAGAACAGATCAATATCACTGAAATATCTACTAAGGATTTGAATATGAAGAAACAGTTGGGAACTCGCTGTATACAAAGGAAAATTGCTTAATCTGGCTGGAAACCCAGCGAAAGCATATCTTTTCGATATTGATAGTCAGTCGGACAAAAATGAAGGTAAGACTTACCATCGTTATATATAGCGACATTAGCAACTGATTCTGTGTTCGATGCCATTGTTCTATCCTGTATGTATCTATTTAATATTCGACCACAATCAAGGATAAGATAAACATCAATACGAGTAGAGTCAGAATATAAAGGGAAAAAGGACTTGAAAAATCAACTAAGCCAACCGTGGTACTGCCCGCTTTTCTGGTTTTGCAAGGTTTATCCAAGGGCATATCTTTCCATCTGCGTGAAAGATGATGCAGGTATAAAGGGTCAAATGCCTGAACAGGAACAGGCCAATTGAATGAAGTGAATTTTAATCTAGTTATAAGTACATATCTCAGCCGGGCGGAAATTGTGTTTCAGTACTTGAGTAGAGACAAATAATTCTCTGCAAGTCAATCATTTGATAGAAGAATCGATACTGGTAACTGCTCAAAGTAAATAATGCGCTTTTTCAATTTTTAATCTCATGTCGTGTGTAATGTTTACTTATTGTTTCAATGCTGTGTTATGTACACGTGTTTATCCGGGTTGAGGAAACATAGCTATACATTTAACATTTCCTTATATAGATCGGTGAGTGATATGTTGTTATCCCTTAGAACGCCGTTAGCAGCCACGTCTCACACCATCAAGATCAAGATGGAATTCTATTGATGCTGAGCACCGGTCGAGCTCAGAGGTCAATATGATTGAAATCAGTTTTAACCAGCCCGCCAGGCTTTGCTGCGAACTTACAGCACAACTAATCAATCAATAATGAAAATGCATTATGATAATGTGTCCTTAGAAATAAGGCAAAAAACGGCATGTATTCCCTTGTTGGTCCCTAGCAGGTGAGCAGTCGCCATCTTGCAACTGCTTGTAACAAATCCAGTTGGAGTTCCCTTGATGGTCGACAGATGGAACACAGTCGTTACCGAACTACAGAGACAAAGGGTCACTGAAAAACACTTAGTATATGCACAGATCATGAGCCAGATTATGGGATAGGTGCATAATAAAATTAAAAAAAAAAAAAGATACCTGCTGCAGTGGAGGAATTACAATAAAAATGACCCCTCCCCCCAAATGAAATAAACTTTTACCAAGATTTGAATTGAAAAAGAAGACAAAACATAAAACCAGATGCCACAGATACAAAGAACTTTTGGAAAAACATATTAAAATGACAGAGGAGACATAACAAATCACTAGAATGCTAAGATAATACAAAGAAAGAACTCAAGACATAGATGGGGGGGTAGAATATAACAACTCTGAAGAACATCTTCCGAAGAATAGCTAACTGGAAAGCACCACAACCTGATTAGATCCATAGATATTTTTTAATCAAATTTATCAGAGTTCATGACTGACTGATTCACCAAATCCAAAATTTCCTAGATAAAGGCGAGGACATGGGGCAGAACAACCCTACTTTAAAGGAAGAGTGAATAAGGGAATCAGACAAGAAACTATAGACCAAATTTGTGCCCGACACCAACGTAAAATATGTTGACTGAATTGATATGCGAATGAATGTATATTCCCAGGGAAAGAAGAGGAAGATTGCAGAGAAAGGAGCAAAGGACCGTATGATTTTCTTCCTATTGACTAAATATTTCTGAAAGAAGCGTTGAAGAGAGGATATGATGTTGCAATGAGATGGGTTGATTACAAAAGAAACATATGACATGATCCCACATAGCAGGATACCTGAATGTCTCTAGATTAGCAAATCAGCGGGGATATTCGAAGCAAACTCTATAAGGAACTGAAAAATAGCTGCAGGGGAAAATTTAGAGGTAAGCATAAAAAGAGGGATTTTTCAGGGTAACTGTAGCCTCATTGCTCTTTGTATTAATCATGATCCCACAAAATAGAATATTGGAAAATGGCAAAACATACAAATTCTCTTAAGCAGAAGGAAACGTCAACCACCTCATGTACATGAATGACATACGACAGGGAAGGACTGGTAGTGTTGTTCAAAAGGGAACAAAGTAGCAATGCCATTGGATTGGAGTTCCGAATAGAGAAATGCACGCTATTAGTTATGCACAGGACAACAAAAATATTACAGCATTAGCCATACTAATGTGTATTGAAGATATGAATAACTGCTAATCATTGAATGTGATGCCATAAACGAGCAGGAATGAAAAAGACAATAAAAAGAAATTCCTTATGAGAAAAATATTGAAAGGTTAAGGAACAGAAATTTGATAAAAGGGGTGAACACATTGGCAGTCACAATTGTAGGATACACATGACCATTCCTTGGATGGACAAAAGATGGAGTCCAATCAATGGACCGACGATGCACAAGACCTTACACTTCAGAGATGACAGATTGTACATGGGAAGAAAAGAAGGTGATGGAGAACTCATTAGCATAGAAGACTTGTCTAAACGGCAAGAATGAGATCGGAAAGGAGGTAAAATCAAGCAGTGAAGATATGAAAAACAGAAAATGAATTAGAAGGACTCCATGAATAATTCAAAGGTCAGAATAAACATACCACGGACGAAATATAATGGACATGGCTATGCACCTGAAGAGAGATCAGAATCCTCATCTTGGAAGTCATAGAAAATGCATCAAGACAAACTATGCCAAAGCAAATATCAACAGAACCACGAAAAAGGGTGGAAAATGAGGAAAAAGGAACGGTAAACCATTCAGAGAATGTAACAAAACTCAATCTTAAATTCTGAGTGAATAACGCAAATAACAGCCAGCGTCCCATTTTGGATCGATGACAACATTTCATGCGAAAGTAATTAAGATTACAATCATGATAATAGGAGTTAAAGCTTTTCAAAAATCTGAGGAAAGTTTAGTTGAATATTATTCTGCACGAACATTTTCGTAGAATTCATTAGTTCCTGAAAAATACAGATGTTCGCAAAAAATTTTGTATTTACATTTGAAATTATGGGAATAAATTACAAATGCATATTTCATCTCTAAATGTTTCCCGATATTACTTAGACATGCATATCCACACATACACATAAGGACACGCTCACAAACACAAACACACATGTATGCACACACACACACTATCATATACAGAGTTGAATCTATAAACTTGATGACGCGTACAACCCAAACTCCTGAGCATATATATACGCATAAACTCAATGATGCAAGTGCATGCAATTTCACACACACACACACACACACACACACACACATATATATATATATATATATATATATATATATATATATATGTGTGTGTGTGTGTGTGTGTGTTTATGCGTGCATATTGATAAAAATATTTGTATGTAGTGTGTATGTAAATATAAGTATATTCATATGATTCAAGTCGTGGAATATTTGTGATACACATCGCACGTACGGTACTAATACTTTTATGGTGGGTCCAAATGAATTTTCCCGTGGGGTATTTTATCAATTACTTCAGAACTCTAAATTTGGGAAATTATAACTGCTTTATCTCAAGATAACAGAGAAACAAAAATAAAATTTATAAAGTAACTTCTTTGAGCAAAATGCTGCCCCATCCACTTGACTATAAATGAACTTTTCCAAAATATTGTATAGACTAGATTTCACGGATAGTAAACTGATGAGAATGATGCTGTATATTTTGAGCTGATATACACAGTTAAGGAAAGCGTTCATATGGGACATATACAATGCTTTACTTAGTCTTGTATTAAACTACAAGTTGCTTGGAGTATCTGATAAAATGTGTTCAAACACTGCCTCAATGTTTTTTTTTGTTGTTTTTTTAATTCAATCTTCAATTTTGAACTTTAATAAATACATATTTGCAGCCCAAACTATCAAAACTATACACACACACACACACGCACACACACACACACATATGTGTATGAATATATATATATATACACACACACACATACATATACATGTATATATATATATGAGGACCATGTATGTCTCACTCATAGTATCAATAGCAGCCCTCAGTCGACCATGTTGTTGACAGGCAACACCAGCCAACATCACTAGTCAGGTGATTTTCCACCTGATGATTTTTTTCTTTGTACTCTTATTATAACCGTAGGCCAAGGGTTTTAGGAGATTCCCAATGGTCTTATTGCTGCAGTGACTTGAAGAAAGGCGTTATTTGAATACTAGTGCTAAACTTAATATGGTAATTTACTAGTTTTAGCTTAGAAGGCTATAAAACGAGAGCACTTGGTTAATCTGGCGAGCGAATCGGTCTACGAGATGAGCTTACTAATTATCGTGCAATGGTAGTTGCTTTCTAATTGATTACAAAACTTAACTGAGTCTAGAGCCAGGCCACAGTCGTAGAGCACACAATGAGGATCAAATTCGCTACCCATGTATTTGTCTGTAAGATATGCTTGCAAACTGATGTTACGGCCGGTACCCCCAAAAGAAATGTGTACAATAGTGAGAAACTTGTTTCCAAGTAAATTCGCTTGAGTCGTGTGTTCTGTATGCCTCTGCAATGTAGGTTTCTTGCTATCGTCTTCAAATCATTTTTGAAATTATTTTGATCGTGAATGAAATCCAGTCATTGATAATTGTATTTGTTCAGGATCAAATTTTCATGAATTTTCTTGTAGTGTAGCATGCGTTTACTGATCTTTAGAACTAAGGTGGTAGTCGGTATGTATTATGCAAAATGGTTTTCGTTTTAAGGGACTATTTTAGTGAGCGTAAGAAACAGATACTAGACTTTTAACAGGGATTGCCATAAAGCAAAATCTCAGGTAGTCAACAAGGTCCATTAGTATTTTTGTTATTTCAAAAAAGAAATATGATAGGAAACGTTCATCAAAATTATACATTTACGGCCTGCTTTTATTTCTGCACTTGAAAAAATAGTAAATACTTGAATCCTTTTTATAAAAATTAAGATATATAAGACCTACTCTTCTTTTTTTTTTCATTGAAATCATCTTCAATGAGCTTTACTTGGCGGTTCTCATCTCCTTCCCGAGTAACTTGCCACAGGTTGTACTGGGTTACGTGGAAATTGAAAAGATGGAATTCATGTAGTTATTTAACGGAAGAAGGAGTTCCACTCAGTTGTCCCTTTCTTATACTGGTTCCCAACCAAAGCAAGCGAATCATGGCTTATAGGGGACCATGACTAGAAAGCCCAGTCTGCACTCCAGGGTTGGGTTTGTGCATTAGTAAAGAGAGAACACCAACTGTAGCAGCCAGGATCTGGGCTCATTTTGCCATTTTCGGGATATGAGTACAGAACTATCGAACTTGGGTGACCGATTCCATTTTCCGTGCTTGTTACAGGTACACCAGCCTGTGCTTCTTTCAAATTATTTTACTGACATTTAACTGACGCTTTCCACTCCTTTACTTTTTCAGCCTTCTGAAAGCTTGGTTCAGGGGATTCCAGCCTCGGGCAGTACCTCACCATTTTACTGTAAGGTTATTATCAGGAGTAGTTCCAACGCCCCTCTGGCACTGGTAGCACGAGCAAATTGTTTTCTTTACCCACGTACACGTGTGCAGGATCCACAGTAAAGTTAACCTTGAGTCCTTAAACATATACTTTTTCCTCTTGATGTTTCAAATAAAATCTGACGACGAATGATATCTTATAAATTGTTGAATGAAGAAAGTTTGTATTCATGATATCAATAATACATTGTCATCAAGTCAAAGATCTTATTAACCCGTTTCTTTTCTGATTGTTTATGGAACATTGCAACATAAAATATTCATGATAGCGATCACATTGGGTCTAATAAGAATAACTATTGGGAATAAGCCAAGTGACATTGAAAGAGATTTGTCTGATAGGATATTTTTAAATAGTATAATATGTTCATATTAATGTTCATCTACTTCCATTGTTTCATAAAGCAACTTATGTGGATAGAAAAAATGTCACAGAAGCAGACAGTAAAAATACAAAAACCAACATTAGGTGAGAGACCGAAAACATGTGGTTTGCCTCGTGCCAGAGATATTCACGTATTTCTCATTTGGAGACAGTGATCGGTTTTTAAGCCAAGGTAAAGGAAATAATTTGAATACTGATTTTATTTGCAGGCAAATCTGTCCCACTTGAAAATATTTGCGGTAAATAATCTCTTCACACGACTTGTTATCTACCAAACTATAACCAAGTTTAATAGATGAAGAAAACGTCCAGTTGTATGTGAGAGAGGAGATGGAAGAAATATTGTTAGCATTCATGTATAACGCATCTGCTTGCTAGCAATAAGTGGCCAATATAATTTCCTAGTTAGAAATGGACTTTTTTTCATCTTCAACTATTGAAATCAATACTTGTATAAGTTTAGAAGAAAATGCAACCCTCTTCGCCATTGAAAAAAGTGATGAAATTAAAGGTTCAACAGAGGATTATCAACATACCAATAATAATCTGGCGAGACAAATTTGAAATTTGATATTAAAATCCATGACGTTTTCAAGAGGAAAAATACATTTTGTTATGAATTGCGAAAAAAAGCGAACATTTTTATACCGTATCATGACGACTTTGAAAAAAAATCGTGAATTTGTTTCAGTTTAATAGTTGATAGTTTTAAATCGTGAATAGTAAGCATTTTCATCTGCAAAATTTTATCCCTAAATCTAAAACACTCCCTTCATTAGATAATAATATAAAATTAGTATGAGTTAGTATCAGACCATCTATACTGGGGGTCACTAACAACAGACAGCAAGAATCAATTCTGAATATTGATAGATGTCATACGTTTTGATCTAGGCTTTTCCATATTATTTGTTGATTAAGCAGTTTTGTTTTAAAGTATCAAAAGTGGAAGATCCAATGAGGCTTGAGCCCGTTAACAAAATTCACAGATATATTTAGTGCATGTGTGTGTATGTGAGTGTGTGTGTGTTCATGTTATCTGTTGTTGATACACAGGACTCCATACTTCAAAAACTCTATAAATGGAATAATTAATTAGAAAATAAACATTCAGAAAAACATTGTTCATTGGCCTGATGGAATGCAAGAGCAATGAAGCAATTTGACAAATTGTCGGGAGTTTTATTATATATATATATATATATATATATATATATATATATATATATATATATATATATATATATAGTGATAGTAATTTGACAACGTGACAGTGAAATTTTAGAGAAAAGTGTGTTACATCGCAAGAATTTTTATCATAAAGATAATGCTTATAAAACCCTATGCATTTCGCTGGAATTCCTTCGGTGTTTTCAGAAAGATGCCTCTGAATATACCAATGGAATTTACGCAACGCAATCTCCCTACTCTCATTTGGCCTTGCATCAAATTGTAATGTGTGAATATCTAAAACTATGAGACTTTCAAGAAATTCGATTTCCAATCCTGATCCTCCATAGACATAAACTTTAATCTCAATAGAATAGAGAATAACATCAAATACCTGAACCAGCATTGAAACATTTTCTGAAAATATAAAAATAATTACTTCATTTTGAATGGAAACATTTTTGACATTTAATTTTTCTGTCATAATTAACTTACAGTCTAACTACTTTGTAATAAGATTGACCTCGATCTCAAAGTGTGGTTTAATTCAGAATAAGGAAATTACAAACAGAATTATACTTTTTCAAATATTGGACTAACCAAGAAATACGCCCACGAGCATGTACAAGTAAAACGCTTTCGCATTTACCAAAATTAATGAATCAAGTTATCCCCTGACGTAGTATAATGGTCGACAGAATTCGGCCCATGGACCAGATCCTGCCTGCGAAGGAATTTTAACCGGCCTGCGAGCAAATATTGGTATTTGGCTTCGGAACGATTTCCTCAATTTTGGCGACGCAAGCGACAAGTTCTATTTTATTTCAAATGTTCCGCCAACGAGAGACTCTTATTTAATTGAGCGGTTCTGTTAAGCTATGACCTCAACAGGTCGATCAAAGAAGCATCTGATAGGTATTGTTACTCGGATAGCATTTCAACCCAAAATCTTCCATTAATAAAACATTGTGGCTTAGTTTAACGTCCATGTCCAGCAACTGACTTTATATGGCTGATCAGATTAAAAATCTGATGGAACAAGTTACACTGTCACCTCTTTCGTACTTTATTATTATGGGTATGCAAGTGTTTTGCGAGGCATATCTCTGACAAATATGTACAATATTTTCATATGTAGTTTGATTTGATTTAACTGATCCTAGCCTCCGTTTCTTCATGTTACTTCTCGGTTAAAAAAAATTAAAAAATCAACTTATTTTTATAGGATGAGTGAATAGTTCTTGAAAGGTTGACCGATTCACAATGAACGTATAATGTTGAACACGACCTTTTCTATTTTTTCGGCTAATTTGTTTTTGAAAAATGGCTGAAGTCTGCTAATTATTTCCCACTGCTGTCTAACTTATGACTAAAAATATTGAATGTGTATGTTTTGAATTGCCAATGAGTAAAATTGAATCGGCCCATCATTTTTTTTTTCAATTGGCCAGTTTTTTGGTCATCTAATATAGCATGATCTCAAAGGTTAAATAGGGGATTAAATCGGCCAAAATATGGCTGATTGGACATGAACGCCTGATATTTTTTTCTTGGTTTTGTCACTATTCAGCAACATCAAAATCCAATCGGTGGATTCCTGGGGACAAGAATATTGTTTCAAATTATTGGAAAAGCAGCATGTGGCTCAAATTTAGTCACATTATATTAACTCATTTCTTTTTAGAATTCAAATTTCTCGTGCGTCTAATCTATTAGACCTTCAAACTTTCCAGGAATCTGTTTAAGAAAGGAAATATTTGAAGGTTTTATAAGAGGGGGTTCTATCTTTGCTCTTGTTTTACATTCTTGATGGATAGCCATGGCTTTTTTATTTTGTATTACTTTTTCTGTCTGTGTTTTTGTCTGTTTGGCAGTATTTTCTTGAGGAGTCTCAGCCTAAACTGACAATAAAACACTTTTTTTTTATAAGATGGAAAATCGTAAGCGTACCTTAAATCCTAATCCATAGACAAATGCAAAATAAAACATTTGCACAATTTAAATCCGATTTTCACTTTTAACGCGAAGGGGACTAACGCTACAACTGAGCACATGAATTCTCAGTTAAGAGAAAAATTAATTTTCAAGGTTTCAGGAATGGATACACAGGCCTACCTTGGGTAGAAAGCTGGCCTGCATAGATCTGTCCGGTTGTGAGGGCTGGTCAAATGGTTGAATCAGGTGCATGCAAGCGCAACCACCACCCATTATTTGATTCAATGACAATTCAATAAAATATCATTGGCTTTCCAGTGTAATTAGATTGAGAGATTTTTCCCCAGGCAATGCCGGATAGCCCAGCTAGTTATTGATGAAATACCTCGATAGTTTGTTCTTGAGTCGTAGTACTTCAAAGAGTTTATATAAATACTTTATTGTAGTTATATATAATCTATCCATATAAAAGCTAAACATGCAAATTAGTATGTTTACTTTTAGTCGAAAAAGTAGGTTTAGAGGAACCCCCTGGATTTTGTCCGCCATCTGTAGTGTCTATTCTATTATTCTACCAGTTCTACCAGTGGAGTTCATTATGGCACATAAAACAGTGCTGAACCTGGACACTGAAAAGATGGAAAATCGTATAACTTCTAAGGTAAACAACGTATAGGGACAAATGAACATATTTTCCTCATAATTCATAGCTAAGGAGTTAAGGAAGAATCACCAGGATTAACTTTCAAACTCATTTAGTCCCTATTTCAGGACTAAAACGGGAACAATGCGAAAAATGTTAAGAAATCCGTTCATTCGTATATACCAACTGTTAATCCTATAAGGTGTTCTTCTTGCTTCTTGAAGTGATTATTGTATTATTCTGTCAATCAACTGGATCATTTTATCATTATATCACACCAAGTGGTAACCTGAAGCTGGACACGCACACACACACATACACACACACACACACACACACACACAAAATGAGAAAATCACATAACTTTTGGAGTAAACAAATGAACACATATTTTCAAAACTATTCTCACCATAGGGTGCAGATAAATAGCTACTGTTAAAATACAGGCCTATCTACTCACTAATACGGGATAAAAATGGCAAAAAGCGCAGTTCAGATTTGGGATTAACTGTGCAGATCAAGACATTTCACGGTAGAATATATATATATATATATATATATATATATATATATATATATATATATGCGTTAGATTTTTGAAAGTCTATTTGAAATGACATCCTGGGCTAGACAGCGTAAATAGAATAAACAATTAAAGAAAAATGATGTTTACTTATTTATTTGATTAACGCTGCATAGGCCGAGTGATACATTATCATTGTAACAATAGGGTCATTTCAAATATTATTTCAAATGATATAACGAATTCATAGATATTTTGTCGGATTATATATCCATTTATATACATAAGTGTGTTTGTGTGTATAGCTTTCTAATAATGCATCTCGTTATATTTTTTCAAGTCAGTGTGAGACCAAGACTTTATACCTACGAGTCTTAATGGCCACCGTCCCAGAAGGATGCAAGTCCCAGAAGGGATACCCCCAGCATAATAACAGAGCAGTTCTTTATTGGATATAGGAGAAGAATATAGGGGTGGCCTGACTTGTTGAGGCAATCAAAACGACCGTTTTGCCCTAAAATTCACATGGTTTTACCCGATATTCCAGAAATTTAATTCGTTTCGCCCAATTACAGGGAAACAATCCCCCTGTACATGACTCTTGCACCTCTGGCCGAGGATCAATGCTGGGCAGGATATTTGCGTTGGAGAGGTAGCCATATTTCTTTAGAGCAAAAATGAAGACCCTTTACATCTTCGTTATCATAACTGGTCTTGGTATTTTTTTAGTATAATACTTGAAAGAAGGAATCAGCTGGCAAAAGACACGTATAATCATTGCATGGCCTTTGAAAGATACTATCGTGTGAATAGCGGCTTCAAAAAGGAAATTTTTCACATCCTACTTTTTAAAAATGTAAAGAACAAGATCAAGACATTTTTGTAAATGTTGCCCAAGGATTGAGAAGCGAGTAATATTTAGTTTTGTTGTTTCTTTAGACACTGAAATGAGTTCAAAGTGTTTTCAATTGGGATTGATTGGGATTAAATTTAAATCTGAAAATATGCCGGTGCTTGACTTTAATAAGAAACTATAGTCAACATTGTGGGAACTATGCCAACATAGTGAACGTATGTTTTCAATTAGTTTCGTCCTCTGGTTCCAATCAACGATTAGATTTTTACGTTGTGGAGTCGATAAAAAATACATAGGAATTATTTCATCGACCGGACAATTTAGAATTCAAGCACGATTTGTCTATGTTTCATTGACAAAAGAAAAACAGATAGTACTTTGATCTTGACTGAACGGCACAGGAACTGCGTTTCGATCTGGACCCCAAAAGTACGATAGTGCCAAGAATATTCTATCACGTTAATCTGTTTCGCTGACCATTCATTAGTACACAAGAAATGCTGAAGCAAAAACGTTGATGAATTCTGACCTGATATATCTTAAGGGTACGATGCTGGGACCATCATGTCATATCTCAAGGCAATAGAGGTTACTTCAGGGCCGCCAAGGTCGTATTTGTCTCCTATTTGTAACATCCATGATTGATTTTTTTTCTAAGAAATGATAACCGGTATAAGATTAAGCATTTATTTTCCCGTTTGGTTGATTTAAAGTTGCGTTATAGATAGTAAAAATGAAAAAAAAAAACAATATGGCCTTGCACGTTGCACAACATACGAGGCAATGGAATCGCCTCCAGTTCTCGGGCGATCAATTGTGGAACCCAATAATTCTTTGTAGTGATTGCGGGTTTTTACATAGCTTGGATGCTAACCCAATACCCA
>OY735203.1:41635607-41640607 GCA_963457665.1 Thysanoteuthis rhombus | reverse complement strand
TTAACCATCTCGTTCAAGGCAACGAGGCCTGTACTAAAATATTTATTTGATCATGCTAACGTAAAAAGCGAATCGGAACCGATTTAATTGGAATAACCACGCCAGTATATGAAAATATTCTTTAGCATCATTAACTTATGTTCGGAGATGGAGTATTTTAGTTGACCAATTTCTAGGTGTGTGAATTTAGTCAAAGAATAAAATATCTACTCAATTCATTATCAAAGTCAGGCTTAATGTTTTCATACCATTCTTGGTCCTGACTACAATTTTTTGGGGCCATAATTAATACTTTTTCGGAAATGTAACTTTTTTATGGATGATTCTCCTCGAAATAAATTTCGGAAAAGAAGTTTATATTTTGAATTGTTGATATCCATCGACAATTCTTTTCAAATATTAGATTCAACGTTATTTTAGGTGCATAAGTAACTTAATTTCCCACATCATAACAGATCCATCGATCTAAATTTTACTGAAATAAAAAATGAGATTAAAAAGTCTGATTGATATATGTGTGTACATATATATATATATATATATATATATATATATATATATATATATATATATATATATATATATATATATATATATATATATATATATATATGTATATATGTATATATATATATATATATATATATATATATATATATATGTATGTATGTATAAATATATACATATATATACATATATATACATATATATATATATATATATATATATATATATATATATATATATATATATATATATATATATATATATATATATGAATGTATGTATGTATGTATGTATGCGTGCACGCGCCTGCATGTGTATGTGGATTGAGTGGTTGATGTTTGGAAAATGATGTTTCATTTTTGAATATGAAATGAAACCTATTCAGATAAAAATAACAATTCAAAATGCTTGAACGTTATCATCATTATAGAAACGCCTATATCCAACTATAAAAGTAATTCCGTTACTGTTTCCCAGAGAGATCGTTATTTTGGTGAAAAAAAAAAAGAAATCTTTTGTCAACATTTAGTGAAATGAATTCAGGATAAGATCAAATTGTTTGGCTGGAAAATTTTATTGCATGTCCATAACTTGGCACCCCGATATTTTTTCATTTGATCAGATCAAAGAAACAATTCCCAAGGAGCAAAACCTTTGAAAACAGAGGAGAGACCAATTGAGAAATAGTAAAATACTTTGGGCCCAGAATCCGAGCTAATTAAAAAAAAAAGAGGTTTTGATTCACAGTGAGTTCTCATAATCACCAAAATTAATAGCTACTTTTTTTTTTTTTTTTTGATAATTACTCCAATATTCTGTTAAATCTGAACAGGTTTTTATTTCATCTTCACAATATATATATATATATGTGTGTGTGTGTGTGTGTGTGTGTGTGTGTGTGTGTGTGTGTGTGTGCGTGTGTGTGTGTATGCGTGTGTGTGCGCGCGCGCGCATTTGTGTTTGACTGTGTGTAAGTGAGTATATATATATATATATATATATATATATATATATATATATATACATACATACATACATATATATATTTAAGTTGTTGTGTTTTTATATGTACCCAAATGTGCCAGTCTATTTCAAACCAGCAAGAAATGAACTAGAACACATTGTTCAGTCTTTTAACGACGTAATACTTGCTTGGGCTCTGAAGTGTGGCAAAAAAAAGTTAAATGCTTCTAAACTTATCATTCATTCTTCCAATAACTTGACTTAATTGACAAATTTCCGCCCAAACTATTAAGGATACTGTAAAAAATCTCAAATGTTTTTAATTCACTTTTTTGCAAAGCATATAGCTCTATTTCCACTTCATAACTCAAAATGTTGACTTAAACAAAGTTGCTATTCATAATAATGTTATATGAAGGAAATTTGAAAAAAGATGTCTCGGGTTTCTACCTCGTGAAACAAACAAGCTGTAACGTGAAATGCCTGAACTATCAGGAATGATATCCGAAAATCTGGAATTATTTAATCTTAAGTGATACAACACTCTTAGTATCCCTAACTTTGAATACTCACTTAGATAAAGATGCTGTTCATGATATATGAACAAAATTAAATGAACTCGGGCATAAGAAATTCTGCCTCGTGAAATGAACATCTCTTCAAGTTTAAGTTGTAAACAGAAGAAGCTCCTCAACATTGTGTAGAAACTGATCATTTTTAAGATGCACTGTGGTTCAAGGAGGGCTACTTTCACGGGCTCGTAATTCGATCTAATACTCATCAATTTAGAAGACAAGATAGATATACAAGACATTACAAGATTTTGATACGAAACCAAGATGCTTAAAATTTGTTAGAATGAAGTAAGTTGATGTATATTTCTGATAAAAAATGATGTGTTTTTACTTTATAATATGCATCGAAATTCTTCTATTAAATAATATGACCCAAGTTGCACGTATACCAATTTTTGTTTGGACACTGTACGAAGCTAGTGTGGTCAGACACTCAGCTTTACATCGGAGAGTCCGGCTTTTAATCATTCAGTCCTCTGTCCAGTGCCATCATGATCTGCCAACTTGAGCCAGACGTCAATTTGTCCTTTTTGCGGTTTATACATACTTGTTGAAAAAACCCTCCCTCCGGGTGGATATTGCCATCGATACGGAGAGGTAAAATATGGAGCTTATGGTTGTAAACCTGGGGTTGAGAAATTGTACATTTCTCCCGCCGTCGGCTCCAGCTGACAAATTGAATGAAATATATTTTTCAAGTATCAATCAAGACCTGTTTCAACTTATTATTGTATCTGATAATACTTTAATAACAGGGATTTTAATATTGATATAGCAAATACTTAACTTCGTTTGCTTCATGGAAGGAAAAAGTAGTTGAAAATTGGCCGAATAGATGATTTCTTCCGTAGACAATGCATTTTTCCCAGTTTTTTCTTACGTTGATTGTAATCTTAACTGAACACTAAAAACAAAATTGAACTGCTAAATAAAATAAGGAAAAATAATTACAACTAGCCTAAATTTTGTTTAAAAATTTCTATTGAGTAACCTAAAATATTTGAATTTAAACCCCCACCTTATGTACAGATGCATAGAAAAGGATCCTCTCGAAGTATATGAAGCTTTTTTTACTCTTAATACCCTTGTATATGGATAAATCTAGGGCTATGTATATATGAAAGTTGTAGTTGGAACACGAATTTAACGTAATCAGTGTAACGTCACGAAGACAAAACCAATAGGATTATTGGTAGAGATTCTACAAACAAAATTGAATCCCCACCGAAATAAATGCAGCAAATATTTTTTTTTTTAAGCTAATGGTAATTTGCTTATTTTAGTTCTGTAAACAACAAAAATACGATAAGATAATGAGTCTTCCGTAACTTAAATATAAAATGCTACATTTTATTGAGCTCTTAAAATGCGTTTGGGGCTAAAAGACATTCTTGGGACACCCCAGAAAAATATAGCCTATGACGATTGAAACAACTAATGCCGACAACCGTTGTTTTGGGGTAAAATGTAGTTGTCAGGGAAATACTTCGTAACAGAGAGTTGAGCAAAGAGTTGCTGATGATCTGCAGGGTAGAGTCATGTTGCACGAGGGGTCAGTCTAAAACAGTGGTTCCCAACCACTTTATAACCAAAAATCTCAGACTTACTTAGATTGATTTACCCACGGTTCCCGAGGAAGATTGAGAACTTTTGGCCCGGAGTGTCATTTTTCTTGGGTGGGGGGAATCTTCATTTTATACTTAGCCTAAGTTACTAGAGTGACTCCTTCCAGCATTTCGAATATTCAAAGTTTGTTAAATGCGCTGCAGCATGCAACACTTTCTGAATCAATTTCACAAAAGATAATTGCGCTTCAGATTTAAAAGATTCTTATTTTCCTTGCGATTACTAGTTCAAAGCTCCTTAACAGATGATTCAACTTTGTTCTATTCAAATGATTTTATAGCATACTATAACATTTTGAGGAAATGATTTTTATCAAGTAAAATGAGACAGAATAATCAAATCTATATTGATGTCTTATTAGAGTTTTGTTCTCCTATGTGAATGGAGATTAAATGATTCGTTGCTTTTTCCCGATTGTACCAACCACTGTTGCTAATTATATTTGCTCCCTTATTGATTCTTAACCGTCTTATATTCAACTGTTGTCAACTCATTTTACCGAACTCAAGCGGGGATGGCAATTACTTAAAACGACTAAAATTCATCGGGGGAAAGCTCAACGTCATTATGGACGAATAATAAAACAGATAAAACCTCGTTTAATTTCATTCGAATGACGTATCACTTGATATTTTGAAAACAAAGCTTCATTCCAAAGGAAAACTCCCTGGCCTTACTACAAATTGATTTTTGATTTTGGTCAAATAATTTAGTTATTTTAATTTTTTGCTAAACACTTGATGGCTTTCATTTCTTTATTCAAAAGACAGATTTCATTGAAAACTTGTGATTTACCTCCAATCAACGTCCCCCAACAAAAAAAAAAACTTAAAGAATGTCTTGAAACCCAATTAGCTTAACTTTGCACAACACAAGGTCGAATAGCGGAAAATAGGACTATGAAAATCACTCTTGATCGATCTTACTAGAGTGTGGGACGTCCTTTGTTCAATCAACATAATACCAACAACTAGAGCTAGCACAAAAGTGGTGAATATACCACATACCAAACAAGTCAGTTATTTACGAAACTCTTACTTGCACAGTTGAGTGGTCTCCAGTGAAGATCGAACTCACAACGCAGGCGAAATGGTCTTGAAGATCCTTGCATGGGAGCCTAAATAGTCTGAGATCTGGTAAGTTTCTTACTCAAGCTCTTAAATTATTTGAAAAAGGTCATATTGATAGGAATATGCCATAGTTTTCATTTTAGAGGTTTGATAGGAACCCAATCTTTCCTATGTGGAATGCACTTAGAAATCTACAGGCAAAAAATGAATCAGTAATTCTTTTAGACTGAAAAACCTAATCAGAAATACAAATTTGTAT
>OY735203.1:41608107-41630607 GCA_963457665.1 Thysanoteuthis rhombus | reverse complement strand
ATATATATATATATATATATATATATATATATATATATATAGATAGATAGATAGATAGATAGATAGATAGATAGATAGTACAAAAAAGAGGGATATTGATAGCAAGGTAAGACTAAACATAATCATGTATCTATTTATATCTCTCTTTATCTAAATGTTTACCTATATACATTGAATTTTTTAAAAATCTGCCAAATTTGTATAGCTTATTTATGCACAGACTTACGCTTGCATCTATATGCATGCACATATACACGTATAATTATTAGAAAAGAACATTTTTGATCAGTCAATGTCAAAGTTTAAATGACTAAGACGCTAAAACCAACTACGATCATTGTCTTCTCGAGAATTGTTTCCCGGGATAAAATGAAAAGCGAAGCCAGCGAGATTACAATATTAGTTATTTTTCTGTCCCCCATGTCTTTCTTGATGTACTGTTAATCAAGACCGGAAACGACCGTATCAATGATATTACCTGAAACCTGTAAGATGCAATACAGTACTACTAACACCAAAATATTCATAACTTTTTACTGGCTAATCATCATTATTCCTACTGAATGGATGTTACAACCGTTCAAAGAGGATAAATCTTTTCAAATAATTCATCTTTTGGTTTTACTAAAAAGAACGTGCCTGTGTATAAGGTACCAACTTTTAATCAGAACTCACGAAATTTGGCCATGATCTACAATTAAAAGGTGGTCTGACGTCACAGAATAATGTTTCAAAGTGATGTGGCTATTCACTAAACCTAGTGAGAAACGGTTTCAGTGAATGGATAGGTTTACCAAGTTTAGATTAGGGCCGCAGCCTGAAATACCCAGTGAAGATTGTCCCTGTTTGCGTGACCAGCTGGCATACAAACGTTTGCTGTTTGGGGCTCTTCATAAAATTTATTGGTCACAAAAAATGACCAGGTATACAGCAAGTGCAAAATGAATTCGATACATTTGAAAAAGTCACTATCTATATTTATCTTGAAAATTGACAGAACTCAACCAAAGATTGAACAATTAAAAAAATTTGAACATTAAAAAATGTTGGGTTTTTTTTTTTGGTTTTTGTTGTTTAGTCAAACATATTTGGCCTAAATCTATTTCCTTCGTTTCTTCAAAACGATCCAGAAATTAAAAGAGGGTAAAACCAATGGAAAATCACCTAGACTTTGAAAGGACAGTTTGATTTATTAAATAGCAGAAGTTCCCAGCATTAACCAGATTTATAAGTAGCTAGAATAAATGCAATCATATAAATTCAATACATTTTGTATCGATTGCTCTAAAAAGAATGCTGACATTACAACTTGGTCTGGGAATATTGAATCTCTGAAAATTGTTGGTTCCAAACAATTCAAAAATATTCACATTTCACTTTTTATGCAATCGTAAAATAATGAACATAATCAACAAACGTAGGAACCGAGATGAAAAAAATATTTTTCACAATTTTTTCGAACTTTTCGTCGGAAATGTCCCCTTAAAAAATACGCTACTAATTCATATAGTTGCAATAAGTGAATCATTTTAATCAAACACTTCCTGTCAATGTCAATTAACACTTTGCATATTTTATTTGCCATAGTAAAAAAAAAGGTTTCCTTCTTAAGGATGCTATGGATTGAAAATTAGCAAAAACATCAACATTAACAAAAATATTCCAGAAAAGAGGGAAAAACTGAAATATTCAGAAAAATACACCTGAAAATACTAAGAGGATATTTTAGAATGATAATATTGAAAGAAAAATATAAAGTCGAAGCATGAAATAATAATGAACGTACGTACATACAGACGGGCGTACATAAAGATGTAAGGATATTATATGCGGATTTCAGTATTTTTATTTTCACTTGTCTTTTCCATTTTTCTCTAGCTTTCTCAACTATTACCGTTCCCCTATCACATCCTTTTTCCCAACCTCCTCCATCGCTTCAACCAATCACTTCCCGCTTAATATTAGTATGGATGTTTTTCAGTCAGAAATCGTTACTGATTTCTGCTCAGAGAAAGCCGAAAATCGAGCAGATACTCCACTCTTATTCTTGAAAAGCGTAGCGATGGTACATTCTAATCTCATCTGTGAGTCTATAGAATTGTCTAAGAATTCACTTATCAAGTTAGTACATGTTAAAGTCAGGAGTAGCTTCCCTTAGAACAAAATTATTCACTGAATTTCATCTCAATAGCTCCCCTTCGACCGAAAAGTCTCAACCCAAAAGTGTTACCTCAGTAGCTCTATTGAAAACGTGATATATGCAAAAAGTGAGAATTTAGTATAGTTGAAATAAAAATCATTTTATCCACTCACATAAACGGACAGAAATAGTCAAATAATGTATAACCTATGCTTCGAAAGGATAAGCCCTCAAGCCAAATTTCAGTTTTGTTGTTGGAAATCCTACAACTTTCCATATAGATATATGCAGTGGATTATGGTTAACAGGTCCGCACCAGGACCAACGATTTTTGACCCAATAATCGGCTGGTTCGATCAACCGAACAGTATACATAGTTTTCTATGAATAAATATACATAGAAATCTTGTTTGAAGCCGTAAATGTTGTAAGGGGGCTGGGTTAATTGAATCAACCATAACATAACACGGTATATTTTTAGTTATGATTGTTTAACTCGAGTTACGAGCAAAAAATGATTGCAATATATTTTTGAAGTTGAACAATGGCCACCATTAATGGAGCATTTTAGCAACGATTGTGTACGTTTAGATCGATTCTTACAAAGTATCTTATGGTAGATTCTAATAATCTAATCCTATTATGTGGAATACTCTTTCTCTCTGTCTCTGTCCCTATCTTTCTTTCTCTCTCTCTCTCTCTTCCTTTCTCTCTATATATATACAGAGTTGATATATATATATATATATATATATAGAGAGAGAGAGAGAGAGAGAGATAGAGAGAGAGAGGGGGAGGGAGACAGAGACAGAGAGAAACAGAGAGAGAGAGAGAGGGAGAGAGAAATCATTAACAAGTGAAATATATTTCAAATACTATCCTTTGGAACAGCAGTTCAATATTAACTAGGAAAGTACAAACAGTGATTCCCGCCATAAATGATGGTTGGCAAAATATTCGTTCCACCATTCCTTTTGCGATTGAGATGTTCAACTCCTAAGTGTCAACGTGATATTAATGAAAAATATTTCACATTTTATCCCAAACTTTATGGTTTCTTAACAAAAATATAAGCAAATATTCAAAGGGGATCCACTCGATGTTTTCGAATTGATGCAGTCATTTTGAATAAAAAGTACAAACAAAAAACACCATTGATTTGTATTATTGTGTATATGAGGCTGAACTGAAAATACTCGGATTTTTAAGTTAATTCCCGATCACATATTTGGAAATAAATTGTGTGTCATTCGGAACTTGCTCCCTAAAATTGTTGCACACATTGAAAAAATCATTTTTCCGACCCCCTGTGAGCAAACGGAGCACAATTTTCGTAGGAACGCGTTCAATTTTCAGATTTTCTGTTAGCCTTAGCTTGCATGAACTCCAATACAAGTCATTGCTTCAATGGTCTGACGACAATCTTCATTGATTATGCAGTGAACATTTGGGCCCATCGTGGATGGTTTTCAAGAGATATTTCATGATTCAAGAAACACGAAAACTACTCGTTCAACTGTATTTTACCCGAAGCATCTCCTGTAAAAGCTGCTTTTAGCATTAAAGCGGCTTAAGCAGTGGTTTTGTCCAAAAGAAAATTATACTCCAAGCGCATATTCTGTTTTTCCCACCATCCATTGCAAACAGAGCCGAAGATGTTTGCAACCATAAGGAAAAAAAAAACCTCAGGAAACAGATTGGTTCATCTAGAACTATGCATCGTGCCAAACTTGCTCAGAATGGTGTTGACTTATGGTACTTGTGCAATTACGTCCAGTTTAGGTGCCAAAATCCGTTTTTATGGGTTGAAATACCATTATTATATATCTGAAAACGAAGTCATTACCTTTCCTTTCTACCAAACATCCAACAGTAAAAAGGATGTTATAATTAATGTATGGCTATTTTCAATGTTTTCCCAATTAATTATATATAAAGTTTCCTTTTCATTAGATATTTCTTAGTTATCCCTTAAAAATATCACAACTAACGAAATATTTTGAAAATGAATCAGTCCTTAAAATGAAAGTAATCGAGAGTAAGGTTTGCATCTTATGAATAAAAAAACAAGGTATTTAAATTAAGTTCTACAGGCATTTAATTAAATAAAACATTCATATTGTTGTTTGAGAAAAATTCAAACCTCACTCACCGTTACTAGCTGGGCATTTAACAGCTATTGATTTGTGTCAAATCTTTAGTTTGGCAAGTAAGTTACCACTGCACACTATAACTTTTTTTTACCATTACTACTGTGGTGAGTTAGTTGTTCACTTAAGACCAATGCATGTATCTTTGTGGCCTAAATTAAACCCTAAACCTTGAGTCGAAGCTGCACTGAGAGCTCCACATTTGGGTCTTGTGCCATACTTACCTAAAACCTAGCGAATATCAATAATAACTTGAAGTTTAGGCCTTAAAAAGGGTATTCAAATGGAGTTTTACGGGTGTTTAATCACATAAAACATTGCGTTGTCATTTATGAGTCGGCAAAATTAGAATCGAAGTTTGTCATGACTGAATCTAAAAAAAGGAAAGAATTGATACGAAACAGATGACTTTTAACATTTTCTCAAGGAATCTTTTCTTTTTCTCTATTTTTCATTGTCAAAACATTTGCCAAATGGGTTAAACAGTCATTTATGAAAAAATGGATGGCCACATATCCCATAGCTGAGATAGCAACAAATTTCCCATTGTTGCTAGATATCGGTGTTCGAACCCAGATCGAAAGTTATGACTTCGGATATTGATTTTCCAGGCAGGTAAAACAGCCCAATAATGATCAAGGCAATCTATTACTCCTTTTCTAGTGACCTTTTCTTTGAAGTTACCGTATGAATGATATGATTTTAATAGTCAAACTTTCCTGTTTCATGGCAGAAAGCAGGTTTCGGTGGTGGCAAAACCTAGATTTTTTTGGAATAGGAGTAATTGATTGTTTTAAATGATAAAAGGTAATAAAACCATATTCTTCCGACATTTACTATGACTTCAAAAATTTATCAGAAGTTAACGGAACAAGATGAATAGAAAATGAAAAGAGGGAGCATGCTGTTATGAATTCTTTATTCAATCAACCCTGACTGACCAAAAGCCACAATATTCGGCAATCTTGAGCATCACCCACCTAATTTATCTGACAAAGTTCGTCACTGGTTAACTTCGATGGTCAAAGGGGATTTGGTATGTAATAATGAATTCTTTCGACATCATCCTTTGATAAATTCAGATAGTGTAAAAAAGGACCAAATGTCACCGGATGCAAAAGTAGTATTTTTTGGCTGAGGTTTTTGGAGAATAGTCGATGACTTATAATCTTTTCCTAAAACCAGCATCAAAAACTCATCCTGCATTTGTAGAGGCCTTCACCTGATTATATAGTAATCATTTTGACTAATTATCCCATAATTACACTTGAAAATCAGTTGAGTGAGCCAGAGCGTCTTCGATGCCGAGAATTACGGCATAATCAGAGATGTATCAGAGTTGGTATTTAGAATTCATTATCTTCAAAGCCAGCAAAAATCATTTTTTTTTTCAAATTTGGTTTGAAGTATTCATTTAATTAAAAGTAGGTAAACATATGAGTTCCCAAAACAACACCAAAAATGATTTCCAATGTATGATAACTTAGTCAACGGAAAGAGTGTTAAGCTGCAAAAATATATACCTAAATGATGATGAATGGATGAAGATTTAGAAACAGAATTACAGGAATGCAAGTAAAATCAAGTATTTCAAGTCAATTGGTGCGAAAAAATGATTGATTTTGTTGATGTCTCACCTTCAACGAGCGTTGTTAGGTTTATGTGCATCAAATCTTGTTTCAGACCAAATTGCAAAAGATTGATAGCATCCATTGAGAAAGAGAAGAAACAGAGAGAGGGGAAGAGAGAGGGAAAAAGGACTATGAGAGCCAAATTCACTTTCTTTCAAATCAAATCAAAAAGGTTGAAATCTTTTTGGTACTTAAATGGCAGAGTAGAAGAACAAAGAAGCAGTTTGCTGATTTCAAGCGAAAAAGAAGCAGGAAGGAGATTGAGAGTGAACGTTACCCGGCCTATGAGAATGAAATTCCCTTTCTTCTAGACCAAATTAGGAAAGGTTGAAAGTATTCATATTTTCTGCTTCTGATGATTATCAGCAATTAGTTCTGTTATGAAACTATTCGTTTCTGTAATTACTGTGATATAAATATTTTTGACTTGTCATTAACTAAAAATAACTGAAAATCTATTTATTACCTAATGGAAATTCAGAAGTCATAAAGACAGTTTGCCAATTAGATTAAATCAGATTAGTAACTGACATGAAATTAGTTTTGTCAGTGGGGTAAAATTATATTTTCGAAAGAAAAAAAGTGATGAAATTGAGATTTTTACTGATGTGAAATTAGGTTTATGATTGAAGAGAAATTTGCATTGTTGTTAGAGTGAACTTGTATATTGGCTGTATTGAAATTGAGATTTTTGCTGCCGTGAAATTTGGTTTGTGATTGAAGGGAAATTGACATTGTTGCTAGTGTCAACTTGCAATTGTGGCTGTATTGAAATGGAGATTTTTATTTGGTTCGTGATTGAAGAGAAATTGGCATTGTTGCTAGTGTGAACTTGCATTTGTGGCTGTAATAGAAATGAGATTTTACTGATTCAAAGTTAGGTTTGTGACTTATGTCAATTTGATTTCACGGAGATGAAGAGAATTTATGTTTGTGCCTGATTTCAAATTCAGATCGTTACAATGCGAAACTAGATTTGTTATCTATCAGATTAACAGTTTAATAAAAAGAAAAATCTTAGGAGTGCAGAATTGTTTCTCACATACCCCACAATACGATAAAGCTTACATTTTATTCCAGACGAAGTAGTGAGCTTTGAACAAGAGGTTATTTTTCGTTGAAATTGTTTTGATTTGCTTTTCTGGTAATGATTCTATAACAACAACTTCTCGTTGTACAGCTGGAAACGGTTTATTCTATGAGCCAACCCTATGTTTTTCGTCCTGGTAAAATTGAAATTGAATTAGTTATTTGCATGAATATAAGCAAACTTTTCGTTGAGCCATGTGATACTTGCGTAAGAATCACGGAATTGTCAACTCAAGTATTTTTTAAGTTTATACAGAATGGTTTCTCAGCAAGATCATTTTTGAATGTAAAACAATTTCGTAGGAGAGGATCTTTTCATACAACAAAAAAAAAAAAATTCATACAAACAAATGACTGCAGTTGGAAAGCATTGCTCGGTAGTAGAAAAAATCTGGACATCTAGCATCATCCATGGGATCTAAAACATATGCTAAAATCTTTTTAGATATTTCTTTAACTGGCAAGAAAGAAAGAGACGTTACGACAGCCGTTGATTTTAAAGATATTCACAAGCTTGAATTAATCTGGTGCAAGGCCAAAGATAAAGGAGCCCAGTTAAAAACATGGCCAAAAATGAGGGAGCCTAGTTAAGATCGTACTTACGACGGGATGGTAATGGTCTGCAAAATTAGCTTGTATGCCATTGCTGCACGTGCGAGACGCCTGATTAATCATGTCTTGGGCCACAAATGTGGGTCACTCAGTGAACATCAAACTCTCTACACAATAATAATGCTTCACTTGGAGCTTCATTCATTGACTTGATACATTCTTTGCATTCTATCGAGAATTCTATCAAAATACAAGCAATTGATTACACTGCTCTGAAATTAGTTGAGAACCGGTCAGCTTTAGGGATCAAATCTTTTATTTAACAGGCATCCTATATTATCAGTTGGTGCTACTGCCGTTGTCGCTAATAATTATTGATTTTTCATTAAGTTTTGAACAAGTACCAAAACCAAATTTATGAAGGAAAAAATGCTTAACAGTAGAAGTAATTTATTGGGGGAGAATACCGTCATTCGATTGGCTATTCAAATGTGGTTCTGGAGCGACATGGGTTTGTTTATGCATATGCGTGTGTGCGAATGTGCGTGTATCATACAGAGAAAACAAACAGGGGACTTGAAAGAAATTCTAAGTCCCCTTTCAACATCAGTTTTAGCGCGCTGGTTTTCTTTCATTAAAAAAAGCAAAAGAGCCATGATTGTTATGCATTCTTTATTGCTTTAGTTTCAAGAGGATTACGTGTAGATGTACTTCATGTCCGTCCTGCGTACATGTTATTTCAAAGACTTGCTTCTATCGATCTCTTGCTTAATCGCAGAATCCACTGATTAGCAGTATACAATCGATTTCTCAATGGTCAGCTTGCTTTGCATTTCATGGTTTGCTGGTTACTCAATACTTCTGGGCATTCAATAAGCTAAGAGATTTTCAATGTTAGGATATTCATGGCTGAGAAAAAGAGAACGAGTACCGCAGACCACAATCAGTATCGTGACTACAATCCCCGGTGAGTGCCATCCACTGTTGCTTTGTACTGTATTGAAGTACATATTGAATAACTAAGGTGAGTCGATGTTAAGCAATGGTACATAACCAAGTACATCAGACGATTACTAGTTATGAATTCGATCCCCCCCTGGCTACTCCACACTTGTGGCTCTCTGACATACTAAGCTCAGCTTAGCACGGAATCCTGAAGCGTGGAACGTCCATGGAGAATAGAACTATCTTAGTAGTAATCATCTGTGAGACTAGCCGCCAACCATTGCTCATTAGGGAGGCACCCATACCTAACTTACAACGGCATGAAGCTGCGAGTGTGGAACATCTGGTGAGTATTGGCTTCATTAACTATAATGAACAAGAGTACCTTGTTAAACTAAACTGAACAGCGAATTTCAACGTATACTTCTCTCAGCTTAGAAAATTCAGAGGAATATTAGGAATATTGATAGTCTATACGTGACTATTTCAGCTATTACTACAAAACAAACTGAGACTGGAGAAAGATAGAAAGATTGTGTTGAGTCATTCATTCAAGTTTGAAACGTCAATTTGATTTGAAAATCATCCTTCGAATAAGTGTTTTTTGTCTGTTTGTTTTTTTTACTTGGGTTTGAAAAGTGGCCATTGGGACAAGCGGGAAATAAACAGCTAAACCACGAGACAAGAATGATGATTATATCATTTAATCAATTATTCTCATCTGACAGTTTGTTTAACAAGAGTTTCCCAACCAGGGCTGATATCGACCTTTTTTGGATTAAAAATCATTTCGGGTAGAAGGCCAACATTTCTCTATGGAAAATAAACTTTTAAACTTGGTTGGTATTTTGCAAAATAGATGAATTTCCCAAATCCTAGAACCTTCTTTTCTTTCGTGCATTTAACTTTTAATGCTGATTGTGTTACTCATGCCCTCAAAAATTTTTGATTTATTTTCTCTTTAAGTGATGGAAGTTAATTGCCCTTCTGTGTGGAGTTAACTTAACAGATATCTTATTCAAAGTAATTCAATTTTCTTTTTATTGCTATTTCTTCCATCCAAACTTCCTTTGTTTTGTTTTTTCACAACTTCCAAATCGCCATTCAACATGTGAGAGCTGCTTCACTGATTAGACTACGAAGTCCAATGATGCTAATTCAAAGTTTATTCTTTATTTTCAATCAGCTATGCATTCTAACGATTGTAGAATGGAGATTTAGAAATTGTGATGAAAAAACATAGAAATTAAGATGAAATACACGAAAAAATTAAAAATAATCGACCATGTTTCTTCAAAGAAATTTGAATATTGTAAAGTCTACTTCTTCTAACCATACAAAACAGCGACGTATTGATGTTTGAAAAAGTAAAGAATATGATTATAAAGCTCACTTTTGATGACTCTCTATACTTTGCTAATCTCTAGGCTCCCAGTCGTAAGCATGTATATATGTACACTAAAATACACACCAATGGGTGGGCTTGCACAGAAATATATTAAGCTACTCACCCCAACATAACATTCCTTTGGAAGTTTGCTTTGTTTGACACGATGTGAGTGAATAGCCAGAATCTCATAAAAAATTGGACCACTCCAAGTATCATATTCCGTCGCCTGGTACCAACCACGCAGAGACAATTAGTTGCTTGGAAGAAAATTGCTTTGATCAAATCTTACTGGATTTTATCCATTTATTCCAGCATTTATTTTTTCCAAACGCTTTCTGTAACTTAGCTGGACCGACGACATATCTATCAAAGCAAATGACGCTTTGATTGCAGTTAAGATTTTCTTGAGGTAAGCTTAGTCTTAGTATGGGGTATCTTGTGAGAAAAAACTCATCATAGTAGTTTGGATTTGTGAGAATAACTTTACAGCCTTTTCCCGACAACAATAAGTACATGCATACGTATAAGATGGGTTATTTAAATAGCTTAACCTGAGTCTTGTACAAAGCTATGATTACTGGGAACCGAGTGAGAATTGGACACTGCAGATATAATGGTTTGTGAGACCAACTCGCTAACCATTGTATAACAGCGACGACCCCTCAATATTTATCAAACTTACCTTATTCTGGAACAAGGCCACAGGTAGAGGGCACCATATGTGTTTTTTTTTTCGCTTAGCTTGCTAATTACTGCTCTGAAACGTAACATCTATGTTTGTATGTACGTATGTATGTATATTTCGCTTCTCTTTAATTTCCTTTTAAAACATTTCCGTGTTCGAAGAATTACGAGAGGTGCAGGGAAATAATGTATTTTCCTAAATACATATTTTAATGAGAAACTTTACCTACCATGAATATCGCAATGCGGTCTTCATGGACCAGCTTTTGAAAGTCAGGAATCGTTTTCATAAAAGATATCACCAGGGTAATGCTTTTATACATGCACTCAATTGAGTCATATGGTATATTGGGTTCAATGTTCTCTTCGATTTTACAATTGCCATTGAAAATGTCCTCGTGATGTTGTACCAGCTGCCTTATAGGATACAGCGAGAACCGAACGTCTTTCTTGGAGTTGAGCAAATTCCAGTAAATGTCAGACAAAAGTGGATACTTGTCGACTGGCATTGTGATCTGTTTATATTCATTTTCTATTATGGGTTCGTTCGGCACCGTCATCTCCTTTTCCATGTCAGAGAAGATGCTGGCTGACGTCGTGGAGGTCGATGAGGTTGACGAATGGTTCGATTGATTCGAGTATGAACCTGATGGAGACAGTGCCAACGTTTGGGAGGATTTCAGTTTTTTTTCGTGTGCTTGGCTGAGACGTTGTCTTCTCTTGGCCAGTTGCTCATCATCTGTTGAATGGCATAGAAAGAAAAAGAACAAATGACGGTAGAGAACGCATTGGATTCTTAAAATAAATCATTCATGGAACAAAATAAAGGTATAAAAAGATCAAGAGTTTTAACCTCTACGACAAACAAAATTCGAATAGGGATTAATAACCATAAATTGAACGGTGAAATCGTGTTACTTCTATAAAACCATACTTGAACAGCACCATCAAGTATTATGTTACACTTGATTTGTGTTTCTTTGATTTTTTTATTCATAGGATTATGATGAGTATGCGGGTGTACGTATTGCAGGACTCTATACTTATTTCTTTTATTCACTACATTTGATATGTCGTTCATTTTACACCACGGGAACTGATCCAAAAAGTGGAATATCTACTAATGCTGCTCAAGCTGCTGATAACACCATAAAAGCATTTGGAGAGAACACTTTTATAATGTGAACCGTTGATCGTTGGTCAAATAGATGTAGGTCTGAGAAAACTGACACCCATTATAAACTTCAGGGAGAAGCCGAAACCCAATCATTTTGATTTAAAATAAACAAAATGTTATTTCTTTGAATAGGCCATATTTTGAATAAATGTTTTCTAGGTTTTGTCATTTATAGCACCTTCCCTCTTACTGGAGAAAATTGCAATTTATTTGTAACAACCTAATACTAAGCTCAGCACAATCTTCCGAAAGACGAGAAGTTAAGAAGACCTGCAGACGATTGAAGTCACCATACAGTAGTGATGTCTATTTTACAAACCCTTACCTCGAGGCTTATATGGCTGGACTATTTATAAATCTAGTTTAGTGTTGCAAAACCCTACTGGAGGGTCACAGTGAGGATGAACCCACAAGACAGTCATAGTAAACTAGTAAACTAACTGTCCATTGTTGTAAAACTATCAATGATTAGAAATGCATTGCTCTATCATCAAAGTCATTGTTATAAACTACATTATTCACGTTCTTCATGATTTTTTCATTTCAATTATTTCAGAGTGTTTAAGGCCGACTGATTTTTAAACAGTGACCATTTGATATCATTATCTGTGTTTATAATAAACAGTTCCCTCGTCATATAAGTTTATCACGGCATCAGTTCAATAAAATACGGCCTTTGATGTTAACGCACCAATGTATTAAGAGGAGTATTTGCAAGTGCAAATGATTTTCAGCATCAGCAGTAGGGTGTAGGATATTTACAATGCGCACTTCTGTAGATCTGGTTGACCATTCTCGCTTTTATAAGGGAGAGAGGACAAGACAACGATAAAAGACAAAGTTTACTTATTTGTAACCATCTAGGTCTAATAAGTGAAAAGCTCTCTTCTCCATATCGTCTGACCACCCACAAAACGTGGCTGTAACGTCCAACAAAAGAATGCTTAGCAAGCATTCAACACACTCTTTCTGTTCGCTGATACCTATGAGAAACATATTCCTTGATCAGAGTACCTCAACCCTTTTTAGTCAAACGACGTTGGTGAGTATATATATATATATATATATATATATATATATATATATATATATATATATATAAAATTTTAATGTCTAATGTCCGACCTTTAGATTAAGTGTGATTCTGAACTTGTACCTGTCATACATAGTCTTTTTTGTGTCTAGATGTTTCATTCTCGATTATTCTTTAACCTCGACAAACATTTCTTCTCTCAGCATTCCATCTTTACTTAATATGAAATATCAAATACCAACAGCAACGTTTAATAGAAAACGATCAGCAACAGACGAAAAAATGTCATCGGATAAAAAATGTTAGATCCCAGGTGAACATGTTTTTACATTGATATTTAAAACCTTACTAATGTGTTCAATATAAGGATTTTCTTTGCCTGTCCTTAAGCGAGTTGAAACTGTAATGAAAGTCTTCAAACCATGATTCTAACTTCAGTGGGGAATAGATTTTCAGTTCATATATGATAGAGAAGTAGTTGATGTCAAACAGAGATACAAGTCCTGCACAAAATTGGTGATCTATTTGGAATCCCGATCCTTGATTCTTGAATCAATTGTCCTGCAGTCCAAACACAGAATAGCTGTGTATTTAATTCTTCTGCAATATTCTTGACCTCAGAATATCAGTCATCTCTAATCGTAGCATGCATCACTTTCAGCTGCAACAGTAGTGCAAACAAATATCCAATATTCATGCATATTGAACATACACTAGAATAAGATTATTATCTTAATCTTACGTACCAATAAAGTAACCAAGATGATCCCTAGAAGAAAAGAAAGTTTCACTCGTAATTAACTTACCCGAATCGTTTAATCACTCTTTAAATCTCTGACAGAGCAGTAACCAATTCTTAAATTCACTTTCCTCTACTTGACTGAACGAGAAATTTTCTTCACAAGATTAAATTCATCGAAGAAATATCAAAAGTCTTTTATATCTCCTCCATTATTACGTCTACCATCTGACTGGCGATCAAAGAACAAATTATAATGACCCGTAGAGCTTTGTATCCGTGCCTTAATTATCAATGACTTCTAGCTTAGATAAGACTGATGTCCACTGTTGTTGGATGCATAAAACCCAGTGAGCTGAGGCCAGATTCTAGCAGGCTTACATTAAATAAAGTGCCCGCGTGTGCGCACGCAAAGTCCATCTTCGGCTTTATAGTTTGAGACAAGCCGAGGAACGTCCTTACAAAAACTTCCAACTCAGGATTCCTTTTTATTTAGTTTGACAGAACAGACAAAGCATTGGCGTGTTTACGAAGATCTTTTAGCTCCGTTGAAATTTACTAATTGCTGACTTGTTCATGCTAATTTTATTCCTTCACTGGATACAATCCATCATTCGAAAAGTAGCTCAATCAGGGCGATCCACTTGTAAACACAGGTTCCAGATCTATTCAGTACAATAATTTGCCATTTTATCCATTGAAGAGAGTGGGGGTGAGTACAACCTGGTCGTCGATTTTATAACACTGGATTAGCCTCTCAATTCTACACGATTGCTTTGAAAGTGACAATTCTTTTAACAATTTTCTTAAAGCTTTAAGATTTACATGAGCTCTACGTGAACCTTGGCAAAAATTGAAAGTGGATAGGTTCCGGATTTTACATTTAATCCGTGTCTCTTTTTCTAACTTGCAACTACTGTTATGTTTCGTTAAATGATAGTTCTGAGTTGAGAGAAAATGTTTTTGTTCAAAGATTCAGAAAATTTGGCATAACCTTTCAACAGATTTAACTAAATGCGAAGATGTTTTACATTATCTCTTCTGGCTCTTGAATAGAGTTTCACAATGTCAACTAAACTTTGCTTGGTCCAGCACAAAGCTGAATTGTGGATAACATTGGCATAAAGACAGGGTGGCGCCAATCTACCAAGTAGAGAGAGTCTGTCTCTGCCTAATCAGCATTTAGAATCTTGGGTTCCACCTAGTCTCGAACACTGATTACTTGTAATGGTGGATGATATAAAACTAACTCCCATTCAACAGATTCCAATGAAAGTATATTTCACTTTTCGAAACTCTGATTTTTGCTTTTACGGTGAAAGGCAAAAAGCGTAAATAGCGTGTCTTTTGCAGAGTCCCATTGTAAAGGCAATGTACATCTTTTACCTTTCTCCGATACATTCCCGTTTCTTGTGCCTCCCATCAACCAACCAACAATGACTCAGCCAAACATGCCATTTCTTAGGGTCTTGGAACTCTTGGAATTTTTCCTACTTATGTTTATGATTATTGCTTCCCCCTTCTACGTAGTTTTGGCTAACAAATTAGCTTAGCTTAATGTCACACAATATATTTGAGGTGCCTTGTCAGGACCGAACTCACAACAATAGTAATGGTCTACCAGCTTAGTTTGCTTATCATTGTCGCTAAGTAAGGAACCAATTGCCATTTACAAAGTTTAGTTAAAACTGTCACTGGACTACACTTAGGGAGACCAAATGACAGTTGACCAACATAGTAATACGTTTATGAGAGACTAGTATACATACTATTGCTCTATCATCAGGTAGCTGCATATCTGTTTTCTTATTTATCTTACTTTCTCAGGCGAGCATGAGTTTTGGGGGGTTTTTGAATGTTTTTCTTTTGCTATTACTTTTGTGAAGGAAAGCAATAATCTCTTCTGTTTGCTTATTACTTTTGTATGTGTTCAGTGTAAGACCCAAAGGTTAGACGTTATTCCAATATATATATATATATATATATATATATATATATATATATATATATATATATATATATATATATATATATATACACACACATATATGTGTGTGTGTGTGTGTGTGTGTGTGTGTGTGTGTGTGTGTGTGTGTGTGTAAATAGGATCTTCCATCAATACACAAATCAGCAGAGAATGTCACTTTTCGTAATATTCTGATAATGTTGAAAAGCAACAAAATATCGACGACATTCTACCCATTCTTGTTTTCCAATCAAATATTGATCACCTGCAAGAATGTTATTCCGAATTACTTTCGTTGTTTATGGTTTTAAATTGTCTGCTGGGTTGAGGTTTTGTAGATTGTAAGATTTCCTTCGTTCTGAACTTGGGACAATTCGTAATATAATTTATCCTGTGTCATTCACAACATTTATAAGGTTTCTCTGTAATAAAGAATAAGGCCTTCCCGTATAGAAAGTCAATAAAACAATGATTGCCGAGAAACTAGTTGCCACGTTTCAGGCGCTACAGTTTCACTCGTTTCATGATTTTCATTTTTATCATGATCGATAATATTCTTTTTTTTATATTCTCTGATCAAATTACAAAGTCTGATATTGTATTTGTTGTTTGGATACGTCTCGAAGGCTGTTATTATCTGCCAGCATCGGATACATTGTTCAAGACATACGCGAGGGGTGATTTTTCCTACTCGCTAACAGCTGATTCAACATTCGTCAATAACTTCACAGCTAGGCCAGGGTCTTTAAAGTCATCATCATGAACATGCAGATGTAAGCTCTCTTGGGATATATTTGGATAAAACTGTCATAAAACTCTTCACTGTTAAAGTTTACATGGACAGAGCAACAAAGGCATTAGGTTGTTACGTATAAAATGCTTCTTATACATCATAGGAATTAATGTTTAAAGTGGAAGAGTTACTTTTGTAATCACATTGTTTCAGAGATTTAATGTAAATGAAGAAATCATTTATCAGAAGATGTTTATGAACTCTTGATACGAATATGGTGTCTACCTGAGAAGTTTTAAGTACGATTTAAAATAAGGACATAATGCTGACCTAACTGCTGAAAAGTCAACGAAAATAATTTGCAGTGAACACAGTTACAGTGTAAACCGTTCAACCTTTATCTAATAGATTGAGGTCTAGAAATATGGATACACATAATATTCTCTTTACATCTTTTCTGTGACGAATAATTATTGGCAGCAGTGGCCAAAAATCCACGAGCAACGGTTCGATCAACTATATCACGATATCTCAAGGCAATAGGAAAGATTAAAAAGTGGGAAAAAATGATCCTACATTATCTGAAAAAGATGATCATTGGTGATCCCAGACTTCATATCTATCAGTCGACTGTCTACGTTTAGAGAAGTTGGAAAATTTTGCAGCATGCACCATATTCACCTGATATTCTTCCAAAAGATGATCATCTTTTCAGCCATTTTGAACTTCGTATTTGTATTGAATTTTTTTATGATAGGTAAGCCATGATTTTTGCGTTTATAGCATTTCTGATCACTAGACTTGAAGAATTGCGTAGATATCGTATATTAGACTAAAACATCATTTGGAAATGGTTATTGCTTCATAGGAGTTATATTTTGATTATCATCTTTCATCTTACTATGCACAAAACGTAATTTTGAATGTAATATTGCAATCACCTTTTGTCAATACATTATTGAAAAAAAGTTTGCTAATAGATTCAAAGAATTACATAAATAAAAAAAAACATGCCTCTAAAATACAACACTTATCACTTCTGTAGTAATTAAGTATACCAACAATCAGTTTTTTTTGGGGGGGGGTGCATGGACCACATGATGAACAGGGACGCATCCTAATAAAATCATGTTGACAAAACATAGCAAAATAACCAAATATCAAATACTTACTGAGTATCCACCCTTTTTTCATCCCAATGTCAAAGCATCGTTTTAAACGGCAGCTGGCACAGAATTTTCGTGTGTGAGGATCCATTCGACACTTGCCCTCAAACGTGCAATTAAATACCTGGAAACAAATAACAAACTCACCATTGTTAAGCAATTCCATCAATAGTTTTTCCAAGACATTTTCAAATTTTATTTATTGGACTAATGTACACCAGTCGATACACCGATTATTTAAGTAGGCCAGCACAAATTACCTTCATTTGTTGATCATTGGATATGTTCGTGTCTTATTCCTCACTATATCTTTTTGGTGTATAAGTTATTATCACCTGTCTTTGTAAAGATAAAAGTGCACCATGCATATATATTTCGATTTCGGTAGGCCAAAATGTAGAACCCTGCTGGAAAGCAATACTACACTAAATTCACAACTTGACCGGTTGTCTCACTAGCTCATCCAAATATTGACGGATTGTACGAAGCGAAAACATCCGTTGTAATATAAACTCTATCACCATCACATTTAAAAATACTGCTGACTTCCCTATTGTAATGGAAGTGAATATCTAATTCAGAATAATACTATCTTGAGATCAAATTTGCTGGGACTTGTGATTATAATTCATCCGGCGTGCAAAAAATCTTTCGTGATATTTGGAGAAAAAAACACATACTGAGAACGAAAATGGAACATTATTCACTGGAAGGAAGCCAACTAAAAGAGTGGAATCGTTTAAAATCATGTCATATGTTATCTTCGTTGGTTGAAGCGATCCAAATTATGTATGATGAATAAATTTTATTCCGGTAATATTTTGAACACTTACAGGTATTCACGAAACTTTGCTCAGTCTGCCAGAAGGCAATAAATGCAGTGTGCTTATAGAGGATAAAATAACGAGACGATAGTAATAGTTCGATTGACGAGTCCTGTAAAGAGTTAGTTGCTGCGATAACAGGAAAACCTCTAGAGAATTTGGTCTTTACATGTCTAGACTAGTTTTTACTTGCCTTTTTGTGTCAATCTTCTCTTTGATTCGGAACAACATATCCGATTCTACAGTTCTCTCAAAAGTCGTTTTTTTTTCACAACCAAGGAAGGGCAGGTTCCTCCCATTTGGTCCACTAACAATTTGAACTGTTGGTTTTCTTCCAACATAACCAGACGCAACCCAGCGATTGAAACATCTGTCGACCAGTAGAAGTCCATAGAAAGTTCTTTCTGCTGATTTTCAAGTCATTATGTGCTCAGTTGCATTTTCATTACAGACAACTCCAGTGATACTTTCGAATCCTGTGCCTTCCCTTCAGAGTATGCATATCTTTCCCCAAGTGAACTAGCCTGTCATCGGCAAGACACAATTCATGATGGCCTGAATTTGGATATCGATTGGTGTGGTATGGTACATTGATCTCAATATCACTTTTAATGCGTCACTCCACAGTTTCGATGGTCATCTGTTTTTGTGATTCTTTTCCCTCTTCATTTGTGTTGAAATCAGTATCTATGTTGCCTTTTCCCACATTGTCGTAATGTCTAAGAATCCCTCCCTTCCAGCTAAATGATCATTTTCTTCGTTCTATTGTTTCAATTTCCCCTTGCATTACTGATTCCTGAATGGTATGGAATCAGCATTTGGCAGAAATTTCTTTGATTTTCATCTAAAAAGTGGGAAATTGTAAACTGTTCCTTATTTGTAATCATCTACTATAATTTAAATATTCTGATTGCATTCTTAAACCCCAGGAACACAATCACTTATCTAAAATTGATGATATAAAGGTGATGAGCATTTTGATTATTTGGCTGTCAGCTCGAAAACTATACCTTTCCAGCGACCAGAATATTGTATGTTTTTGATAATTAAGTGCACCTGATAGAACGAAAACCTGAATCCTTTTGCGGCAATTTTTGGCGTCAACGAGTTTCTTTTTTTCATAAATGGATCCGACTATATCAGCTTTCAAAAAGACAACTCTGATCAGATCGCTTCGGAATTGAAAAAAAGATTTTGAAAAAGAATTTTCCCCTACAAATATGAACTCTCGCTCATGAAACTGACGTATTGCAGACTAATTTAAAATTTATAATTATTTTGCCTTGAAACTCCATGTAATGAAATTCGCTAATGGGAAATACTCAACCATATCCGCTACTTGTTGGGCTGCTTTTATTTTTCTGATCACTGCAACCACACAGATATGTAGGAAAGGCATGAGCATTCATTCTTTTTTAATTTTTATGCAAGGAAATCATTTTAAGTAGTTGTGGAGAAATATAATGAGCAAATATCTAGTAAAGAAGCAAATACACCCGTTTCTGAAGACAATTAAGATATAGATGGAACAAGGAAGGCCTGAATTGGCAACATGATAACCCACGACTGATTAACACAATTGCAAATAATATGAATTAAACAGATACAATACTACATACGTATGATAAGAGCGGATTATCAGATATACTATCATCAGCCCCTCTCCTTTCCTATCCTCTTGTTAATGTACCTAACTTTCTCTTATTCCCTATCCCTTCTCACCGTGTCTTTCAAACTTATATTATCAGTAGCAGCCATCAGTCTAGCCTGTTAATGAACACTTATGATAACCTTCAGCGAAGTGACGGGTCATGGACTATTAAAAAAATGAATGGATAAATCTGAATGAGGAAGAAAAAATTTCTAACCTTTTTTTTGAGGGCATTCCTTCTGAAGAAAGCTTTACAGGATTCGCAGGTGATGGCATCGAAGTTATACCCGAGGGCAACATCATTACAAACACGGCAGATCAGTTTGGTTCCATCTTTCGGTTTGGGCCGCCTCTTCTGCTCCTTCTTCACATGTCTGTCGTTCTAGGGGCAAGGAAAGCAATAACACATTAATATAACGTCAAATAATTATCTGGCAAATGTCACACATACCATCAATTAGAATGCGCTTACCGTAGCTGAATGCTTTGCAAAAGGAAGCTCATTTCGTAGTGAAATGAGTTTGACCTTCATAGCGTGTTTGCCACTTGTGCCAGATTATGCTGGGCTCATCAGGTAACTATTGTAATCTGCTTCTTGGAAGATTAAATTGCATATTTGCCACCAACGTCAGTAACTGTTGTTAGAGTTCAGGTAATATCAAAGATGTTCGGGTGATCATTTTAAAGACATGCTTTTCTTTGACGATTAGTGCAACACAATCTTTTCACCTTTGTCCCCTCTCAACTTCGACTTGTGCTGAGCTGACTTTAGTGAATCCTATGGAAATACATCCATGACTTGTTAACAGATGAAGTAGTTGTATGTATAATGAGACAATTCAAATACCTGCCGTGGCGTGATTGTTAACGAGCTCGTTTCAAAGAATTCGGCCATTGGGTACCAAAATGGTGTAGTCCTTGTGTGAGCTACACTTGATTGATAATAACATACATATCTGGAGCGGAATATGCGCAAGATAACCACGGATAATTTTACTACTGTTCGATTCTCACTGGGTGCCCAATATTAGCAGTCTTGGACCAGGTTAAAATAGATTAGTAAATTCTTATACAAATATCATTTGAATCCATTGATAAAGATATTTGATTCGTCTTGAACAGTGGTTACTGATACTGATAGGGAATTGGCAAACTGACACACTAATCACAACAGACCAAAACAAATACGAACCTTAAATTTTGCAAAACGCAAACCGCGTACTCTTCAATCAATATTTGCAAGCATAATTATTTAATTACACACATGCGCGCAAAAGCACACACACAATATATATATATATATATATATGTGTGTGTGTGTGTGTGTGTGTGTGAGTGTTTGTGTGTGTTTGTTTGTGTGTGTGTGTGTGTGTTGAATGTTACGCTGTGTGTATGGTATGAACGGATGTATAGAAGAATAAGAACCAATAAGAATTGCAGTTATAGAAAATAGGAGAAATATGGCGATCGATATTAGGATCAGAAAAAATAATTGACAGAGAAAAATCTGATACATTTCATATATTTACCATTACTAAGCTGACCATACGCAAATGAGCAAAGGCGTTTTCCCTTTTTCAACAAAATCAATAACGTTTATCGAGCTAACCTTCTGTTTTCACCACTTGCATGTGCACTGCCTCATGTCTTATCTCAAGTGATTTCCGATTCGGGGCTTTCTTAGTCGATTAGTAAGGGTTGCTTTTTTTTTTTTAGAAATAAAAGCCTATACTAGAATGAACACATATTTTGTGACCATCTAAAAGTGATGTAAACGCGAATCGCCTCTCGAAGGATTTTGAATCAAAATAGAGGGTGATAACTTTTTTGCGAGTGAGAGAAAGGAAGAGAATTTAAGCTTTCAAAACAATGTTTTGAGTTTTATGTACTCAACACAATATCGTGTTGCTCTATGAACACAACTCAATATCTCGTTGTTCCATGTACACAACACGATATCTCCTTGCTATATGTACATAACACAGGATCACGTTGCCATATGTACATGATACAATATCTCATTGCTATATGTATACAATAGTTTATCTCCAAAGGTTTTCAATAAATAATAGGGAAATTTTGCAGGATGGTCCAAGAGGGAATAGGGGTTATATTTTAGTGTAGATCTGGGAAAATGTCCCATGATGACCATCAGCAAAATAGGTACCTATTACACAGCACAATATCAAAGAATTCTCAGTCAGTTTTAGCGAGATTTTGTGGAAGGTTAGGCAATGGGCTATAAAGCAGTGTTCAATTTTCCTGTGGGGAAGCGGATATACGGATTTCCCATGGTCACTTCCTCTGCATCGTAGCTGTATATACACACCACAATACCTCCAAAAGTTCACAACTTAGGAAAGTTAGTTGGGTTAGTTGGTGATGGGCGAGCGGAAGAACGTTCACATTTTTGGGCGGATCCTGACATTTTTATAGTCACCTCCCCTGCATCTTATCTATTGGTACACAGATGCTTTCTCCAAAACCTTCCGACGGATTTCAGTGAAAGTTTGTGGAAGGATGGACAATGAGCAAAGGAAGGGGTGTTTACATACTGAGTGCATCAAATAATTTTTTCCCTGTTACCTTCTAAGTATTTTGGTTAAAATCAACTACATAGAAGGAATCCT
>OY735203.1:41575607-41603107 GCA_963457665.1 Thysanoteuthis rhombus | reverse complement strand
CTCTCATGCGCAAGGTGTATAATTCTCAGTTTATGGGTCTGTCTCTTGGTTAGGGTCCATGTTTCAGTGACTATCGGGAGAATGCATTGGTTGTATTTTTTTTTAGGATCATTAGTATCGTTTTGTTTTTGATGACTGAGCTTGCTCTGCCAAAGGCTTGCCATCCTAGAGTGATTCGTCGCTTGATCTCTCTTTTTGTTGGTTTCAATGAGATTCGTTGTCTTATGTAGATGCAATGGTCTACTTTCCCCAGTTCTGTATCTTCAATTTTGACAGTTATGTCCTTATTCTCCATGTGGTACTTGCACATGACTTTCGTTTTACTGAAATTCATGTGTAGGCCAACTTTTATAGTTTCCTCCAACAGTGACCATCTAAACCAAACCCTAAACCAAAAACCCTCAACAAGAGAACAACATTATACATCAGCACCTACAACGTCAGAACACTCTCTACAGACTCTCACCGGACCCATCAAATCAAATGGGACATCATCAGTTTTAGTGAAATGTGAAGGCCAGAACTAATGAAACTAAAAGGCATCTCCTCTACAACTATAGGAGAGAGAAAGTGAAACAAAGTTGAGTAGGCTTCCTCATCAATGAAGACAACGTGGTATGTTTATATTTCAGACCACATAGCCAACGTCACCATACAACTCACAAAGAGGTACAAGCTAAATGTCATCTGAGTCTATGCTACCACTTTGCAATCATTCAAAGAAGAAATGAACAACTTATATGCTGACTTGAATCCCTATTACAAGATACCACAGCAAATAAACACTCACAATCATGAGAGCAATAGATAAATCTAAACAATTTCTTGATTCAGCTTTTTGTCTTAATTGAAGAATTACATTCAATGACAAAGGTTCCTTTTTTCCTTTCTCCCCTCTCTCTGTCTATCTCTTCTTCCCTTCTCTCTTTCTCTCTCTATATATATTGTTGGAACATTTCACTATGAAAGTTGAAGAAAAAAGGCAAGGACTTTTGAAAAGTTATCCCTCTCCTATCATTTTTTTTGTAGAACCATAGTGGCTAATTAAGCGATATCTCAAAGTGATTCCTTGATAAAAAAAAAATTGTTGTTAATTCTACGTTACTAGTTATTGAGGTTATTACAAATGGACATAAGGATGGTGGACTAATCGTTAAACTTGGCTTAAAAGCAAAAGAAACCCATCATAGGCGCTCTTCAAGTCAGCTTCAGAATTTTCGTTTTACCTGTGCTCGAATATTAACCATTCGTGTCGGTGTTGAATACACGATTATTTCAGCTGACAAAGGGGCCAAATACCACCGAATATGCAAAAATATGGCTGTACCGATTGACTTTCTCGTCAGCTGATCCGTCTATGAGTTTGATCATCACTGAGTTTTGTCATTCAAAGTTGAACTTGGTGCCTGAGCATTGAGCAATGTCTAGCGACTCAGTCTTGCAGACTATTACTACTTTAATGAAATTGATCCTTACTGACTGCTCCATACGTATGGCCTTGTGCCAGACTATGCTAAGCTTAATAAATTCCCATATGTCAGAATCTATGTTTTTGTATCAGTATTGTATAGTATCATCCTGTACTTTCACATTTGTTCATTGAATTATTCACTCTCACAGACTTTTACAAACATTTCATAGGCGCCTGTGTTCAGTTTTCGAATACAGTATGGAGAATGCTAATTCTGAAAGCAGGAAGACCCACTGAACTATTATTGGTGCAATACAATCTTCCTACCTTGTGCCAAACTAAGCCAAGCTTCGTAAATATAAAGGCTTGCTTCACAGCTGGGGTAGTTGTGTATTTTTCTACTAGAGTCATTATCGGAAAGCCGATGGTTTCAAGGCAAGTTGACCTACTTTGTTTACAAGCAAAACACCATCTTTTTAACTGCCAAATATCCTCTGTTGGTCGAGTGTCTGAATAAGTTAAACTCACTAAATACATGTAGGAGTTGTGAAATTGATTGAAGTTTATTGAAAGTAATAATTTGTTTCAATGTAGATCATTCTACAATTGGGCACGGTGAGGATCAGACCCACTACAAGAGTAATGTCCAGTGAGATTGGCTAGCTAATAATTGCTCCACGATAAAGTACCCCAATAAAGTGGTGTTTTTACTGTTTTTACAGGAAACTTGAGGAGAGATCCTGTTAAATTAATGGAAAAATTAAATTACTGTCTGAAATAATTTAGGAATCATTCTGAGCAGGTATAGCTTAGTATGAGGACATGTGTCTAACGTTTTGTGGTCAGGCTTTTTCGGAGCATAACGGTTTTGATCTGCTTTAAAGTCGGATTTAATTTTTTGTGTGTGTGTGTGTGTGTGTGAAATGTATTGGAATAGCGTGACTGATGGATGGCTGTAGGTACAAAATTATTTTACACTAAATTGTTGGCTCAACAACTCTATCATAGTTCGTGATGGGAAAACATTTTTTCCCCTCTGGAGGTATGATAACAATTTAGCAAAGCAAGTTAAAAGTTATCCAATATTTTGAATATCTCAAGAACCGCTCCAGCAGCTTCAACATAACTTGGCAATATATATATATATATATATATATATATATATATATATATATATATATATATATATATATATATATATATATATATATTTATATGGATAGACATTCTTCCGTGGGGTGATTTAGTCGGCGGTGAGACGCCATTGAGTGAGTTTGTCATCGTCGTATTCACATTGTCTGAGTGAGTCATTCTTCTTATCTCCTGCAGGTATGGCACAGTAGGTATCATGGATTTTATAAGCACTCGGAATTTACGTTGGTAACATAAGTTAGCAATAATTTTTTCTTATCTAAAATTGTAAAAATGGACGGATTCAGTCGTATTTTTGAAAACGTTTTTTATCAAAAACAAATGGCAGCAGGCGGGTATTGTTCTGTCAACTTGTCAGTCAAAAAGAGATGCCCGGGGTAAAAGTGTCTCCGGTAGATTATTTTCTTTGTGAAAGACTTACATAGAGATACAGTGTGTCATTTTAGTGCAGAATAATAACACTGGATAAATGTTGTGATTCTACACATTTTAATCTATTGTTGGACTTTCCCATGCCAAGGTAAGAACATTCTATATTGCAACGTCATTCAATTGTTAGACTTTCCCATACCAAGGTAAATACATTCTATATTGCAACGTTTGATATTATGGCCGGCACAGATTCTCCTCACTCCATTAAGAAGAATCAATTCCTACCTCTAAGAAGGGGCGAGACCAATAACTAGATTCAACCCCGGAAGGTCACGAAACTCAACCAGTGAACAACAATAAAAAAGATCAGCTGTCCGCAAGAAACAGAAATCCAGACAAACCCCCAGATTCGACACGAGGAGTCTACAAAACAGATAATAACCAGCAAACAAACTCAGATCATCAGAAAGTTGATCAGTTACATACAAGAAGCAAACACCCAGACCAACAAAACCGAAAGAAGGGCTCGGGCACAAAGGGCTTTGTAAGTTCATCTTCTTCTATATTTGATCTGCACGTTTTTGTTGTCACATCCTTGCAATTCCAGTGATTTGGGACTGGGACTAAAATCATGTTAGGCAAGAATTGTTCTTTGTCAAAAGTGTAAGGAAAGAACTGCAATTTCGAAAAGTGATGGTCAGGGTAAGACTCTGGTAGAGATTGTCGACATTTCAATGCTTACAATAAATTTGAGAAATCGGGGCCTTCGAAAAAGAATTTTGTATAACTGTTAGTCTGATGGTTACAGAAAATCCTTAAACTGTTGAACATCTACAAAGATTTAAATGGCCGAAAAAGGGCGGTATGACCGGGGAAGTTCGAAAAAAATTCGTGGAAAATTTTGGTATGGGTTTGAATGACCACTGTATAGCCGGGAGGATGAATAAAGAAAACCAATGATCGGAGAATGTCAGAAAGTGCCAGGATGATCGGAAGAATGATCAGGGAAGGCTAGAAAAATTAATTGAAAATGTTCATGGAGGTTTGAATGACCCGGGAGGTCGGGTTGATCTTTGTTGATGATTGACTCAACGGACAAAGTGTAGTAATAAGACAAAGAAATTGTGTAAAAATAAGAGGGCAGTAAATAGATAAATCAATTAAAGTATAAGAATAGTGATTAAAGAACCAAAGATTGAGTAAAAGGTACTACCTTTAAAGGCAGTTTTCAAAATAGTTAAGATACGTTTGTGGGTTGTGTTAGGAGAATGAGCTTACAAATACATTTGTTGAGATCTATCTGATGTAATTTTGAAGACAATTTGAACCCAACATTCTGTTTAAGTATACAGAGTAATCATATCTATATACATGAAATAATGATTCAAGGATATTTTTTTAGTGTTTTAGTTTGAGTATTAATTGAAGTTGGATACACTCAGGAAGGATTGCTTGGGTGGTAGATAAATGTTTTTGAGAGAATTTGATCTTGTTATTCCGTTAATATATAGATATTATTTATATTAATGTATATTCAGGGGTGATTTTATTAAAATTATCTTATATTACGGTTTGTTTGTGTGCTTAAGTTAGAGACGCCCAAGAAGGCATGTTACGATGGTAGATAAATATGTAAACGTGTGAAAGTCAAATAGTGTTATGAATGCTTAGCTTTGAGTTTTGAAAGCTTTGATTTAGGGAAGATGGGCTTATCAACGTCATCTCCATGGTTGTACAGTATACTCTAATATGTTGTTGTTGTTATTCTTTATGTTGTTGTTGTTACTGCTGCTGCTGTTGTTCAGGTATGTGTATGGAGGTGTTGATGGATTGTCTGGGATCTGCTCGATGAATTCCTGTGAAGAGATCTTGAAGCTAACCAGTTCTGCCGCTAAGGTGGTTTCGGTAATACAGTTCTGAAATTTTGGTCCAAGCACAGAGAACAACTTACCATATTTGGATTGGGCTTTCTTTCTTGCACCCTGAACTAAAGTTGAAATAGTGAATACTTCTTCGCTCACTGTGGAGAAACGAGATATTCAGATCGTTGCCTGCAAGTTTTTATGGAATCTTAATCATCATTATGATCATGTAGCGTTCTCTCCTCCTCTGTAGGGACGTGGTTCAGTTCACGAGGTCTTTCCCAGTAGGATAACACAGCGCAGCCATAGATTCTGTGCGTGAGGTGCCTCTGTACACCTTCGAAGGCTTTTATGTCTCTGATTTTTCATGTTGACCGAAGGAAAGAACAATATCCCACCCTATATCTTATTGTTTTATACTGATGTTGATTTTCTAATTTTTCCGCTTTTTTTCCATATTTGAAATACTGTCCTGTGAATGGGGGCTCCTTTATGAGTTTATGTTTCTGGGTTGAGTGGCACAAGAATGAAAAGTTGTTTTCGTGGAGTGACGTGTTGTTTTCTTTGGACCATTTTGTTGAGCTTGAAACTGCAGCCTGAAGGGGGCGTATACATTATTTATTCTGGCTATTTTTCTTTTGATCTTGGTTTCTTCAGCAAAACTGCTGGCCGTACACTATTGAATGCATATTTTAAGATCGTTTATGTACGTGAGAACCAGAATGCCTCTCGAGAGACTCGATTCCATACCTGAGCTTCAAAGGGTTGGGCACCTTGAATTAAAACAGTCGGACACTTATTTGCAAAAATATTCAATCATTCATGCAACGTTCCTTCAACTGTAAATGTTTTTGTTACTCGGGCAATAACTTTTGATTGACCTTATCAAATCCTTTTTCATTTTATATATCAAATTAGTGTTTGGATCGTGTAGTTGATTACACAATATGCTGTTCTAAGAGTTTGGATATACAGGATACATAACCTTTCTAAACCAATGCTGATTTCCACATTGCGGCCGATTGTCTTCAACATGATTGACTGGCTTATTACGGATCAATGTCTTGAAAATCTTATTCAGAAGAGAGCTTGGGCTGATTGTCCTATAGTTTGCTGGGACTACTTGATAATTCTCTTTAAGTAAGGATGGTATGATTTTGGATTTCAATTCTGCTAGGATCTATCCTGTGTGCATTGATTCTTCCCAAATGAGCAGGATAGAGTAACTGAAGACGTTTTTCCATCACTTCCAAACTATGGCAGGATTATCTTCATCTCCTGGCTCAGTGTTCGTTTATCAGGTTGATATTTTGTAAGATCTTTGTATTATCATCCTGTTCGAATTGTATATCACTAATATTTGTTTTGCAATTGATTTATTCGGGTAGCTTTTTGTTTGGAGAGTTTATATTACTGAAAATACTGGTGTAATGATCTTGTAAGATGTCTACCATTACTTTGTGATCATTTTGCAGTTTCTTATTTTATCAAATGAGAGCCCTTTTTTCAATTTTAGTTTTTCATGCACACTTAGAATTTGAGAAAAAGTATAATGGGTTATTCTTTTACTGTCAAAACAGAGGCACTTAGTGTTCAGTATGCAGACACTACAACGAAGTTTGATGATTCTACTGTGAATATAATTGCTTCAAAATCGTCATAAACTTTTTTTACGCTTTTTACAGTGATGTCATTCTGCAGATGCAGAATAGTATTATATTCGGCCTGATTTGATGGGCTTGTAGTTGGGTATAGCAACCAACAAGTCAGTTATAAGGAGCAGCATCCGAGCCTAGATAAGTGTTGTGATGGGTGTGTAATCACTAGTGTTATCACTAGAATAAGGTATTCACTTCTAAAGAATTGGGTTTTCTATCTGCTATTACAGATCGTACAATGTGGCATACTTTGTAAGTTGACCATCATCATGGTGGGTGGGTCAACTGACAAGGGAGATAAATGCTTTGAGGTTGTGGTGGTATGTAGATGGATGGGTGTTGCTCTCGTATGTGTGGTAGTTATTGTTAAAAAAGTAGGGGCCGTTAGCTACATTTTGTTGGAATATTTTGAGCTCTCTGAAATCTATCTCTAACGTCTTATATCATTTGTACGAGAAAAACTCAAATTTGGATGTTGAAGTGTGACTGACTATGGCGTCTCTCTAAGATTAGTTGATCTTTCTAGAATAATTTAAGCCGTCTATCTAGTGTCAATGGAAAATTGACGAGTACACTGATTTGGCTAATTGCATTGAAACTGTTTGGGTTTTATTGGTCGTCTGGAATTCTTCCATATCTCCTAGTATAAATGAGATGTGTGAATTTGCAGTACAGATCTGTGCAAACTTTGTTTCGCACAGAATACCTGCAAATAGTCGGATGGAGAAATCCCCAGTCAGTATTTAGGATAGATACCGTCACTACAATATTTTTGGCAACGCCGTGGGTGTCAAAAGGTACATGGTCTCTCAGTACCTAAGATTTGACCACTAGCACCGAGTGGACTTTTCTTCCGACGGTACTTTTAACACATTGAGGAGATATTTTGATCGATTTCGAAAGAATATATGAAAGCACTGAAAGTTCTATTCATTAAACAAGAAAATATGTAGGGCATTAAATGTTTGTATGTTTGGGCGATTGATGCGTAATTCGAGAAAATAATTCAGAAAGTACCAAATTTCATTTAAGGCATAGAGGATTTGCGTGAAATCAGAAAAAAGAATTTTTAAATTTCAAGTGTCTATTTAAATATTACGTAGAATTAAAAAATGTAATTTTGTAAGTGAAACGTAACTGAGTAAATGTGAAAAAAAAAATTGTAAACGTGAGATGATAAACTTGTCTGAAATCTTTTCAACGATAAGTGTAGTCGATCACTGGGATATTTTGAACATTGTTCTCCAGTTGACAACCTGAAAATAAATGTGTGCTAAAAATTGTTTTGAGACAAAGAAGTATGCAGGCGGGAAAGTCATAATAGTTTGAACTGAGAGCTGAATGAAATGCTAGTATTATTAAAATTTTTATGGTAAAAGTTTAAGATTCTAACGAGTGACACTTATTCGAATTTTTTCCTTAAATTAGAAATTAGGATATCTTTGAGGGATAGACATTGCTAAATTAGAATGTTTAACGAGATAATCCTGAAATTACGTAAAGGAACTGTTATTAATATTTTTTAAAGCAATTAAATAGTTCGGTGTAAAAAAAAAAAATTTAGAAAAAGACTGAATCAGACATTCTATTTGCGTAATATGCATAGGGAAGAGATTATTTCTACAGGCCAGGGTGTAGATTTGAATGAGAAGGGTCCACTATTTGTGCCTGGCTTCAACATCTGCAAACCCCCTGATAACTTGGCAGATCATTTTAGAATGTACAAGTGGATGATTAAAAAGGGGTTTTGAGAATTGAGTAATTGTACAATTAATATAGCGACTATTAAAGGTGTTTCAGGGGGATTAATTGGCCACCACGAAAATTGAGACGATGTTTTAAGATAATACGGATAAATAAATATCGTTATAAAAAGATGCTTTAGAAATAGTAGATGATTAGAAAGCTGCTAAGATATAGAAAATTCTACAATCAAGTAACGTAAGGCAGAGCTAAGACGGAATAATAGTTTTAAAATTTAATACAAAGTGTTTTAGAAGGAATTTTCTGGGAAGTTGACATAGTAAGGTTTACCCAAAAGTACTAGGGTATGTAGGGAGAGTTGGGTATTGGAAAATTTTCTTCAAGAGTGTTAAGGGTGGGTAAAAAGAACTGGTTATTGATAAATATATAGGTATGTATGAAGAATTTGTTTTGAAAATTTACCCTGGAGTATTAAGAGTATTTAACGAGGAATTCAATGTTGGTAATCTACCACAGAGAGTTAAAGTAACTTTTGGAAGGATGCTCCGAATTGTCAAAAGGATATATTATAAATTTGATGTTATGGTATGTGATATAGAAGGATTGTGGAAGCCCCTAGTTCACGCAGAAACAAGCGTTTTCAATCGACATGCAAATGTTTGTCTCCAGTTTTTCTGACATATGTTGCAAATATGGCGGACAACCGATGGACATCGCAACTTACGACATGGATTCCCCCAGATCATACGCGCAAACGAGGCCGGCAGAATATTAGATGAAGAGACGAGCTAGACAAATTCAGAAAATACTGGCTCCGCAACTCCCATCATAGAGAATTGTGGCGAATCTTGGGGAAGGTCTGTGTCCAACGACGGACCTTAAAAGACTGATGATGATGATGATGATGATGATGATGATGATGATGATGATGATGATGATGATTGTTTGGGTCGTTTCAAACGTGCATTTATGATCCTAACCGTTTGTTTAACATTTTTCAGCAAATAAAAATGCGCACTGACCCTGACTAAATAGTATATGTAAGATTTCTATGGAATTAATCACGAATCATTTCCGCGGAAAGGAATTGAAAAACGCCATTGAAACAATTTTGCATACAAATGTCAATTGAACAGTGGCTAAATTGAATTCAATTTATTATCCGAATATACTGTTTACATTGATAAACTAACTGAACAAATTTGATGAGTTGCATTTCCAGCCGGAAGTAGCTGGACGCACGCATGTATAGAAAAAGTCGGCGAGAAGTTCTTTGTTTTAGTGATGAAATTCATCTTCTGGTTTTCAAATTCAATCTGCTTCGATGACAATTTTTCTCTCCTGTGATTCTAAACATTCAGTCTATGTGATATATGTATGCCAGTAAATTCAGCCGAAATAATCGAAATGAGTTATCATTGTCATGCATCATATATGAGGAAAGCTTTATATTTAAAACTTGACTATGTGCGTGCGATTCTTGTATATGTAATTCCATTCTATATTAATGCTTAATTATCCAAATGAGGAAGATATGTATTCTGAATCCAGTATATTACAATATCTTGAGAAGGCGTAGTTGAAGACACGATAGCAAACTTTGAGTTACCATAGAGACGTTTTATCAAATAAGCAAAATGTCGTGCCCCATTACCTTCTAAATAATTAGTTAGATAGTTTTCATAACTGGATTACGTTTTATAAGCAATTGTATTTATTCTATCGTAATTTGTAATGTTTCATTGAATAAAATAATTAAAATATATCTGTATTTGATACATTTTTAAAAGATATTTCTAAATTGATAGAATGAATAGAAATGAAACGCACACAGCAAACTTTAAGTAACAGAAACTGTAAGCATTATTTGTTGAATCTGCGCTACTACTTGTAAGCCATTTGTCTAATTGACATGATTGGCTCTTATTCTTGCCTCATTGTTTGTTTACTGTTAGGGCGCCATTTGAGAACAATTGAGAACAAACGTTATACAAACGTCAAAAGAACGTTTCCGTTCTGGGTGGAAGGGTAGAGCTTGCCCGGTGCAACTTTTACTTGAACGATCAAAATAAGTAAAAGTAAATCGAATTATTAATAGGTAAAGTAAAGTTAAAAGGAATTGAGGATTCCTTTAGGGAATTGTTAGTCAATATATACTTAAAGTATCAGTGCTAACTAAGCTGATAAAGACTTGGATGAAAGGGGGAATTTTCAAGAACCAATGCCAACTATCAGAGCGAACTGGGACCTTGTCGTACAGTGTTTATAGACAAAACATCGCATCACCTAGATCTATAGACCCCTACAGTCAAGATTTCGCTCTTTGTGCTTTTCCTTGTTGAAAGTGGTGTGATTTCAGACCATGGACGAGATTAAGGGAAAATTGACGATGCAGCTCATGATGACTTTTTGTAATAGTAGGAAGGACGCTGGGATAAGTTTTTGAGAAAACTGGGCGAGTACTTTAAAGAGGACTAAGGTAGGCTGTTTTTCATTGATATCAATTGTTTGAATAATTTTGTATAATGGTCAGTTAACAGCAATTTCCTTGTCTTTGTTGTTTTTAGCACAAGATTCTGGCAGTTGTACTCTCCGGTTCCAATCGTGTATCAGACAGTTGACCAAGCATGGGTAACAGTAACATACAGGAGCTACTTGCTGAAAGAAAGAACTGACGATAAATCAATGCCATTGGAACATAAGCTGAAAATGATAATGTTGATGAAACTATTCTACTTCACTGAGAGGTGAAGACCATCCCTACCATTGTATCTTAAAAATCTGGCATTGTACTCTACTAAGTTTGATAAATACCGATAACTCAACAAGAATTTTCGGTTACAGTAACGGTAAAATCCCTCATTTCATTCATTGCAGCAAATAGCTCAATAAAAATGTATGTTGAGTTATGAGTCAAGAAAGAGTCTCAATCATAGGTTCCGACTGAATTCAAAGATGGACTTAGATGTCAACAACCCCTAAAGTTACCCAGGGTGCAAAGTCCTAGGCGTGCCTGTTATGTGTCTGAGACAGCAGGACTTACAAAACACTACTTGGAAATGGGAAACGAGTAAACCAAACAGGATGAAAAAAATCAAAATAAGAAAATTCCCTGATTTTTCAAAAATATTTTACCTGATCATTTACATACATTTCATTCCTATATATTTAAAAGGTGAATTTGGATATGTACGAACAAAATTTCACCAAAAAAGGACTTGAATCAATTAAACCTTATTGATTGACAAGAAATTTGAACTAACAAGCATTATTGTTTCACTCTGAATTCTTTGTCATCAGCATTCAGAAATATTAGTATTTTATCACTTTTATGGGTGAATACTACTCAAAACTAAAAGAACATGACACGTTTGGCCTTCATATGAAATATATAGCAACTAAAATTAGTCTGATAGGTTAAAGCAATAGAACTGATTTTGAAAGTAGAAAGATTGTATTTAACCAATTGGTAAGGGGCGATTAACGTATGATACACTGGTGGCGTATTCTCAGCTACACACATCTTAAGATTATAGATTCATTTTCAATTAGATGATGCCACTGTCTGAGAAAAATATTATCTTTTCGAACATCTTCCGTTCATTTCTATTCAGTTTGGGACCAAAGAATACAAATTCATGAAAGGATGTACAGAACCCTGAAAAGTGCGTATCTTAATTGTAATGCCATTTTTGTAGATATCAAACGAATGAGGAAAAAGTAACTTTTAAATCATGAAAACCTTATCCCAACCCTGGTTTTCAATTGTTTAGCCAATAATAAAGTTGAAAATCGAGGAAAAAAATTACTCTTTTAAGCTTCAAATCCTTACTTGAAAAAGCCATGAAATGTATTTCAGCGATTTCTCGCATATCAATTTTTGTTGTGGTATACAACAGAAAATACGAATAGACGGGACAAATAAGTCACTCAATAGAAACCGTCCCGGGACCAGCGTCTCTAGTGGCATGCCGTGTTGGGGAGATCAATTACAACATTGGGAAAAGAAGTTGTCGATTGATAAGTCACCTTTTGTTGGATCACTTAAAAGTCTGAGTTTAAAGAACAAAACAAAAAAAAAACGAAAAAACGAACATGAATGCTACCAAATACAAACTAGAGGACCAATTTAGCATAAACTTACATTGCAAATTGAATCCCCCCACACAAAAAAACAATTTAGGAGGAGAATTTCAAAAAGGCAAAAAAAAAAGATTCTTTCTAGGTGTAAATGTCTAAATTTTCAGCCCTTTAACTCCTTTGGTGCACCATGTACGCATGATACATGGCCATCTGGACCAACTTGAAGACTGAAGAAAACCCATGTTGACAATTTCGATCATAGTTTTGGTTGACGGTTTCTAATAAAGCAAAAAAAGAAAATCTAAAAATGAGTTATCTCCCTTGATATTTGCATCTTCAAATTGGAGCTTCTGCACAGAATCATGTGAGGAAAATTTGCATCATCAAAAAGCAGGTGCATTAACAAAAAGTGACTTTTTGACTGAATTTTTGTAGGGCTTAGATTTCTTCCAAACATCTGGATGTCCTGTGGAGGTTAGATTTTCAACTTTCAACCCAAGGGAAACAAAATTACCATTGTTTTCCCCAGTAAGAAATATATTATATAGTTTATCTGAATGCGTATCTCAAACTGAAACCACGTTCCTTCTCTCTGTTGAACAATGTAGAAAGGTACATCAGCATCAAAAATTAGGACTGGCAGTCACACGTTATGGAATTCCTTAGGAAGGAAGTGACAGTTGGAGAAATGTGAACAACATACCACGCAACATGATGACATCAAGATTTTGTCAAACAAAAATTATTACAGTCCCGTAAGTAAATATATATCATTTTAGATTTTTTTTATATTTTACAAACGGAAAAGTATTTCAGATTTTAATAGACTAATTATCCTCCTAACAATATTGATATCGCAAAAAAAAATCATGTATGGATCTTGCAGAGAACCTCAAATGTGGGAAGCAATTCTAATCTTAAAGTTTTTAGAAAAATCACTTTTTTGGAGACCGCTACATGATGCAAAAGTGAGCGAGCTTGCCTAGCAGATTATTACAACTGTATTGCGTACCATGATGGTTGACGGAGAAGAAAATGGGTGAAACTTGTAGGAAACCACTTCCTCCTAATTACCTTACGATCCAGGTGTAAGTAACAATTAAAAAAAAGTTGCACTCATTGCCAACCTTACCAGAGGCCATTGTCTCCCTAGTAGAGTTGTTGTCACAAAGCCACATAAATATTTTAATGAATTAATCAAAGAATGAGGTCTTTATCAAGAGCTATAAATCACTTCCACTCGTGTGATGTGTTATAAGGATTCATCCTCAGCATAAACAATTCATGAAAAATGTAAAAATGCAAAACTGATTCATAAAAATCCTTCAGTCTTTTCACTGACAATGGATAATAAAAGAGAATTGTCTGGCATACTTGTTTGCATTCTGGACGAATAGCTCCGAACCCGATTTCTAATATTCAAAACGTTCAGATGAATAAAGCAAGCCCCATATTTCAAAAACAATGCCTCAATGAATTTATGAAAAAAGAGAAAAATATTCCTGAGTATTAACTGCTGGCTTCAGAGGAAATAAGATTATTGGCTGACGTGGAAATTTACAGAAAAGCTATTAACCTGCACCAAATAGCTTCGGATATTTTATCTACAAAATTCATTCGGCTCTATCTATCGGTTATTCGTGTGTCAGTACCGGTGAAAGCTTTAAATGTAGCAAATATGTTTGGTGGATTCTTTCATCCAGATGCCCTTTTAGTTCAAGTAGGTGTTTTATTATTAATTTTATGCTCACAACAGATAAATGTAGCCACCATAACTGCAAATAAGTGACAGCAAGTTTTCCTTTAATCATTTGGACTTAATCTCGAATCATAGATTCTTCAGTTTCTTTACAAAGTTCGGTTGGATTTTACCCAGATCTTTACTTTACACGATACTTTAACTTTAATCTTCCGTCATTAGCGCAACCCATTGACAAATTCCTGATTCTCATTTATCATGTTATTCTACTTCAGTTGGTGGTTGAAAGTTAATTACATATCTACCAATGGTTCCAAATTCAAGGCAAAAAGTTTAAATGTTGATTTCCAAGACAGTAAAACGCTGCCAAGTTCAAAGACTGATGCAACATAATCAACGTACTCTTATTTCTTCTCTTTCCCATTTGTGCAAAGCATAGATATCGACAGACGGGATGTTGGCGCGAGTTTAGAATAGAACACACCCTTTATCTTTCTCTCATTTAGTTTTGTTTTATATTGAGTCTAGTGAATATTAAAATCTGGAAATTTTCTGGCTCACTCTAAAGATACAAGGCAGTAAGTAATGCCAATTTGACGCAACACAGTCCTCTTACCCTAATTTCTTTTCATCTAGCCGTATAACAAAATAAGCCAAGCTAGGTGAATACCTCTCTCACACATTTCCTTATTTCCCACTGGCATCATTGAAAGCCATGATTTGGTATACAGATTTTCAGGGCTAGTCGTCCCTAATTAAAACTTTGTGGCAATGTGATCTTCTTATACCCATTCCTTCAACCCATTAGGTCTTATGCTGAACAAATACCTATACCTGGCCGTTGTACTAAAAAGATAACATATGTGTTTTCATCAATTTGGACTAACTTCAACTGCTTTATTATTAACTCTTGACTAATATCTATTTTGTTTTATTTCTGTTGCTCCTTATTACAACTCTCAGGTGGTTATTCAACGATCATTAGTAAGCAGTTGAAAAAAATATGCCTCCGGGGAGATGTAAAGTCGAGTCTCTCTTACTTAAGGATTCAACCTGTCCGGGGCACGAAGATCAACCGGTTACAGAAGTTCAGATCTTGCCAAATACTTTTCATTTCTTTTTATCGCCCAAAGTCTGTTAGACCGCAATCTTTATTTACATACACCAGTAATATTACTATTTTTTTTTTATTTGAATTTTCGAGTTGAAGTATTATCGATTCTGATTACTATTTCTTTCATCTGATTTATGAGGCTTTTTTATTATCTTATCACCACGTTTCGGCCGCTGTGCACCCGAGCTTTCTTTGGGTGTCTGTTGTATTGTAGAATGCCAAACTTTTCTATCACGAGGGAACAACGAACTCGAAGGAATCAGTCAGAAATAACCAAAATACAATGAGTAAAACATCAACATCCGGCAAGAAAATCGTTCATGACTATTTTCCGGAAGAAGAAATTCCCTAAAGGGCCCCAAGAGAAATAGAATTGGTCTTTTTAATTGAATTCTGCTTGCTTAGATGCTTATGCCGGGCCTGTTTTTTTTTCTTCTTCTTCTTTCCTCAACCAAAGTAGAATCATTTTCTTCACTTATAAACAACTTAAAGTTGCTGGTTCGAAAGGTGTATGCTTGGAATGGACCAGACTTTATGGTGCATAGAGAAACCTGCTATTAATGTCAAGCAAAATAATTTTCCATCGCTTCAAAATATTCCGGTTATTGCTCTTCAATGTTTTCAATTTCGATATTTTATATTTAAGTTTGGATCTATCAATAAAAAAATGAGAAAATATACTATTTTCTAAAGATTATTCCAAATTGATAAAATAACATTTCCTTTTATCATCTTTTCCGATGAAAGATCACATTCCTTGAAATCTCATTTATGATGTCGTAAATAGCAGTAACACAAAAATGTTGTAAATAGTGATAAAATTCAAAACAGAATATTTCGAGTGCTGTCACGTCATGTAACTATAATTTAATATAATCTTGGTCTATAGAGATATTCGGCAAAAAAATCCTGATCCTGCCCCCCCTCTCTCTCTCTTTCTCTCTGCCACTCTCAACATATTTTGTTTTTTAATACCATTACGTCATTTATCTGAGATCTATCTGAAATCACGTTAGTGAGCGCTGAGGACGTATACATTTGAAGATTAAGTTTGATTGAAAATTGAGCACTCTTCCCCTCTCATATCGAGAACCGTAAATCCAAACTACTTCAAACCTGACACGGCAATGTCCAGTACACAGACCAACATATATGGCAATATACCAACTTCGTATGACGACCAGTCATTGATCTATCTCGGTGTACACATACACACACACACACAGACTCTCTCTCTCTCTCTCTCTCTCTCTCTCTCTCTCTCTCTCTCTCTCTCTCTCTCAAATTATAGAATGGATTTGAACCAATTAATTTTCAAATGAAAAGAGCATCAAAATACCTTGCTATTGCTGGTGTAACTACTGCTGTTGTTACTGTGGTGGTTGATGCTGTCATTACTGATATGATGGTTGGGGCTGGAATTGCTCTGATTCAGGATGATGTCGCTGCTGTTGTTTTTGTGGTCAGATTCACACATCTCCTCCGACAAATATAACATCATCGAATCTTCTCTCTGTGAGAAAATACAAAGAATGTTTTAGCATAGAAATTCATATATATATATAAAGTGATGTGCATATCCATGGCTTAAGTTATCATATCATCTTTTTTTTTGCTGTAATTAAAGAATTACTACAGTGTTACATGTTGGGGGGGGGCGATAGTTTGATCTCTAAATCCCCAGCCTGACACATTGATGAACTTTAGGAACTTTCCATGCGTAATGTTCGATCTATATGATCAATATTCACCATTGAACTATGTTCTATGTATGCAGTTCATCATTATGTCGAAAAATGAATATTTGTTGTGCAAAATAAAAGCTTTTTCTGCTGTTACTCTGCAGACATTCATTTGCCTGTAAGGTAAAGTTTGAGCCATCAAGAATGGATCGTTCGATTAGGACTAATTTTCACTAAGTACAGTATACGGACAATTATGGTTTTAGGGAATGTGATTCTCGCTGGGTACACCGCTCTAGTCGCCACGTGCCTCAATGAGGAAATATCTCTTCTTTTTTTCACGTTCATATTTGTGCATCATAGACCTCACTAACTTTGACCAAAATCAGTTATCATGGCAAAAATAATAACAATCCATAAGTAATTCGATACACGCATACGCCGTCACTACGACGTATGAGGTAGTTATTTGCTAAATTTTGCTTAGTCTTTCACACGCCTACAATTTTCTTATAAGTACCTGTTATCCAAAGCATTCGCCAATCTAACACGTGAATAATAATACTATTACGTTGTTGGGAAATCTGCCTGAATATTCATATCATTTATTCATATCAATTCATGGCATACATTTCATTGTACACATTCAGTCATCCAAGTATTAATCCCAGTTTTGGATTACCTTCCAATGTCTTTCAACTGGATTCTGTATTTCATAAAGTAGACCGATGTCGGTTTTGATTCGATGAATTCCTCAAGCAACGAGAAAACGAAAGTGACGATTGTGAGAGACTAAACTGAGTAGGAGAAATTTGATAAAAGAAATGAACACGTTGGTAAAATTGTTATTAAGATACTCAGGTCTATTACATGAATGGACCAAATAGAACTCCAATCAATGGACCAGCGAAGTAGAAAAATTACAACGATGCAGAAGGCTCTACACCCGAGGGATAACACAGATAGACTGTATGTGAGAAGGAAAGAGGGTGACAGATGATTCATCAGTCTAGATGACTGTGCCGAAATGGCCAAAACCAGATTTGAAAAGTATGTGCAAGTCAATGGTCAAGATATTACGCAAAGTGCTCAAAGCTGTGCAATAAAAAAAAACAGGAAAAAGTAGCAATTGCGAGAGTAACAAAGAAGACTACCAGGAATTAAAATGGGAACAGAAAAACCTACATGGGTAATTCAAAAGACTGATAAAAAATATCGCTGGCGAGTGATCATGGAAATGACTAAGCAAATGCAACCTGAAGAGTGAAATAGAATCTCTCATCGTAGCAGCTGCAAACAAATGCATAAGGTCAAACTATGTCGAGGCGAAGATCAACAGAACCCAGACTAACAGTAAATTCCGCCCAAGTAGAGACAGGTATGAGACTGCAAACCACATAACTAGCGGATGTAATGAAATAGCCCTGTGCAAGGTGCACAAGAACAGGCACGGCTAAGTAGCAACTGTTATACACAGGGAACTATGCAAACGACTGGGATTAGACCAAGCAGACATATAATATGAGTGCAAACCTGTGACTATCAAGGAAAGTAGAAGCAACAAATTACTCTGGGATTTCGACATCATAACCGATTGTAACATCGGAGCAAGAAGACCGGACCTGGTAATCGTAGACAAAGGGGATGACAACCCGACAACTAATTGGCATGGCTGTACCAGCGGCTAACAGTGTGAATACAAAAAATGATGAAAAGCTAAAAAAATACGAGGACTGCCTGATAGCGGGAAAATGTATGGAATCTGAGAGTCGGGGTAGTACCAAAAATAGTAGGTGCTCTGGGAACTGTGCCAAAAATTTTGAAAATAAGATTGGAGGAGCTGGAGATGGAGGAAAGGATTGATACTATGCAGGCCACAACACTACTGGGGTCTGCACAGATACTGAGAATAATGATTAAAATATTTCGCTCAGGATAGCACCAGAAATATGAGACTTACAACATCCATTCATCAGCAATGGCTTGATAGATGGGACAAAGAAAGAGTGTGCAAATAAAAGTTGGAGGTTGGTACGGTACAAACAACATTTAATGTGAACACGAAAAAATAAATTAATAATAATAATGATAATAATAATAATAATAATAATAATAATAATAATAATAATAATAATAATAATAATAATAATAATAATAATAATAATAATAATGCATATAACATATTACGTATTATAAACATATAAATTGTGTATTCATTGTGGAGCATTTGATACACACACACACACACACACACACACATATATATATATATATATATATATATATATATATATATATATATATATTAGGTTATTACGAAATGGATATATGATCTGACAAAATGATTGTAAATTGTGTTATATCATACTGAAACTATTTGAAATGTTTTCTGTTGTCTAGGCCGATGGATATATTCACCTTGTAATAACAGAAAATCATTTAAGATATAGTTCCAATATGATATGACGCAATTTCTGATCATATATATGTACTTATGTGTATTTGTATGAGTTAATAAACCTGTTATGTAATGATGAAAAAACGCGTTCATTTTACACAAACATTCATATTTCCAGTATAATGTCTTTTGTAGTAACTGTATCACACACATTAATAACATAGACCGACCATTGTACGGTTGAAATTTCATTAAAAAAATTTAGTCAGGAATTACGTGTCAAGGAAGGGATAGATAGATTCTTGAACATATTCCCAGTTATTCAAACACCTGCACAAGAGGGTAGGAAAGGAATTCATCGGAATACGCCCATAGAATAATTGAAAAGACTGAGATGTAAAACCGATCTCTTGAAATTTTCTCCTCACCTTCCTATTATCATTTTCATCAACATTTTGTTGGATCACTTCACATCCAAGATACAAACATAGGTAGTTCAATATATGGTAGGAAGGGAAAATGGGAGAAAAAATGGGTAGGTAGATCGATAAGAGAGTTGAATGGAGAGAAGAAAAAACAGTTAGGTAGTTTAAGAAGTGTTCGACCGTGAGATGGGATAATGGCTGCAGTGTGACGGATCTTATTATGTTATTTTGTGTGTGTGTGTGTGTGTGTGTGTGTGTGTGTGTATGTGTGTGTGTGTGTGTGTGTGTGTATGTGTGTGTGTGTGATTTGTTGATTTGCTCCTTCTGTAACTGACTGAAGGATCGATGGTTAAAGTAAGGACAAAACTACAACTAAAAAAGTAGGGGATAAAAAGGATCCACAATCATCAGATCAGTTGAATGAACTGGACACCGTAGAAAGGATCCATAATAATCTCCACCAAAGCCTAAGTAATCTTTTTCAAGATCTCCAATATACGTACACAGACGAGATATCATCAGTAGCTTCAATGAAAGGGCCGAATGACCACTTGCTTGTGTAGCAATATGGATGCTCACTGGATGTTTCATCATTGTGACAAAGTTAATCTTTCTGAATAAAGGTAACTGTCGTTGATCGATAGTTATTAGGTTAGTTCTTCTCGTCACTGATATTCCCAATAGGCGCTCTATTGCTGTGATCGTTGTACGCAGCATTTAGCTCAGTTGGATAAATATCTATCTAAATTTCTAACAAGTAGAAATATTATCCAATCATCACAGAGAATTCGTAAAAACTAGCCAAGCCAATGGTCAAGACAAGTTTGCAAGGATTGCACTAAGTTGGGCATCCTTACTAAGTCCACTCTAGTCTGGCGCAAAGCTACAAAAGTTGAGCATCTTTGAAGATAGAATCTATAACACCTGCCGATGCTCAAGCAAAACAAGATATGACGCGGCTCAATGTGACGTGGAATTGCTTATAACGTTGTATGGACCCTAATCTTTGAAACGCTAAATTTTGCTATGAAAACAGCTAAATAGAAGAAAGAAAGAAAAATTAAGAAATATTATGCACTAGGCTCATCAATGTTAAGTTTTGATCATTCATGCCTTGAAAGCGTCCTGTACATTTGCCCTTCTTCCCACACGGAGTGGCTTATCTAATGTTTTTATCATTAGATTTCGTTTTATTTTGATATTTTTAGCAACAGATGAGAGGGGAAAGGACATCAAGTTTCATTATATTAACTACTGAAATATTTTTTATTTATTCATTTTATTTGTTAGCATTGCACTACACCAGGCATCTTTACAAAGCTTAGCTTAGTCTGGCATAACGCTTCAAGAATGGAGTAATTCGTGAAGATCGAACTTACTACTCTAATGCATCATCTAGCGAGACTGACTTGCTGACATAGCTCTATTCAAGGCGCCCAATTTTTATTTATTCTTATCATTTAGGTGGCCATTCACGATGACATTCTCTGCTTTCTAAAGGGAAAAGCATTATATTAGAATCATTTCCAAAGAATAAATTGCATAAACCTTTCTAATAACTGTTAACAGTTTTGAAATGTTATAAGAATTTCTCATTTTCCATACAATTCTGTTAAGACGTTAATACTGATTCGCTTTGCTGGTATCTCCTTACATGGGCAACATTTACAATTACCTCAAAGAAAAAAAATAGTAAATACGTTCACAATGTTTTTTTAAGAAAATAAAATTTGATTGCTTATATTTCATTTTGTATATATAGTATGAGTTTTTCCAATATCCTCGCTTTCTATTTGTAGATCTTCGGTATTTTCATTTTCTAAAACATCCATATTCCCATAGAAAACCTTAAGGAAATATTGGACAATACAAAAATGTTCATATTGAGGATTGTAAGATTTGTATTCCTTAAAAAAGATCTTTTATTTTTCAGATGATTTTTACGTTTTAGAAATGCAGTCTAGAAAAAGGGAAAATCTTTTTTTTTTTTTGTACCTGCAACGATTTTTATTACATTTTTCATGATAAGCTTTGGATTTAAGTCGATGTTTTTCAAGATCTTACCAGTGAAAATGTTTCCTGACTTTACAGAAAAGAAGGAAAAAAACAAGTTAATGTTTATAACCGTTCATGTTAGAGCTGCCCATCGATGATTTAGCACCAATTAAAGATAAAATAAGAATTGAAAAAAAAACAAAAAAAACTCTGGAGAAGACTTGCTGTCACTCATCAGCGATAGCAATTAAATGCACATCTAAACCGACCACCCCATCCAAGCTAGATGATCAGATCCAAGTAGTTGTGCTCAAGGGAAAAAATCTACTGGAAAATAGTCGTGACTGTAACTGCAGACCACTGGGTGAATACAGAAGAAAATGAAAAAGTGGGAAAATACCAGAACTTGACCATGGAACTGAGAAAAGTGGGGAAAATGAATTTCATAGTAGTGCCAATGATAGTAGGTACACTTGCAACGATTCCAGCGACATTGAAGTCAAGCCTGAAGGAAATGGAGGAATAGGAAGAATTGAGATTATGCAAAGATCAAGACTGCATTGTATATTAGGAACCATTAGAAAGCTCGAATAGCAATGGGCTGGTCATGTTGCAAGAATGCAGACAACCAATGGACATCACAACTCACAATATAGATCCCTAATGTGGCACTGAGGCCAGCAGTATATGAGATGACTAGAAAAACCGGTCAGGTTCAGAAAATATCATCTCCACGGCGCCCACGATAGAGAGATGTTGCAGATCCTGGGGAAGGTCTATGTCCAACTACGGACAATGAAAGACTGATGGTGACGACCAGTCATTCCTGGGGTCTACAATAGTATTGAAGAGAGAACTAGAGACATGAGACTTACGATCTCCAACCGTCGGTAATTGTCCTAACAGCCAGAATAAACCTGGCATAAGTTCTAGCAAAGTAGGTACGATTGAGACAAACGACATCGTTGGTGTGATACGTGAGAATGCTTTGAGGAAGGCTGGTGACCTGAAAAGACTTACTGTCACTTAGCTTCCAGCAGTGACCATCAGACATCTAATGAGAAAGTGCAAACCACAAATGATAATAATCAGATAGATTATGGAAGAGAATCCCAAGGTATTGGGGACTCTTGATCCTTTGAGTAGCGAATATTCATTGAGAGTGAAATGATAATGATCTAAAAAATTCAGATCATGACAGTGTTGAATTGCTGCGAGACTTGAAAAGCTTGATGTCACTCTATCCCCAGCGAAAATAATCAAATAATCCATTAAAAATCTCAAATGGCGGTGGGCTGGTCATGTTGCAAGAATGGCAGACAATCGATGGACATCATGACTCACGACATGGATCCCCCGAGACTACATGTGCAACCGAGGCCGGCAGAATATCAGATGGGGAGACGAACAAGACAAGTTCAGGAAGTACTGGCTCCGCGACGCCCATGATAGAGAAGTGTGGCAAATCTTGGGGAAGGTCTATGTCCAACGACGGACGCTAAAAGACTGATGATGATGACTGATGTGTGAATTCATACTATACTGGCAGGGATACCCAGCGTTGCCCGGGAAAACGAAAAACTGTATCAATATGGAAAAACAATTCGTATATCAAAGCAGACCTTCGGATTTAAATAGTGCCCAAGTTTTATTGATGTGTTTGGGTTTGTGTAAGAGTTGGGTTGTTTGTTTTTTTGCTCGAAGGAAAAACGTTTTATTCTCGGATTAGGGTCTTATTCCTTAAAGAATATACTAAACTTTCCTCCGCTGTTTCCTTCAACGAACAGAAAAAAGGATCCTGTTCAGCATCATAGTTACATCATAAATAGACCTATTTCCCCCCAATTTTTTTCTCAAAACTGATCATTTTCCGGGATGTTTGAAGGTCTGATAGATTAAAATTAATAGAATCAAATGATTTTTTTCCAAAAATGATTCTTTCTTAAACGTGGCAATTACATTTTCCATGCTTTTTAAAACTACTTGGCAGTCGGTATACTTCTACCGACTTTTTAGAAATTCAGTAAATCTTTAAATGGAAGCTTACAAAATTGGACGGAAAGTAGTTTTGTCCATAAATTGAACCGTAGAGCATTTGCATGTCAGCACCACCCATCCTATATCAATACTAGGGTCAAGTTACCATATTAAACAAATTTTTAGTTCCAAGGGTTCAGTCGTTCGGGCAGCTATAAGACTCATTGACGAAAAAAATTAACAAACGTGCGTACATTCGCTGGTTTTATAGTGATATTCTAGATAGATCACCCTGGCCCTTCTCCCTTCAAAAACATTCAAAAAAAAATTTCAGCTAGGTTTAAACTTCTAATATAATGAATGTACATAAAAAAATTTTTTTTAATTGATTTTTTTTTTTTTTGTAGTTGCTTGATTTTGGCCCAACAATTCCTTTTCCGTGGTTGTAATCACTTGGCCACTCCAATCACACTGACTTTATTTCTGAAGTAAATGTTGGAATATTTATTCTTGCAGTTTAGCCGGAAATAGTTGTTCTGAATCCAAATTGACCTGTTTGGGCCTCGGAGGTCAGTGCCACCTATTGTATGTTAATGCTGGAGTCAAATCAAACTTATATACATTTTTAGCCCTGAAGTTGCAGTTATTTAGGTAGTTATAAGACTTATACACGATTACAAGCAAACATTTAAACATTATCTGGATTCATAGCAATATTGTGAATAACCCCGCTAACCTTAAAATGCTCTGAAATTTCTTTCTTCGAAACTGACGAATCTAGTATTTTAACTACATTGTAAATAGAACCCCACCTCTAATGTATATATATATATATATATATATATATATATATATATATATATATATATATATATATATATATAAAACTGTTCGTGTCGATCTATCTATCTATCTATCTATCTATCTATCTATCTATTTATCTATCCATCTATCTATCTAACTGTCCCAATCTGTTCATTACCCTTCATCTGTCTATTTCTGTTGATGTCTATTGGTTTGTATGGCTTATAGGTTGTTGTTTTTTTTTGCTAAATCTGAGTCTTACTTGACTCTCTGATTTTCGAAATATCTTTTATCAGTCTTATTCCCTCTCACAATCTTTTTCAATCTCTCTCTTTCTCTTCTTTTCTCTCACTCTCTTCTTTTTGTGACCCTTCTAACTAAAATTATCAGTTTACTTCGTCTGCTTGAATGACTTTTTTAACAACCTCTCCGGCAAAGTGGTAAACACACATACATACACACACATACACACACACACACATACACACACATGCACACACAGACACACACACACGCATGCATGCATGCACGCACACACACACAATATATATATATATATATATATATATATATATATATATATATATATATATATATATATGTATATATATATATATATATATATATATATAGATAGATAGATAGATAGATAGATAGATAGATAGAAAGATGGATATTGATACACGTATTAGGGAGGTGCGTGTGTACGCACACATGTGCATATTTATGTATGTAGACATAGACGTGAAAAACTAGCACCGAGACATGCTTCAATACATGCATGTATTTAAATGTGAACCAGTGATGGTGTAAACGTGACAAGTGAATGAACACTCAATATGTTTTGACAAAACAAATCACAGAAACTATTTGACAATCAACAATCGTGCTCAATAGAAATGCTAACAAAAATGCACTCTATAAATATGAAAATCTTAATTGCAAAACTAAAGATAAGTGTGGAAGTGTCGATCTATTATACCATATTACTATTTCATTATATAATGATCAATAATAATAATGCAAATAAGATCCAAAAATTCGGACTATTGGACCCATTCTCCATATTGCTCTTATTGTTAACACAACGTTTAGCCTTTCCATAATACAGTCTCCTTTAGCAGCACAATACACGAGCAAAGAGTGAAGGTTATTTCTCGAAATAGGAGTGATAGTATTTATCAGCCTCCCTGCAAGAGCAAAATTTGACATGAACCGGGTTTAAGATTGGGGACCCCCACATATTTGTACGTGGGTTGTTAGAAAAAATCCCTGGTTCAACCAGCCTTTGCAGCAGGAGTGCCCATAACCATACAACTTTAGTGTATTTTAGAGGTGCTGCGTGTATGACCAAATCCTAGGAAACAGGCTTTCAGTCAATTTTTTGAAAAACTCGGATGGAAAAGTGTCAACCAGAAAATGTTTTGGGTGATTTCCATTCTCGGCAAAAATTGTGAAAGAGGTGATTCAATTTCTGTCGCTATTTCTCTCTTCTTCAGTCTGCCATCATTTTCTGCAGAAAAAGACAAACTCATCTTTTAAGAAGGCTGTAAAATGGATGGATGTTTTGTATTAACAAAATTAGCGTAAAGAACAAGTTCAATAATCTAAACTATACTTGTATTGATGATAACTTTTTCGAAATCATTGGAAAAAAACGGAAATAAATGTATCACTCTCTATTACAAACAAATACTTCATACATCTCCGTGGGAAAACTTTTGACAGATATAGTCGTAAAATTACAATAATTATAATTACACAATTGCAATACTTACGCAACAGTTGTGCATGACGTTTTGTTGTGAAAAATGTACCTGCCAAGCGAGAAACAGTTTTCAATAAATTTCATTGATAATTTACATCATATATACAAGAAAATTGATCAAACCTCAACCCTGAGTCAATTTATGTGCTTGACGATAGGCAAATATCATTACTTATCGATTGCCACGCTTGATAGTCAGGTGCTATTCATATTATGCTATGTACTCTTTTATTGGTTCTTTAGATGTAGGCACATAATTTCATGAAATTGGTTCTTTTAGAACTCTAATGAGTAGAAAATAAACTAAAAATCGAGAAAACCAGAAGCAATTCTTCCGAAAACATATATACATATATTTAATGAATTAAATTGTACTTCCGCATATAAGCCTTTTTCTTTCTTATATACACATGTGTATTTTTACATTATCTATAGGGAACAGTTTCAAATAAACAATTAAATTGGATATTAGTATGTAGTTGCTATATCGGAAACAATGCAGACGTACTGTGTAGAAGTTTGAGGCATGCAAACTAGAATATATACATATGATATATACACGTATATATATTCTTAATGTCATCAGACGTTTGTTTTCATCAAAAAAATGTCATCGTACCACACACAGATTTATAGTTTGTAAGGCTTTGTGGCCCTAATATATATGCAACGCTGTTCTGACTCTTGAACTGAGCACTGGTAGCGTAATGAAGATATCGCACTGGATGGATATCGAGTCTCTCGCCCCACTGAAGAGACGTAATACGACTATGGATGTCTGGGGATGACATTATCATTATTAATTACATATATATATATATATATACATACATATATATATATATATATATATATATATATATATATATACATATATATATATATATATATATATATATATATAGTGAGTAGATAGGCGACATCTTAATTGTCTATAAGAGTTGATTTTATGTAAAGTTGTTATTCGAGCCGATAGCAAGAACAAAAGTTGGAGAAAATTCTCGAATTATAATTGAGTACAAAATATAAGATGTTGTTTAGGTTTGGTGAACTATATAACGATGGAAAATATATCGAACTATTTCAACATTCGAAAACACCAGATTTCAAAAAATTTAGAGAAATTCAATAATGGTCGGATTTCTATAAAATATTCTTATTCAACAAATAACCAAAATAATCAATTAGAATACTCTCTTCTGAATCAATATTAAGCGAAATGTGAATATTTAATCAATTTAATGGAATACTTAATTTAGTTAACCTAGTGCATAAAAGTGACTATTCTGAACAAAGGGAGAGCATTGCAATTTTAGTTGAAAGCACAAAAAAAATATATATATATATACACATATATATATATATATATATATATATATATATATATATATATATA
>OY735203.1:41560607-41570607 GCA_963457665.1 Thysanoteuthis rhombus | reverse complement strand
TTTAAGGCACTATTTAAAACGTTTATATTATAACAGCCTGAATTATTTTAACCATAATAACTGTATATTTGAACATTTCACGATTGATAACTCTCAAAATAGAGATAAAAATCCTGGATGGAAGTACAGTTTCGAAAAAAGTACTAAGGATTTTTTAATTATCTTCTTGGGAATTGAAGAGGATGAATTAAATAAGTTGGTCAACTGCTTTAATCTACCACCTCTGCTAAAAATATATGGAATCAGCATTCTTAGAAGAAGTTGATCGAGCTCTTTCACTGTGCCCCAAATAATCAAATATGATACTAAAAGGTTTTGTAACTTGATATTCTGGCTTCATAAAATATAACTAAAATATTTATTGAAATATTCAGATTTTTGGCAAATCTTTTTCCAGATCAAGCAGAGCAAAATTATGGAATCATTCAATGACGAGTGAAAATTATGGAATCAAATTTTGATTTGCATTTCTAGAACAAACACCAACACAAATCTATATTTGCAAATAAGTCTACAGCGGAAATAGAGTAGTTGCAGGCCTTAACGAGCTGTTAGACTTATTCTTCGTCTAGACTAATCGAAAGGAAACATGGCTATCACAAGAGATCTCTCAATTGCTATCAAGAAAAGGGTTATAAAACTCCGAGAATGAAATCCAACATGGGGTATGGCAGAACATGTTGGTTGTTCCAAGTTAGCTGTAAGTAAAGGGTTGGTGCAAGTATAAACCGAATGGCAAGGTGGGTAAGGAAAACATACACGCAACCCCAGAAGTAATCAAGACATCCAGGGAGAAAAACCAACGCACTATACCTTGAAAATAGAAAATGCTTGACAAAAAAAAAAAAAAAAAAAAAAAAAAAAAAAAAAAAAAAAACGAATTGGAGAGAAAGGGTTGTCAGTGTTTGTGACGCAACTGTAAGAAATCGGCAGGATGAAATGGAATTTACAAATAGCAAAACGAAAACCAACACTAACACCTAAAGAAGAAGACCAGGTTACGATGGGCTAAAGAAAAGGAATCATTGAGTGTGGATGAATGGATGAAAGTGATATTCAGGAATGGAGTTTGAATCTGCATTGGCCAAGGCAATGATGCTGCAACTTTTCTGTGGAGTCATTCAAATGAAACCCTATAAAGATGACTGCTTGAAGAAGATGAGGAAATTCCTCTACTCTTTTATGAACTTATCTTTCAGGATAGTAAAGCTTTTTTGTTGCAGAACAAAGAGTGTTGAGATTTTCCTTTCACGAAATTTATATCTACTCAATGATATGTTTAGTCCATATGTCAATCCGATTGAAATTTTACTATTGATTTTTTTAAAATGGTCCATGACAAGACTCCATCGTCCAAAGCTGATCATACTATGAGAGAAAATTGGAACCAACTTTATTGTTTTCATTGGCAAAGTTAATACCTCAAAGAGAACAAGCCCTCATAAAGGCCCGAGAAGAGGCACCCAAGTAATTATCGTGATTTTTTAGTTATCGATTCCATATTTTATTCTCAGCATTGAATGACTCAATATGTTTTCTCCAACTTGATCTTGAAAAATATGCCCATATTTTTATATATACATCTGATTTGTTGGTATTATATTTCATGAAACTATTGAACACTAATTGTTTTGTGTCATATCTGTCATCTGTCAACTTGCTGCAAAGTAAAAAAGCCGGGTGAACATGCTGTAAGCGTATTGAAGGAGTAATTTTTACCAGGGGTAATATTTGTCACATTGTTCCTGTACCAAATATTGTGAGAGGGATAAAAGATTACGATTGAAATTGTGATTAACTTTTTTTTTTATGTATACATCTTTTAAATGAAAAATAAACTAAAATTTATTTCATGAATTAAAATCCATTCAAAGTTCGGTTAGTCTATTAACTTCAAAATCAAAAACTGAACATGAATTGAATAAATAGATTTTTTTTAGTGTTAAGATAAATAAAAAACAGTAAATGCGAAATTACCAAATGGATTACTGAAAGTGTATTTCAATTTACTCATAACAGGGATGAAATGTACCATTCAAAACCTTTTAACCACAAAATATGAATACTGTGAAGAATTATAGTATCACAAAATTTAAAAAGGTTTAATCAAAACGAAGATTGCGTAATTGAATTAATCATCGGTTCTATTTTCGAAACTATACATACTTCAAGTGCCTTTATGTTTTGTTCTTTTACCAAACTTGTATTAAATTTATCTTATCATAATTGTTCAATCTTTATTTATTGGCAATATCCTTTGTCAGCGCTATTAGTTGTAAAAATAAAGGCTATTTATTTACTCATTTTATGCAATCCTTATACAATTGAATAATAAAAGAAATGAGTCTGTTAAAAACTATTGAAAATTTACATGCTGAAATGTTCAAATATACAGTTTTTCATGGTCAAAATAATTCATGCAGCAATAATATACGAGGTATGCATAGGAGAATAATTTACACCGCGTACTTAGGATTAAGAGGTGATGATTGTGTGTGTGTGTGTGTGTGTGTGTGTGTGTGTGTGTGTGTGTGTGTGTGTGTGTGTGTTACGGGGGTTGGTAAGTAAATATTAAACACAGTTCACGAAACTATGCAAGCTATCATACAGAAGGAGAACAGAGAAACGAGTCAACGATTTGTTTTCTGCTGTTTTTTTAAAGAATTCTGGTATGAAATACGATTGATTATCCAATCCAAACAATGTCAAAACTGACCTCCTTATCCAAGAGAGGAGGGGGTAACTGATAATCGTAAACAGGGAGGAGGGAACTTGCAAGACTGCAGACGCCATTGGACTCAATGTGAAGAAGAAATAGCGCAAAAGATAAGGAAATATCTGGATCTTGTACAGGATCTGATAAAACTGTAAAACATCAGAGTTTGAGCTGAGCCGATTTTAGTTTGGTCTTTTTTTCCCCCTTATCTCCATTTCTGTGAGTTTTGGGAGTTTTTTTTACTTTGTAATTGAATGAAAGCAAACAATCTTTTTTCTCGGATGGCCTTTTGATATTCAACTGAAAACTACTAACTGGACGTCAAATGATGAACCATAGTCTTCGAAATGTTTTTGGTATGAACACAGTATTAAACCCACGTGCCCTGTTGTGTAGAATACAATTAGGTTTAATGTTGGGGACAACGAGAGTATTGGTGGCGAGTTGGCTCTTAAACCTGGGGTCAAACGATTTTCACCTCAATAAAACTGCTACAAAGTAATCCAGACAGCGTTGGGGCTTGGGTTTGTGAAGATACTGAGAAAGGTACTAAAGTTTTGAGGACACTAGCTCATACTTAATCTACAACAACAACAGCAACAGTAGCAACAACAACAACAACAATAATAGTGTAAAGAGGAGGGCTGGAGACTTGATATCACTAAGTCTTCAACGGTGACCATCAGGCAACTGGTGTGAAAATGTAAGTAATAATGATAATAATAATAATAATAATAATAATAATAATAATAATAATAATAATAATAATAATAATAATTGTTATCGTTGGGACCCTTGGATTACTGGGAAAAAGGGTTCAGTGAACTTGCCGACAACATATCTTGAAAGCCAGACATTATTAGAATACAGAAAATAGCTCTTATCTCCACTTGACACATTAATAGAACATTTGTGTCAGTGTGAGTGTATGTATTCCACCTAACATTCATCACTTCATGCATACGTAGAATTGTGTCCAGGAAATCATTGTATTGTCTATATGTGTAAAAGCCCTGCCCTCTTTTTTTAAATCTCAGACTGTCACAACCTAAAAAGTTGCCAGCCTTAGGTCTCCGGTTGAGAATTGAAAGTATGCACAAGCAAATAGTGGAGACATAATAAAAAGCGCCCAAAGCAGCGCAATGAACAACAAGTGACAAACGAAGGAGCAGTAGAGTGAACAAGGAAAGACAAATAAGAACAAAAAGACTACATGGAGAATTCAGAAGAGAGATACAGCATGTTGCAGACAAGATATCATAGGCATGGCAAGGCAAAGGAAACCTGAAGAGAGAAATAGAACTGCTCATCATGGCAGTCCAAAGCAAATCCATCGAGACGAAATATCTCAGAGCAGAAATCGACAAAATCCAAACAGACAACAAATGTCTCCTATGCCGAGAAAGCGATGAGACCGTAAATCACATTAGTGAATGTAGTCAACTAGCCCAGAAGAAGTATAAACGATAGGGTAGCAAAAGTGATACACTGGGAACTGAGTATACAAACATTATTCAATCATGCAGAAAAGTGGTACCAGCATAGACCGGAGACAGCACTGGATAATGGAAGCTACTAATTACTCTGGGACATCCAAACTGACCAGCCCATCCAAGCGAGAAGACTTGACTTAGTAATCGTGAACAAGAAGAGGAGAACCTACCAAATGATAGATGTGACCGTATCAGTGGATCACAGAGTAAATCGGAAAGAAAGTGGAAAGCTAGGAAAATAACAGAAACTAGCAGCGGTGCTGAAAACAGGTGGAACATGAAAGTTAAGGTGGTACCAATCAGAGATACTTAAAGCGAGATTGAAGGAACTGGGGATAAGAGGAAGAATTTAAACAGACTACAACGCTACAGGGGACTGCATGAATACTGAGGAGAGTGCTAGAAATATGCGATCTACGACCCCCAGCTGTCAACAATGGTCTGACATGGAGAGGAGGAATAGAGAGGGGAGAAATATGGTGGGGGTATAAAACCTACAGCACTGCTGTGATTGGTGAGGGAGGAATGAGAGGAGGGCTGGAGACCTGAGGAAACTTACTGTCACTCAGACTTCAGCGATAACCACCGGACAACTGGTGTGAAACTGTAAACCATAGCACTGCTGTGGACTGTGAGAATGTGAAGAGGAGGGCTGAGGAAATAATAATAATAATAATAATAATAATAATAATAATAATAATAATAATAATGATAATAATCAAGATGATGATAAAATTCAGACGAGAATGCAATTTTATCTTAGAAACAGAAGGGTTGCCGAAAGAACAGAAGCGGCACAAAAGACCAGTTGTTCAAAAAAGTAATGAGAAACCGTGAGAAAAGGAAGGTAGTATAATACAGATAAACGGGAAAGCATATAGCATGTTGTCCCACAAATGGATCTTGGGGTCCCTACAGGTGTAGGGGGTAGCAGAAAATGTCTTTAAACATTTGTCCGAAAGTATGAAGGATGACAAACGACTACAACACCCGGCATAGAAGAATTTGGCCTGAGTAAACATCAAGCGAGACATCTTTCAGTTGGTCATCCTCATCATTTGTAACCGGGCTCATACCACTGAGTCATATTCTGCGGAAAGACACTGCAGGATACTTATTTGGTAAAGGGAAGACACGAACGATCTACCACCTCTTCCTCATGGATGATTTGAAACTGCGTTGGCAACGAAAAAGGAACAGAGAGGCTGACAGTGTCAGGATTTTCATTGGAGACATTAAAACTGGGTCGGGATCAAGAAATGTGTACATGACAAAATGAAAAGGGGAAAACTCGTAAGTGCGGGTAGAATGAAGTTGATATTGGGGTAAGTGATACAGGAAATCGAATCTGAGAGAGGCTACAAATATCTGGGTATTTAAGAAGCAGATAAAGTGATGCATAGTGACGTGAAAGATGCAATAAGGAAAGAGTATTACCGCAGTAAGTAAGAAAGATAACATGCGCAAAATCGAATGATATAAACTCGATCACAGCAATAAACTCCCAAGCAGAGTCTTCGATGGGATATGGAGCGAGAATATTGAACTGGACGTAAACATTGATAAAAAAGAAAATTCTGGAGAAATGTAGATAGTTTGGAGGAAGAGATGAATCGCTGAAACAGGTGACTTCAGTCACAAACCCGACAGCGCAATAGAAAATCATAGGGTGAAGATTTTGTGGAATTTCAGCATCCGAACAGATCATGTGAGACAACACAGAAGACCTGATATAGTGATATTGTACAAAGACGGGAGAAATGCCAGATGATAGATACTGTTGTTCCTACGGATGGAAGGTAGGAAAAGAAATAGCATGAAAGTAATGAAATGAGAGAATTTTTTTTAAATTGGAGTATGGCCTATGTTGGTGTTGTACTGATAGTAGCGGTATACTATCATATAATTTCGGACTTGAAAAATAGCATAAAACACTCTCAAAAAACAACATTGCTGGGAATTACAAAATTGATCAAAAATGTCCAAGAGACCTTAAGTTGATGGGTGTAATATGATCCCTAGGATATAAACTGGAATCCACCGGCATCGAGATAGCAATCGTGATAATTATAAAAATGATGTACTGATAATAACAATGATGATAAATAAGATACAAATTATCGTAGTAGTAGTAGTAGTAGTAGTAGTAGTAGTAGTAGTAGTAGTAGTAGTAGTAGTGATCATATATTTAAGTGGTCGCCGGAAGAAAAACAACAAATTTGATTATCGAAACAAAATAATATCATCAATTGTATTCGATTTGCAAAAAATTATCTATGGAGTGATCAAATAATAATCGTGTCAAATGAGAAGAAAAATCGTAATAAGACTTTTCAATATCATTTAAAAATAAGTAAAACATCTATCGGAGAATAGCAAAAAAAAATGGTAACCTTGTTATTCGCCTAATGCCGTCGTGGCTAACAGCTAAAATCACGCCTGAATTCATACGTAATTCATTCAGTCAACATTGCTACTTACTTAATTGTTCTTGAAGAATCAGTTTATCGAATTAAACGTGGTAAACAACAGAACTTCGATAAAAGTTGATTTAGAAGTGACACTTAACACACCGAATTAAACTATGTCGGTAAAGTGCCTTATGGCTGAGATAGTTACGTACTTCCCAGTTGTTGTTGTTCTAGCCTTGTTAACAAGCGAGTATTTTGAATCATAATTTTATAGGCAGACCAGGGTTTAGAGATAGGGGGATGTGCATCGCCTCCACAACGGCTCGTTGCGAATCAAACATTGCGTGAGTTCAAGACTGATCGATGGCTGATTCTTTGTTTCCGATTCACATTACTTACTTGAATGGTCGTAAAACGTGGTGAACTGGGCGTTATGATTAAAAAAAAAAAACAAACAAAAAACAGTTAGATGAATAGAAAAAATATTTAAAAATTAACATCGGAAATATTTCAAGTCGAGTCTACAAACAATCATAGGGCTTCCTCTGCGGGTTGAGATTAGATTTTCTAACTTACGAATAATTGGTTTCAGACGAACGACTTATATTCACAAACTAAGATAATTTTTAAAAAATACTCTCGATACGTTGACACCAAGAGAAAAGTCAGTAACTCAATAGAAACCGTCACGTGACCAACGGCTTTTGGAAGCATACTTGCTGGGGATGATCAATTAGAATATTGGAAGAGGGGATGAATAATAGATGAGCTACATCTCTCACTTTTTGTTTGGCAGTGATCACTAGAAAGCCTGAATTGTTTAAAAATAAGCAAGTGTGAACACTGCCGTACACAGACGGAGGAACTAATTCAGCATCAACTTATATTGTAAATTGAACCCCCTCCCTAAAACCCTTCTTTTAGACATAATAAGGAGTAATTATTTGATTTTTTTTTTCAACGCTCTAGCTCCATTGGTGTGGTCCATATGTGTGATCCATCCATCCATCCATACATTCAAACATAGCCAACCAGCCAGCCAAACTCACTTAAGAACTGAAGAAACCTTTGTTGGCAGTTTTGTTGACAGTCGACGGTTTCTAATAATTTTTGATTCCTGCGAAAATAACAACCTATATATTGGCATTCAATTAATCCTTAATCCGGTAATGAATCATGAAAGATAGGAGGGTCAGTCACAAATCTATGCCTCTTCTAATTTAGTTTTAAAGGCATATGTCAGAATTACTGGGGGTTTTATAAGCTATAAACAATAAAGTTTCTAGCTGCCTATGGGGAGTCTTTCCCTACCATAATTCACTTTCAAAATGACTGCATTTCTAAACATACGTAGTGAGCAAAGAGCTCTCACAGAATTTCTGTTTTGGGAATAAGAAAGTGCTACAAACATTCATAAGGGGATAATGAATGTTTTTGGAAAGGCTGCACTTGAAATAATCGAAGTAAGGAGATGGGTCAGTAGCCAGTAAGAATAAGACGTAACAGGCGGATGCTCTCAATGCACCTGACAGAAGAATCGCAAAACTCAGTAAAAGCCTTCAGGTGAGCCACGGTAGTGCCTGCAGCTTAGAGCAGTTACTCATTGTCTAATTTATAATGGAAGCAAATCCTAGGTCAAAACGCTTTCGATTAATTTCAATAGAGTTTTCTGGAAGGTTGAGGTAAGGAGCAATGAGTTAAAATTTCGGATGAATCCAGAAATCCTTTGCGAGAGGAGGATTTTTTTCCATTTCCTTCTCATATATTTATACGTATTCACTCTATTTGTCCACACAATAACCCCAAAGTTTCCCAAAGAATTCTCGTTCGATAAGTAGAGAGGTGGGTCATGGACTGAGGAATAATAAATTATATTTGAGGGTGGATCCAGGACTTTTTTCTCGATTGATGCCGATTGAGAAATATTTCATATATTCAGGTAATAGTCAGAAAACTGATAAATTCGAACACGGTTAAACCCACCTACATTGCAGTTATATTTGATGATGTTGGCATTGGTATGCTTCTTTCAGTGCCTTCTACCTTTTTTAAATTTTTTTATTTCTTACCATTATATATATATATATATATATATATATATATATATATATATATATATATATATATATATATATATATATATATATATACATATATATATATATATATATATATATATATATATATATATGCGTGTGTGTGTATATATATATATATATATATATATATATATATATATATATATATATATATATATATATATATATATATACCAAGGTTTGCTTGGTATGGCACAAGTCAATCTATCAACTTCCCTTGAAAATCAACGTTTGAAACCCTAGTTTTTTCTTTTAACTAAACTTGAACATCTACTCCTGATGCCAGTGCGAAATTGTAAGTTTGCAACTTCCAAACAACTTGATATTTACTTAACTTAGCTTAGCATTACACAATCTTCCTCGAGAGAAGGGGGATCTTTTTGCATTGAAAAACAGCATTCGAGATCCACGTTTTATCTTGGTCGCTAGCACTAATGGAAAGCACATGACTATTTCAAGCATAAGGCAGAGCATGAATCTTTGATTATTCATTTAATTGTGACTGAAGGTATCCCGAAAATTATGTTTATTATCGTTGTCGTTTCTATCCTTAAATTTTCATGAAATCTACAATGTTTGGTATCAATACATGTTTGGTGTTTTTTCAAAACAGAACTCCGATGGTAAATTGAATGAAGATAGAAAATCATGCGCTGAGATATTTTATCGCTATTTCTTCCGTCTATCTTATTGGATATAACTCCATAAAATCAGTTATCATTTCTACGAGGAATGTGTTTGCATAGATGATACATATATCGAATTTTCTATTCAGTCAGTCTTGAGGAGTTTTGCATGTTTCCAACCATTACGGGCACGAGCATCATCAACATCATTATCATCATCATCATTGATATCATTATTATTATTATTATCATTATCATTATTATTTTTGGATAGAATCATACGAATTATATTAAGAAAGCAATAATTGAAATATATATATATATAATGTCTGTAATATTGAGGATAGCATTGCTTTTATGATTAATAGTACTACTCTAAAATCCCATCATTTAAGTTTGTTGGAGGTGGAATTATATCTCTTTTTTTTCTTATTCACACTTTCAGCCCTTACCCTGTTGTCTACCGATGCAGACTCTACAAAGTTATGGTCAATATTGATTAAGTCTTCCTTTTTCATTTAAGTAGTAAGCTCTCTCAGCAATTGATAATTTCACTGGCCAAACTAATATTTGGCCAATCGAGGCTTGAGATACCTGGAAGCACAGATGTTCAAATTTTGAATATGTAATGTTAAATTAAAAGCAAAGCCTGAAT
>OY735203.1:41548107-41555607 GCA_963457665.1 Thysanoteuthis rhombus | reverse complement strand
GTGTAATAAGACTGTTTTGAATCAGTCTTTCTGACTTGAAAATCATCATTCCAGAACCTCAGATTTCCATGGAACTGAACACCAGCCAATAGGAAAAAAGTTTACGTAATTTTTGTGTGATAATTCTCTTTGATTGGAAGAATAGGTTGATGAAAACGTAATCTCCAAAAATATTTGTATGTATGTTGATATAATTGTCTACTTTCTCCAGCTTTGTGTTTTCGATTTGGATCTTTGTGCGTTTATTTCATGAAATGGCATTGGTCAGAGAACTTCCGGGCATTTGAATGGTCTTGTTTGGTCAATGCTTCAATCTTTTTGTAGTTCAGAAGTTCAATTCCTTCTGTCTCTGCGAGCCTTCCTTTGTGTATTACCACTATTGCACATTTTCCATTCCAAACTCCACCCTAATGTCGTCATTGTATTCCTTCACTTTGTTGAACAACGTTCCGAGCTTTACCCCGTTCTTTGCAAATGGTTTTATGTCGTCCATGTACATTAGTAAGTTGACCTCTCCATTTGTTTTGGAGAATTGATATTTTTTATTGTTTTCAAGATTCTGCTGGGTGATAATATAGAACAAAAAGTAATGGGAACAGGGAGTTTCCCTGGAAGTTTCCTCTTTTTATATTTACCTCTGCTAAGTTTTCTCCTGTGGCTGTCATGTCAACTTTCTAGATTTTCATTGAATTGGCTATGAATCTCACCACTGGTTCACTGATCTTGAATATTCTTGGGCATTCGAGTATCCAGCTGTGTGGAATCATGCCGTATGCTTTTTGTAATCTATCCGTCCCATTGCAACATTCTTCTTCCTTTTCCTCGCTTCTTTCAAGATCATTTGGTCGATGTACAGCAAGTCATTCGCCCCCTTGGTTCCTCTCCTACATTTTTCTGTTCTTCTGGTAATAATCCTCTACTTTCCATGGATCTCTACATTCTCTTTGCTATCTGTCCGGTCAGGATTTTCCACATTAGTGGTAGGCACGAGATTGGTCTGTAATTGCTTGCCAGATCCCCTTTTTCAGTGTCCTTCTTTGTGAGGGTGGTTCTACCTCTGGTCACCCATTCTGGTACCTTGCCTTCATTCAGGCATCTTTTGAGTTGGTGGGTGAGCCTATCGAGTGGTGTGGTGAATTTCTTGAAGCAATATTCGTGGATCTCATCAGGTCCTGGTGCTTTCCAGTGGGCTATTTTTTGACAGTATGTTTCAATGTAGTTTCATTCAATACTGTTGACTCTCCATTGTCTAAGCCCTTGAATTCTTCTTCTTCTTCTTCTTCTTCTTCTTCTTCTTCTTCTTCTTCTTCTTCTTCTTCTTCTTCTTCTTCTTATTATTATTATTATTATTATTATTATTATTATTATTATTATTATTATTATCAATAATAATAATAACAATGATGATAATAATAATAATAATAATAATAATAATAATGATATTAATGATAATAATAATAATAATGATAATGATGATACATTTTCATTTTATCATTGTTATTCCATCTTATTCCCGGCGTGATGATATCGTTACTGAAATATCAGCAGTCATATGACGGTTTTCTAATCCTGGGAATATGCTTACATATTTTGAATGATATCAAGTTTTCTCTTTATAGGTCATCCACATTTAGCTATCTGAGAAAAGTTCGCAAATCGAAGCGGCATTCCATCACTTATGTACAAGAACAATGTATCTCAACATATATTATACAACTGAACTAATTTCACTGGTATCAGACCCACAGGAAATATAATTTTCACTATATTTCTAGTAAAAGAAAGGAATATTTTTTCAAAATTCTTTTGAATAATTTTTTAATCGATTGATTTTTTGTACACAGCAACAAATTGGAAAAGATCATTTACACTGAGAGCTTTTCCTTCAATTATGATCAGTGCTGATAACATATCATTAATCATAATCTGAGTTGAGTAATGATTAAAAAATATTCAACATTCGTTTAACCCCTAAAATTGGAAAACTGTAGGAAAGTTGTTGTTTTTATTTTGTTGTTGACGTTTTTAATCAGAGAAATTTGTGGTGCTTTCAATCAATAAAGCCTCCGCTTTGTTTTGGAGAGTGTCAGTTTTTTGGCGAAGACACATTTTGAGTTGGAACAGGGAGCCGTGTTCATGTTTTAACTATAATGCTGACCATGACACGGTTTTGAGATAAACGGAAAGTAAGTCTCCTGTTCAGCATCATAGTTATATCGTAAATTGCACTCCTGAACCAAAATTATTTTTTCTGACACTTATTCAAAGGCGACAGAAGTGTTGTTGAGTGGAAATACAAAACAATTCATTAGAAAGTAAATTTTTAATTCGATTTTGCTTTTGCTGGTAAAAGAAAATATCAACTAAAAAAAGTAAGACTAAGATAAATAATCATCATCATCCTTTTAGCATCATGGGCATAGCGAAGACAGTACTTTTTGAATTTATCTAGCATGTCAGGCCCTCTTCCTTTCTGTTGGCCTCAACAGTTGACTATAATGCATTGATTATAGGGCTGTTTTTTCAGGACAAATTGGATTTTCTTGTTCTTGAAGTTGAGCTTACTCTACCGAAAGCTTGCCAACCTAGTGTGATTATTTGCAGCGATTTCTTCTTCTGTTGGGGATTTTGTTGTCCAGGGTAGATGTAGAGATCTACTTTCTCCAGTTCTGCGTTTCTGATTTTGATCGTTATATCCTACTCTCCTGCTTTTTTGTTGTACATTGCATTTGTTTCGTTGAAATTCATTTGGAGACGAACATCCTTTTTCTCTTCTGTTAGCTTATCTATAATTATTTTGAGATCATGAAGATCCTTTGCAGAAAGCATGAATTTGTCTGCAAATCTAGGGTTACTTGAGTATTCACTACTATGTCTGATTCTTTTCATCTCCACTGTCTAGGTTTCGGAAGATCATCTCAAGATGGGTGGCTATCACCTTGTCTCATTCCTTTTTCGAATTGAAAAGGCTCAAAATCCTTATGTATCCTGATGAAGGAACTGCTATGTGGGCAGATATCTTGCAATATGCCTTGTTGTACAATAGTGGCAAGGACTTTGGAGATTTCCACAGAGTCGAAAACTTTCTCGAAGTCAGTAAATGCTTCAGTAAGTGGCATCTTATAATCTGCTGCTTTCTTTTCTGGTTGGTTTACTGAATGGACATGGTCAGTGTTGGAATAGCTTTTTCTGAAGCCAGCTTGTATCCGTGGTTGGTTTCAACAGGCGTTTTGATGATTCGGTCGATGATCAGGTTGGTTTAAGGTTTTCCCCAGGAGTTACTCATTGGGAAGTGGAGCAATCCATCAAACAAACAAAAAAGGAAATGCTCCTGACCCATTAACATCATCATCGACCAACACAAAAAAACTGGAAAAGTCATCACTAGGAAAATTATCATTCTATTCTACTTATCCAAAGTAAAGATCCGGAAGATTGGAAAACTGCAATCATTATGTTGATATATAAATGAGGAAATCCGAAAGACCTCAATAACTATAAACCAATAAGCCTGCTCAACTTTATGAAAGTGATCACCAACCGGAGGTTAATAGAAGAAAAAGTAAATAATCAAGGTTTACAGCAGGGCTACTTGGATTTTTTTTTTGCATTTGCATTTGCAACCAAATAAATGCGTTATATCATTTCTTGAAACTCTATTTGGATTGACTGCCTGTAAAAATAAATCAAAACTAAAATATATAATGTATATATCAAGAATTCATTAACCATTCGAGTGATCAGTTTAATTGTTGATAAGAATAGAAAACTGATACAGACCTGTTACTTAAAGCAATAGATAAATACTAAGCAAAGGGGGCAATTTATAACAAAATACTGATGGCCTGGGGTATCTTACATAAAGATGTAACAATCATTGGGGGATCATTTTATACTTGATGAATACATGAAACTGATCCCCCATTTTATTGAGCCCACACCTCAAGTATTGAGATTTTAAAATAGTAATAAGACTTACTTGGATAATACATTTTTTATATCCTGTTCATTCAAACGTATCTTGTGCGCAAAATATGAGATTTATTGCTTGTCTGAACACAAAAAAAAAACAAAAGTAAGCCATGCTAGTGTGATAAAGTAACAAACACTGGTGTCTATATAAGTAGATAACTCAAATTCATTGTGTTTTTTTAATCTATTTTTATATTAGATAGCTCCAACTATTATTATTATTATTATTATTATTATTATTATTATTATTATTATTATTATTATTATTATTATTATTATTATTATTACTAATACTACTACAAATTCCATCCGTGTCTTTTGCAGTTCTCTCACTGAAACATTTATTCATTCTACGGAATATTCATTCAAAATTCCTTGAGAAAATTTCAGTTTCAAAGAAGTAAAATTGCATTAATTGTCATCACCGTAGTATTTAATGTTTCTCATTGATAATTCTTATAATCATCAATATTCTAGGCTTTGTAATCAAGTACCGTTTTTCATGGGATTTTATTGAAAAAAAAACAAAAAAAAAACGTTGGTCCAAAGTAAGAGAATTAAAAAAAATTGTATAACAAACAAATATGAGATCTTAACCGTAAGATGAAGGTTAACGGACTAATCTACTGAACCATGACTGCTTCGTAGTGAATTCAAGCTCAGTTGGTACCTTGCAAAGGTGATATTGTGTCAGACAAGGCGAATGTCATTAAAGACCTTCAACAAAGAAAGTTAAAGTTACAGAAAAGTTACCAAATAGATGTAGCTTTAAAAACAAATTTGTTTATTTGGTAATAAGACAAAAATATCATTCAAATGCATTTTTTTCTGGTTGCAGAAATTTAGCTCGAAGTTAACTAGGAATATTTAAGGATATATTTGCGCTGGAAAAAGAAATTAAATTGAAAATGAATAATTGTCGGGTCTGTGAGGATACTGTGAGAGCTGACAGCAAGTCAACGAATTTCCTGCAATAAAACAAACCCAAGATCTCTGAAGTGAATATGTGAATGCATGAAAGATACATGGAACGATGCCTCAAAACGCTAAAATCGAGATTTGTTTAATTGAAAATTAGAGGACTATACAGACCACAACGTTGCTAGAGTCTATGTGGATGCTGAGGAAGGTTCTGGAGATTTGAAAAGACTTACTGATGCATTATTTATGACACGATAAAAAGGGAAGAAATGAAGGAGAAAATAAAGAGAGAATACCTTAGGAGGATGAAGAAAATATTAGACCAAAGTGAACAGCTGGAATCTTATAAAAAGAATAAACACATGGGCCGTATCGGAAGTAAGATACACAGGATCATTCCTTGGATGGACAAAGAAAGAACTCCAGTCAATGAACTGGCGAACAATAAAGCTTATGACAATGAACAACGCCTTACACCCCATACATGATACGGATACACTGTACGTGAAGGAAAAAGCAGGCGACAGAGGACTCATTAGCATAGAAGACTGTTTCCAGAGGGTCAGAACAGATATAGAAAAGTATGTATAAGCAAACGGTGAAGACATCATAGAGAGTGTCAGAAGAAGTGCACCAAACAACAAAAAGTAGAAAACGATGGAGCAGCACAGCAAACAAGAAAAGAAAAATGGGAACAGAAGAAACTAAACGGATAATTTAGAAGACAGATACAGGATGTTGCATACGAGAGATCATAACAAATGCATCAGAACAAACTATATCAAAACAGAAATCGACAGAACACAAACTAACAGCTAGTGCCGCCTGTGTGGTGAAAGGGACGAGACTGTAAACTACATAACTCAGGAATAATAATAATAATAATAATAATAATAACAATAATAATAATAATAATAATAATAATAATAATGATAAATGAAGGAGAAAATAAAGAGGGAATACCTTAGAAGGATAAGGAAAATATTAGAAACCAAATTAAACAGCAGAAATCTAATAAAAGGAATGAACACCTGGGCTGTATCAGTAGTTAGGTATACAGGACCATTCCTAGGATGGACAAAGGAAGAGCTCCAATCAATGGATAGGCGAACAAGGAAACTTATGACGATGCATAAAGCATTACACCTTAGGGATGATACAAATAGACTATACGTTAAGAGAAAAGAAAGTGTTTGGGGGCTCATCAGCATAGAAGACTGTGTCCAGAGAGCTAAAATAGTCCTAGAAAGGTATGTGCAAACAAATAGTGAAGAAATCATAAAGAGTGCGAGAGATAGTGCAACAAACAATAAAGTAGGAAACAATAGAACAGTACAGCAAGCAAGAAAAGAAAGATGGGAAGGGAAAAATTGTACAGCGAGTTTAAAAGATGGATACAAGATGTAGCAGACGAGAAATCATGGACGTGGTTACGAAAGGGGAACCTTAAGAGAGAAACAGAATCGCTCATCATGGCAGCCCAAAACAAAAGCATAAGGACAAACTACATAAAAGCAAAAATTGACAGAACACAGACAAACAGCAAATGCCGCATGTGCGGTGAAAGAGATGAGACGGTGAACCACATAACTAGTGAATGTAGTCAACTCGACCAGAAGGAGTATAAGCATAGACACGATAGAGTAGCAACGATGATACACTGGGAACTAGGCAAGCAAATGGGATTCAACCATGTGGAAAAGTGGTATCAGCACAAGCCAGATGCAGTCTTGGAGAATGACAACCACAAACTACTGTGGGACTTTGACATCCAAACTGACCACCTCATCCAGGCAAGAAGGCCGGACTTCGTAATAGTAGACAAAAAAAGGAAGGCCTGCCAGATAGTAGACGTTGCTGTACCTGCAGACCATAGAGTAAAAAAGAAGGAGGGTGAAAAAAGGAGAAAATACCAGGACCTAGCAAGGGAGTTAAGAAAAATGTGGAACATGAAAACCAGGGTAGTACCGGTCATAGTGGGCGCACTAGGAACTGTCCCCAAAACGCTGAGGGAGAGACTGGAGGAGATCGGGATTAGGAGGAGGATAGAGACCGTACAGACCACAGCACTACTGGGAACTGCACGGATACTGAGGAAGGTGCTAGAGATATAAGTACTGCAACGAATTGTAGCTCTGTCATGATATGCGAAAGAGAGGAGACGCTAGCTGGAGACCTGAGGAGACTAATTGTCACTCAGCCTTCAGCGATAACCACTGGGCAACCGGTGTGAAACTGTTAATCGCAGAATTACTGCGACCTATGAGTACTAGGGGAGGAGGGCTGGAGACTTGAGGAGACTTGCTGTCACTCAAACTCCAGCGGTTACCGCCAGGCAACTGGTGTGAGATTCCAAATAATAATAATAATAGGATCTGCAAGAATACACAACAGGATACTGGATATAAGTAAAAAATGGCCACCAAATAACTTGAAAGAACATAGCATATTGTTGGGAAGTCGGTAAAGGTTGTGACAGCACAAATCATAGCGCTGCTGTGATATGTGAGAATGCTGAGAGGAGGGCTCGAGACTTGAACATCGTCACTCAGACTCAAGTGATGGCAACCAGACAACGGCTGTCAACCGTGGGAATACCGAGATTGG
>OY735203.1:41515607-41543107 GCA_963457665.1 Thysanoteuthis rhombus | reverse complement strand
TAGAACGTGTCTATGATTTGTGATCCATTTCTTCCTTCTACTTTATTATTATAATTATTATTATTATCATTATTATTATTATTGATAATGATAATAATAATAGTGGTGATAGTGTTATAGTTAATATTCATTTTCTTTTTTCTTTTTTACATATCACTCTCCCTGGTAATGAGAGATTCCCATATCCAAATGATTCATAATTTATGAATTCAACTGACCTGGCATAAAAAAAAAAAACGATCGCTCAGAGTCTCGGAATTCTAAAAAAAAAGCACACAGTTAAATCATCTGTAAGTTCAGTAAGTCTTTTGCATGATATTGGAGCCACGCCCATATGAATTGGTGTTAGTGTGGGTGTAGGTGTGTTTATGCACTGAGGGTAGGAGTAAAAAAATTGTTTACTAGTGAAATATGAGAATATATCTTAAATAACAGTTAATTATAATAAAACATAAATACGAATAGATATGTATTTATGTATACAAAATATTTGCACATGAATATTTGTTTATATTAATCAAATCCAAGTCGGAGGCCGGAAATGACTTTGTTTTCCCACCGTTACAACAGCAAGAACAATCCCCGCCTAATTTTAGGGAGGAAACTACTCACTATTTGTCAGTCCCGTCACATTAGACTAAACCGATGAATAAAACTAGCATTTTCTTATCATGACAAAGTGATTGTTAGATGACTCTCTTATCGACTGAGCCAACCTGACAAGTCTCAAATATGTTTGACCATCCATGTTGGATATGAGTAAGGACTTTTTTCATTTTGATGAATAAATACATTTATGCTGTAAAATATGAATTGAAATAAAGTGTACATTTTATATTTTCATTTATTTATCATAAATGTTTGTATAAATATAAATTTGTATAAATATACACGTATATTGATATGTAATCATCTATCAATAGAAAAATGAAGAAAAAGGGGTACACGATTAAACCATATTACACTTTTATCGATCGTCATACAAATCTTAGGGTTGATAAGTACTCACACCCTAATACTAGCCTTTACTAAAACAGTTTTGGGATAGAAGACTAAATATTCAGCAAACACCAAACTGCTCTCTTTAATGATTGACGTTACACACACATACACACACACACACACACATACACACACACACATATATATATATATATATATATATATATATATATATATATATATATATATATATATATATATATGTTGTCTCCATTTGTAACAAACAAACAGAAAACAAATGAAACCCAATTTTATCCGTTGTAGAAGTTTGATCAGAGCTTCGTCTTCTCCAATGTTGATTTCGATGTGAATTAAACCAGAATATCGAATCTGAATATCAAATCTGACAAGCTTGCTCCCCGACCTAACAAACTAATTTTAAGAATTGGTGCAATGCGATATTTTTACACCCATTGGCCGCTATCGAGGGTGATTCCAGACTTTTGTTGATTTTAGTGGACATCTTTATATATATGCGCATGTATGTGTGAGAGAGGTTGGTGGAGAGAGAGAGAGAGACCAAGAGGCATGGAGAGAGACGGTCAGAAAGAAAATGAAAGAGTAAGAGAAATAGTGAAACATGAAAATATATGCATGTCAAAGATTTTGCAGCCAACAATTTTATGATATGAAATTTGTAAATCAATATTCTTTTTGTTCCTCTGCAGACATTTTTAGCTTTCATTTTATTTTGCAACCCCACCGGAAAAGTGTACATGCGTGTATGATGAATACATGTACATTTTATGGATGACTGGATATATATATATATATATATATATATATATATATATATATATATATATATATATAGATAGATAGATAGATAGATAGAGAGAGAGAGAGAGAGAGAGAGAGAGAGAGAGAGAGATAAACAAAAAGGAATTATAAAATAGACCAAACGATAGTGAAGAGTATATGGACAAACGTGCACATTTTGGTAGGCATATATATATATACATATATATATATATATATATATATATATATATATATATATATATATATATATATATATATATATATATATATATATATATATATATATTTACACGCTCGAAGTATTATGATTTTTTTCAGTAGTTGCAATGTTTTGGACCGTGTTTTGCTTTTTGAAGAATTTCGAATATATTCATGGTATCCGCCTCTTATTTTATGTGTGCCACAGATAAAGGGATTTAACCATAAATTATTCTACAATATTGTCCGTTTCAGAGTTATCTGCCCTTGTCTAAACTGCAGTCATGAGAATGATTCAGAAAAACGTGTATTTTAGAAAAAATAATTGTTTCAGTAGATGGCAGCTGTAAAATTGTCAATTTAACAAACATGCATATGATCGTGTAAACACACACACACACACACACACACACACACACACACATATATATATATATATAATGAGAGAGAGAGAGAGAGATGTGAAGAGATTTGAATAGATATATGCATAAGGTTACGAATATCTGATTTGGACACGAAAATCGTTCTGTTTCATACTGTTTCATATTAGAAATGAACAAAAATTGAAAAAAAATTCGTTAATAACTTACTGTGAATAAATTCTATAAAACCAGAAGTTTCCATAAAATTAACCACGTGACTAGTTTTAACGTAAACAAAAATGACAGTGATATTAGATTGAGAAAAAAATTCCCGAAACTCAATGATACAAAATACTTCAATTCTAACAATTTTGCAAAGATCAACTGTTTGTTCCATTTTAATAAAATTTTTGATACTTATTTATCAAAGGAGGATTTTAGGAGAATTTTCCACTCCACAGAATATTTTTTTTTCGTATGATCCTAACCCTTTTTTAATTCATCTGCTGATATATTATACCAGTTCTTTCATTGATTTTTAGGCGTTTTACACTATCAATAGAGATATCAATTATGCTTACCATTTTTAGAAAAAATATATGGAACATAAAATATGTGTGAATTTTTCCTACTTGAATACATTTTGTATGAAATTCTATTGCCTTATGGATTATGTCTCATGTACCTCAGTGAGAGTTTAACGTAGGCAGAAATTAGCCCATCACCTGATCATGAACATCTATTACTACCTTTGAAATGCGCTGATTGAAAGTGGTAAGCATTTATTGTTCTTATTCAATGCAAAAGCAGGATGTTTTTTGCGCAATTCAATTTTGCGACAATGAAACTGAGCATTTTCCTCAAATCATCTGCATATAAAAATAACTTTCTACCACATAATTTTTTATTTGATAGATCAATATCTTTATTTTCATCGAAAATGTCATCATGATTCAGTTTTTGCTGACTATGATATTATAACAGTTATAATGTACGTGATAATTAATGAAAATACATATTTATCATGTTTAAACAAACATTTGGGCTAAAGTATTTCTAGGAAAATGTTAAAAGAACAAAATTGTGAAAATTTAAATTACGCTTTTTAGATATGGTGTCAATTTTCCAGTGATTTTTTTTGTTAATGTATATTATTGTATATGAGTATATTAGGTGTATAAAATATGCACATACATATGTATATGTAAGTATGCTGCTAATAATTGTCCTTCCCTAAGGGTAATGGTTAGTAAGTTATAGTTGATCATTAATAGTGAGCTCTATCCTCAATGGATGCCCCATATATGTCGCCTTGTGCTAATAGTAAGCCAGGCTTAATAAATTATATTATATATATATGTATATACATATACATACATACATTTATTCATAGATAAAGGTATAAACACGCATCCACAAACACACACACACACACACACACACACACACACACATATATATATATATATATATATATATATATATATATATATATATATATATATATATATATATAAATAAATAATGAGAGAGAGAGAGAGAAAGAAGTAAGAATTGCTTATTCCATCTGCCTTAAGGTTTACCTGTCGATAGAATGAGTGAGGGTGAAAGAGAGAAAATGAGAAAATATGTAAATATTCTGTTAAAAATTCTATCATCCACAATTCCCGTCTTCGCTTTCGGTAATCTAAGAACCTCCTTAACTATTAATGGATATCCTTGCTTTGCTCGCTTCGGATTTGAAGAAATCTACTCCATAAATTACTTTTAAAATATCTGCTCTTCCTTAGATTCGAATGTTTTAGATGCAGCCAAAATGTTGATTCTTCCAGAGATCACTTGTAGTAAGTTAGTCTTATACTTCCAAACTAATAAATACTTCGAATTTGTCTGACATTAATGTCTGAAACCTTAAGCAGTTTCATCTGTCATTCGCGTAAGCGAATCTCTATGAACTTGTCTTCAGGAATTTTCAGTAGATGCAGAAATTTCTGTTTGGTTTCTGTCCATGTGTTCAGAGTTTCTATTCGAACTGACTTTCTCTCATTTCGAACACAGTTTCTAAGCTGAATACCTTGAGATTGGCTACTAGTTCTCGGATATGATTTTTTTTCTTCCTGCCTTGCAAATACCGTTTTTCCAGTTCAACAGTGGTGAAAGTTGTGGTCATACCCCACACGTTTAGAATTCCAATAAACATTTATGATATTCAGTAAGTTTTGATCACTACAAAACAAGGCCAATTTGAGTGAAATGTAGATGAGAAGATTATGCTGCATCTGTTAGACAACCCGAAAATCAGTATTTGAAACCCTGGCTTTTACCTGAGATCGAACACAGACCTCTGGTATCGATGGAAAATACACTACTATCCCAGCTACGCTGATACCCAAACTGACCAATAAAATTCCATTTAATTATCAACAAACATTGGGTACAAAATAATGTCGCAGCTTTTTTTCCATACTGTTGCAGATCAAGTGGTACTGTCTGAAACCATCGGACTGTGAATTCAGTTATATTGTTGAGGGTCATAGGATTTTCATAATACTTACCAAACAATTCAAAATTGAACTTTGGTATATCTTAAAAATTAAAAAAAATTGTTTTATCTTAGCTCATGACTTGTATTAATACACAAAGACTGCACTTGATATAAATAACTTTTACCACTTAATAGAATTCATAATAGCTGCACTGATTTCCGAAAAGCACACTCGTGATTTTTTATGTAATAAAATCAATTACTTATATCCTTTCTTTTATTGATTAATTTTGAGCTTGCCTTTGTTTTTACAGTTACTGATTGATCTGGGAATACAGCATTTTATATCTTTATATATATATTGATACTTTTTAATTTACTTGCTTTTTGATATTTGCACCACGAATTCAATTATCAGGAAACGTGGATATTGGTAAATTGTGTATGTCCGATATCTAATGTTGCCAGTAAAACAGTTTTTATAAGAGGTATATAGAAATATTTTTCTGATATGTGTAACTTATACACAAAAGAGAGGTATTTTACACGAGAGTGATCTTTGATATTCTCCTTTTTGATCTCTGATTGCCGAAAAATAGGGTTAGTGTGTAGATGGCGAATAATACGAACTTCACTCTGCTGTTATGGGGAAGGTCTTGGTTGTTATTTTTAAATCCCCTCTCGTATATATTTGGTAAATACGAATATCTATTGTAAAACCTGTCTTTTTTATGAACAACAGATTTGAAATTCTTGACCCAAATAATTTTCGTCGTCTCTTTCTCTCCCTTCTGCCCCTCTCTCTCTCTCTCTCTCTCTCTCTCTCGTCTCTTCTCTATCATATCTCTCTTGTAAAATATACTGAGGTTATATAATTGATCGGCGCATTCTATCGGTCAATAATCAGATCACAGTTACTGTTCTTGACTGAACGATTCTAATCATGGCCGAAGCTCCAGTCTTAGGCTTTAGGAAAACAATTCCAAGAAATACAATCTATCCATCCTAGTAAGCACATTGTTTGCACAATTTCAACTATATCCCTGTATTAATGCCTCATCCATTCTTCGTTTCTTCGTGTTTTGTTTCATCATCTTTACCGAACGTTCAACGTCGGCAATTATCTTGGAATCGATCGATTCCTCGCCTTGCATTGTTCATGGTAACATTTAGTCTTGAGCTGCCAACATTTGTGGTCGGATTTCTTGTTTTCTGCAGCCCTGATTACGATGATCTTTTTTTCAAAATTGTGGCATAATTATCTTTCTTCTATCTTTGGGGTCTTTTATTTTAATATATTAATTTGTTGGTTCTCTTTGTACTTGCAATGTGATTCCAATGGCCAAAACGGCGGCAGCGTAAATAGATTTTGCCACCATTTTGCTAACAGCGCCACTCTGATGGTGGAATTCTTCGTTTCAGGTTTTCAATAAGTTCCATGGTTAAAAGTTCGTTTTCAATTTATATTTTCAAGATGAAAAATACTATCTTTTTGCAATTAAAACCAAAATTAAACATCCAAAGAAGATATGTGAATTATTGCAATATGTTTTCAAAATGTTGATATTTTTTATTGAATCCAACTCAGTCGATGGGTATTCACTGGGTTTAGATCAGTCTGGTGCAAGGCCACAGGTATGGAGCACCCAATGTGGATCAAAGTCGCACCAGTAGTCAGGACTAAACTAGTTTTTTTTTTACTATTTCTCTGTAGCAGTGTGTCCTATTCATTACCTACGTTTTACTTGAACTCACTACAGTAGTAATAGTCAGCAAGACTACCTTGCTAACCATCACTCCTGGTTTGGTGTTGAGAATTTGTTGATTTAACTTAGTACGGCGCAATGTCAAATATGGACTATTGAGAGGTGGGAAAATCCCGATGGGGAGGATCTTCCTAGAATGAAAACCATGATTTGAAATTTGGAATTCTAGAAATACTCAGCAAGTCCAGCCACAAACTGAGCAAAAATGGCACTGTGTGTATAGTTTAGTTTAGTTTTGAATTGGAAGTAATATCAATTTTGCAAGTTGGACAAGTTCACATGTTTCTTTGAAAATCAGCAGTTGAAATCCCTGCAGTTTAACTCAGGTCAAACGCCAATGGGAAATACACAATTACTTCAGCGAGTCCAGTATTGATATTAACCTAACTTAGTTTAACCTGAGAGAAGTCAAATGGCGAGCTCCCAGTGAGGATAAAACTTATAGCAAGGAAATAAGAATCTATTATGATAGTTTGCTAACAATTACTCCTCAGAGAGACGTCCGAATCTGCATTTCCTTTCGAATATTTATTGTTCTAAATTAACTTGGGCAGTGCCCGTTCCAAAGGAGCATATGTGGAGGGGACTGGGCCTTGTAGAGTGTGGAATAACCTGTCATAACAGTCGAGTGAAATAAATGTCCGTCCGTCTTATTAAAACCACGGCTTCGAAGTATTTCAGCTATTTCACTTTGGTGTTGCCAATTTAGATATTTTATAACTGAATTTAGACCTAAAATTTTAGATAAAAGCACTATAATATGTGATGCTTTAGAAAAATTTTATTAGATTTCCAGGGAACTGCTGATCCAAATTTCTCCAACTCGACGCTGCGAAGTGTTCTGACAAATATACATGGCGAATATCAACTTTGTACAAAGGTTATCTATCGAACTATCTCGATGTATATACGCTCACAGACACTTCTTATATTATAGTCAGGTTAATGCACCCCGGATGTACCATGCCAATTATTTGTTTTACAAATGTTGTTGCTCTCCTTTGTTTAGTATTCAATGTAGTTACTTCTTTTCAGTGTTGCCAGTTTAGATATTTTATATTTAAATTTCTATCAATTGTAATTTAGATATTTTAGACCTAAATTTAGATCCACAATTTTAGATAAAAGATCTATAATCTGTGATGTTTTCTTCCATATGATCTCTTCGTCATCCTCTTTTATTCATTGTTATCACAATTGACCAAAGAAGCTAATTTTCATTTATTATATAGAAAAGTTATTTTTCCCTTGTTTGTATCAACCAATTTTTTTTCTTGGAATATTCATTGTTCAATTTAGCCATTGTTCTTGATTCTGCTGTTTAATTAGTTTCAAAACTTCATTGATAAAAATTATAACCTGATTCCGAGAAACATATTTTTCTCTTTCCATGATTCTTAAGATTTCTTTGACGTATGGTAGCAGTAGTTCCCTCTTTATTTATATATTTGCTTGTAATTAGATGAATCACTTGAAATAATAATTACCATATCCCCCTTATTGTAGTATCTATTACAACATTTCGGCCTATATGCTACAAAAAACATCAAAATGAAGGTACAGGCTCCAATGATTTGTCAGTTTTTTTTTTAATTTAACGCTACGTCCTATATACTGCAATGAGAACAACGAAGATGGGGATACTAGCTTAAGTATTTTGTTTGGTTTTGTTTCGACCCATATACTGCTAAAATGAAGGACAATATTCGCCTGAGTAATTACTTAATTTTCAATACAATGTTTTCACCGACAAGTTGCAAAATATCAGGACACGCATCAAAATGATTTATGGAATAATCTTTTTCTTTTATCGCCCTTCCACTAATTTATTAGATGAAGCATGGTCAACCATTATTAATTTTTGATAAATACTTTGTCTTTTGATAATTTCCTTTTGTTGCTCTTAGTCACAACTTACTTGGGCCGTCATTTCACGGTAGTGAATAAATGGCGTTGATCGGAAGTAAGGAATAAAGAATAAACTCTAAGAGAGACTAGAACTTGTGTCCCTGTGACAAAAAGCAGCGAAAAAGTAAAATGAAAGAAATCATTTGTAAAAATGAATCTTGGTCAATCTTTTTTATTGTTTCAAATAATCCCATTCTCTCCTCCGTTCTGATATAAACTCTTCCTAATGAGAATCATCATGTCGACTGGAAAGTTCCGTCACAATTTTAAAACCATTGGTACATCATATTTTCCAACAGTTGATTATTTCCAATAGAGGTCTTTTGCTGGACACCAAAGAGGCATATCTGGAATGACACTGAAATGGTCAGCCATAATTAATTTTTGATAAAAACGTGTAATAACGAAAACGTCGTCTCCATCTCCCCGCGACACCCCGGGTACAAGCAGAAGATTTAAAAAATACTTCTATTAAAAAAACGATAAAAAAACAAACAAAAACAACGGTAAAGTATGGAGAAAATTATCCGAATTATTACTACCGCTTCTACTCCACCGGAAGTGCAGATGGCATGAAGGTTTGCAGTACGGAAATTGGAATCGATGAGCCGAGATCAAACTCCAACTGAGATAATCTGCAAGCCGGAAGTTAATTCTAATTAATAAAAATGGACGGGCATAATAACGTCGTCACCATCTCCCCACGACACCCAAAGTACAAGCGGAAGATTAAAAAAAAACTACTTCAATAAAAACCAAAAAAAAACAGCAACAACAGTACAGCATGGAGAAAATTGGATACTGTAGAACGTGGCTATACATCTAGACTAGTTAAGACCTGTGAAAAAGAATCATGGATATATTTGAATTTGTGTGAATCGATTTTTCAAGAAAAAAATATGAATTTGTATTTTCATCTGCGTAAGCTTTATGCCTGAGAGCAAGAGTATTAGGGACAGAATGACAAAAATATCACACTACTCGTAAAATAAGATTATCAACTTACAATTGAGTTGGTATCAGACCAGACGTTGAGGATCGAAGCCATAACGAATGGCTAGCAATATTAGTTTGCTGATAATTGCTATACGATGTGCGCCCTGACCTTTTTTAAAATGATTATTCAGCACAGTCTCCAATCAGACCATAAGTAATGGCAGAACCAGTGGAGATTGAACCAGTTAACTAATGCCAGCAAGATTAGCTTGTTAATCATTGCTATACGACGTATGTCCTGAACATTTTTTCCATATTATTGGTATAGCAGTTATGAATCAGATTATCAGTGGGGAGCGATTCAATAAGGATCGAACCTACTAACAACAGCCAGCGAGGTTAGCTTGCTGAACATTGTTTTACGACGTGGATTCATTTTCTCATATGATCTCCTCATTTACCCAATAGAAAAGATTCACGAATATATTTGGCTTGGTTTGTGTTGAACGGTGTCTGCTACCAAATGCTTACTGTGTCATCGATGTCAAGGAAACGGAATGCGAGTTCAACTCTCACCAGAGGCTACTTCTTCATTTTTCTGAGCCATTCAGCTCACTTTACGGAAGTTGCAATGAAAAGAAACAATTAAGATTAAACATAGAAATGAGTCCAAAATTAATAATAACTCATATAGGTGACTTGCTTTGTGTGCGTCTTTTTTCCTTCTGTTTATGGGCTTCAGTTTCCATTATAATTCCACTGGTCAAGGTTGATAGAATATAAATGTCTTTATTGTTGCTGATTGAGTCCTAAAGGTTATTTCGTTCTAATGCAGTTCAAAAAATGGGTTTATTGCAGAAGTGCAGTCAAAGTTCACTGGCATCATCGTCACTATCACCATTATTATATTTCATGGGTTTGCATCTTTACACTGGATATCAGAGGGTTGCTACTGAAAATTGTGTGATTCCACGTCTCTTCAAATCTCCAGCACCTTCCTCATCATCTTTGCAGACTCCACAGCTGCTGTGATCTTGGCACCCCTAATCCTTCCTCAAATATCCAGTCTTCCCTCCCGTGTCTTTGAGATCGTTCCCATTTCCTCTCAGTCTCATCTCAAGTGTTTTTAGATGGCTATCAGTTCTTCCAATCTGGTCTCTCTTGTGTTTTGGGGGGTCTGGCTTTATTGCTGGGATAAAGTCATCTGATTGGATCTCAAGGTCCTAGATTAATTTTCTTTTTTTCCAGTGTAGACATTTGTATACAGATCTGCTTGATAGAATCCAAACGGTTTGTACTCCACGAAGTTCACAGATCAGTAAAGATGACCAAATGCGACATACATCTGAGGGTTGCTGGAGACACTATCGGCTGAAACGTTGTGATAAAAAGCAACAATGATGAGGTAGCTAGTTATGAAGAATCTTTGAATAGTAATTCAATCTCGTCTCAGCCACTCAAGAATAGAAGTGGGTGCGAGAACTACCAAATATTTTTTACTAATTAAACAACGAAGATGAGCATTCAAAAATATTAAATTCAAGAAACGATGATTCTAGAATAGGAATGACATTTTGCGTTTTGGGAATTCAAAAAATCAATGCAAAATATGAAATAATTGAATTAATAATGACGCATTTCATGTGAATTCGGCCAATGAGTAATAATTCGGATTTTTAAAAAGATATAGTATTTGAACGATTGATTAGGTGTCGTCAAAAATGAAACGTTTGGATTTAAAACTAGATAAGTAAGCAAAAAAAGATGCAGTAGTTATGCTGAATTACAAATAAGTAATTGCAATCTTATATTTTACTTAATATTTTGCACGCAGAGATGGTTAGAAAAATAGTTTCTCAGATAATTTCGCAAGTGTTGCAAGTTTACTCCTAACTAGATAACCCATGGAGGTGACCCTATAACAGGGCAGGCTAAGCTTAGTAGATGTCTAGGATGCCTATGCACCGCGATGGTTAGAAAGCTAGTCTCTCAGAGCACTTCGCTAGGGACGTGAGGTCGATTCTAACTGGGTACCCTGCTACAGCAACCTTGTGCTTGAAAACTGGCATCAATACACTGGATCACCAAAATGTAACGTTGTGGACGAGGCTTAATTTCGTTTCAGAAAATAATACGTATTTTTTTCATTAGAATACTCATCGATTCAGTATAAAAGTGAAGTTGCGTTATTTATTTAAGAAATTAAACAGTTCTTGATCATAGGAAATCAATAGAAAATCTAATGTTCTTGAAATGTATGTATGCATACATATTATGCATACAATTGACTACCCCGGTCAAGGTTGACAATAAGAGTAAGAGATGTTTACTGTTAGCCCCTGCCTACACGATGATGTAGTAATGGGAGTGTACAGAATAACATATGTATGTATATATGTGAATGATAAATACATGAATGTATTTAGATATAGGTGTATAACATAATATTCATATAAGTGTGTGAATGTGTGTGTATGTACGTATATGGAAATTTTTATATGTATATATATATATATATATATATATATATATATTGAAGTTATTATTTGACAAAAAAAAAAAAAAAAAAATGATCCCCCGACATTACACACTTAATGTGTCGCTGAGACAACGTAAATAGATTAAACAATTGAAAAGGCAGTTGGAGGAATGGGACCTGCGACTAGTTAGGAAGTCTATTCGTTTATTTCCAACACAACAGTTGTGTATTAAGTAATGACGTTTCAATTAAGGTTCTATATAATGCAACACAATGTATATATATATATATATATATATATATATATATATATATATATATATATATATATATATATATATATATATATATATATAAACAACATTGAGAAAATATTGAGCACTTTTATTACAAATACATAATCATATTATCATAGATAAGTTTGAATGCACACGTGCTTGTCTGTGCAATTCGTGGGAATATATGAAGAATTCATTATTTTCATAGCATCTGATACCTATTCAATCAAAAGATAGATTATTGGTTTCGTCCCATATTTTTTATACGCATAAAGGTTGCATACATGTGTGTGTGTGTGTGTGTGTGTGTGTGTATGTGTGTGTGTGTGTGTGTGTGTGTGTGCGTGTTTGTACGTTTCTGTGGGCTAGTATGTATACGTACTGATGCATCATATATGAATATGTGTGTGTGTGTGTATGCACGCGCACGCATGTGTGTATGTCTGTATATAGCAACATAATGGAACATTTTTTGGCATATATACTTAATAGATAGATTGATAGATCTCTAAGTAAAAAGACCAATTCTACAGCAGATTTTTCTCAACAGAATGCACTCCCTTGTCAATGCCCTCAATTCTGAGGCATAATTCGAACATTACATTGTGACATCTTAGATCAAATTTCTAATTATATGTGCTTGCCAGGTTATGGACTTATTGCTAATACATCTCAGATAGATAGATAGATAGATAGATAGATAGAATTAAAAGCAAGCAATTATTTGTGCACACATACATATACACGCCAAATATGAAATGCTGTAAAAGATTAAAGGGCTAAAACTACCCACCTATTTACTCACAGCTGATGGAAGTATAATCATGCCTTTCCCAAGGGCATTAATGCAAATGAGCACAAATTATCCTAATCAGAGTTTGAACTCGTTTCGCCGATTCCATTCTCCCAGCCGCTAACTCTACTCCACCATCTGGACATGTAGACAAGTAACCTTTTGTCCACCACACCATCTTGACGTGTGAACAAGTTAGTTTTAGGCCACCTCAACATTTCAAAATATGAATAGGTAACCTTTACGCTACCTCACCATCTCGACATGTGAAAGAAGTAACCTTTAGGCCCCCTGACAATCTCGACATGTGAACAAGTGAGTTTTACGCAACCGCCCCACCTCAACATGAGAACAGCTAACCTGTAGGGTCCCTAATTATTTCAACATGTGAACAGGTAAACCTTAGGCTACAACATCATCTTGATGTATGAACAGGTAACCTTTATTCCCCCTCATAAACTCAACATGTGAACAGGTAACCTTTAAGCTACCTCATCATCTTCACATGAGGACAGCTAAACTTCGAGCTATCTAAGCATCTCGACATGAGAATAGGTAACCGTTAAGCCACCTCATCATCTCGACATGTGTGCAGGTAACCGTTGGGCCAACTCCCCATCTTGACATGGGAACAGGTAACCTTTAATATACATCATTGTCTTGACATGTGAGCAGGTAACCATAAGGCCACCCCAACATCTCGACACGTGAATAGGTAACATTCAGGCCACCTCATCATCTCGAGGTGTGAACAGGTAACCCTTAGGCCACCTAACCATCTCGACATGTGAACTGGTAACCTTTAGACATCCCACCATCTCGACATGTGAACAAAAACGAAAAATCCTGAAAAGCGATTGAGAAAATTTCAAAAAACAAAACATGTGGAACACGCAAGGAGCAGATAACTCTGAAACGTTCAAGTGAGCAAAATGAGTAATGATTAAATCCCTTTACTCATAGAAGTCCAGGAAATCAAATGAACTCAAAAAAATATTCCAGTATTGAAGAAAAAAATAACGATAGATATATTTTTTTTCAAATTGGCCAAAATTGAAAGATTCAGAGGAATATCTGATTTTCTGTTTATTTTAAGACTGATGTCATGAAGAAGGATAGATTGATAGCTATTTCAAATACGTATACATTGGTAAATTTTGTGTGGAAATATTTACAAATCTCATTGAAGGTTCACAAGTGAAAAGGATCGATTGTTGATTTTGAACATATCTGTTTTACTTGTTCGAATAACGACTCTCCACCCATCTATCTATCTATCCATCTACTTATCTATCTATCAATCAATCTATCTATCTATCTATCTATCTATCTATCTATCTATTTCAGTCAGTTTATATCTATCTATCTATCTATCTGTCGGTCCGTCTCACACTTTATATCCATCTATCTATCTATCTATCTATCTATCTATCATGATTTCATCACTTGAATCGATCAAAAAATGACAAATAACGGTACAAACAACTATTAAGTTAACGTTCTGCCTATCTAAGCTTCTCTAACTCAGCAGTAGGTGTAAGTTTAATTTGTCTAAGCATTTCACATAGCCCGCTGAATCCGAAGACAACCCAAAACAAAAAATATCTTCACATATCAAAACAAATATCTTCATAAAAATCAAATAATCTTTAATCAGATATGAGAATGTTCTCATCAATTGTTAGTATGTATAATTAAAAAAAGAATGATCAAGATGAATGAAACGTTTGTATACATTTTTTCTTATATTCACATTAAAACGCCATGACTATAACCTCTAAATGCATTGGTTTCAAAACAGAATCACACAAATACATGTTGCGACACTTATATAGGATGAATCGGAAAAAAACAACTGTCTATTTAAGAAATAGTGTAAGATCACTTCGAGTAAAGAAAAAGAAGTCTCACCCAACACCAACAAAAAAGATTTAAAAGAAGAACAACAAACCTTACTTCCATCCTGTCCCACATATATCTACACCTATCCATTAAATGCTAGACACCACCTCTCCTTTCTCGAAAAAATAAAACCCATTTTATTTCCGACCCATCCTCTCTCTCTCTCTCTCTCTCTCTCTCTCTTTCAGTCAATCATTGACTCTCACCCACACGGATACAATCACCTCCCCTCCCGCTCCTACTAAACAACCAAACAACGCAGAAATATACCCATTACTCTCCTCACCATCTAATCATGTGAATAGCATTTTTTTCCCCTGTACTGTGGCAATTTTTCCACAGAAAAAGATGACTGGCACCCGTCGAAATGCATTGAAAAATGTCCACCTGATATTTCTTTTTAGATGTAACACGTGCTTTGTCTTGAGATTTTGTCTTCACCTTCCAATCACCACTTTCATCAACATTCTATTTGATCGCTTCACATCTACAATACAACTATATATATATATATATATATATATATATATATGTATATATTGACAGTCCCGGTTTTTCGGCTTCTCTGTCTGTAACAATTCATTGTTCTATTTGAAGGGTAGAAATTTTGCAAATAAAGATATAATCCACCCACTATTTGAAACAATGTACTCTTCCACTGAAAAGTGTGGAGTTTCTTTTCTAAAAATATCACGTAAAAATTCAAATATGTCCTTGTATGTTTCCACAGAAATCAACAAGTACACACACACACACACACACACACTTATATATATATATATATATATATATATATATATATATATATATATATATATAATTGAAATAAGTAACAGTTAGAGCTAAGTGGTGTTTGTCTCTATACGTAAATAGTTATATGAGTATTTGACTGTGATAATGTTTTTTTAGACACCCTCACCCTCATGACCCACACAAATACGCTTACTCTACCCCATATTGCTGTTTCCCAATCCATTCTCCTGAAGAGGTGTGTTAGATATCGAAGCACCGTTTCGAGAGTTTTTCTCAATTTTTTTTTTCTATGATTTTTCAATTACGTTGTTTTACTAAGTAAAATGTACCTTGCATTTATGTTTAATCATCTTGTAAGCTATTCCATTACTTATCGCTATTTCTGCTGATATTTATCTGAGTTGGTACCTCATCGTGATTTAAAGGTTTACAAGCTTGCCTTGTAGATCATTACTAATGTGTTTGATCTTCCCATGGTGCTCTGTAACTGAAGAGTTGTGCCCAAACTAAGCCACGATTAGTAAATAAATATGGATGTTTGATTCAGATTTTGATTTAGATCGTGGGGGCCCGGGGAACTCCAGGTCTGAGGCGTGGGCTCATACACAGAAATTAGAGTACCCGGCAAATCACAAAATTTACTCATCAAGGTTTGTTAATTGCATGTAATTGGAAGTCATACGCTCATAGATAAGTATAATGACTTATATATCTGATGTAAATACATATATACAAGTAAATACATGCCAACAAAACTTATTTTTGTATTTCCATAACAGATGGAGACATCATGATGATATGAATTCGCGAATGAATTCCAAACAGTAATTATCAATTCATTTATTATTAAGAAATTACATATCTATATAGAAATTACTCCCTTCACCCCTAATAAATCAGGCTTTGGAATCAATTTCAGTATGTGTCTCCACGTACGTAGACTGATAACTCTATTTCGCTGGAAATTTATTTAAACATTACATTTTATTTTTCTTTAAAATTAAGTACATTGATCGAACAGCATCAGCCTCATTTAAAGAAAAAAAAAATTCAGCCGTTCCCCTTATAGTTTTTCTAAGCAAGAAAAGTTAAACGTGAAAACATTTTAACCCAGGTGAGTAATTTTTCACTTTGACAAACGAGTGCCTACCTCGTGCTGTAATGTGTGATTGACGATTGCGGAATCAATGTTTATGAAAAGTGGCAATGAACAATATAAAAACGAGATTATATATATATATATATATATATATATATATATATATATATATAATCTCGTTTATTATCGGTCTATTCGCTTCTTTCAACGCGATACTTATGTATTAAGAAACGGATATATGTGATCTGACAGAATAATTATAAATTGTGTCATATTATAAAGAAACTTATTTGAAATGATCTCCCGTCATTAAAGGGTTAATGTATCACTCACTCTAGAAAATGCAAATAGAATAAACAATGTATATATATATATATATATATATATATATATATATATATATATATATATATATATATTGCTGTAAATCATTTTGTCTTATCGAAAATGTTATATCCCTCAATTACAATATATATAATCATCACATCTGTACCTACTAGTAAGAATATATCAACTATCCACACTGTTATAGTTGGTTGATACACATTTTCCAAATTTAATATGATAAACTTGAATAATGTTTTAGACTTGATCAACCTACCAAAACAAAATTTCTCTTCCATAGTAACTTTTGGTCATATTTGCATTTTAATGAATCAATTCTCTGGGAAGTTATTCGTATTTTAGTGAAAAATATACCATCTAGCCCTAGACTTCATTACACTTAGTTCATGGGGAAAAAAATTCCTAACTAAAAGCTAACATTAATAATGGAGTTTACGGTTCCACCATTTCACATCAATGTTTTTTTTTTTTATTATTATTATTATCATCATTATTATTCTTATTTTAATTATTATTACTATTATTATTTCATTATCATTATCATTATTATTATTTTTATTATGATTATTGTTGTTGTTGTTGTTGTTGTTGTTGTTGTTGTTGTTGTTGTTGTTGTTGTTGTTGTTGTTGTTGTTGTTGATAAAGCATAGTTTTGTTTGAAATAAAAGTTTGAGTTTAAATTGTGCGTTTTCTAAATTTAAGGCAGATGAATAATCAAAAAAAAACTTTTTTTTTCATAACATATATATTAGGTAGTGGATATATACATGTGCGCACACACACACACACGTACACACATACACACACACACACATATATATATATATATATATATATATATATATATATATATATATATATATATGTATGTACATTTATGTATATATATATATGTGTGTGTTTATGTATGTACGTATGTATATATGTATATTTGTGAGTGTGCAGGAAACTTTCATTTATACAGGTTCTTTTGAATTTTTAAAAACTGTTTTATACGTCGCGGTGGTTTCATAAAAGAGACCAAAGCTGAATAACATCTTCAATCAAAGTACTGGGATTTTAAATGTATTTAATATCTAATTGATACTATGTGCCCATAGAAGCCGCTCGCTTGTATGTTGTCTCATGCATGACTTCATCCTATTGCATGAATGTCATAAAGTTGATATATGGAATTTGATTTTTTTTAAATCGATAGTTCGGGTTTTTTGCTCCCAACTTCTACAATAGATTTGATAGATGACCTGACGGACAGTCGAAAGCACCGAAAAAAAAAACCACACAGACATATGTACATGCATATGTATACACACTAATGCTCCTTACAACCAAAAAATAACGAAATATACCAGGAGCATCGCATTGTGTGTGTGTGTTTGTGTCAATGGGTTCATCCTGGTGATGATTATGAGATATTAAATACTGAAAACAGTCATTGTATTACATAAAGGCAATTGTCAGTTTTTTGTGTAATTGGTTGTTTAATTTCTTGTTGGCTTCTGACCTGCAAACGCAAACAGATGTATTCTGTCGTGATAGGTACATCCTACCAAGAGATAGCAGGGAGGTTGCGGATCCGTTTGGTTAAATTTACGAGGGAAAAAAAGTTGTGAGTTTGCAACCGACCAAGCAAGCTGCAGGCGAAAGTCGAACAGCTGCTGACTTCTCGTTTATTTACACACAGCACGTAGAACTGTGCGAAGCTAGTTGGGAGTGAATAGGAGTAAGAAGAATGTGTTGCGCCGAAGATTTATCCATAAATAACATGAATGATTAGTCATTTTTACGGGTACCATGCTTGTAATCAGTATATTCATTTGGGGACTTGTGCTTGGGGAACCAGCGTTCAGAAAAGCAGCTTCGCATTTCAAGAAGAGAAGTAGAATTGGGGTACACGATGATGTCTGCGGAATTACAAGTTTGTGAAAGATCTGGGTCGAGATTCGGTTCATCGGTGCATTTTTTTGTTTTGAAAATGTCTTATATTTCAACTGTACATCAAACTAACAATGATACCCGAAGTTGCCTGGGGAGGTAAATAACAGCAAATATAACATCGTTCCTGTTGTTTTAGACTCATAAAAAGAAATAAATGTAAGAAAAAGTTCCCCCGCGCTTTTGACCCCTGAAAGTGAAAAAAAAGTTCTTCTCTAGATTTTAACGACTAAATAAGGGAGAATCAATTCCTCCATCCCGATCTTGACTCCTAATAGTGCGAAAAATGACTGTGATCAAGTATATTTTTAATACAAAAACAAAATCTTTGTGAGTGTGCAAAATGAATTATTTACAATTGCATTAAGGAGGTTGGGTCTCTAATTTATATAATGCAATGTTCGAGGAACGAGAACAAAAAAAAGACTTTCTTTTGTGTGATTCAGTTTGTGAGTTGGACAAACAAATACTCTGGCATTCCGCTCATATGGAACGAGGAATAAAATCAAATAATTCTATCCCAGAAATCTAACTCACAATTCCTCCTCAATTCAATGGTGAGGTCAGGGTGTTGAGAATGTCCTGATGCCTGCGACAAAGATCAGAGGACCAAGGTATTTTTTAGCAAAAAAAGTTTCATAAGATTTTGATTATGCAAAATAAATATTCAATATTCTTTTTTCTAAATCTAATGACACTTTGGGGGGAAAAGGGTATTATTTAGATTAGGTAAGATTGAACAAACATTGTCAGCGTGAAATCCACACCCGGAGGAGAAAAAGCCCTAAACTTGAATGAAAAATAATTTTGTTGTCAAAATCTTAGTGACATTATTTAGAGAATAAGAAAGATTGGGGAAAAATCTGCTATGAACTTTCGGTCAATAAACTCCATAGAGAGCGGAGATTTTTTTTCATAAAATTGGAAACGTGAAAAGTTGTTTTTATGTGAATAAAAATGGTGGCAATATTTACATTTAGAGAATTTCGATGATGCAAAACAACCTTTTAGAAGATCTTGCTAAAATCAATATTTTATTCGATTTTGATGAAATTATCAGTACGTATCTATTAAGGGACAAATTTTTTGTAAGTATTTTCCAATCGTAATTCCTGAGAAGAACACATATTTTTTAACTTGATTCTCACTCCCTTTTTTTATCAATTTCATTATTTATCCTGTTTGTACATAGATGCTTTCATTGATTTTTTGCACATTTTCCTTATAAGTCTCTCGAAAGAAATTAAGTGTTTCCTCCCTTAGAAAAAAAATTCTGGGGCTGATTGTGCGGAACTGTTACTTTGGGACTTAAAAAACAGGAAAATTAAATGAGATATTTTTCTTCTTGGTAACTTTTTAGCTTTATTTAATTAATTATATCTTTCGAACTGGAAAAAGATTCACTCATTTAAAAAAAGATTTTAGTGATTATTTCAATTTGTTCAGTAATTTTGAAATGCATATGTCTTAATCATTATTGTGTTCCGGCAGAAATTCATTTCAAAATGATACATAAATGCTGAATAATTGAATTATATTGATGCAAGGAGAAATATTTACCGAGTGAATTTTTCTCTTTTTACTTCTACGTAGTTTTCTCCTCAATAGTTGTTTTTTCTAAAATATGGTGTTGTGGTTGTGTAGCTATTACAGGATTGCATAATGAAGTTAGCAAAAGCGATATTTTTTTATGCTTTTCTCCGAACATCATCTTTTTTATTTTAAATCGGTGATCTTTCGTTTCATGCTGGTTAATTGGAGGAAAATTTTCAAAATAACAAATTCTTGAAATAAAACAACATCGATTATCTCGCTTTTATCAATTATTGTTCAACATAGGAAATAACGATTATTTTGCTTACTGTCCGCCATATGGGCGAAATGGGGTACTGTTATCAAAAACGTCTATCACCACCCTATTCTAGAAAGATCATACGATAACGATGAAGCGTGATGATTGATAAAATCTTAAAATATTTTTCATTATTTTTTTGTTAACAAAAAGTATGGATTTTTTCAAGTGATGATAATGTTTTCTCCACAAATTGCCTTTATCTAAGGATTCATTTATTTTTGATATATTTTTAACCTTAAAATTTTAATTTTTAAGATTTTTGATTAACTGTCATCAAATATGGCGTAATGATCAATTTATTGTTGACTTGAGTAAACATTGACTCTAAAAGTGTTCAATTCTACGTTATGATAAATGAAATGTGTTTCATCTTATTTAGACAAAACTTTTCTTTCCAGCAAGAACGAAAAAAAAACTGGACTTTGAAAAAAGTACGTTTTTCAAAAAAGGATATCGATTGCCCGATGAAGATTTCAGTCCATACAAAAGGTTAAGCAATTAAATCTGTTGTTAATAGTCCAGCACAATTTCTCTAGAATTAAGACACTTTTATAGACCTAAATGAAAATAATACATATGTTAACTTTATTATCTATAGTCTCATTTTATTTTATTATGTTTTTTTCCTAATTTTTCAGGTGTTTTTCACAATCGTAACTTTATTCCTTTCCTTTTATTTACATTGCAACGGCTTTTTGCTCGATCTATTTTCAAACAAAATAATAACGAGATTCGCTTTATTCTAATTTATCCATTTAATCATACAAAAAACTCTTGAAAGGAAATAAATATCTTTTCTCGGGAGAAAAAATATTTTACAAGAAAAAATATTTTCTTCCACGAAAATGACCAATATTTTTATATGAATGTTAAAAAAGCTGTATCTTTAAAAGAAAAAAATGAAAAAATATAATTAAGTTAGTTCAGTCAAAGCAGAAAAAACCCTATAATAATTTTTTTCAGAAAATTTTTCGTACATCAACCAAATAACCGTCCAAGGCCTTTGGAAAAGTGTCCGTTTTGAAAGGGATTTTTTTAGGTTTTGGAGGGAGGTTCAGTTTACCATATAACTCTATGCTGAACCGAACCCTAATTTTCCGTCTGCTGCACAAAACTACGGGTTTGAAGTATTTCTGTTATTCTAAAAATAAAATAAAATAATGAAACTGCAACCTAAACATCATCCTAACCCCATCCCTAATCCGGCTCTCTGGTAATGAAAAAGTACCAAATATTCATTTGATCGGTGTACCCGTCCATGGAACTACTTCAGGTGTTAAACTTCAGATGCGCGCAAAAGTATTCGACCCCTTGACGTTTTCCCTATTTCGCAGCATTACAACCCTGATCTATCATTTCCAGTACACAAATGCCCTAGTTCTACATAGAACACTAATAAAAAAAAAACTATGACAGCTACTTCCAAATGAATAGTATTGTTCCATCATCACCGGTTTAACAAATAGGATTAATGACACCATAAGGGACACTCTGGCAGTAATTGTTCTTGTTGCTGCTAGTACTACCAATAATATTAATAGCATCAGCTGCGAAACTGACACTATAGTTGAATTTTGAACTGAACTCCCCTCTTAGAGCCAATATTCCTTTCTTCAAAACGGACACTTTTCCAAGGCCTCGGATGTTTAATCGATAGACTGCGAGTGAGAAATTTTTTTAAAAAGTTATTACTAGGTTTTCGGCTTTGATTGAACTTACAAAACTTGAATTAAACATATTTTTAATGTTTTTTGAAAGATACCGATTTTATATTTATATGAAAATATTGGTCATTTTCCGTGAAAGAAGAGAATTTAAAAGAGAATACATCAATTTCCTTCAAAGGATTTTCGTATAATTAAATGAATATAAATCAGAATGAAACAAATTTTATTACTATTGTGTTTGAGAACAGGGCAAAAAAACGTAGCAATATAAATAAAAAGAAAGGATTAAAGTTGCGATTATAGAAAACTGAAAAATTAAGATGAAAGTGAATAGCAATATGATAAAAATTAATAGTAATGGTTGCTTGAAACATTGCAATACTGCAGCACACATCAAAAATAGGAATTCATCAAAAATTCTACGGCAACAAAAACCAATATGTTTATAAGTTGTAAATGAGGCAGTCCACTTTTGACTACAATTATAACATGAGGTAAATATTTACATACAGTGGTGAGCAAATGAGCAGGACGCAAATATTCAGGTACTCAAATAACCTGTGTGCAAATGTCTGGTACGTTGTTATTCAGTACGCAATTGACTTGTCACTTCAAAATACTCGTTTGCACGTTCAGAAAAATGTATGCACCACACTTCGATGATAGTTGAGGCATACTGTTTTGCAGTAGTCAGTGGTGTGATCCTGAAAAAATGGTGTGAAGGGTCTAGGGGTGCCAGCTCCGGAGTGGGGTAGGGATTATCTTTAAACCACCAGCCCCATCCAGAGAAAACCTTTGAAATGCAACCAATTTCAAAAACGTTTTGATGCTATATGAGTATTTGAACATATATTGGTTATTTTACCTAAATCGATGGACTGTTCAGATACAGAATTTTATAAGTATATTGATAGTAAGGAAACGCTGTTCCGACATCACTCCACCATGGCTTGGGAACCTTATGCTCTTTCGTGTAAAATAAGCGACGTGCAATCATCGCAGCTCACATTGTTCGAGACGCCTTGTTGACGCTCTGAGGCGTGGATGTCAGATCACATTTTTTGACCGCGTCTCACGTTTTATTCTGCCACTGGTCTGATATCTTGGGCATTCCGCTTTCCAACATTTTACCCACAGGGCTACGAGCAACTCATCTGATTATCCTTTAACCATGAGTTTCAGTTGATTTTTCTTCATCAGAAAAAGTGTTAAGCTTATTCGTTTTTCCCTCGATTCTGCACTGAATTACTCTTTCGGTAATATACCATGGTGTATCAAACCTGACCTTATCGAATTAATACAATTTGTTCTATCTCTGACAAGGCCATCAACGCATCACTATGAGTTACGTGGTTCTTCTCATAATAGGCCCCTTTCGTCTCAGTGTCAAGCTTCCCATAAGAAAGCACGAAAAAGTAATTAAAGGCACTTACACTTGTTTCTTGCTCGGGCTTAGCCGGCTAACTTCATTAAAGCGCTTCTTTCCAATCCTGTCTTCGCAACTTTTTCTGTTTCTACATGTTCTATATTTTACACTAGCATGGAATCCCAGCGTTGCCCGGGGGAAAATAACGGAGTGGTAAATGTAGTTCGTACAGCTTTTAGCGTCACCGTTATCATAATGTTTGAAAGCGTGGGTTAGAAATTCTGATATGAAAATTATAAAACAATTTATTCCCACCCAAACGATATCTATTTTTAACAAAAGTTTTAAATTGTATTAATAATGTCAATAATAAAGACCCTTCTTTAAGAGATCATCCAATGTTTCCGAATATGTTATTGACTGGAGTCTAAAACTTCATTTAGATCATTTTTTTAAACAAAAAAAAAATTGTTGACCATAAATGTTAACTTTAACACTAAAAAGTTCGTGAAAATTTATGTAAAATAAAGAGAATGTTAAGCAAAACCGATTTATACGAACAGCTATCGTTGATTTGTATGGGATAAATTGGAAAAGATCGGTCAGATCTGGTCAAAAACGATGTAATCCAGCCAGTCTTGTTCTTTCTTGCTTGCCCCTTCTCTTATGAGATATTTTTGCCCACTCTCCCATGGCCATCCAGCAGGAATGTCAAAGCTAGTCAGGCCTTTGTACACACTTGCATTGTTACAAACAGCCAAAAATATATAAATATATATAGAGATAGATATAAGAATGAAGCCATTTAATTTGCCTTTGTTTATGAAATGTTGTTATATACATCTACATGTATATATTTCTTTGAACCCTTTTCCTGTCAGTTGGAACAGAAATTTATTTTTCCTGCTTATACACCTTTTTTTTTTTTTTGTAAAAACTATATATGTCTACTCAGCCGTAATTCAATTTTGATTCGACGACATCAAGAAATATCAATTTTACACAAGTTAACCAAAATTCTGGTAACTTCCTGCCATTAGCAAGAAGGCCTGTTCAAGGTACAGAATCAATCATCCTATCAAGTACTTTTACCAGGGGCGTATGGTGGCTATTGTCACATGGTTTGCTACCATGCCGAACTACTACTCTTCCGAGGAGACCTCTGGACCCCAAAATATAACCAAATATCTAGTTACACTTCATTTGCAATCTGTAATATGAACTATGAACTGATATTTTTCCTAAAAGTAATACTCGGTGTCAAAATAAAAAAAAAACAAAACAAAATGACTCTTTCAATTAGTAAAACATTAAAAAAACAAAAAAACCGGAGTCTTTCAGATGACTTTTGACCTTCCGTACTTACAAAATGCGGTGTACACAATAATTTTTTATCACATCTTTTTCTATCTTTTTTCTTTACTAATGATTCAAAGATTCTGGCGATAATTTAAATTTTGCACGATTTTGATGTATTCGTTTTCGCAAGAAGTCAATTTCCGGCAAGCAATTTGTTCTCTTGGAACACTGCACACCTCTACTCCTTATTTGAAATGTCTTCTCCCCATCACCATCGTCTTTAAGCCGCCCCTGGAGTGATCCTGTGAGCAGGTTGTTCTTTTGAAATACAGCGCAACCCCTGGTCTTAAATTCACCACTTTCTCCTCCCCCGCGGTCCACTAGCTGTCATTTTGGCGATCCTGTAAGGAAGTTGTTCTCATGAAAGACAGCACACCTCTGCTCAACTCCATTGCTTTTCTCATCCCAACCATCTGCCAGCTGTCACTTTGGTGGTCCGGTAAAGATGTCGTTCGCTTGAAACACTGCACGCTTTTGCTCCTTATCTTCATTGGTTTTATCCCATCCTCACCATTTGATAGAAGTCACTGGGGTGATCTAGTGGGCAAGATTTTCTCTTAAAACACAGCACACCTCTATTCCTCATTTTCTCCCCCTCCCCCATTCCAGCTGCCCTCTTAGATACAGATACAACAAACCGGGGGCAACAAGATGTAAGCGCTGTGATCCCAGTACAACTGCCAAAACATTTCATTACAAAGAATAGGAAAATTATATTCCCATTTTGATCTGCGATTATATTTATTGAGTAAACTTGATAATATCAAATGAATATTCATGATGAAATCTTTGGTAATTGTTCATAGTATCACGATATGTGATATTTACCCTGATCTATTAGCGAGTCTCCATGAGGTCCTCAAAAGTAGAAGAGATAAAGCGAAGAATCACACTAGGTTGGCTGGCTTTCAGTAGAGAAAACCCAACTTTCAAGAACACAAATCCCACTAATCCTTAAAAAAAAAGGGTTAACAACCAATGCATCCTATCAATAGATACCCATGGAGCTGAAGCATGGAAGATAACCAATAGATAGATCCTCAAACTGAGAAGTATGCAATGTGCACATCAGAGAAACACGCCCAACTTCGCATGGAGACATCATAAGACGGTTCAGTATATTAGAGAAAAGACAAGAATCTGAAATATTACACAAATAGCAAGAAAACCTAAATGGTAATGTACTAGACATGTTGCAAGAATGTCAGACAACCGCTAGACATCATGACTCACAACGTGGATCCCCAGAAACTATATGTGAAAGTTAAGCTGTCAGAAAATAAGATGGCGTGAAAAGCTTGATAAATTCAGAAAACACTTGCTCTGCAATGCCCATGATAGAGAGGTCTGGCGAATCTTGGGGAATGTTAATGTCCAACAACGGATGCTAAAAAGCTGCTGCTGCTGTTGATGATGATGATGATGATGATGATGATTGTCACTTTCTATTCAAGGAAGGCTTGAGCAAGAGAGCAAGGTCAAGGGGTCTTACTAAAACTCAGCCTCAGGGCGCCGAATGGTATATTATCCGTTACAATTTGTAACCACAACAATGAATCTATACTGTCAAACGATGTGGTAATTTTGATGGATAAGTTTATTAAATTCGCTGATGTTTTTATAGATAATTCTAACCCCTCTGATCTTTAAAATCATGTTTTTAAAGAGTAAAAGTCTTTTTTTTTATCATCATTGGTGTTGTTGCGATTGCTATCAGCACTTAATAAGCTTAGCTTAGCCTGACAAAAGGCAAAAAATGGAGACGGAGTGGGTAACTGTAGTATTGCATCGTAGTTGAAAACATCTAAAAGCCACGACGTGATTAGCTATCATTATGATTATTCATATCTTTTCCCCCGGTGGAATCGGCGTAGGTGGTTCTCGCTTTGGGCCAACGGACAGCTTGTATCATGTTGTTGTTGTTATCTTTATTTGCATTTTCACACTAGTTACCTTGTGATCGTCGCTGGAGACTGAGTGACAGCAAGTCTCTTCAAGTCTCGAGCCCTCTTCTTCACACTCTCACAGTTCACAACAGTGCTGTGGGTAACAGTTTCACACCAGTTGGCAATTAGTTATCGCTGAAGACTGAGTGACAGCAAGTCATTTCGTGGGAGTAAACACGTCTTACAACATGGATCCCCAGAGATCACAAAAGAAACTGAGGCCGACAAAATACAAGATGGAGAGATGAACTAGACAGATTCAGGAAATACTGGCTCCGCAACGCCCATGATAGAGAATTGTGGC
>OY735203.1:41505607-41510607 GCA_963457665.1 Thysanoteuthis rhombus | reverse complement strand
TGTGTGTGAGTGTGTGTGCATGTATGTAAGTAGAACGCATACATACACACATAAAAATGTTGTGGAAAATACATATCTATAATCATGCATACATATGCACACGTGCACTTGAAGACTATGAAGATTCCACGAAAAATGCCCACAAGAAATTCCACACGAACCCCCCCCCCCCAAAAAAAAATCACTCATCAATGCTGACAGGAAAAACAATCGTCTTACCTCCATTTTCAACACCATTCGGCCTTGGGCTGTTTTATCGAAGTTTACAAATGTTTAAAAGTTCATTACTATAACACGTAAAATGCACATTTTATTAAAAGTAGTATGAAATTTTAGATTCAAATGTTAGCGTAAATATATTTAATGCAGACTGTTATTTACACTTTGCTTTCTAAACACACGAGAGAAAAAAATCGTTAATTTGTTTCAATAACCAGGAGTCAGATTCAAGGAAATAAATGACTATCACGGAGGAAACAGTGCGTAAACGCCAAAGGCGATTGTCGCTATCAATTTTCTACTTTTTAAAACTGCAGTGGCAATGTTAATTTTGAATCACAAACCTACTATTTGGCCTTGATTCTATTTCGTTTATTTTCAAACTCCCCCCCCCCCTCACCGCTACCGCCACCTCGTCTTGTTAAAACAAGTCATTTTCCGTCTACTCCTCTCCTCCCCCGGGCAAGTTATAGTCACAACCCTTACGGCCATCAACCCACTTCTTTGTTGGTAGGATCTTCAACGTTCCTTTACATAGGATCAATCAGCCAACATCCCTTTCCCTCTCAGCTAGTCGCTTTATTCTGACTTGTTTTCATTCCCGTCTAAACAGACTGTTTCTTTTTTGCCTCCCGTCTGTGTGAATTCTAGTGTCTGTCTGCCTGGCTGGCTGGCCTATTGCTAAACGGCATTGAGCGAAATAATAAACACAGTAATGGCAGTGATAGTAGTAATAGACGATTGTTGGCAAGAGTAGGAGGGGCAGAAGAAGGAGTGTCATAGTAGCTGTAGTAAGAATACTAAATATGGTGCAAATTGAATTGGCGGTCTGATTTTACTGTGTCAGGCTGACCTGTTGTTTTATTATCTTCTGAAGAAGATACTAAAACAGGTTTCTCTTTCTCTCTTTCTCACTCGCTTTCTTTTTTCTCTCTCTCTCTCCCCTGAGCTGTCTCTCTCTCTCTCTTCTCTATTTGACTCTCTCCCTCTCAACCCCCTCTCTGTCTTGCTTTCTCACTCAGCAGTCGTGTTTCTTTCTTAGATCCAACACTCGTGTCTCTGGTACTCACTAGTATGTTCGTTCAGCAGTCCGTCACTTACACTACTCGTAACTGCAACAAGTCAACAGAATAACAGTCAGTGGTGTGTGTATACGCCAGGAAAATGGTTGAGCTGTCGTTTTCGACACTTATTCTTATCAGACGGAAGCTTAGTGGAAATTGTGATAATCTGTATATTAATGAGTTTTTTTTTCTATATGTGTGTATGTAGGTTACCGTAACCCAGCAAAAACGGCACATGGTAGGCAGAATATTTAGCCCCGCATCCTCAGGCTGCTTTAACTAAGAAAATAAAACCAATCCGGGTAATTTTCACGCATCACTTATTTTTTATTTTATTTAATATAGCTGGGGTGGTCCAATTTACTATACAATTACAACTGATCAGAAATTCTTTTGGAATGTTTTGTTCCGACCACACTTTCTTTAGGAAGTTTTTTTCTTACCAGACCGAATATTTACATTATGATATTCGTTCTTTGCGATGTATATCGCGGCGCGGGGTCAGGTCCATCATGTGAAACTACGGCTCTGAAATATTTCAATAATTCATTTTTACTTCGTCTAGAAATCATTTCTCACATTTCTGAGGTGGGGGAGTTCTTTTCACGATTTAACTATACAGCTGAACTGGACCCTCACTTTCTATCTATTGAATGAAACTGTGCATTTGAAGTATTTTGGTAATAATATACCCCACTGAATTTTTTTTTTTTCTAAAACACAAATTTAAAAAAAAATTGAGGTGAGGGATTCTATTTACGATGTATAAATACAACTCAACTGGACCCTCTTTTTCCGTCCATTTACATAACTACGGCATCGATGCATTGTGATTAGTTCTCTTAACTTCATTGAGAAATCATTATTCCAAAATAAGTATTTTTTGGGAGGGGAGTTTTATAAATGATGTAACTATGGTGCAGGATTGGACCATCTCTTTCCGTCCATCATGCGTATCTATGGCTTAGAAGTATTTCGATTATTTATTTTCACTTTTTGAGAAATCGTTTCCCCAAAAAACAATTTTTTTTCTTTCGGGAATGGTGTTACAATTTAACTATATTACTGATCAGGGCCCTCTCTGTCCGCCTGTCGTACGGAACGCCTTTAGAATATTTCATTATAATCCGTTTGAAAAAAAAAAACTTTCTTTAAAACAGAATGTTTGAAATTTAATTTTTAGGCGAGGGATTCTATTCGTACAGGCGTTAAAGCGTGGTTAGCGTCCCCCGATATAACGCAGTTACAAAAATCTTTATCTGATTAATTCGATACTAAGGAAATGACTTGACATCGAGCCTAATGTTGACGGCCTTCAAGCGAGTGATATTGAAGTCAAAATGTAATACAAGTTTTGAATGGATAAGACAAAATAGAAAACAGGGGAAAAAAACTTGCACACAGTGTTTTCTTACGTACGAATTAAGCTGTTATCAATTTTAGCTTTGTTTGGCACAAGGCCAGATAGATGGAAGGAAGATCATGTTACATTAATCTTTTAAATAGGGTATGCATCTACTCGAAATGCTTACATTCACTTGCGTTCGGACACTGGCCACAGGTGGTTAATACGGAAGTATATCACCTACGAAACAAGGAACCAGACAAAATGGACAAGAAATTGAAGTGGGGGTGGATATGTGTTGCTCCAGACTTCCAACGGGGAGGGCATACCTATTTTGGAAACCGCCTTCTACATCATGGCTTTTTTACTTAAGTTCGAACTCAGGCATCTGTCAGCGCAAAAAATAAGCAGCCATTTCAGCAACCCTCGGTGCTATAGTGACTATTACAAAAGAGGTTATTTACAAGTCATACAGCAAGTTCTTATTTCGTCTGTAGTGAATTTTACGTGTTAGTTTAGATGGTAATAATTTTCAAGTCAGTTTCTATCGTATATATATTTTTTTTAATTTTAAGAGAGATAGGTGAGGTTTGCAAGGTATGACTTGCTAATTTAATAAGTTAAACAAGATCTTTCAACGAGAACCTTGAGGAAAAACTCTTATTATAAAAAAAAAAGTTTCTCTAAACTATGTAAAAGCCCCAACTCTAAAAAGCTGACGATAAGAGATGAAGGGCTCGATTTCGCTCTCAGCCGTTCATGGTCTTGAAATCAAGTTGCTAGTTACCGAACACTTTACCCTCTGCTCACACAGCTCTACCAGAGATGGGGGACTCCCGTCACCGACTATGTTCGCTCTCATATTATTTAACAGGAGAAATCGCGTTTTTTTTTCAACAGGAAATTTTCTTATGACTTTATTCAGTCACTGTTCTGTAGATTTATAACAACATTTTAGTCGAATATACATAAAATTAGTTGTCTTCTCGGTTAACATTTTTAACCTTAGAATATACTCAATCTATTTTAGATTGATAGCTCATCATGATGCTGTCGTATAGCAACAGCATATCAAATCAGTCTTTTACCAGTACTCGAACACCTACAAGCAGAAATCGGTGACTTCAACTAGTCATCCACTTAATTTCCGTGATAGCAAAATACTTCTGGTACTAGTAGTAATAATAGGCGGTTCTAGATAAGAGCCAATGAGGGACAAGGCCACGTGGCAACCAACTAGGTTCTCTTTATACCCTACCCCTGGATAGTTCCGTTCGGTTTTAGTGAGAATACTGGTTTGTTAGAACTAACCAGAAAATAAATTTTCTCTTTTTTTTTTGTTGATCCGTTGATTTGAAATTTTCTTGAAACAATAGAGCAAAGACATATTTTTTTTTTCGAAAGGAAAGAGAATCGTAGCTCGACTAATGTGAGGTGGGGCCTCATCGGTACCAACTCTTATAGGCACTCCCTATGAAGTTATTTCGAAGAGGAATTAAATGAATGATGTTTATTTTAAAGGATTCCAGAAGATTTCATGAGTAAATGAATCAACTGAGCTATTGAAGCCCACAGAGCGTAATCTGGCGAGTGATTTATCTTTATTCACCCAGATGTCCAATTCATTTATAACTGGGGTTATAAAAGGGTTCGTTGGTTGGAACTCCACATGGGGCTGAGAAATTGACCAGCGTCTCAATTCAAGCAGGTGTCCGTACCCAGCAATGTCGAAATATGGCCATTTTTCAGATGGGGGAACCCATCCAATAGGGCGCACAGCCCAAGGTCACATTTTTTCGCTCATCCCATAATAACGGCTATCAAAAGTTGAATCTAGATAACTTTACAGTTGATTGACATTATTTATCTATTCATTCATACGGCTGAATAAGAACAAAATAAATACCGTCTCCAAGACGAGCCATAAGCGAATGCATGGCAAGATTTAAACATGATTTACCAAATTAAGTGGGAGTTATTTTTTTCTTGTTATTCGTGTCACATGTTAAAAGAGATGTTTTATACGGATAGATTTTTCCTGATACTCCTCTATTTTTCATATATGTATGCGTGTGTGTGTGTGTGTGTGTGTGTGTGTGTGTGTGTGTGTGGACACATAAACATGATTGAATGCAAAAAATGAGTCAATTTCATTTTTTCAAAAATTTTACCATAACCAATTTCGACCATAAAGTCATTTTCTAAGATAGTGACTGCAATGAGGTTGATAATACCAACCTAAATTTGTAGTTCCTACATATTTTTTGGTTATTTGCGTCATATACATTAATGGGATGCATCAGTTATATATATATATATATATATATATATATATATATATATATATATATATATATATATATATATATATA
>OY735203.1:41493107-41498107 GCA_963457665.1 Thysanoteuthis rhombus | reverse complement strand
TTGTCTTCCTAATAAAATAAATATCGATACAAAGTATATTAAACTCACATGAATTCAATATAATTTGTATCGATTGTTCTGAAAAGATATTTTGATTTATTCAAATTATACTATTAAAATATGTTTTTGTAATTGAATAATTAACGTTTGAATAATGTAAATGAGTTGGAGATTACGATAATTTTTAAATTATATCGATGAATACCTCGCTTTCCTTTCAAAACAAGACGAAATAAATAAATCATAAAACAACCTTTATTTATTCAGAACATTCAATGAAAAAACTAAACCCAACATCACTTAATATAATTTGAATTAAAATATCACTTGTTTTATAAATGTTTTTTTTATAAAAAATTTCTTGCCTATTATTCACGGCCAGTCATCGAAAATGTCAGCATTCCACTGGGGTACCCAGTCCAAGGGTGAACATTTAAAGTAATAATTCACAACATTACTTTCCAGCCTTTGAATTATGGCCGTTCACCGAAAATGAAAGCGTCCACTAGCCAAGCAGACCAAAGGTGGAAGATAGGGTGACACGCTATCTTTATATATTTTTTTTTTCTCACACGAAAATGCGGGAGAGAAAAAAAACAGGTTTCAACAATAGTCGAAGGAGAAAGCAGAAGACAAAGGACATCGCGCGAGAATTACGAAAAATGCGGGAAACTTGTCTGGTCTGTTCTAGTCGATATTAGCGGAAAAGTAATTCTCGGATTTATATGAATTTCGAATAAAAAGATTTTTAAAACAATAATGAATTCGTTTCAGTTAAAGAGTTCATAATTTCAGTCAGAGAGTCCATGGTAGGTAGGAGGTATTTTTTCAGTAAAATGTTCAGTCCTTAGTGGAAGAGTCAAGGTTTACGGATAGCAAACCAAGAAAATGAAACCGTTTATCATTAAGAGTAGATATTAGTAATTATAGTACCATATTATTCGATTACTGTGCAGAAGTTATATTGCTTGTAAATTGTCAATTATAATACTGCATTGTAGTTGATAGATTCTTATTTGATATTTGCGCATAGGATGCACTGTTGATGGGCCACCATGAATTGTTTACTATAAAGAATACTTCCCAACAACAAGACCATTCAAGCGACACAATCCCTCGATGATAAGTCCAGTTACGAGTCTGTCATCAGAACATATTGACTGCATGGTCATTGTGGTCACAAAGTCAACATTAAAAGAGTAAATTTTGAAACCGTATAGATCGATGCAACACTGTGCAATTTGTTGATCTTAAAGCTTGTCAGACACTCTCCGAAAATTTTTTAATTTGAAAAATTTAATTTGAGGAATTTCAAGTAAATGCTGGAAAAATGAAATAAATGATGACACGAAAAAAATGTTTATATGTAATGATTTAAGGAAAAAATGCATACACGAGTCGAAGAAATATCTCAATGTTTCAGTAAAAACAGAAACAGAAATTGAATAACCGTGCAAAATATCTCGGAAAAAATTACAACATGAAATTTAAAGCGTTTTATGATATAATAACGAAATTTCCCTTAATGCAATAATGAAATATACTTTAGATTATGTACACCCTTCGTACGAAGACAAAATATTTACCAAGTATGATACTAGTTGATGAGGTTATTCAAACAGCAAATACACACGTAAATGATTCATTAAGTAAAAAAGAGGGAAAAAAATTCCAGCTATTTTGGTTAATAGTCCAGAATTGTACGAATTTGTTATATCATGCATTGTAGAAAAATCAGATAAATTTTTCTTCAATTTTATTTTTGAAAGAAAAAATTAAGAAAAACTTACAGATGGCAATTATGGCTTATATAAAAAAATTCATCTATTTTTTCTACTATTCAAGATATTTTTTTTTTTTAAGACTTTATCAAGTTTTAGGTGCTATCAATTCAAGGTGCACATTTGTCAACAATAAAGTTTCCGCCTGTTTAGTAGTAAAATCTATTTAAATCTAAATTTGTAATACAAAATTTGGAAAATTAAACGTCGAACTTCTCATACCTGAACGAAATAATGAGCAAAAAGATGATGGTTATGAATCCGTTTTTATTAAGCAAGGAAATTTAAAACAAACAGATATATCTATATACTAACATTTTTTTCTGATAAACTAAATAATTTGAAAAATACACCATGAATCAGATGATCTTTTTTTTTTCAATTTCATTTCTCTTGAATTGACTTTGTTCTAATTAAATCTAAAACCATTTGATTTTTTTTGCATTTGTTTTGAACATATTTTTTGAACAAAGAAAACATATTCATGTCTAGAAAGACAATTACATACATCCATGGTAAAGTTTTTCGTATGACTCGAGGGAAGGTTATTCTGTATTTTCTTTACGATTTAACCAACGAAAGTGTTTTTTTTTTTTAATGGCAAATATATTTTTGACGAAAATAATCATTGACAAGGGCCATATTCCAATCAATACCTCAGAGAAAATTTCGGAAAAGAATTGTGTTGTATATTTTCATATTATGTAGAGTTTATACAAATGATCTTTTTTGACAATTTTCCCTAAGTATTCAAACTTTGAGAGAGAGAGAGAGAGAGAGAGAGAGAGAGAGAGAGAGAGAGAGAGAGAGAGAAATTTTCATCTATATGTAAGTATGTAAAGGTGTGTGTGTGGTTGTGTGTGTGTGTGTGTTTGTGTGCGTGTGTGTGAGTGATCGAACCTTGAAGCATTTTAAGACTTTTTTCTGCGATAGATTTTTGCTATAAAGCGGCTTGAATCTTTATTTTGACGAGTGGTTATACTAAATTAACGTGATTCAAATTTCAATAATATATCCCAAACAAGACAATTTCGTTTGGCGCTGAAGATGGATGAATTTGTGATGAAAACATTTTGCTTTTAAAATGAAAGCAAATATCTATATTTACAAAATGTGAAAAAAAAACCTGATTTCATTTTCAGTTTTAATTATCATATACTGGTGAATACCACCAATCTATCCCAGCAGTAGAGATATATAACATAGACCTTGAAGATACACACACTCACACAAAAACATACATCCATAGATAGATATAGATTCACTGCAATGGATCAATAAGTTCGTGGCAACGCTCAGTTATTTGCTGAATTTTGATCAATAATGTTCAACGTAAAATGTTTAGACTGTGTAGTAACAAATGGAAGAGTTTGGTTAAAAGTATTAACAAAGGAGGGGATTATACGAAAAATAGATATAAATAGTAATAAGATAATTACTTTTCCATCACCAGGCTACGAACTTTTTGATTTGCATCGTTTTCAAAAGTCCGCTTAAAGAGTGATATATATATATATATATATATATATATATATATATATATATATATATATATATATATATATATGTGTGTGTGTGTGTGTGTGTGTGTGTGTGTGTGTGTGTGTATCAGTCCCCCAATTATGATAAGTATAAATCTATATCTGTCTTCGCACATATAAGTGTATGTTTTTGCATGTGTGTGTACGCGTGCGTACATAAAAGATTTTATTCTACTCGCTATAATAGGTTGATAGAAAATATATGTACATTTAGAAAATCGGCTTTTGAAAAAATGAAAAGATACCTGCCACAAGTTGCTTAATGGGGTTGTTCGCTTAGGGAAATAATGTGTCTGTCCATGAGCTAAGCGAGAAGACGAGACTAATTATCCGTGATACGTCTTCACTTATAACAAAGGAGGTACGAACACAAAAAACCACAAATGATTCAAATATTGGCCGTTTCAAATCTTGTATAGCTACATAATCGTTCCTTATTGATTATCGCTGGTTATGGGGGCGGCGACTACCTCTGCTCCTCTTTTTCTTCATCTTTCTTTCCGTCTCTTTCTCTCCCTTTCATTATATATATATATATATATATATATATATATATATATATATATATATATATGTCACTAATATGTGAGCCCATTGTTTGTTTATTCGCATGTCTTATCCGATAAAACTTCAAGGCCTATTGACCTAATATTCTGCACGTGAACTGAGAAGTGGTCAAATTGCCACATACAATATAAGGTTAACTGCGTGGGTTAACAGAGGCCATTCCAAGTTTTGGGTCACAATTTAGCATCTAGAGAACTTAGATTGGATATAAAGGTAAATCTTTCTAAGACAAAGATCATGTTCAATGCAATGTTGACCTGGGAGGTTAGTAGAGGTCACTTCCAGTTATTTCTACCCAATTTTCAAAGTTGTGGGAGACAATAATGCACCGACGATGCTGAAATTTGCATATTGGTACATCTTCTCACAGCGGAGCTCGCAATCTATGTGACGTTGATTCCTGAGGCCATTCAAGGTCACCAGTGGCCATTCTGGGTCATTTTAATTTTTCAGGTTTTTGGCCACAATTTAGCACCTATGAACTGGAATTGGGCATAGACGTACATTTTCCGATGGCAAAGGTAATATGAAATTCGGAGTTGAGCTTTGAGGTAATTTCTGGTCATTTCTTGCGAATTTTCAGTGTGTGGCCACATTTTTCCACCATGGATTCAGAAATCGGTACATCTTCTGAAATCAAAGGTAACAGACTGAGCAAGGTTGGCTTTGGAGTTCATTCAAGGTAAGCACAGATCGTAAAATTTGGCAAAGAGAAAATTTTTCCACGGTCAAAGTATTAAGAAATGTAATTTTGGCATCGGAGTCATACGAGATTGCCATTTGTCATTTGTGGTCATTTCAAACGGATTTTCTCATCAGTGGGCCATAATATTGCACCTCAGATGCCGAAACTTAGAATAGTAGTACATTTTGACAAGGCGAAAGTTTTATGCAATGTAAAATTGATCCTGAGAATCACTTGAGGTTACCTGAGGTCATTTCTGGAAATTGTCACAAGAAACAAAAATAACCTCTCAAGATCGGTGGCCTTTATCTTAATTACCCATGTTTTATATTGGTTGGTCCAGGATTGGATCCCCAATCAATACTCTTGCACGTACTAGCATCCGTTTGAAGAAATACTTATGTAATGTATCTAGAAGCCTGGCCA
>OY735203.1:41480607-41488107 GCA_963457665.1 Thysanoteuthis rhombus | reverse complement strand
TTATCTCAAATAACTTCCTGTTGTCTAGATTTAATGATATATCAACTGTGTAACAACAGAAGATCATTTCTAATGAGTTTCCATGTGTTCACCAGTACATTTATATCAATACCTGAATAAATTATTCTTGTGCACAAATTTGCAGCCGGTGTGATTCAGCCGTCCCCTTTAGATTTGGAAATTACAAAATTATTCAATTCATCGAGTGCAACCCCTTCTAAACTTCAAAACTTGGTTAGACTTCCAACAAATTATAAGGGTTTTCAAAGAATTATTAAAAAAAAAAAAAAAAAAGAAGCTTAAGTCAAGTTGGCGAAAAGGGTCCAAATGCTGTCATCTTTGAAGATGGCATCTAATTTCACCCCCTCTCAGAACTAAAGTTCTGTAAGCCTTTCTTCATTAATTTCAAACAAAATAGGATAAAACCAACTTTTATCATTTGTTTGAACATATTCTTAGTTTTTCATGCCTTATTTTTTGCTATTTCTACCCATTGTAATATTTTGAGGTGAATCATATGCCTCAAGAACATTTTTGGGTTATTTTTGCTGAACTTGAAAACTTTTGCGCCAGTTTTTCTTTTCTTTAGCCAATATTAGATGCTATTTATCTTTTGCAATTCATAAATTCTCCAAAGAATGCTAATTGAAGTCATGAAGTAAAAACTTTATTTTTCAGATCATTCTTCAATATTTATTTCATGCATCCAATGTGTTACCCACATTCCTTTAAATGTGTATCTCACATATAAATAGTCCAATTGAGATAATCTTTGTTTCCCTACCTATGTTTTGGGGATAAGTCTTTCAAATGAACTGATCATCCAATCCAATGGTATTCTTAGGTCAGACACGATAGGCCAAAATTTCGATATTTCAGTAAGGAATGTGTTAAATGTCAGCGGAATGCTGATTAATATTTACATAGTAACCATAGTCAAATAATCAACAGAAATCGTGTTATTTGTGATCAAAGACTGATCGAAATTGGGTCGGGAAATCGAATAAGCCGTGATTTGAAACATTTTATCGAAAGTAAAGAGAATGAATCTGAACTGAATTATAATTTTTTTCCGACACAATAACTACTTCCAGCAAAGTAAATATAGCAATCCTCATTTCCTTCGTGAAGATACAGGAAATAATAAACAAGAAATGAAGCAACAGTTTTCTTTTATTTCCTTTGAATTCGAATTGAAAAATCAGCAAGATTTGAGATTAAAACTTGTCTCAACTTAACTGTCAAAAATCATGATGAGAGAACTCTTCAATAATCTTACTCTCTCTTATTCTAAGTTTTATGTATTCTGCAGTCATAAGGTTTGTTTTTACTCTGAAATTCACTGATTTGAACAGATAGCGCAGTCTTTCACAAGACATTTCACTTCCACAGAGTTCAATACTCAGGTTTTGTAAAAGTCTGTGGATCCTGAAACCACCTATCATAGGTTACCTAGTATTGATGTCTTATAACATTCAATTCATTGATGCCTTTGATATATTCAAGAAATGTCCATGGATATAATCAAAATCTCAATCAACAAATTAATGTATGAGGTCAGTATCAACATTTGTGAAAAATTCCATACATTGATATATTCCCTAAGTAAACATAACATGGAACCACTCAAAGAAATCCATCGAAATGAGCCTAGATCAGTACCTAACCAAGAAAGATCATGAAGCGGAAGTTGCTTTTGATCATGTTCAAAAGTAATTTGAAAATTGCGTCTTTCTTCAATGATCAGGCAAATTGTTCAAGAATGATATTTAAAAAGGAAAATACTTTATAGAGCCATGAATCAACATCACCACAAAAACAGACAGAATATTTTGAACGTGAACTCAGCACTTTTTGATTGTTCAGGACAACCACGAGAGGCTAACAATCCGGTGTTAGCAAATATAATGTAGGAACTGACTTCACATGGAAATGGTGTCCCCATTAAAGAGGCTACTCAGCACAGGCGAGCATTCATTGCTAGGGATGTCAGTGTCTCGTTAAGCATTAAAATGATTATAAAATTGAAAAGGGAGGAATATCTTGCCATTTAAGAGAACAAACAGATGTTCATTAATTTGCTGGGGGAGTCTTTGGGAGCAGCAAGGTGTACAATGGTTCAAGCAAGTGGGGATGCAAATTTTTCAATTGTGAAGACAACCATTGAGTCGGAGACGAAAAAAAGAATGATACAGTTTTGTTGCCAAATATGGGGGAGTTGGTTATACCACAGGGAAAATGAAAGCCCCAGGAGATATTGTTTGTAATAACATTCTTTTTGTTGATGCTCTCTCAATTTGCGATTTGAAATCAAGAGTCCATGAAATGGGAAAAGAAGCAGCGTTTAAAAATTGATGAACAATGGTAATATTTTCCAAGTTAGCTAAAGTGTTTGATCAGGATAGTGCTGAGAAGGAATGTATTGGTGCTACAGAAAAGGCCTTGATGTGTCTGAAAGATGGAATGGATTGGAAAGATTGATGACAACGTGGGAGGCACTTTGAGAAGAAGGTAGCCAAAAGCTCAAAGTACGTTGAAGCAAAATGATTGTCATCCACAAAACAGCCGCAAAATACCAAAGTCTTCGAGTGTATTACCAAGTTCAAGAACAGAAAGGCAGAAACCAACTGAAGACGAAAAGTGGGAATGGAAACTAAAAAATGGTAACTTCAGGACTGACCTTCCAGCAGATCCTTCAAATTTGTCGGTAATGATTAGATATAATTGTACACCTGGGTGCAGTACAGCATAATGCAGTTGTAGGAAACATGGCCTTGACTGTTCATATGTATGCAGTTTCTGAAAACTCAACAGAGCTAGATTTCGAGGACGATGTTTGAAACTTATCACTTGTCTACATATGCCATGCAGACTTGGGAATATTCACATTTAGAAATCATTAGATATTTGAACTTCTTAAACAGGAGTTTTTGTTGTAGTACACACCTGAAAGAGAATCGATTTCATTTCTCAGTAGCATGATGAAATTATGTATCTTATAGTGTATAGTGTACCATATGACAAACATTCAGAAGGTTCACATTCACAACTAATACCTGAGATGTGTATCTTTAGGATGGGTCGCACATTAGAAGTGTCGATGTAAATATCAATAAATAAGCAGGAAAGTAATTTTCTCATGATTATGGTTCATTCAGTCTTCAAAGAGCTTTGCTATTCAATATGTCCATATTCTGAGATATCAAAATTTTGGCCGATCGTGTCTCAGCTCTGACATGAAGATATCTATTTTTTCGCCAATGAAGATTACAGATTAAGAAAATCAATAACTTTGCATCATCCCCTGTCTCTTCAAATCTTATTAATCGCAAATTTAATCTTTTTTTCTCATTTGACGTTTGACAATAAGGGCAAACAGTTTCTCAGAACATGTAACGGAAATAAATTTAATCCTAATTCCAAATTTTCATGTTTCCATATTGTCTAATAAATTCCCCATTAAGTCGGATAAACAACATCATTTTCCTCAAACTGCGGATGACACAATAATTAATGCTCCTCTATTCAGGGTTGAGTACTCCTTAAGTGAGGTAACTCATCCATTGTAAGCTTATGCAATGCTTTTCCATAGGAATAGAGCACTCTGGTGGATGAGGAATTTCTGCGTAAATAAATATATCGCATAAATTACTGACCATCCAGTTCCGTAGTCCAGAGGTAGGATATCGGCCTCTGGGTCTGAAGTGAAGGTTTCGATCCTACCTTGCGGTAGTGGACGGGATAATGGAAAGTCTATATCCACACTGAAGATGTAATACATCGAAACAGCTGTCTGTGGATGACACAATAATTATATATATATATATATATATATATATATATATATATATATATATATATATATATATATATATATATATATATATTTAAGAAATGGTCATGCTTGGCCCAACTGCATGAATTATGTATGTAAGCTATGTTGTATAGAAACTTATATATGTATATTATATATATATCATATAGAAACTTATTTGAAATGATATCCCGTCGTTACACAGTTAATATATCACTCAATTTAGACAACGTAAGTAGAATGAACAATTAAAGAAAAAATTGGGCTGCTGCAAGAATCGAACCTGCAATTGATAGAGACGCCATTGTACCATTGGACCAAATGGTGCCAGTAATGCAAAGGCCAAATAACATAAACCTTGTCAACAGACTGAGAAAGAATAATTATTGCACACAGATTTAGATACGTTGCCCTTGACGATAAGTACCCAAACACTATCAATCCAATTTTGTGGTATTGGAGTTGCCTCCCAACTCTCAGTTATTGTAATAAGTCTAGTTGATGTAACCCACCCATCTCGAACCTTCAACAGCTCCATTGGAATACCTTTCAACTCTAGTACCTTGCTTGAATTTATCTGCCTATCACCAAGATGACTTCATTGTTTGTAGGAACATTATACATATGATAACGGCTTAACCAACCACTGAAGAATTTAAAAGATAGTTTGTGAAGTGTTCTTTAGTTTGTGAAGTGTTCTCCATCTTTTGATTCAGGAAGAACTACGATTCATAATTGTGGAGCAAAAACACCTGTCGTTGTGGTCACAAAAGGTTTCGGGGTCTTTTTTATCGTGAGCACTTTGAACCTCTGGTAAAAATATTCATCACAATAGCAGAATATGCCACCAAAAGCGTTCTATCTTTTGGAAAAATATCTCTAGGTATTGAAATCAAAGATCTGTTTTCTGGTATGAAAATAAGAAAAGATTAGTAAAAAAGATTAAAAAGATCCTCTTTGTAATTTTTAATGAAATTGTATTGAAGAAAAAATGCTGCCTAATGATATATATATATATATATATATATATATATATATATATATATATATATATATATATATATATATATGTGTGTGTGTGTGTGTGTGTGTGTGTACATACAGGGGTTGGACAAAATAATTGAAGTACCATTTTAATCGCTTTTTCTTTTACTTCTCTAAACATTTTTAATATGAAGTTAGTCGTATTTTAATATTCAAGTTTCAATAAGCCAAAGAACTGATTCATAAAGGTTTTGTATCGCATCGAGCGGAATTTTGAGCCATTCCTTGAGCAAAACTTCTTCCAGCTCCTTCAATTGAAACAACAAATTCTCGCTTATATCAAGATCTTCGGATTGTGGAGGTAAATCTAAGTGTTGATGTCCATATTCATGCAATTTTTAAGAACTCATCTAGGGTGTATTATCGTCCTGAATCACGGTCCTGCCATTGGGATAGAGTGAAGAATGGGATGCCATTGAATAAATAGTCCTGAGGATTTACCCTGCCATGTAATGTTACTGCTGGACCCAGAGAACTTCTAGATATTGCCACCCAAATCATTACATATCCACCTCCATGCTTAAGTGTTGGACTGGGAGTCAGTATCATGATCTTCTTTAAGCTATCCACAGATGTAAACGGGGCTAGAACATGGAAAAAAGAGTAAAGGAAGATTCGACCGAGCATATATTCTTCGACTGGTTCATTATACAATTCGTATGATCTTTACACCACTTTTTGCGAGTTTCACGTTGATTTGTGAAGGTAAAGGATTGACAGTTGCAGTTTTTCCTGAATATCTGACTCAATGAAGCTAAATCATCCAGCATGGAGGTTGTAGAATGACATAATATATGATAATCTGCAACACATTCAGATTTTTCAACCATTCAAAGTTCTATATAATATTACGGTAGTCCAGAAATACAACAGATGAAATCAGCTAGTGTGTCAGTTTGTCCTACTCCCATGAATGTAAATGTATATATATATATATATATATATATATATATATATATATTTGAGTGGTCCTTATTTTGCAACTTTTCAAAAAATGAAACGGGCACCCCCCAAAAGTGTTCCATATTTATAGAAATGAGTCACCCAAATTTTTTATCAATCAATTGGTATTTTGGGATTCCCTAGTGACCTTGGATTTTAGGAAAGCTAAAGAATAGATAATCAACTGGAGACACATGCAAAGCGGTAATTGTGAGAGGAGAAGGCTGTGGAAAAGTGGGTGGAAGAAGAGTGTGATAGTGTGGTGGACGGCGTGTCGTGGAGGAAAGGGCAAGGTAAAGTGAAGCACTTATAAAGAGGTGGTGGAAAGAGGAGGGAGGGTCGGGAGAAAGAGGGGACATCCCCTCCTCCAACCCTTTCCTAATCTCACAACTCTCTTCATGACACGATATCCCCTCTTCCTCTCTGCATCCTGTTCTTCCCACCCTCTTCCTATTCGACCTCTCCTCGTACCACCACGTTTCTGAGTGTGTCTAACGTTGTACTACCCCTACCTCCATAGCATTCCGAACCCACGCACTGTCCACCCCATATCCACCCCATATCCACCCCATATCCACCTCATCCTTCCTCTCACCACCACATCTTTGTATGATTATCTTGCCGTTTCCTCCACTGCACTGCACCCACCACACTCTCCTCCCCCGACACTCACCACTTCGTCCTCCAGATCATCCCTTCCTTTTGCCATTAGGTGCAATTCGCATGTGTCTCCCGTTGATTATCTATTCTCTAGCTTTACTAAAACTCAAGGTCACTGAAGAAGCCCTAAATATTAATTGATTAGGAAACAAGTTTCAGGAAAGTCATTGCAACTAATATAGAAGGCTTCAAGGAGTCACCCGTTTCGTTTTTCTGAAAGTTGCAAGAAAAAGTCCACCCTACTATATATATGTTCATGTATTTATGCATATTTGTGTATTCATATATATATATATACATATATATATATATATGTGTGTATGTGTGTGTGTGTGTGTTTGTGTGTGTGTGTGTGTGTGTGTGTGTGTGAGTGTAAGTACATGTATTTATATGTACATGTAAACGTGTATGTATATATGTATATGTATATGTATGTGCATATTCATATTTATATGCATATTTATACACGTGTATATTGATATTCATATATGCATATATATGCACATATATGTGTTTATGTACATTAATATGTATATATACATGCACACACATACACACACATATATCTATATACATTATATATATATTGACTGAAAACTGGTCCCATAGTCTGGTTATTCGGCTTTTACATATGATTGTTATGTGGGTGTGAGGCGATTGGACAGAATGTTGGTGAAATGAGAATTTGAAAGCTAAGAAAAATTCAAAAGGAAAAGGTGGTGTTCCATCTTGAAAATATTCATTATCACTTGGGCATGTTATAATGCATTCTGATAAGGAATGAAATAAGGAGATTTCTTTGTTGTGGATTGTTCAACAGGATTGGGAGAATATGTATTTGTATCTGTGTAGGTGAGAATCAGATTGGTCTGTGAGAGGAGGGGTCAGGAGATAAATGTATCTGTGCCTTTCTCTGTAAACACACACACACACACACACACACACATTGGAAAAATATTCATTCTATAATGAATTAATATTGATTAACATAACCTTCTTTGTCAATGTACTTAATTCTGTGGTGATAATTAATCAAACAT
>OY735203.1:41470607-41475607 GCA_963457665.1 Thysanoteuthis rhombus | reverse complement strand
AGAACCATGCAACACACACAAGAGATAATCATGCTCAATATCACATGGAGAGATCACAAGACATTGCACAACATTAGAGAAAAACATGTCATAGATATCATAGAATCCATTACGAAATTCAAATGTCAATGGGCTGGTCATGTTGCAAGAATGTCAGATAGCCGCTGAATATCACGACTGACATCGTAGATACACAGATATCATATGTGAAATAGTAGCTGGCAGAAAATAAGACAGCGTGACGAACTAGAAAAATTCAGGAAGTACTAACTCTCATGAGGGCGGTCTGGCAAATCCTGTGTAAGGTTCTAAGCCTCTAAACCCAAACTAATGATGATGATGACGTCATATCATCCTTTTTCTCTTAGATACATTCTTGACGTGAGAAAAATGCAAAGTACAAAGAGAGAGAGAGAGAGACAGAGGGGGGAGAGATGGAGGGGGACTATACACTTTTTATATACACCCCAAAACTGTATATATTTATAACTATTTGGACGAATTTTTCGTTCATTTTCTCTATTCGACGTCGCAGTTTTTTCTAGTCCACATAAGTTCTTCTTATCCATATAAGTGACACATACACACACACACACACATACACACACACACACACACACATATATATGTATATATATATATATATATATATATATATATATATATATATATATATATATATATAGGCAGTTTTAGTCATCTTATTGGGGAATGTTTCTTTAAAGTAAGAAATATAATATTTCATTAGATCATAGGTGTCCCTGTGAGGATCGATCCTGCTCCCTCCTGGGCAAATTTATATTCACATAGATACGAATATATATTCCTTTCATCTCTTATCAAAAGTAATATAAAAAGAAATTGTTCATTTCTCGGTTGTATCCGTTTTATCGATGACTTATGTTCTCTCAATGATGGAAGATAATTCAGAAAATCGTGCACTAATATTTAACCCAAGAATTTTGAGTTACAATGTGAACATAAAGGAATGCAAGCAACGATCCTAGATTTGGATATTAAAATCGAGAATGGAATATTCATCCACGAATTGTTTGATAAACAAGATAGTTTCTCGTTCCATAAAGAGATAATGCATTCAAAGAACAAGAAGTATTCCAGCGTGTATATTCTACTGAAAAATATTATCAGAATATATGAGAATCGCAAGAACAACACTAAGATTTGTTTATTTTTTTATTATGTACCAAAATTTGTTTCTTTAGTTGTGAGAATGGTAAATCAAGGTGGTGAAATTAGTGATGTTTTTAAGCAATATAGTAAAGCCATGATTAGACATCCTGATCCCTTAAAAACTTATCAGCTTGACCAAAATGAAATAATAACGAAAATTAAAGAATATAAAAATTGAATCAATGAATAATATATATTATAATAGATAAAATTGTATTAATGTTAGGGGAATTAGGTAACCAAAAGAGATGGATCCAGTCTTTGTCAGTGTGAAAGATCATTGTATTGACTGAAACCGAGGGAAAGGGGAAACATTAGGCTCTGGTCCATTTGTCTGACTGATAGTTAGTTTGGCAGGGAGGGAGATCAAACATGGAATGTCATGTAAGATATTGTTAAAATATTTTGATGAAATCGCCTATTGAGAGGTTACTATTTTATTTTATTGGATAATTAAAAGTGTTAAAAAAAATTGATGGAAGCTTGATGTTATACGACGTAGAAAAATTAACTTTGAGGTAAGTGGAAAATTATTGTCGAATTCTGCTGTTGGATATGCTAGCAGAGAATCGACTCAAAGAAGTTTATTTCCGTGTAATTAGTATTCTTAAAGATGATATTATAAGTTGGTTTGCATGCAGTCTGAAATTAAAACCGATGCAACAGATTTAATATTCACATGGGGGAACATTCAATAGAAATGACACGATGAGCAAGTCATTTCTGTTGTTATACTTACTGATCCCTCACCGTTAAAAACGTTTATAGGGTAACCCTACGTAAGTTGGCCCTATTTCAAAAAATAAATATGTAGTATAAAATAATATCAATATACAATACACATAAAACCTTATGTAAAATGACTAGTTACGTGAATGATATAAACTATGTAGTAAGAAAGAGAGATGGTGTTTGATCATCACTACTGGGATACCATGTTAATAAAACTATTTTGTTTCTAATATCTCCGAAACATTTACGTGGTAAACAACTGATGACCCCAACAAGAGACAATTTGTACAACATACCATCATAAAAAAAAGTACTGGGGTAATAGGATAAAAAAAAACACCAAAGAAAATTACATAAATTGTATTGACAGATATTCGGAAATAGGTGACTGAAGTGTCACAAAAATCTATTGAAAAGTTTTTTGATGTTTAGTGTTTAAAGCTATTGAGTTTTCTAGACTATATATGAATGAACTAAAAAAAAAAGAAGGAAATTTAACACTCGTGAATGTTAAAAAAAGCGAGCCTAATTGATTATTAAATTTCAGTCCTTCAAATAATTTTAGTACATAGATATATGGGCCCAAGGGAAGAAAAACAAAAAAGAGATACATAGTTTTGAGAATGATAAACCGTTGATATTAATCAGGAGAATATTTTTCTTCGATGGATAGATAGATACATCAAGAGAGAGAGAGAGAGAGGGAGAGAGAGAGAGAGAGAGAGAGAAATTGGCTGCTGTGTTCAACGGCCAATTTCTCTCTCTCTCTCTCTCCTTCACCTCTTTCGCTCGATGTATCAATCCATCTATCGATTAGTGTAATATTTGTTATTGTTCATCTTTACGTATGTTTGTTCCGAGTTATGATCTTCCCAGTTTATGGATATTTTTTTCTATTATGGATCCCGTTGGAGTGATTTGTTCCATGTAACAATACAGCGAATGAGAAATTATCTGTGTTTATGGAAGAAAAACACTATGCCCTTTTTTAAATCAATTCATTTTAAATCTATAACCCAACGGATACTTGAATTGAATAGCTTTCAAACACTTGTTACTCATGGACTGACTGTTAATTTGTGTGAGTGTGTCATTATGTATGCATGTGATTACATATTAAAAAATTAAGTTACCAGGGTCTACTCCAAATAATGGTTAAAGTGTGTTAATCAATAACGTTTTTATTCTCGCTAAAGAGAATCAAATAACCCTGGGAGGTAGAAAGATCACTGAAAAAAAGCTCGATTCTGTAAAAGATTTTTTTTTTTAAGGAAATCGTTGTGTTTACGCCCGCTGGCGAATCTTCTGAAACAATTCTTTTTTAAATACATGAAATTATCTTACAAAAAAAGATTAAACAGTATAGATGAAATAGGTTGACATCCCTAGAAACAACATGTCAACACTTTTATTAATACAAATACAAATCACTAAAAAATGGAAAATCACAATACGTCAATTCGACCCATCTATTTTCATATTTGCCAAAGTAATGACCATTATGAAAAGTACAAAACTTTTAAAGGTTTCCTTAGATTATTCTGGTTTCATAAGTCCTCACCCATTAACGCCCATTAAGCTCGTTGATTTTACATTTTCTTTTATTTCTTTCTCCTCTCTTAAATACATACCATCCTTTCGGCCTTTCATTAAGAACCTTCAATTACTCGTTCACAAACACTCTAGAAAGACCTGGATTCCTAAGCTGTAAAAATCAGGCCGGGCAGAGATTAGATTCTATTGTACCGACACCTTAGGACCCCAGATTCTAAGACTTACTGGTCAGTTCAGTTGCCACAAGTGCTCATGAAGTATAATAATACATGCACCTCCATTGATAACACCTTGCGGTAACACAAAGGCTCTGATATCAGGAAAAACCCGCACAAAACTATGCCTGCACCTTTCAGCAATGAATGTTCAATTGCTAACGGTGAAATTGAACTCTGAAACATGTCCGGAAGTCACATCATGTAAATAAAAAACCCATATATCGATATATGTATCCAGAAGTTCGAGAAAGATGATCAGCACACAGGAGTTGAATATCTGACGTATTTTGGGCCCTACATCTGTGAGCTAAAGCTTTGGCTCATAAAGCGAATATTTCTGTGGGAATAATTGTCAGGGAAGTAATTTGTTCATGTGTGCATAAGTTTTCAAATTCCATTTTCTTTTTCCAAAATCTTGAACAGATGACTGACTTTTTCTGTGTTCCAAGATCCTCATCCCATTGCGCCTTTAATTTTGCCACCAAGTGAACGACTTTCCATTTTGTATTTGAATTAAAGAAACACAGCTCAGTCGGTAATTGATATCTGACAAGTTTCCTTGATCTTAGATATTGGTTTTTATCAGGCCCTTAAAGATTGACATATTTTTGACTTTTTGAGTAGCGTCAAGTAAGAATAAAGACAAACTCGCATTCAATATCCCAAGACATCTTAAACAGCCGAGTGCTTACTGTCTATTGCTACTTAACCACAGAGAATCTTCAATCAATATTGTTTGTTAACTTTCAAGTAATGGTTTTAAATCAATTGAATTCAAAGATGAGTTATTCATCAGTTTTTTTTAACCATTTTTCTTCGTTTTTGTTGCTTTTGACCTTAATGGACGAAGAGAAATTCGTGATAACAAGCAACAATAAAATGACAAGTAGAATATGTTTTTGTGACTTATACGTACATCTACATGAATAGACATATATTAATTCCATGATACTCATCAGAAACGTTGTATTATCCCCATAAACTCGAATACATGAGATAATGGTCTTTTTATACAATCATACACACATGTATACATATATTCGTGTATATTATATCATGCCCACGTATTCTAATGTAAGAAATTTTTCAAATACGTGTTTAAAGAATGTCAGTATCCTTTTCATGCATATATTTTATATACACACCAATAAACATCTAGAGTATTGGCTGCATGAGTGAGCAGTGAACAATTGATCGGTATCCATAGTTGCACTATTCAACTGAAAGGGATATTCTCATCTTATCTTCGTCAGCAAATTCATTTCTTTCATTGTGATATAATTTCCACCATTTTTTTTTTTCACG
>OY735203.1:41393107-41465607 GCA_963457665.1 Thysanoteuthis rhombus | reverse complement strand
CGGGGTTTGGAAGGGGTGCGTGCTACCCCTTTTTTGGCTTGTTGGAAATCTAACACTGAACGCAATTTCCGCTTTTTTCCTGTTTTAGTAAAAGCAGAATAAAAAGTGGCTTAAAGCAATCATCCGAAGATCGGGGGATTTGAGTGTATCGACAAATATATTCAAGTAAATATGTAAAAGACTAAGTATGTGTTTCTGTAGGCAAACATTTGCGGGTAGGTCTCGTTATTCACTCGTGTTGTTACTAATGTACAGTCTTCGATTCTGACTGGGTGTCATGCTCATATGGCTCCGTGCTTGATCACACTCAGCTTAGTTTATACCTATATGAGTTCTCACCATGGTGCAATGGTAACAGGACTATCAATACTATAATGAGTTTGAACCTCACAAGGTAACCTATACTGGATTTAACCAAACTTAGTAAAGGGCTGAATATTTTAAAAGTGCCGAATGCTAATCCGGTCAACCAGTGATATCATCGAAGCCTAGAAGACGAAAGGTGCAGAACGGAAGACCAAAGACAAAATCCCGACTTTTCAAAATTTAATATGATAAAGCTTCTCCAAGAACTTGCACTGCTCCAAAGCTTTTTTTTTCATCAAGAGCAGGGGCTTACACCCAGCGTGAAACTCTTTGAAAACGTTAATTTCCTCATTCTATATTTCCAGCACAAGTCATTTCTATGCGGATTTCTGACTCTTTATCTTATAACTATAAAATGATTCTTTGTTGGACTTGCATCTCTATCTTCACGGTTTTTATCTCAAACATGTAATCCCATACAATTCTCATAATTTGGTCTAAAGATTTCTGACTTTTATACGTAACCCAAATATGCTCAATTTCGTTTCAACATTTTTCATTTTTTTATTTCGTAATCTTTGGCCGAAATTCAGTCAAAAATGAAGCTGTAAAATAATGTTACAATTAGATTTTTGAAACGTATCAATTACTTTTGCAGTCACTATGTTTATGATATAATGCTACAAGCTCACAATCTGTCTAGAATAACGATGACCAACGTTTTTGACGGGTCTTATGCTGGTAATCTTGTAAAATTTTGCAGCAAATTTATATCTGAAATTTTGAGAAAATTATCTCTTTCAGTTTAGGGTTCTAATCTAATAGATACAAAGAGAGAGGAAGAAATGGACAAGAACTAAATTTCATTTATAATTCGCGTGTGTTCGTATGCAATCGCGTGCATGTCTGTGTGTATGTCATCTGGGATGTGACTTTGAATTCCATCGCCTTCAGCCACTGTTTGCAATGACGTCGATATGAACACCGTGGGGCTTGGAATGCTTTTGTGTCGATAATTCAAATATTTGAATCATTTAATCGCCGTTGACGTGTTGATTGGCGATTTCAAAGCAGCACAGCATTTTGCTTGATGTTGCGACCCGGAAAACAATCACATGCAGCAAATGTGCCCCAGGCAACCTCTGAACTCCTTGCACTTCCGGCTGACCTTGTGTCATCAACGTTCAGCTCGCTCAATTGGCTTTATTTATAAACCAACCCTCTCTCTAACAGCCAGCACAATACAATTCAAATACAAGCCCGTTCTTTCGGCTTCAGTGGCCTGCAATCTTTATCTCCGAATTTATGTTCCCAGCGAACTATGCATCTCTGATTGCGTTACAGAAACTTCATTTTCTAGTTCGCCTATGCATAAGTGAGAAGAAGAAGAAGAAGAAGAAGAAGAAGAAGAAGAAGAAGAAAAAGAAGAAGAAGAAGAAGAAGAAGAAGAAGAAGAAGAAGAAGAAGAAGAAGAAGAAGAAGAAGAAAGGGCTTTCATCTGTGTTGATTGAATGAGATTATGTCTACTTACTGTTTGAGATAGTTGCAGATTTGCTATAAGCGCCAGTGATCTATGTAGGAGCCCAGATAGAAGCCCCGATCTCAAATGCTGACTTTCAAGGCAGACATGCTGGCCCCACTTCACATGGAAAATCAGCGTAACAGAATCGTAACGCCTTCCTTTTCCGTCTCTCCACCATTTACCTTGTGGCGTACTAATTTTCTTTTTAGAAACAAATATCACAAGTACTCATCATGGGTGAACGCAGTCGCTCATTTCAGCTTTTTTGAAATTCGCATACAGGTATCGCTTTCTATAACTTTTCCACGAAAAAAACATAAGGCGAAAATACGGTTTGGCTATTGTTTTGCAGAGAACCCTTATAGAAGCAATTCGGAGCCACTTTTCCCTACCCCAACCCTCCTACCCATCTCGACCCTTGATAACTCAGTGTAGCATAACATCATTACGATTGGGCCGGGGGGGGGGTTCAAACGCTCATTAATGTCCAATTTAAATCTCTGGTAATTGCTTTTTTTGCTTTATGCAATTATGTAGGAATGCTCTGCTTTCAGATTGTTGGGTAAATCTGTACCGATGAAATGATACATGTAAACGCCTCTCCGTGGAGCATTGGTTACTAAACCCTTCTTGCACACCAATTCTCTAGTGCAGTGTTTTCGATCCTTACAAGGCCCCCCACAACTGTGGTTTTGCGTCAAACAATGCTATGTTTAGTAAACAACAATTACCACGACGGAAAGTTCGATCCTGACTGGGTCCCCTACTACAGTCAACTTAAGCCCAGCAAGATAAGTAGCTATTATTAATAGTGACTTCGATTTCAAATGGAGTGGTCCACTTCCATCAAAGTAAGCTCAGCTTAGTAAATAGCTCTTACTAGTAGAGCTCGATTCTCACTGGGTGGTCCTTCTACTGTGGCGTTGTGTCAAACTAAGCTCAGTTGAATAAATAACTATTACTACCGTGGTAAATTTAATCCTCTCCGGGTGCTCCACACATAGGGCTTTGTGCCAGGTAAAGTGAAAGTAAATGATTGGGTTTTAGCATAACACATTGGTTAGCAAGCTCATCTTGCAGATCAATTCATATGGGTAGTGAAATCTATTTTCTCTTTAAAATCAACAACATGCAAAATCAGTTACTAAAAATGCCTATTATGTGTAGAAGAAAAGTTACACATAATGAGATTCACTAAAAATCTCATACTGAACAAAAAAGAAAAACAAAAAAAAAAAAACGAAGTCATAGGAAGTTTTAGTCGCAAGACGAAAATCTTACTTGAAAACTACGATGAAATCATTCCAATAACTAGATTAACACTAATAATCAAAATACTGGGATGTTGTTGATAACACTTATAATCAAAATACTGGAATATGAAAAATTGGAAGAAAATAAGGATAGATCCCTAATTAAAACTGAGTTAAGAAAATAAAATAAAAAGATTGAACCAATATACCCTGAAACAATTAAACATAACAGATTTAACTGTAAAAAAAAACTTATAATTGTAACTATCACACAAAAATCAACACAACATTAAAATAACTAGAGTTGAACAAACGAAAAATGGAATGAAAAAATGAAAAATAGCAAAAATCAATCAAGAATGAAATACGAAAGGAACAGGTGTGAAGGAAAGAACTAGAAACTAAGTAACAGAAGTGTAAGTAGCAATTTCTGAGTTATCATTCCTTCACTATTCCACTTGAAAATCGAATTCGTTAAACAAACTTTTTCTGGTGATTATTTGTATAACAATTGTACCAATTCCGTAAAACTAAGACCAAACTGACGGTTTATATATATATATATATATATATATATATATATATATATATATATATATATATATATATATATATATATATATATATATATGTATATGGTGAAATAATGGATTTGCTACACAAACGCATTTATATTTCTACCCTTTAGGCTTCCAAAGGTGAATGATTCGATTAATACACATTTCCAGTGCATTATTAAATTTCTGAATGAAGTGGTATCGTGTTAATCAAACTTGTGATCACCCCAAGGCACTATTTCCATTTTAGTTACACTGCTGATTTGAATATTAATTATTTACCAATTCAGCCCATGATTTGCGTATTCTACAGCCCTCTATTCCACACGTACTATTAAGAAGAAGAACGGTTACAAGATTGTGATGTGATGTCATCCAAGCGGTGAAAACGTGCGTGTCTAGAGAACTAACATTCGTAACCCGAGCTTGAACCATGACCATAACCGCTGGTCGTAAATACCCAACTATTTCAGCCACTAGTCAGGTCCATAGCTTATCAGAATAATTGCTGAATTACAATTGCTTTACATTGTTGTTCTAGTTTACTCATGGAGTCACGTCCATTGTCAGAAAAGATTCTAAGGTCATGTTTTGTTTTATAATTTGTCCAGAGTTTTTTTGTTTTTTTTATTGATCTTTTACAATCTCTAATTTCATGGTATATCTGAAATTCTGGGCCCGGCTTTTTTGTTGCTCCCTGCCACATGCCCCACCTGCACGAAACATCCACGCACGTACAGTAGTTTGTATTCATCACTGTAGAAATCACCAGTTTGAGAAAAAATTCAAGTTGAAGCTTTCTAATCCGTTTTTGGACCAGACAGATGCCAGAGTAGCAAACCTCTTTAGCTTATGGTGAAAAATGGCAAAATGATGCTTGCACTGTATTGTATTATTGATACTGATACAACTTTTAAGTTTTTTTTATTTCTAAAGTAAGGAATCTTTGCGTATTCTACGGCACTTTGTTTCAAAAAGGTAAGCAGGAATTATTTCTCTGGAGGCTTATATTGAAAATCTATTAATCTCAATGCTGGCAATGCTGGCATGAATGTCTTGGTGAAATGAATGAGATTAATCAAGGAATCGAAGAGATCACAAAGAAAAAATTCTCCAAATTTCGAAATGAAAACTGTTCTAAAATACTTGTCCTTTGATAAGATTTTTGGTGAGACTTTTGATTGGAAGTTTTTTTTCCGTCAAAGTATTTTTTCTAATGCGAATTATTGTATTAATTATTTTAATAAGTAAATAACTTTTCAGGCTATCATTTTTCTCCGGTTGAATAGAATGCACTTAAATAATTTTCATAATGAAATTTTCTCCAATATGCTTTCTTTTTAATAGCAAAAATTTATTGACGATAGAATTGTTTTTTATACAATTCTGTTTTTTTTTTTTCTTCCGGTATCGATTCCAAAACGGCTTCTTTACATACCTACTTGACAATCAGATTCGAATCGCCCTCAAAACATTGAGGCGGCCGGCTAAGAGAATCCTAGATTTTTTTAGGTTCAACCTGTCACCTATTTTTTCTCCGACTCGGTAATTTCATTTGCAAATGAAAATAGGGTTGTGTAATTCCATCTAAACACTGAGTTCCTGAGATGGATTAATGTTGCAAAGTATTTTGCTGGGGAGGTACACGTGCATATGTATACTGTTGTGCGCACGTTTGTCCGATTCACGGTAAATAGAAAAAGAGGAACGGGAAGTCTTAATCAGTTCTGAAAAACTTCGCTGGTCTTTGTTTGACCGCAAATAATGGTGTTGGGAGAGAAAAAAAGTGGTAAAACAAACTACGTTTGACCAATAAACGAAAAGTATTTCATGTGTCTGCCTCGTTTCAAACTTTTATCCGTTAAGTTATTTCGGGTCTGGCCACAGAGAAGTTGAACTCCACCTTCAACGGAAGACAAGAGATCGAACTATCTTAACTGTAAACTTGTTCTTGTGTCGCTGCTGTTCAAAGTTTCGACCGAAATAAAGCGAATACCTTTTTCGTGAAAACGATTGACTTTGTCAACCGGAATTCTCTCTATAACAAAGTTTTTCTCCATAAATCCACTCTTCCTACCTCAGATCTTCAATTAGCATTGAAATGCACCAGTATTTTCCTTTCACTCTTCTCCCCCGTAATTTTCATTAGGGATGCTAATCGTCATCCCAGCTAAGTAAATATGTTGCCTAAGAAATGCAGTTATGTATTCGAAGACACGCTTATCGCACGTCATTCATTAATATCATAGGCATACGATGATGAGTTCTCTCACAAACACACATATTTATGGAGAGAGAGGGAGATATATATATGGATTTGTGTCAACATACGGTAGAATATACATATGATATAAATGTATCAAATTGAATTTCCATATATATATATATATATATATATATATATATATATATATATATATATATATATATATATATCGTGCATATGCAATAGTGTATATATATCTTTTGCGCAGAAATATGCCAATACGCAAATGAACACCCATACATACATTAAACACCAAATATGGGACGTCATTGAGAAGAGCATGCACTCCACATTGGTGTTCCTTATCAGTTTCTGACGTAAATCGAACGAGCAATTGTTCACATTTTTACTTGAGTGTGTTTGTTCTGTTTTTATCATATTAAGAAAAAGAGTCGAGGGTCGAGAGGGACTTACCTCTTCCGGGGATAGCTAGTGAGCCCCGATAGCATCGAAAGGACCATTAATAGATTAGAGTGCAGACCTCGAAAGATCAATTTGAAATATTTTAATTAATACCATCATTAGGCCTTGTCAAGCTGTCCTGGTGGAGTGGCGTAGTAGAATATATATATATATATGTGTGTGTGTGTGTGTGTGTGTATGTGTATGTGTGTGTGTGTGCGTGTGCGTGTATGCGTTCGTGTGTGTGCAAGGAACACATATAGATATACGTAAGAGCATGTGTGTGTGATGACAATGGGACACGCATTAGAGAAAGACAAGGACTGACACGCAGCTAAATTACACAAGTATGAGTTGTATGTAAGTTCTGATATACACTATATGTGAATATATGATTGGGTATGCACGAGGGTGTATCGGCGATAGGGACACACACCTAGAGAGTGGAAAAAAATATTCGTCGTAGTAAGTCAGTTGTCGGCAAACCCTCTGAGTGGTTTAGAACAAGGATGAATAGCGTCTTTCAATGGAGAAAAGCAATTTGAATTTCGCCACTTGTTTATTTGAAATGCAAAACTGAAATTGTCGTATCGTACGCTGCAAATCAATAAACATACTGTCCTGTCTTTGATGGAGAGATGAACAAAATAGAAACAGGGATAACTTGTAAGACGTCTGCTTTTTGAGTATGAAACCAGTTGCCTCTCTCGACAGTTATTGCACTTCAGGTGCAGCGTTCCCTCTACAAAGTTGTCACAATATTTCCAATGACCAGTTTGAACACAACCAGCTTTTTGCATCATCGAAGCTGTATCAACGCGCGTACGCAGTGTTGGTACGGTGCAAAACACATTTGAAAAAAACATGTGAGTTGAGGGAACCCCTTCAACAAGGGTCAGGCAAAATACACCATTGTTTTACGCATGCGCAATAATTCACGATTTTCTCCATTATTAATTGTAATCAAGGCATTACTACACGCGATGTCAAAGAGCTCGAGGATTTCCACAGGAAAAATATCTTCCTTCATATCATTCCTGACATGCTCTCTTGTGTTATTCTTTCTCTTTGATATGTAGGGGTCAAAAAGATTCGAAAGTTCCCGGCAGCAAAAATCGACCATTGCTTGAAAGTCTGAATTGGTAATTAGATGAATTATGAAGGAATATGATTATACATCATCTAAATTTACTTAGATTTATCGCACTCTAATGCAGAAAATTGATTTTAAATTTATCTACCACCTTTTTGCATAGTATATACCTAAATATTTCCAATTCCTACGTAGTTTTAAAAATCATACAATTTTAATAGATCTCTTATATTAATGAGTATTATGTAAACCTGTTTACAATTATATAAAATCAACATAAGTGTAAAAACAGAAGTTGCGTCTTTTGTGTTTTATACGTTTTTGATTGATTCAGCGGTGCAACCGCTTAATACTCACTAATTTGTCGGAAATTTTTCACACAATATTTTCACACTACAAGGACAAACAGCAAGCAAGGGGAGGTTATGTACAACAATTTATCAATGTTTTGGGACCACCTTAACAAGCACTCAAACGTACGTATATTTACAACTTTCCTGAGAACTGACCACTCACAGTCCGTTCTTATCTGAGAAAAACCCAACAGCCACAAAGAGATAAAGCAAACACCCTCTGAACCCTGCTCTCACAGACTTTTCTTATTTCAGTCCAAACTTTACTTTCACCGGCACGAATATAAAAAACCCTCCTGCCCCTGCTTTACAACCAAACAACACAGATATATACCCATTTTTTCCTCAACTTCTAACATGTAAACAGCACAAAAAAGAGGGCTATCACACGTCCAAATGCATCGAAACATGCCCAAGTGATAATAAAAATGTTCGACATGTAACACCTGCTCTCTGTTATGTTTTTTCTCTACACAATCTAAATGATATTTTAATCAACATTCTCTCGGATCACTTCTCATTCATGATACAAACATACGTACTTATTTTTTCTAGAATGCTTTAGAAACTAAACATTAAAAAGATTTGTCAATTTTTTTCGTCAATTCAGTCTCTCATTTGCCAATATCTTTCAATGCAATTTATGTAATTTTTTCAGTGTTGTTCCATGTTTTACATGTACTTTGTTTTTTTGATACGCTGTTTGAATTTTCTCTGGTTTGTATCATCAGTTGTTTACCATGTAACTGTTTGGGGATTATATATATATATGTATATATGTATGTATATATATGTATATTATGAATATATGCACATGCATGTCAGTGTGTGTGTGTGTGTGTGTGTGTGAATTAGTACAGCCCATGAGTTAGCTAGAAACAAAACCTTTAAAAGGGATTTTAAAGAAGATCCTTTACGATAACAGTCGCAAGCGTTTGAAGAATTACAGTACGAACTCTCCAAAGCTCATTACTTCTTGAAATAAAGCAAAAAAAAACACAACTGATTTGCAAATAACAAAAAATAATAAAAAGTTGAGTGAAACTTGATTGAAGAAGAAACTGCTGCCAATTTATATATTTATATATATATATATATATATATATATATATATATATATATATATATATATATATATATATATATATACACACATAAAAATCTGACAGGATGATTCTGAAGTGCGTTATATTATCTTGGAACTCTTATTTGAAATGCATGTAATAACAGAAGATAATTTTGAATAAGAGTTTCAATATAATGTAATGCAATTTTTATGTAAGACTTTAATGTATTATTTGGCTTAGAAAACGTAACTAAAATGAACAATTAAAGAAAATGGGTTAGCTGCAGGAATCGAACCTGCAATGATTAGGGTAGCTGCATGAATGTAACATTATCCTTACCACTGATCTCAACAGCTGCCGGTAATACAAAGGCCCAGGTAACTGTTTCAGATCCAAATTTTCATTTTGCTTATTCACATTGAGTATCTGCTCTATTTGCTTCTTGCAACGCAGACAAATTGTATAATTAACAAATTGATATATTACCCGAAAGAATGATTATAAGTAGTGTTATATTATATTGAAACTATATTTGAAATGATATCCTGTTATTACACGATGAATTTATCATTTGGCCAAGACAACGTAAATAGAACAAACAATGAGCGAAAATTGGGCTACTGCAGGGATCGAACCTGCGATTCCTGTGGAAGGCCCATTTTTTTAAATTATATATATATATATATATATATATATATATATATATATATATATATATATATATATATATATATATATATATACTATTTGGGTGGAGATCATGGGAGCTTGGCAGGGCCCAGAAGAGGAAAAAGCTAGGTAGAGCAAAATGGAAAATGAGAAGAATACGTGAAAGCAACAAGAAAAAAAAAAAAAGGAAAAAGATAAGTCAGAAAATTCATTATTAAATGACTGGTAAGTTTCGGCGTGTTTCTCCAGAAATTACAGACAGAATATTTGTTTTCATTCTCGGTAAGTTCATGATAAATTTCAACGAACTTTCCTGAAAGGTAGGGGAATGGGCTACAAAAGAAATTATCAAATGTTGTGGCTGATCAGTGAACAATTATCCCCCTTTTCAATGTAGTATTATACGACAAGATATCTCGAAAAATTAGTGAAAGGATGCCTCATGGACTAATTGTGAAGTGCATAAATTTCAGGGCGTGTCCAGGGATTTTCATAATCAACTCCTGCACAAGTAGATTTTTAGTGACAATGGCGTTAGCAGAGTTAAGAGTTCTTTGGGTGCTTTTCAGTTTAATCTAACATTTTTGTCTCATATGAGGTACAATTGTAATAAATGAATACCATCATAAATCAGTATAAAAAGTAAAGAAAGAGAGAAGAGAAAGTGAATATAAAAAAGGACAGACCTTATTGGATTTATTTGTAAGGTGACCCAGGAAGGAAATCTACTTCTATCAAAACCAGAACTATAGAAAGTAAAAGATTCAAAGGGACTTTTGTCAGTAAATGAAGGTTTGTCTGGCATCTATTCGACAACAATGCAGTTATGGACGATAATCCTTCCGCCATTGCTTCAACATCAATAGATGACCACGGACAGAAATAGGGGAATTATTAGCCCAGAGCTCATACTATGGTTTTGAAGTAAGGAAATCATCATCAACATAATAGCCATCAACATTTCAGCGTCCGTTGTTGGACATACACCTTCTCAAGGATTTGCAACATCTCCCTATCGTGGCCGTCACGGGGCCAGCACTTCTGAAATTATCTACTTCGTCACGCCATCTTACTTTCTACCGGCAACAGATTTGCATATGATTTCTGGAGATCCACATTGTGTGTCTTGATGACCAACCATTGTCTGTCATCTTTGCTACATGACCAGTTCATTGCCATTTGAGTTTTTTTATTAAAGGATCCTATGATAACTCTGACTCATGTTTCTCCTCTGTGCTGTCTTTTGATCTCTACCAAACGATTGTAAGCCAAAAATGACTCTCAGCTTGATTTCCACCTCTTTTGAAGATTTCACGGAGATCCGTTGTCCTAGGTAGACAGCGATCTACTTTCTCCAGCTAGTGTTTTCAATTCTTATTTTTGTGTCTTTGTCCTTGATAAGTACATGACAATTTCTTCACTGAAGTTATCTAAAGACCAATTTTCTTGCTTGTTTCATTCAATTCGAATAGCAAAACGTGCCCAAGAATTCTACAAAATCTCTATTCTTACACACAAAGGACAAGATATACATGCCACAAGTAATGGGTTTCCCAGAAGTCCCTTCATGGTAGGTGAAGCAAGCCATAAAGATGGGAAGGCTCCAGGACCAGATGATATCAACATCGATCTACCAGAGAAAAAAATGGAACAGTCATCAACAGGAAATTAGCCGTTCTATCGAACTTATGCCTCAAACAAAGTAAAGAATATTGGAACTCTGCAATCATAATGCTATTATGCAAAAAATGGATTCAGAATGTTCTAAACAACTACAGACAAATGAGCCTACTAAACTGCACTTATAGACCTCTACCAAAGTGATCACCAACTGCATCACTAAAACGCATGATGAAGACCAACCACGAGAACAAGCTGGCTTCAGGAGAAGTAAGTAGACCATGGACCATCTCTTTTTGGGAGATCAACTAAAGGAAAAAGCTGCAGAATATAAAATGACACTCACCATTTCCTCAAAATATTGGAATAATGAAACCGTAATCTAAACTTAAAACAACTCGCCAAAATAATGAACGCAGACCGCGCATATAGACAAAGTTTGAAGGCTGTTTCGTTTCCCTTCTGCATTTTCCTCCATGACCGTAAAAGTCCTTCCAGAACTATATAAAGAAGAAGCTTCGCAGCATCTGTGTAACTCTATCAGAATTCATGGGAAAAGTTCTTAGCATAAAGACTGTACTTCTCTGGTGAAATTGTGAGCTCCAAATAAAAACAAAGAAAATCATTAATCATCAACTTTACAAAAGCCTCTTAGTCCAAATCCAGAAAAGTAGAGCTGTTCTCTAGCAAATTCTTTTCCTCGGTGAAAGAGGTCTGTTATCCTGCACTGATTCTGACTCATTGAGATCCTTCCAAACCATGACACAATACTGAAAGGACATATGATGAGAGTTAAAATATCAATAGAGAAAGGGAAATGTCTTAAAATGAACTTATCTATCTTTGTGTCAATGAAGTACAGAATGCTTTACCTTTGAACTTTTATCAGCAGAATATCATTCTTTAATTGCGTATGCAACACCAGATAGCTCATACAAAGAGCAATAAGCTTTTACTTTTCATTGTTCTCTCGACTGGCAAAGAATATCTTATCAAAGTATGACATTTTACCTTTGTCAATGACAATGGGAAAAAGTTGTGGAAATCACTCAACCTGTAATTAAATTTCTCGGAGACATTTGTAGATGTCTGTCAGGGTCAAGGATATGACAGTGCAAGCAATATGAGTGGAAAATACAATGGGGCTCAGGCATTGCAGCTCCAAAAAAGGATCCACCTATCCTCTATTCGTCGTGTAGTTGCCTCATTAATTTGAAAAGAAACCGTTGATATTTTCAGCACTTTGTTCTCATATTTTACTTGGACTTTTGACAGGAACTGACTGTTCATAATTTCGTAAAATTTAAGGCCCTTTATTCTGCTCACTTATATTCCAAAGTTTGAAATTATTTCGCTTTTTGTCTTGTTATCCATTATTTGGCTTAGAGAACAATAATTACAATTGGGAAAAGAATAAAACGATGCACCTGATTTTGTACGGAAGAACATTGACAAAACAGAGAAGGAATTAAAAATCACTGCAGCAAAATTTGGAGGTGGGGCCCGGTGCAGAATTTGCTCGGTGCCCGGCCATACACATACACACATACACACACATACACACACACATATATATATATATACGCATAATACATATGGTACAGATCAGGTTAGCATTATAGCATAATAATATAATGATATTATAATATATTAATAATATAAAGTAACGTCTGATATGTGATGGGTTTATTTTATAGAGTGCTCGATACATTCAACTTTATACTATGAAAGTCAAGTTGTTTTAGAGTGGAGCTGGAAATGATTTGTAGAAAGTGGATTCGCACCACTGACTAGTTCATGTTTCCGCCCTCTCCAATCTGATAAGAACAGAAAGATTATCAGATGATGTCATAAAATTCCCTAATTTAGGTCATAAGTCATATGACATTCACTCGGGGACAAGTTCCATATTGTAACTGTTCAGTAATTTTATTTTATTCTCTAATTTAGAGCAGCTTGGACGAGGGGAAAAACAATGCTCCGTACAATGTGACTTTTCACTGGGTTTCGGTAACATACCTACAAACACACATACATACAGGGCAGAATTCTTAATGGTGCTAATGAAGCAATTGCTCCGAGCTCCCTTCTATTCAGAAATATTAGAATAAAAAAATAGTTTCTTTAATAAGAAACAAATAAATAAGGCCTCAGACTCTTCTCTCAGTGTCCTCACACATTGGATCTCCTCCCGCTTTTCTACCACATATGCCATCTTCTTTCTAACTGTTTGGGCATTTCTGACGACTGGGGGCCATTACTCTCTTATTTCCAGTATCCTCCTCAGTATTTTTGCAGATCCCAGTAGTGCTGTGGTTTACATTGCATCAATCCTTCCTCTTATCTCCAAATCCTACAACCTTGACTGCAATGTCTTTGGCTTTGTTCTGAATGTACTTTCTGTTACTGGTCCTACTTCAACCTTCGTGTTCCTTACTTCTATCAACTTTCAGTCAAAATTCACGAACTTCTCCAGTTTTTCGCTCTCTTCCGGGATCACTCTGTGCTCCATGGGAATTGACAAGTCTATTATCTGGTGGGTTCATCTTTTCCTTGTGAATAACTACCAGATCTGGTCTTCTTTCTTGGATGGAGTGGTTGGTTTGGATGTCGAAATCCCAGTGTAATTTAAGAGGCGGCAAAGTGTATATCTAGGCTCCGTTAATATTTGACATGGTTTGTCCTGATGAATGTATTTTATTTATTTTGGGTGGTCATGATGAACGATTCTGTTTCTCTTTTCAGGTTTCCTTTGCATAACAATGTCCATGATATTTCGTCTGCAACATTTTCAATCTGTTTTCTTAATTCTCCATGTTGTCATGTTGTTTCCATTTTCTATCCATTTTGTTTGTTGCACGGCTTCTTGCACTTTTCATGATAATGCTTGTACGTGCTTTTCCAATCCCGTTTTCACCATTTAAACACAGCCTTCTATGTTGATGAGTCTATTGTCACTTTCTTTTCTTTTTGCATACATTGTTTCATCTCTGGTGGGTAAGGCTTTGTGTATCATCATGGGCTTTGTAGTTCAGCAGTTCTTTGATAGGCGCCCATTTTTTCTCTTCCCAGATATATCGGGCATTTCTATCGGTCTTGTAGGGTTAATGCTCTCGTTTTATTGTCGAGTGAATAAAACCACCGCCAGAAATATTTCCCTGCACAAACATTTTTCTATTCCTAATTTCATTTAACTTACATCAATGTATTATTATTATTATTATTATTATTATTATTATTATTATTATTATTATTATCATTAATTTTCAAACCAGTTGCCTAATGGTCACAGTTTGAGATTGAGTGACTGCAAGTCTTCCCGAGCCTCAAGCTCTCCTCTCCACACTCTTATAGTCCACAGCAGCACCGTGGTTTACAATTCAACACCAGGTGGTTATCACTGAAGGTTGAGTGACAGTAAGTCTCATCAAGTCTCCATCCATCCTCTCATTTCATCTCTACCTAAGTCATCACAGCAGTGCTCTGGTTCGTACATCCGCCACCTTTCGGATAGTTTTTTTCTCCTCTTCTGTTAGGCCACTGCTAACAGCTGGGATCGTAGATCTCATATTTCTAGTACTTTCCTAATAATTCTTGCTGTCCCTATCAGTGCTGTGATCTGCACGGTATCAATCTTTTGTTTTATCCCTCGTTTCTTCAATCTCGCCTTCAGTGTCTTTGGTACGGATCTGAGTGCACCTATCATTACTGGTACTACCCTGACTTTCATGCTGCACATCTTCTTCAGTTCTCTTACCAGATCTTGGTATTTTCCATTTTTTCACTCTCTTTCCACTTTACCCTATGGTCTACAGCTTCGGAAACGTCTATTATTTGGCACGTTTTCCTCTTCTTGTTCACGATTACGAGACTGGCTCAGATGGAAGAATCCGTTTGGAAGTCAAAGTCCCAAAGTAATTTGTGGTTTGCATTCTCAACGGCTGTCTCCAGTTCTTGCTGATACCACTTTTCCATATGGTTAAATCCCATTCGTTTACTCAGTTCCCAGCGTATCACTATTGCTACTCTACCGTGTCTGTGTTTATACTCCTTCTGGGCTAGTTGACTAGTTATGTGGTTTACATTCTCATCTCTTTCACCATATGGGTGGCATTTGCTGTTTGCCTGTGTTCAGTCAAATTTTATTTTGATATACAGCAATAGCTATTGCTCTCGGTGTTTCAGCTTGGAACTTTGGAACGATGTTATGACTTAGTGGGTACTGGCATTTTTTTCATCATTTTATATATACTATAAGGGATTTGTCAGTATAGGACTAATACAGAAGGCTACGCAAGAAACAGTACAGACAAAATATTTACATAGGCAGTGTTCTGCTAAGTGTGGTGCATGTGAGGACAATTTTCCGTCTCTCGAAGATGCTTAGGTTTCCTGGAATTTTGCCTAGATATTTATCGACATCCATTTCTATGACCCCAAAGGCTCCTATAACCACAGGTATTGTTATAGTCTCAAGTTGCCATATTTCTTAGATCTTAATTTCCAGATCTTTGTACTAAAAGAATTTTTAAAACACTTTTTCTTTTACAGTTTTTTTTTTCTGTGATGGAATGGTCATATCTATTAATAGGCATTCTTTTCCCTTTCTTTCCCTAATAATTATGTCTGTGTGCTTGACTTTGATGGTTTGATCCGTTTGTGCTGAGAAATTCCATAATATTGTCACATCTTGTATTTCAGTCACAGGTTCTGGGTTCTATTAGATACTCACGAAGTGTGTGTAGTGCTCCATAATGTTTATAAACTATCCAGTGGATGTCCTGGTTCGCTCTTTCGTGTCTAAGTCTGTATTAATTGGAGACAAGAACAGAACATCCAGATATGATGTGGTCGATAGTCTCATCTGCGCTGTCACAGAACAGCGATGTTTTCGATAACCTGTGCTAGGTAGTTTCTGGTATGAAGGCTCTGGTCTTGGGAAGTAAGGATAAAGCCTTCTGTTTCTGCTTTTAACCCTGAACTTTGTAGCCACTGATGGTGTTTGGTATTATCTTTATCAGCATATTGGGTGCGAAGTGGATATTGGCTGTTCAGGGGGTTTCTATTCCCTGTGCTCTTTTAACATTGAAAGTCTTTGTCGCTTGGCTGTAGTTATTTTCATTTTTTTACAATTTTAGTCGAATTTTGTTCAGGGTTTGTTGAATTATGTCAGTCATCCCTAGTTCATCTCAAAATGCTTTGGATCCACTTACAATTGAATTATGTCTTTTGGCTGTCTCATGGTTTCTCATTAGAATCAACACTCAGTCGTCACTTGCCTGCAGGTGAACATGTAAGTCAATGGTTGTAGTTTTGTATGGCAGTTGATACCTCCACAGCCTTCTTTTTCTGGGGAGCTAGAGTCAATCTAAGATTGCTTTTCGGTAATGCATTCTGTTTTTGGTGAGAAGTTTCGTCTTTTCTATGTCCATTCGGCGCATGCCTATTATTATTATTATTATTATTATTATTATTATTATTATTATTATTATTATTATTATTATTATTATTTATCAATACATCGGTTTCGACATGACCCTAAAAAAAATTCCAATTTTAAAAATACCAATCCCTTAACAGTTTTCTCTCTGTAATGAACTAAGATTACTTTAGTTCAGTACAATGGAACATTTACTACGCCATTTCTCCCTATTGGCACGAATTGTCTGCTTCTTCTAGAAACAAAGGCATTTTTTTAAAAGAATTATACGGGAAATTATCTACGCATGAATATTTAAAATGATATCCTTTTAGTCCAATACCTGACTACCTAAAAAAGATTATATAATCTTTCTATTTCATTACTTGGTTTAAATCTGAAAAAAAAATTCAATCTCGTACATCATTATTTCGTTTAAATCACTGGGTAGTTTCACAGACCTTAGTTCCATCGCTAGAAAGACAAGCATTAAAATCTAATACAAGCAACAATTTTTTTTATGATATCCTGCCTTCACATTCTTGCAAATCACTTACTACTTGAAATCTGAAGGCGATATTTTCGATGATCACATACTTATTAATTTTGGTTGACCGATTTCTCTTTTCGTATCTGTTAAGCTACGTCTTTCGGCTAATCTCAATCTTTTCTCTTCTATTACTGAGACATCATTGTCTTGAGCAGTAACAATATCTGAACGTCAGCAATATCCGGTATGAGAATTATCTGAAAAATGCTTCGCATTGGCAAAACAAAGATTATCAACGATAAAACATTTCAAATTTAATGATACTGATTAAACGTTTATTAATCGATTAGGAACCGCCCACCTCGATCATGTTCTATTTTATGCGAGTCATTTGGGTTAATTTGACCCCCATTAAAATAGTTAACCGTAATCCCCTCCCATATGAATGAAGCGGTGATTCTGTTTGTTATCTCAGAGGACGAAAATATAAAAGTTACTCTTGACAAAGATAAGTTTGAATTCCTGTGGAACTTAAGCCTGCACACATATACGCAGATACTACATGCACGCGCTTACAGGTACATATAAACACATGTGTGCATGTAGACATATGCACAGAAATTTACATGCACGCACACACATGCATGGATATATGTGTATATGATTGATCCGACAGAAATTACTATAATTGTGTTGTTTTACTTTTTCGAAATGACCACCCATTAATGCACGGTAATCATTCGGCCTAGACAGTGTAAATAAAATAAACAATTAAAGTAAATGTGATTGCATCATATTTCATATCTATAGCCTACGGGAATGCTCTAAGATTAAAAAAACTAACAAACAAAATTCAGCACACAATTTTATGCCCCACTACTGTAGTTTTGTACCAGACTAGGTTGAGTTTAGTAAATAGCCCCGAGTAAGCCTACCTGGGCCTGATTGTTAACATTCTAATTTCGAAGACCAATTCATCATAGGGTACTCCATTACCGTAACCTTGTGTCAGATGAAAGTGAGTTTAGTGAATATCTAAGGCATAATGATTATCAAATTCGCCTCAGAGATCAATTCATGAGTGAGTTCAGTCTAAACTGTACGTCCTCCTGCTGTGACTAATTATCAAGAAAATAATTAAAATCTGATACACAATTTATAATAATTCCACTTCTCAAGTGGCAAGCCTTGTAACCGAAATGGTTGCGTTTTATCATCAGAGCGAGAGGTCGATCTTCCAACCCAGGTACACACTGAAATTTTTCCTGCTGATCTTCAAAGGTAATAAAAGTGTACAGTTTCGTACACTAAGATCATTTCCCTATTTGTGACCAGTAAAAGTGAAAACATACCCGTCTCCATTTTGATCCAAAAAATAGAGTAAAATCTTCCCCGTGATTTTGATAACTAAGGGCGGGAAATTTTGACTCCATAACAGTAGCACAATCTTTCTACTCCTATACAATCATTTTACCCCAGTTGGCCTTGTGTCAGACAAAGCTGAACTTATATTTTTATAGTTTACACTTTACATTGACACACAAACACGCACACGTGCGTATGCCTACACTTACACAACATTCTAATTTATGTACATGCATAAAAAAAATTGGTATGAATAGGCGTTTTTGTCCATTATTTCTCATTGAGATTTTAATTTAATGTCCTAAAAAGTTTTTAATAATCATTTCAAGTTTTATAAGAAAAGAGCAATTATACCTAGCGTTGTTGAGGGGGAATAACAGTGAATTTAACAATATTTCCCTTTACTTTTGTCAACTGAAAGAGAAAACATTGAAAAAATGTCCCCATCGCTTTTGACCCCTGAAAAAGAAAAAAGTCCTCCGCCACAATTTTGATCCTTAAAAGTGTGAAAAAGACCCGTCTTAATTTTCACCCCCACCCTAGAATTTGACCCTAGAATTTGACCCATAAAACTGATGAGTGAAAAAAAAGATGATAAAAGTATACCCTTTCGTACACTAAGATCTTTTCCCTATTTGTAACCTGGAAAGGTAAAAAAAAATACCCATCTTCATTTTGACCCAAAAATTGAAAAAAATCTCCCCTTCGATTTTAATACCAAAGAGCGAGAAATTCTGACCCCTAAAAGCCAAAAAAAAAAAAAAATCCCTTAGATTTCGAACCCTAAAAGTGAAAAAAGAAATTCCCCTGGTGAAAAAAGTCCCCTTGAAATTGAGTGCAAGTAGTGAAAAAAAAACCTTACTCTAATTCGATCTCTAAAAGTGAAAAGGTAATCCTCTTGAATTCGATCACTAATTTTGAAAAGCAAAAAATCCTTGAATTTGACTTCTAAAATCTAAAGGTAGGCTTTAAATTTACCCCCTCTAAAAATTGAAAACGATACCTTTGAATTTGACCCCTAAAATTGAAAGAAAAGCCTTCAAATTTTACCCTTAGTATTGAAAATAGAATCCCCTTGAACTTCACCTCTGAAATTGAAAAAAAAAGACCTTGTATTTCCTCTCTAAAAGTAAAAATAATCCCTCTGATGTTGACCCATTACATTGGAGGAAGAACCTTTCGAATTTGATGCACAGTATTGAAAATTAAATCCCCTCGAATTTCATCGCTAAAACTTAATAAAAAATCCCATTGATTTTGTACTCTAAAAAATCCCATAGAAATGAAAACAAAGAATTCACTTGAATTTTGACCCCAGAATTAGAAGAATAACCCATTGCACTTCTAGCCCTTACCCCTACATTTTGTGTTTGGGGAAAAATGATCAATATACAAAAAAAAACTATTAAGAATAGTGTCATCAGAATAAAAATATTCCAGAGAATAAATGTGAGCAGAATTATTGTTCTAAAGTGACCTATTTATAACATCACTGGCTTTTTCATTTGGCGGACACAAGCAAGGCGTCTGGTTCAACATTATTGTCATGTACTAAGTAGAACCCTATGTCAAAACCCCTTAGATGTAACAAACCATCCAAGATACACACTCTAATCCAGCATATTTTAGGGTTACATTGAATCATTGCATCTAACTGCAAGGCAACGTATGAGTGCAGAGTGCAGACATAGTCATAAACTTTCACAAATATAAGTACAGAAGAAGAAGAAGAAGAAGAAGAAGAAGAAGAAGAAGAAGAAGAAGAAGAAGAAGAAGAAGAAGATGATGATGATGATGATGATGATGATTTAATTAAATTGAAAGTTCAAGCTTAATAAAAAACACGAGTTGGGGTCGAAACATTTCTATCAGACATATGGATGCATAAATATCACACAAAATTATAATGAAATGAATATCAAACTACTATGCTTCTTTGTGTGTACAACCGTTGCACTTTTATACCTATGGGAGGCAAAAGCTTAGAGGAGCATGCAGTGATGGATAATCTGGTCAACAGCTGCATGGATCCAGCAAATAAGAATGGAAAGTTAAGTTATTTGAGCCCAGGTGCCCCAAACTGTATCGATATGTGTCCATCTTTTTTCATTCTAAAGAAGAAAAAAATTGTGAAATCGAATATTTTCGATCAATGCTTTCAAAGGAGCCACAATGTTAACTTTTATTGATAATTTTTCCTATTTTATGTGTGTTGTTTTTTTATCGCAACGCTCACTTTTCTCTAGCATTCTACGGACCTGAAGTAAGCAGTATGGCTCGGCTATAAAGAATAAGCTTCCGATGAGATTTGAACCCACATCTCTTGTGTTTTGAAGTTAAAACCTCGTCAGAAGCTTATTCACTATTTTATAAAGGTGACAATTTGCCAATAACAATATCTCCTACCTACCATGAAGAACACAAATTTATTATTATGATGTGTTAATTTTTAACATTAAAATTCTCAATTTCTCCTCCAGGCATAGAAAAAATAGTTAAATCTCATTTTGATGTTATTTTTTAAACCAGAGCAACTATCAGCAATCAGAAATCTGTTCTACTTGAGAAAAAACGATACAACATATTCAAAATTCTTCTTGAATCAGAAACAAAAATGCCTTAATACCATAGTTAAATGGCCAATTCTTAGCCACTCAAAAACCCCTCATGGTTTCAATTATAGATGCTTGATTTTATCTTGTGGTAAAAATAAAGAATTTTAATGTTTAAGGACAGAATGAATTCGCTTAACCAAAGGAGTGAAATGCACTCAATTTGAATACTAGTAATAATATTTGTTAAAGAAATAGTAATTTAGAAAATAGTAATAAAAATCTATTTGGATTAATTTCAAATACTGCGTCCAAATGTAAAATTTAACATAATTAGATTAATGCTAAGTATCATTCACCACTCTTGAAAAATTGATCCACCATGAAACTAGGGTCGGGCGTTTTTTCTCTCTAATCTTTATATATATATATATATATATATATATATATATATATATATATATATATATATATATATATATATATATATATATATATATATATGTGTGTGTGTGTGTGTGTGTGTGTGTGCGTGTGTGTGTGTGTGTGTGACTCTTGCTACGAGTTAGATATAAACTATTTCACATTATCATTAATAACTGCTACTCTGGGATTTACAGTCTACTGTTTCTTACAAACAGGAGAGCAGATTCTTATCCTTCAAAACACTGACCAACCTGCAATAGAAATAAGATATTTTCTCACTGAAACATATGGTTAACATGCGATTAAACGTGGCATTTTGGTATGAAACATTTGATAGAAACATTTTTGTGTTTATACACACGCACTGACATCTTCGTTAATACTTTTATTTATGTGTGTGTGTGTGTGTGTATGTGTGTGTGTGTGTGCATGTGTGTGTTTGTGTGAGTGTACGAGTGTGCGCGTGTGTGAAAGTGGAATTGGTTAGCTGTATTTCTATTTATCTGCATAAATGACTGAATCCTCTTCGTATTGTGTGATGATCGTCAGAGGGTCGATTTCCCACTTTATTCATCAAATAGGATGTTTCGAAAGCTTTTCATCAACATTGTTCACACAGGCTTTATTTACTGAGGACGATATGGTAAGAGGATGAAATATCGGTTACCTGTAATAAAGTAGTAATAATCATCCTTTTGCATAATTATGATATGTAATTTTTATATCGATGGAACATAATTTCTCAACTAACCATTTCGGTTGGACGGTTTTTTAATGCCACATTTGAACGAATCACATCACATGAAAATTTTAAAAAAAGCACTAATTGATGTTATATTCAATGGAACAACCAATCGATTGAAATAGTTCAAAGTATAGAATAGAATCTTAACGCAATACGTTTCTTTCGTAGAGTGCAATCATATTGTTATATCAAAACATTGGTCGAGGTATCCAGTGTTGTAAGGGTGGCAAATATGAAGAAACGTTTTATTATTTTTTTGTTCGACTTGAATGAATTAACTTATGATGTGATTATATGAGGATATGTTGTTGTTTTTTTGTTTTTTTTACTTCAATGCACATACATGTCTGAAGATGAATTTTCTTCAAGATGCTTCTACGTGTGAAGCTTTTGAGGCTGTATTTATTGTTATTTTTAATTTTGTGATTAAAAAATACCATCTTTACTTTTTACTTTCTGTATTTCTTGTTTTCTAAATTGATATGCAACGCATATAAACGGAAACAATGCTTACAGTGAACAAGAGCTCTGGAATAGACAGCAATTTTTGTTTTGTGATTTGGTGTTCTGATGAAGAGATGTCTATTTGCCCCAGCAAGAGAGCATGCAACATAGACTATGACAGAAACATGAACTTGTCTGTTCAACGTGGAAAGACAGCATCTGTTAATGGTCATAGAAGCTTGAACTGAAGGAGCTTGAACTGAAGGAGCTTGAACTGAAGTGGCATACCTGTTAGGATGATGAGAATCCGTGAAATAAAAACGTGTTCTCTGTTGGCACGACCAGTACATAAAGGTGGTTTCGATCACATGGGACATGAAATAGTTTTGTTCCGTTACTGAGTTTTGGTGCACCCAAATTTCGGAGCAACAGAATGGGTTCTTCCACTTTCAGTTGCAGATGATAAGGTTGGTTGGAAGAATTGAGAAACTCTGTTTGATTGTTGAAAGTATCGTTAAGGTCAACTGAAGTGCCAACTGATTTTTCTCAACTGTATTGGTCTGGTAACTGTTGAATTAAGGATGGTTGTATTGATAGCTTGCATAATGTTTTTGTTTTGGGGGCCAGGATGACATGTTTACACAGCTACTCATGATTTCAATAATTCTATGAGGGGATAGGGTAGACCTTTAATTGCCTTCTTTTTTAGATGAGTTGGTGATTGTCCGACGACTCCTTGGTATGGTGACATCTCAACTCTCAGTGTCTACTGGTAGCTGACCATTGTTTAAACAAAGGCTGACCTGGCGAGAAATATCTATTGAGAACAATTCTCATGTTGGTTGAAATATTAATTTTTTCTCATTCGTCTCCATGTATAGGATTCTCTGAGATAGGCTCTCTTACCTCTATTCCATAATAGATATTATATTTTCTCATAGAAATATATGTATTAAATCTAGCAACTATTATCGGGTAGAGCACATTAAGGAAGAAGATATTACCCTGGAGGGAGTCCAGGCCCAGATTTTCTTCGTACATGCATTATTCTGAGATGCAACTGGACCTCTTTACCGACATTGGAGGAGATTCGTTGAGATAATGTGAGATATTGTTGTTTCGAGATGAATAAACAAACTACTATTACAAATTAGGGTGTAGATGTTCCTGAGGGTCGCTGGATGGTTTGAAAAAATATATCTAAAAACGGAAAGACTGTAAAACAAACATGAAAGAAAAAGAATGAAAAATATTAAGATTAAAAAGAAATATATTTACTTTACATTCTGTAATATAAAGCATTATTGAGACTCTACAACAGGAAAGTAAGTGTGAATGATTAGCGTCAAATGCATTATAGTCCGGCTATATCCAATACATGTACTAGATTATTCAATTCAAGTAAAATTCACTAATATATATTAGGCGAAACGAATGAAAAAAAAACCCACTAAAATAATGCTTCTGTCCTGAGGGTCACCACGCAAAAAAGTAAAAATCTGTCTTCAGTGCCACGGCTAAAAATGCTTGGGGAAAATTGCCTTGATAATTAGTTCCGTGTGTCCATTGCACAATACAAAGAAACAAATAATAAGAAAATGAAAATATTGAATAACTTTTAAAGACCAGAGAAAAACCGCACAATATATCGTCTTAAACATTCTATCAAAATGATGGAAATGAAGACAATAGTCTGAAAATAGATGGGATAACAAAGAAAAAAAGCATAGATGGGGTATCATATTATTTCTCGGAACCTCGGGGAATATTGGAAGACCGAAAAATATTGACTGAAACGTTTTGTTAATAATAGTGAAGAGCTCCAAAAATTTAAGGATTAATGGAAACTAATTGGCCCTGTGGTGTCGTATATATTATCTAACAATGGAGTCAATATTTTAGAATGAATCGTGTACCTTTTTCACAAAAAGCTGTACATTATATCATCATGAGTCCAATTAGCCTCTCGCGTGCCCACCAACACGCATATCGGTTTTGAGGAAATATAAAAAATGCTCTAAATTCTCATTACGTATGATGTTTTCAACGGGAACTATGTAAACACCAGTTGATCATGAGTGTTGGGGTGGAGGGTATAAAATATATTTAAAATATTCATAATTATTTAACAGCAATGACATTTTTGGAAAAGTAGTTTTATACGATGGGTAGGAGTAGAGGGCCTAGTGGAGCAGTATCATGACATCGTACAAACCAACCTCGCCCTAAAACAATCTTTAAATAATTTTGCTATATGAAACCAGATGGAAAAAACATCTGTTTTAAAAAAGTGAGTTAGAATATAAACACAGGTGAAAAAAAAAGTTGGATTAAGAATGCGAGGTGAAAATTAATTACCTTCTGTGAAAAAAATGTTTTCACCTTTAAGATGGAAAAAGTCCCTCATTAATTTCTACCCCAACAAAACACACTCCCAGTTTTAACCCCTAAAAAAGATTAAGAGAAAATTTTTAAAAAATTAAATTCCAAAGAAAATGATCTGAAATACAACCTGAAAGTACATTACATTAAAAATCAAAATACGCAATTTATCAATCAACAACACCCCGCCTCACCCAAAGTGAATTTTGAAGAGATATTCAGTCAATCTGAAGCTCACTAGAACCGTTTCAGGCATCGGGAATTGTCTGAAAATTTGAGAAAGAGAAGTGGTTCCAGCAGAAAACAACACTGTAATATATATATGATATAACACACACACACACACACACACGCACACACACACACACACACACACACACATATATATATATATATATATATATATATATATATATATATATATATATATATATACTTATTCTCATAATATGAGACTATAATTTGTACATTCATTGCTGGGAAAAAATGTTAGTCTAACTTCTAAATTTTCCATTCCACAATCGTTTGTCCTTTTTTGTTATATTTTTAATTGTTTCTATAATATAAGATGCTCCTAATCATCTTTATTTTCCCGCACTTGAGACCAGATGTTTTCTAAAAATAAACAAATGTCTCTTTTGTTGCTTTGCTAATGATGACAAAAAATGGATTTTGAAAAGCAAATCTAATTTAATTGCTGTGCTTGTTCAACATTGTGGGACCTCAAGTTTTGTATTTAAAAGGATTTCCCCACCCCCCAATACTTTTGACATGCCTAACTGAATACAACGTATTTTACAAATGAACCACAGACGATAAATAAATCTAAATGTTTTTACGGTGACTGAAGGGAGATTTTGTGATAGAAATTTTGAAAATGAAAAGACTTTTTCGGTATCTTGTCAGTAAGCACAGCTATGAGATTTAGTGAATTTAAAGGCCAATGATATACATCTGGCTGAATATATAGTCTGCTTAAAGTGATTCAAACTCATGTTAGTCTATATATTACGTAGCAATACAGAAGTATATGTTTGAGTATTCTGTTTGTCGGTAACACTGTCATGCTAAACGTATTAAGCCCATTGACCTAATACTTAGCAAGAAGAATCAGCAGACATCCAGTTGTGACGTAGGCTGTATGAGGTTGACTCAGGTCATCTGATGTCAGCAGCGCTCATTTCTAGTAGATATTCGATTCTAAACCCTGGAAAAATGTTTTATATCAGAATTTTCAATCATTCATCTTACGAGTGACATGAAAACATAGGCACGAAGAGGACGGATCATAGTTATCTAGAATGTACGAACTTACCCATACTTTTATTGTGGTACGTATCATAAAGGTCCTGGGGATAGGCCGAAATCTGATTAAATTTTGCTAAAGATCCACAAAGGTAAAGGTATTGGCGGGTTTCAACATCCGAAAAACGGAATACGGGCAATGTGAATTGTGATATATCTTGAAATATCGGTTGAATTTCTAAGAATATTGGCAATTCTATGCACAACATATTTGTGGTTGTTATGCTTGAATTTGGTTATTAAATATCATGCTAAAGTCCAAAATGTTACCAATTTTGAATGCCGCTTAAGACTAACCACATATTAATGAAATCAACACGCATGCCCCATTAAGAGGAATATTTAGACCAGAATGAGTGAAATTAGTGTCAATGTGTTGCTAAAGCTTGTTATAATAAAACAAAAAGAAGGAGCTTTTTTTTGAGTTATAGTATGATACATAATCAGGTGCTGAAAAATGCTTTTTTAGCCAACAAAAATCGAAAAATTTGAGGAAAAAAAATCTACTCCGAAGTTTGTTGACGGGAAACAAACAAATCTGATGACAAATTAAAAAAAGGCTCACCGACAGCACATGGTCAAATGGCCGTATTAACTTTTAGGTCAAAGACAACAAGATTGCTCACATTATCTACACTTCATCGCAGACCATACCTTCTTGGAGTGGTTGTAATGCTGCCTGGACAGATCGAAACGTTCCACACAAACAAAAAGCACTTCTACATGTCCTATCGTATCCTATCACATTGTTTAGTGCCGTATACACATACATGAAGAGTCTGGTGGTATTCTGCCAACACCAAGTACAGAACAAGCTCCCCGTTTATGCAGAACAGTATACTGCATGGCAAAGGATATCCAATTTCTGAGAACGGTTCAAGAGTTTCGTACTATCTCTTTGGACATCCCAACAGTCAAGACAAAATCTTCCACGAACAAGAACTTCCAATTCTGGTGTCCCTCTCTGCAACGATGTGAAATAACTTTTGATCTCTTACAAGCTATTCTAAAAGGGTTATGGCAGTTATGGCAGTTGCATTTTGATGCAATGCAACATGAGTTAGCAGTACCTTCCTTCACAGGAACACAGTTCACCTAGGAGATGCAAGAAACCTGTTTGAAACATCAGAAACTCTACGAAGGACATCTCTTCTCAATTGAGAACCAGAAGGCGTGTCAGCAGTTGGTGGAGATCAGAAATTTGAACAGACAGTAAATCACTCATCAAAAAACAGTAATGGTGTCATTGGGCATCCCAAGCAGAACCAGAATATCGCTCAATAAGACGTGATTTTCTGTGAAAAATTTGCACAGGAAGTATACTGACATCAATGAGCACACCTCCCCGACATGGTACCATCAGGATTCATTACAGTCAACAACAGTGAAAAGAAAGGCAAATCCAAGCAATTATGATGTAAATTGAAGAGGTGGGGTCACCATTTCCAACTATCCCCTAGAGCTACACAACTTTGTCACAAAAGAGCTGATGGCTGAAAAGATCAGAAACGATGTCCAGAATACATCTGAAGTAGGCTAGAAGAAATATTCGGCATTCCACAATGTAAGGATCATTACCAAAACTTTGAATCTGATCAATATTATTGATCATAAACTCTGGGGTCATTGAAAAAAAGTAAGAAAATTACCAGGGAAATGAAAATGACTGAAAGAATCAATCAAAATCGCTTAAATAGATTGTAGCACAGAGGATATTCTAAAGTATGATGTTCTGCTCTTTCCTGGGTTGTTTGATAGAGATTGGCTCATGATCAACTCCGAGAAGTGTCAACTTATTCGTGAGCTTGCAGATGAACTTGTTTGATGATTATTCCAACTATAACAAGCCTGATACAGCCTCACTGATAGATCTCATGACTACAATTGAGAGTTCCTTCTCACAGATCTGATTTCAAAATTTATAAGGATCACCGTGGTGTACAGCAGTTCTGGTTAATCTGATTACATCTTGGATATCTACAATGACAACCCATCAGTGAAAGACTGTGAAAAGTTCCGAATGGGCAGTGTGACTCCAATAGTTAGGCTGGCTTGGGGCAACAATCCCCTTTCCTTAAGCACTCAGCAACATTCTGTCCATCAAAAAAAGTGCTAATGGAGAAGCTGATCTATAGCTATATGCGTGTACAGTTATCACAAGACAACAGCTGACCAGCTATGTATGAACTGTAACGACTAACAATGCATAAAAAATAGCAAATCAACCTCACATCGAATTCTGCCATCAACAAGTCAAGGTCTACAATGCATTTACGTATACATTCCCTAGATATGTAACTTCACATTGAAATAGGAGGCCTCGGTCCAGTGAATTACGGATTTACACTTGAGAATGGATATCTTTTGCCATCAGCATCATAGAAACGCCTGGAGACATGTTGTCCGTAGTGTGTCATTGTGACAAATTCACTCGAGTGAAATGTTCTTGAAGAGAAGCTCTGGCAAAATTTTCTATGTTTTGCAAGTGCTAGAGGATGGGAAACTGTAAAAAGAAATCTTTAAGCTTGATATAATTGATTTTTATCATAAAGATGAAGGGAGAAAACCATTATATCTACCTATGACGACAGATGTCTCTGAAATTCCCCGAAGAAGAAGAAATCAAGCTGAGAATCGCACAAAATTGGTAAACTTTCAGTAGGCACCAACAGAGCTGAAACGTAGAACCTAAGTAAGAGACTTACCCGAAAATTTAGAACCATGTAACGGGAGAATTAGGCTTAGCCTTACGTGGAGAGATCACAACACAGTATATTATTGAAAAGATAGGATTCCAAGATTTAATAGGAACCACAAGAAAACTGAGCTTGGCATGTTACAAGGATGTGAGAAAACCACTGGACATCACGAATTACAACATGGATCCCGAGATATCAAAGGAAAACTGTGTTCGAAAGGAGGTAAGATGGTGTGAAAGTAATTAAAAAAGTACTTGTTTCACGACGCCTATGATAGATCTGGTGCATCTTATGGAATGTCTATGTCCAACGACGGATGCTAAAAGAATGATGATGCTGATGATACTATTTATTGTACGTTCTTCCTTCAAATAAATTACCCATCTTGAAGACGATTTCGGATCTTATTTGCATTTTCATGACATCATAATAACTCCAATAATAACAACCTTATCATAATCCTCGACTTGAAAAATTGACATGAACGCCTTACTTGTTTAGTTTGAATGAATATTGGCAATAGTATTGAGAAAATATTATTCTAAATGAATAAGTAGTGGTTAAAAAAGAGGGGGTTAAAAATTAGGGTGGGGTATCTAAAGCTAAATGTGCACAGATTTTGGCTTGTCACCCATACTTTTTTGAAACGCCATTGTATGTGCAACATTAAAATCATGGGTGATTTTGTAGATTTGCAATTGCCACAGTCTCCTCCTCCAGAGAATATACAAACGGATGTAACCGGAATTTTTTTTTAAATGAACTTGATGATGTTTTGGTATCATAACTCATAAACAACTTAATTTTTATAATTTGATAAAGGTGATATTTCTTATCGATAGATTACTAGATTTTAAGCCATAGTCAAAAGTTGGGGATTTTGATCTCCGGCAATCTATTTAGGTTATGATGGGCACAGATATGTGAGAGTATAAAACCCCAAATCTTAATAATCAATCTTAAAGATTCAGCAAATATTCTACGATATATTACTGTTTACATTACCCCTTTTCCATTTTCCAAGCCCTATATCAAGCCGTAAACTCCATTTTCGTGGTGGACCACCAAAATTCAACCAGATTTCAGCCTGGCACCCTAACCTTTTTGGAAGGTCTCGATACTTAATAAAATCATTGGCAATGTCGCACATTTGAGATGAAAACAAACCTCAAGCTCAGTGCCAGGAGAATACTTATATGTGATAAAAGCTCACATATTAACGAGAGTCTCATGGGTGAGCTGAAGTATCTTCATCATCATCGGCCCCCGAACGTCCGTCGAGGGTAAACTGAAGCCTGCGGGCTGCATGCAGCTCTTTTGACTTTCTGAATGGCGCGCTTAATTTCATGAAGAAAATAAAATTTTATTGAAATTTTGTTTTGTTTTATTCTCACTCGTTCACTCACGCTTTCTCTCGATCGTTGACTGATGTAGCTGGTGTCAAAAGGAGATAACTATACAAGTGAACAAATAATTACTTCTTAGTTGAATACCACTGTGTCATTACATTTAGAATGCGCTTTTCCTCAAAAGGCAAACAGGGCTTAGAAAATGTGACTATGCAATCTATGTTGTCAGTGAAAAAATTACTAAACATTCTAAAAAATATTCTTACGGTGAATTCGTGAAAGAATAGCTGCTAAGCTTTTGTGTCCTGAAAAAGTAAAAATTTTTGAAAAAATCAGTTTGTCTCGCAGAACAATAACGAATCGGGTCAAATAAATTGCAGCCGATATTGAAGGTATGCTACAGAAAAATCATCGGAATTTAATTCCTTTTCACAGGTTGCCGACGAAAGTAACGATATATCAGTTTCATCTTAACTTACAATTTTAATACATGATGTTGATAAAATCTTTATCGTCACTGAAGAATTGCTTCAAGTTGGATCCTTCATTTGAAAAGCTCGTCAGACAATGGTTGGACCTGATATATGCTTTCTTTCTAAACGATGCATTTGCTACATTTCATTGTGCAAACCATCAAGTCGATGAAATTCGGAAATTTTGCATGCGTTGTTCTTTCAATTTCACCAAATCCCGAGCAATTTACTATCACCAGTTAAAAGAATTGTTTTTTGAGGGAATGGGGTTGAATCTGAATATAACGATTTGGTACACGATTGTGCAGTTCGTTGGCTAAGCAAAGAGGGATGCTTCAGTGTTTATAAAGCCCCAGAGAAGAAAGAGTAAATATATCTTTGTATTGAAGAATAATAACTGGATTTACAATCTTGCATTACTCGTAGATATTACCACTCATCTAAATGACCTTAAGTTAAAATTGTTAAAGGGAAATCAATTAATTCATGAAATATATTCTCATGTCAAAACTTTCAAAACTAAACCTTCGATCTGAGAGGATTCACTTAGATGCCACTACTCCATATTAGCTTATCACAAGCACGAATCAAATGACGGACCCCCCCCCCAAGAAACTGAAGTCTAGATGTAATGTTTTCAATGCTAGAGAAGCAAAATTTGACCATTTTTGTAAACCCATAGAATGCTCATGATCTAAAAGTAGCATGAAAATAACTGCCAATGGAAATAATCGAACTCCAGAGTGATGAACATCTCCGATAGAAATTTAAAAATGAATCTTTATTGCAGTTCCATGCAACTTTTCCTATATAATACAGCCCCAAATGGCGGGCTTTCCTTGCACAGTTCGATTAAACCACAAAAAAAATCAAGTACAATGTTAGTTGAATTTTTCTATTACTAATGTCACCCAATTTATGATAAGCAATGCCTCATGTGACCCGTTGCTCGAAAATGGTTGCCTATGCCTGACAAAGACCTTCCACAACATTCAGTACATTTCTCTATCATTTCAGTCGCAAACCAGTACTTTATAAACTTGTTTAGTTCGTCATACCACCTAATTTTCTGCTGGCCACAATTCTACATATGATATCTTAGGATCAATATTGAGAGTCGTGATGTCCAGTGGTTGTACGTCATTCTTGTATCATGACCAGCCCATTGTCTGAATTAACTAATAGCGTCTATGATGTCTCTGACTCGTGTTTTTCTTCACTATACTATGCTGTCTCGTGATCTCTCCATATGACGAGTAGCAGATTCTCTCACGTTCACGCTGCATGGTTCTCAGTTCGGGGGTCACTCTTTCAAGTAAAGATGACTAAAAATGTCAAAGTCTGATATTATTCACAATATCAAAATTATATTCCCAACGTTGAAACACGGACAAAACGGTAGTATTTTCACAAACCACATTTTTTGTTCCAATCTGCATATTGCTACAATAACATCTGTCTGTCAATACTAAACATATTCATGCATCTCAACACAAAATATATACTTATAGATGCTGGCAAGACACCCGAGAAAGACATGTTCATGCACACAAGTGTATGCCCCCATACATACACACACATATACACACACACACACACACATATATATATATATATTTATACATATATGTATGTATGAATATATATATATATGTATATATATATATATATATATATATATATATATATATATATATATATATATATATATATATATATATATATATATATATACGTATATACATATATATATATGTATATATGTGGGTTACGAAGTACCACTTAAAAAATCGGGTAATTTGAACAGCGCACGAAACGAATGTGACCCAGGGGGATGTAAAAAATGTTTTTCTTTTATGAGCAGAGCCCCATGTTGGCCAGTCCATTGACTCACATGAGTTCTTCAAAGGAGACAGTCGAGATGTGTCAAGGTGAATAATGTTTTTCAGGGTCAAATTCCAAGAACATTTGGTTAACATATTCCTCTTTTTATGAATATAAAATAAAATCGGGGAAATATGCAAGTTAAAAACAACGACCATTTCATGACCCACCATAGTGTCATACCAGACTTCAACTCAATAGGAACAAATCCTTTCGCTGCACTCGTTCAAATTTTTAGCTGATGAGAATTTCATTTTGTAGTTTTCATCTGCATTGCTGAATACTTTCTATGTTTTTGCTCTGTGAGGAAAATGAAACGCTATTTTTGATAACAGTAAATAAGAGGCCATCAACTATTGCACGGATTTTAACGCTGCTGATAATAATAATAATAATAATAATAATAATAATAATAATAATAATAATAATAATAATAATAATAATAATAATTATAATATATTATTATTATATATATATATATATATATATATATATATATATATATAGATAGATAGATAGATAGATAGATAGATAGATGGATAGATATCAATGCCGTATGGTACTCTGTAACTTAAGTGTGCTCTCTACTACAGATGCACAAAAACGCAACAATATTTCAATCTCTGGACAGTAGAAGCCTTTTTGGTACAATGAAGGGAAGGTGGCCTCGATTATAAATCGTAAAGTTCCAAACCCTTGTCCATCCGACGTTACAAATGGTGAACAAATAAAGAAATAAAATAATGAAAAATAATTTGGATTGAGTACTATTTTCCGTTGATAATTGTGAGTGATCCAAGTTCTGTTCGGCGTTAAATCACTAAATTCTCAATTGGGACCATGGACGTCCGCTTATACCTTCCCAGGAGGTACAAACGGTTATATTTTCTAAGCAGGGGGGAGGGTATTTATCAGAATATATTCGGCGGACGCTTACTCTTCATTTCCGATTGTGCTTTTATTAAGGTGATTAAGCCAATAGTTGCCATAGTTTGTAAGACCCTAATTAATGCGTTTTCTAAGAGAGCCCGGACTGAGCCTCCAAAAACTTTTCATGTTTTCTTAATAGCCCAGAGGAATCCAAAGTTATACAAAAACAAAGTTTCTAAATCGAGAGAAGTAATTCTAAAAGTACAAATCTATTGATTGTATAGGGAGACCAGGAGTGAAAATAGAGTTCGTATCCATTACATATAGCTACTGTGTCAACAAACACTAACAGCAAACTAAAATGCTTTTGGTTAAATAAGGGTCAAAGAATACAAAATGTGCTACTTCTTCCGCGTGTAAATTGTCCATCTGCCGGGGAAAAATACTGATACAAAGTTTAAACTTTTATTTAAGACTATTTGGAAGACAAAACTAATCAATACGTGTAGTAAACATAATTTAAAGCAAGAAGTGTTGCTAAAGATTTTTAGAACTTTTCTAGGGGATACCAATGCACTGCATTACACCCCCTTATGAACGTCCATGGGGACCACATTCCTACATGGCTTATTTTTGAGTATTCATGCATCCGCAGCAGAGAAGACACCCAAGGAAAAAACAATTATACGCCACACACACACACACACATATATATATGATGCTTATGAAATCCTCACTACGAATTAGCTCAACGTTTCTCTGCAATTATCAAGTGAGAATTATTTAAAATGAGTGTAATCGATTTTCATACAATCACTTCTCCTGGCGTTCTGGATTTGAATCAAAAAGAAACAATTATCATTATGTTGTGAGTTCTGGATTTGAATTTCAACAACTTTCTGTGTTACAATCATTAGACTACCTATGAAGTACTATACAGTTAGATAATTACATAATTTGTAGTGCCTATGAATTATGAAATATCATATTTATGTAAGTGATAAAATTGCTTTTTATGATTATTATTTATAATTCAATTAAATAATCGCCCGTGTTAATTTTTACACACGCTCATAACAATTTCCTTTTACGTCTACATTTGAGTACTTATCCCCCCTTTTTTTTGTCGAAAATATCTTATCCTTAGGAAAATCGATTATGCTACGCTTTTCTTCCAGGCATAGGTAACATTTTTTGCTATGTTTTTAGAAAACAGAGTAATTGTTTTTTTTACAAAATCTAAAACAGCAATCAGATACGTGTGTGTATGCACATGTGTTTTTATGTATGTAAGCAGTATGTATGAAGTATATATATATATATATATATATATATATATATATATATATATATATATATAACCGAATGTATAATGCTCTTCCAACTCTGGGGTATAGCACGTTGGTAGACGGGGTATTATGCAAAAGTAAATATACATTGCTTCGTTCGGCCCTGCTGACCGTCCAGTTTCGCATAAGGGTAAAATGTCTGGCTCTGGGTCTGAAGCGAAGGTTTCAATCCTAACTCCAGGTCCGAGATGTTTGATAATCTATAGCCACCCTGAAGAGGTGTAATACAACGAAACAGCTATCTGTGGTTGCCACAATCATATATATATATATATATATATATATATATATATATATATATATATATATATACGCACAAACCCACACAAATATATGTATAAACATCGAAACAGTGTTGTTCCCAATATTGTCATCAAACTATATTTGTATATATGCATATATATATATATATATATATATATACACACACATATATATATATATATATATAGAGAGAGAGAGAGAGAGAGAGAGAGAGAAAGAGAGAGAGAGAATGTGTGTGTGTATGTTCATTTGTCAAGTTACATAGAATTTCATGTTTTTCATCGGACATTTCACACATCCCTCGCAATCACTCTACCACAAACAAACAGACAGAGGGAGAGAGGGGGGAAGAGGAAGAGAGGAGGAGAAGAAGAAAAAGAGACACACATATACACACACAGAATCAGAGGGACTAACATACTCAGCTAAAATGTATACAATCAGCCCCCCCCCAGACCGACCAACCATCGAGAAGAAAAGATTCTTCCCAATGCATCACAGGCAGGTTTACAGCAAGTGGAACAGGTGTATTTCGGTATGTTTTTTTTAAGCTCTCAATATCTACTTTATCCAGGCATCTATTATTTCTTCAAGATATGAAATTGTTTGCCTTCCTCTGTGTGTGGGTAGTTCGTAAAGGGCAAGGGAGCCAAATCACGGAGACTGGATGATGCATTACGGAGGTTATTGAGACGAAGAAATTACCGGGTGATCACACGTTATGAGCTAGCAGCAATTTGTGTGTGTGAGAGAGAGAGAGAGGGAGAGAAAGAGAGGGCGAGAGAGTGAGAGAGATAGAGAGAGAGAGGGTTAGTCAGCTAGTGCAGAAAACCCACCTCTCCAAAGCTCAGTATATTTGCAGGCAACGCTGGAGATGAAGTGAGTGGAGAAGAAATAAGGATAAATCGGTAAGAGGGCAACTGGTGCATATGCAGCAGCAATAACAAAGTGAGAAAGAATGGATGGAGAGAAGAAGAAAAAAGATTGAAGACGAAGAGAGGGGGATCTGCAGGAGAAGAGGAAGACAATTCGATGAGAGGGAGGAGGAAAGTGAAGAGGTGGAGAATGAGGGTCAGGGAAAGAAGGGCGGGAGCGAAGTGGAAGCGGAGTTTTTTGATTTTTTTTTCTTTTTGGGAAACGGCCAGCCGATCGGGGTGAACGCTCTTTCGACACTAGACAATGCTACCAGCTGAATATGTCAGGTCGATGTGACTTAGTCGTACATCGAACTCAGCACACATGTGCGTCAGTGCCTGAACCACCGCCACCGACGAAAGAGGCGGCCGCGGCCGACGTCTCAGCCAAGCACTTTATCGAGTCAGCAATATTCGATGGCGCCCGATATTTTTAACAAAAGCTCAGGACGAAGACGAAAAGTGGAAAGAAAGGGGGAAAAGAGAGAGTTGGAATTGCCGCCGCCAATAGCAATATCATCATCACCGCCACCGCCGCCGCCACCGCCTCCGAATTTTTTTTTTTTTTTTTCGTCCGTCGCTGTTCCCACTGAGGCTGTCTCTACCGACAGAACAAGGTAGGGAGAGGAGAAGAAGGAAGAAAATGAAAAATAGAAAAAAAGAAAAAAAGGAAAGAAGAAAGCGATGTCTACACAAAAAGAAGGAAAAAGAAACACAATCGAGTCGGTGGAAGACAGACTGAAGAAGAATCTTTTTGTTGGGTCACAATGCCCCAACATACCGACGGCAGGAGTTTATTCACAAAATCTTCACCGCACCACATCATTTTGCCTCCAGTATATCTTGTGTTCTTGACAAGATAACTTTCTCTCATTCTGCTTCTTTTTTTTTTCTACACTTCACTTATATTCTTTTTTTCTCTCTCTCTTTCTTTCTTTTTTCTTTTTTACTCAGACTGCCTGTTCATATCTATATATCTATCTAGGTCACTTTTTTTCTTTCTGTCTTTCTTTCTATTCAAAAAAAAATTCTTCTTTCTTTCTCTTCCTTATAACTCTTAACGTTTATTTTCATTTTTTTCTATTCTTATCCGAATTCAATTTCATTCAAAGCCGATTAACAGTGCATATTTCTACCTATTAACCTTGTTATTAGTTGCTCACGCGTTTCCTTGTTCGTATATTGATAAACACGACGGGATGCCTCACATTGGTGACCTTTTGCCAGACAAAGTTAAGCTTAGCAAATATCTATAAGAGGCTTGTTTGACAACTGCAATAAGCATGTACACCCGTGTTAGAGCCCAGGTTTTTTTTTTCAGAACTGATTTACAGGGTAGGTTCCCCCACTGAGATAGTTGTGTATTTCCCACAGGGTGCAACAGAATCTTCCAACACCCGCTGCCCTTCATGTAGTGATGTTCCAGACTAAGCTAAGCTTCGTATATATCAATGAATATATCAGTGTGAGAGTGTGTGTTTGCTCTTGTGTATATATATATATATATGTGTGTGTGTGTGTGTGTGTGTGTACGCTTGTGTGTTTTGGTGGTCAGGTCTCGAGCCTAGATAGAAGCCAGGATGTTTAGGTACTTATTTTCATGACATCTTAGCGAAATATCATCTTCCTGTCACAATGCCTCCAATCTGATTACGTATCAAACTAAACTAAGCTTAATATCTATCTATCTATCTATCTATCTATCTATGCAGCAAGCATGTAAGTGCATGTTTGATGATTGACGTATTTGAGAATTGTCCGTTGGTCGGGTTTCAAGCTCAGGGTTATCTATTGCTCCTTTCAAGGGAAGCGGTCTCCACTTGAAATAATAACACAAGACAACCTTCTTACCTACGTTTGGCAGGACTGTGCCAGACTCAGCAAAGCTTTGTAAATGTTTACCTCTATGTACACACACACACACACACATATATATGTATATATAATCCTTACAGAGCCACTGAGAAAATGTTAGTTCATACTTACGTGCTAGTCGTCTTTCTCATCCATTTCTTAAAATCCTTTTCATGTAATGTAGCCAAGACGTACGTTCTCTCCTTGCTTATCCGACTAACTACATCTCCTCTGTTTCCAGCGATCATAATCAACTCACGCACGCAGGCACACACACACGTGGGTATATTTTACACAAGCACCGGTCCATCATTCCGATTTCGTTTTCTGTGTCTCTACTTCTCTTTCTCTCATAGGTGTGTAAACGCTAATATAATTTGCTGGTATTTACCGATTCGCTAGTACACACATGTCTCACTATGTTAAAATGTTTGAGTAAATGTTTGTATCTGGAAATTGATATTTTTTTTACACACAAAAGAAAACAAATACATATCAACAAACACCTGAAAATTTGTCCTTGATATTGAAAAAAAAAAAGAAAAGAAAACCTCGAAAAATAGTTAAATATAATAACACCACTTTTTAGCAACTGGTTTATTCATAATTATGTGTAATCATCGACATATATCCCCGCTTATTTATATCTAGCTCTGTCTGTGATTAATTCATGATTACTGTCAATCCGCGCTTTGCCTGATTTTCAATAATCAACTTACTGACTAAGTGCCAAAACTTGTTAAAACAAATTGTAAGAAAGAGGCTTCAGACGGTGTTTAATCATAATTGCTTTTCTATTGCCAGAAATAATTGTTAATGCAGAAAAGAGTAGCAGTAATACCAGTGGGTTGTGATAGTAAAACCATGAACCTGACTTGGTATCATCATCATCATCATCATCTGTTATACAGGGTTCAAATGCAATAGTTACAAAAGTACAACTGTGTTTATCATTTCATACCTTCTCCAGCGTGAAATAGCCTATCACTTTGAATGCAATCATTAGAATGGAAGATTTTTTTTCATTTGTTAAATAAACCCTACTGGTAATATAACAGCTAAAATTACACACATACACACACACACACACACACAAACACACGCACACACACACACACACACACACATATATATATATATATATATATATATATATATATATATATATATATATATATATATTACTACTTCTATTTGGGCTTTTTGTTTGTTTATTCTTTCCTCTTCATCGCTAAAACTGTATGGTTTATCGACTTGATATTTGGCATGTGAACTGAGGGAAGTTAGACTTACCACATAACTATGTGAAGTTGACTTCGGGGGATATTCCGGGTCACCAGGGGTCATTTCATACTAATTTCTAGTCAATCTTCTGAGTTATGGGTCACGATTTTACATCAAGGATGCTGAGATTTAGCATATATGCAGTGCTCCTCATGGTGAGGATCGCAATCTATGACTCTCTGAGATCATAAAATGTTCCCAGAGGTCATTTCTGGTCATTTTAAAACAATTGAAAAAAAAATTTGACCACTATTTAGCACATATGAAAATGAATTTGGGCGTAAAGGTACATCTTTCGATGGCAAAGGTCATATGCAATGTGGAGTTGACCTCAGAGGTCATTTGAGGGCACCATAAGACATTTCTAGCCAATCTTCAGAGTTGGGGGTCACAGTTTTGCACCAAGAATTAAATTGAGCATATGGGCACATTTTCTCACATCGGAAGTGACATGCTAAGTGAGCTTGACCTTGGAGACCATTCAATGTTACTAGTGGTCAATTCGGGTCATTTCTGGAAAGTTCCCCAGTTTGTTTGTTTTGGTTTGTTTTTTTGGGCAATAATTTTGCGCCTATGAAATTCAAATTTGGCATAGGGTTAATCCTTTCTTGTACAATGTAATGTTTACATCTGGAAGTCATTTGAGGTTACCCGAAGTCATTTTTGTCATTTCCAGCAAAAATGAAAGCTGTTATTTACAATTTCATACCAATAGAATATTTTTTACGGCCGAAGTATTCAATGATATAATTTTGACACTGGAGTCACTCGAGGTCACAAGAAATCATTTCTGGTTATTTTTAGCCAGTCTGCTCACCTGTTGGCCACAATGTTGCACATCGGATGCACAGACTTTGCAAAGAGGTACATCTTCACATAAAAAAGACTATCCAGAAATAACTCTTTGAGAGGGAAGCCAGCCATCAAACCATCCAAAAAATGAAAGGCACGTCGACCAGATAACATTACCATCGAACTTCTAACAAAAACTGATAAAGTCATCACTGAGAAACTAGCCATTCTATCCAACTTTTGCCCCAATAGCATAAAGTTCCAAAAGATTGAAACACTGCAATCATAATACTGTTATGAAAAAATAAAATCTAAACAACCACAGACCATAAACCTGCATCTACAAACCTTTAACAAAGTTATTGCTAAAATGGTAGATGAAAACCAACCACGGGAACAGGCTGGATTTTTAAAAAAATGACCAACCATGGCCATAACCACTCGGTAAATATACTAAGAGAGAAATCAGCAGAAAATAAAGTGCAACGCGCATTTGCTGACCTCAAAAAGGCTTTCCACTCATTGGAAATCCCGAAGATCATTGATACTATTTTACAGTAAGGAGTACACTGCGTATACATCAGAAGTTGGCAACATAATAACCAACACAGCAGTCCCTTTATAAGGTTACTTCAATACTCATATCTTTCAACTCGAAAAGGGGGCAACACAAGGTATAAAAGCTCACAACCTCTTCAGAGCCCATCTCAAGATGGTCTTACGGAACTTGGGCTGGGAAAATAAAGGAATCAGAATAGACAACGAATATCTAGGTAACCTTAGATTTGCTGTCAACATTGTCTTTTTTGCCGAGAACCTTAATGACCTCCAACTAATGCCAGACGAATCAAATAAAGAAAGTAAGAAAATCAGCCTTGACCTGAACTTTAGTAAAATAAATGTCATGCACAACAAACATGTTGAGAACAAAGACATAACATCGGAAACGCAAAGCTAAAGAAAGTAGACCAGGACATCTACCTAAGATAACAAATTTTCATGAAATCAAGCAAAGAATCGCTCTAGATTTGTGAGCTTTCGGCAGGGAAAGCTCAGCCTACGATAAGAATAAATTCCATTGGTCCTGAAAGGGGCAGGAAAGCTACAATGCCGATATCATTCCGATCTATAGGGCTGAAACATAGAAACTAACCGAAAGATTGATCCTTCTATTTAGAACCATGCAACGTGCACAATAGAGAATATTGCTACACATCACATTGCAAGAGACCACAAGACAGCACATTAGAAAACAAACAAGGGTCAAAGATATCATCGAAACCGCGAGAAAATTCGAATGGCAACGGGCTGGTCATGTTGCAAGAATGGCAGACAACTACTGGATTTCATGACTCAAAACCTCGATCCAAGAGATCATTTGCGAAACGGGCCAGCAAAAAATAGGTTGGTGCGACGAACCATCCAAACTAAATCACTAGTCTGTATTAACTGAATTTAAATCTAGAATTTTCACTGCATAATATTCGATGTATCACCACTGAATTGAGCGCTTTTAGGTGGTAGTGGGATAATGGTGGAAAAATGGATACTTGATCTATAAAAGAAAGACCAGGGAAGTTTGTCATCTTTCTCTGTATCTTAAAAATCTGCGAAAACTGCAAGATTTGAGAAGAATTACAATAAAATAAAATCCTCATTTCCTGATAATATGAGTTAGGAAGAAGATTTAGACAAAAGAGAATTGAATGAAGTTGGAATCGAAATCCTATTAAATCATACATTCAGACGTTAACATTGCAAGCAATTGAGGCATCATTAAACAAACAAATTCATATATTTCTATAATTCAGCAAATGTTTGTCTGTCTGTCGTAACATAAATCAAAGATTGCTTGCGTTATGGTCACCATTTTCTTAAGAGACCCCGGAGCAAATTTGAGATATTTGTTTTCGTATCTCCGCCCAAATTTCGTAGTAATAGGTTGAGATCTGTGTTTATGCCCATACTGAAAATAATCATCTGATTTCAGTCTATCAATCTCTACTAAATATTTGAGAAAGTTTGTGTGTATATTTGTTTATTTCCCTTCCAACCGGTGCCTTGTGCTCAGAGGTATTGAATCAAGTTACATCTTAAATATGTCGACTTGAAGAATGCATTAGTCACTGGATTGCTATAAATGTGATGAAGAACCATTTAATTTCATATGTGGAAATTACTGTTCAATGCTTTATAATGCCAAATATACCTTCATTAACTGAAGCCCTCCCCTGAATACCAGATGATGATTGTAGGGGGTGATTTCACAGAACATTGCAAAGTACTCAGATTTCAAAATTTCCATATTTCAAATGAAATTCTTGTAAAAAATCTAAATATTTGAATTGAATGTGATTCATGAGTTCGTGATGGTGAGGATTCCCCGCCCTCCTTCAAAATAGGTATGATTTAATATGTACACAGTTAACATTTATCATTAGTACGATATCTTAGGGGGGGAAGTTTTAAAAAATCTTCATACCGGTAGATATGTTGTGGTAATGAGAGGCCTCCATATTAAGATGGAATTGCTCAGTGACTTTTTAACTCGGAGTGAATGGACAACAGTTATGGTTTAGTTGCAAGTCACAAACTGTGATCGAGCTGAAGTATTATCAAAAGAACTGTATGTCACACGGTAATGGTATGTGCACCAATTATGCCAGCAACTCTGTAAATTCTACTGATATCTGCCAATTGAAGTAACGAGACATTTTCACTATATGTTGAAAAGTTAAACTTCAAATCCTAGTGCAATGTTTACATTCTTCACTTATTAAACTTGGGCTTTTTACACTTTTTTGTGATTTCTCTCAGAAAAGCTTGATTTGGATAGATTGTTCCGTGGATTTTCTCACTGGACCGTACCAAGTATGCAGAATGAAAACCCATTCATACCAAGGATATGGTGCTACTACAACAGCAAGTAACATCAGTTTATGAGGAAATTGAGAAGGGTTTATTATAGTATGAAAATCAGCCCTTGTTCTCTCGACCATGGCCATAGAACAAGCCCATGAATAAATAAACGACAAGATCAAAGGAGATGGCGGTATAATTAGAATAAGATAAACCATCTGCTTGGATTAAGAGGATCACTGTAGGTCTAGAAGTCACTCGGATCATTTATGAGTTAAAAACTTATTCTGATAAGATATACTCAAAAGCTACAAGGCATTATGATCAGTCACCCTCCATTCAATCAGAGTTTGCATAATATATAAAGGCAAAGGTTGCAACATTTCAAGAAATGGTAAACCACAGAAGAAAGCAGCAATCTTGTTCGGCTTTATACAAAGGTCATGGATGAAAGCGCTGCTTCCTGTCTCAAGAACAAAAGGCAATAGGGCGATATGATTCCAGTGTTACAAGTTGGCTTAAAAAACTAGTGATTACAATGTCAGACTATTTTCAACACGACTTCACCTGCAACATATTCCAGAGATCCATACGAAATCAAGACACTTAAAAACGACTGTGAAGTATTTATATGAATGCAAATTTCCTGTCATCTGAGTAATGGAGATATGGATGCAATTCTTATAGACTTGAGAACCAAGGAGAATAAACTTCTCTGTTGGACATGAAATAGATGAGGCAATTCAGAATTTCAATTGGACCCTCCATAAGCAGAATACAAACTTCGGATTGGGACCTCCACCGTACACGCCATAAGTTTAGATGGCTTTGTCATAGTCAACATTTCTTCTCCCAAATGTTGGTGACTATTCAGAATAAGTCTCTATACCTTACTTGATTAGGACCTTGGTGTAATATTGATACATCCATCAAAGCTCAAAGGGCTCAGAAAAACAGAAAAATGGGATCACAGAATCGCATCATTGTCAAAAGCAATGACTCCAAGTGTATTGTGAACAATATAGTGTATCATATATGTAATCATAATTTGGTAAGGTTAAGCAGTGCAGTGTTATAGATTACATTTAATTATGCATGGAAATATATTATCATATTCATAGATATAAATGGTTATATCAGATAATGTATGTCTGGCAGTTCGATAAGAATGTTGCAAATTTTGCTTTTTATAGCGACTATTTTTGAATTAAGATATCAGACGAAGTTTTGGCAAAGTTGCATGTACTCAGTTTTCATATGAAAGCACATTGAAAGATTCACCAGTTTATAAGCTTTCACACTTTTTTCATATTTTGAGCAATTCTCTTCTGAATTTCAATTATTGTATTCTGCAAATAGTTTTCATGGCGGTCATTTAGAAATCAGGGTTACAATAGCCTTTTCATTTAGATCATATGACCCGTTACAGTGTAAAAGAGCATTAAAAACAATTTGGCTCAAGATTTCTCCTAAGCTATTACACTATTTTACTTGGGGATAAATAAAGTTGGTTGATTCAAAGATAATGGCAATAGACAGAGAAAAAGATGGTAATCAAAATAAGTCTTTTGAGATTTCGTTTCTGATTTTTTGTACTGATCGCTATCCGATAACAAATTAAATCATGTATCTTTTTTCTTCTTTTCTCTTTTTAAAAGAATTTTTTTTAAATTTTTTTTTTTACTTATTTGAATTTTTGGTACTTTCATTTTTTTGGCTCACCGTAGGCGTCCACTGTCATTTTCCCTCAGAGGGCGGGGAGAAACTATATATTTCTAGGATGTGTAAAAGGGTATTTTTCAAATCAAATTTTTGAAGCAACCTTGTTATACAAGAAGTTGCAATTTATTGCATGAATGAATATGACTCACTGTAGATCCAGATGTCAGATGGTGTACGTGATCGTTGACTGAGACATATGACCTGACTCCAGGGTGACACGATGGCGAGAGTACCAGTGAACAATGATGTAGCCTTTTTTAATTAGGAATATAAAATTGGGGTTACGTGAAACAATTGTGAAGGCCTGATCCAGGGTAAAATATTTCCCCTCATTCATTCATCTAGAAATAATTAATTCGGTACAATGGAAATGACATAATGAGACAGCCTATAAGTGAGTAATAGTAAAATAAAAAATTCAACAAATTATTCGATTTATTTTACTTCGCGCTTTTGTTGATTTTCACACATTTTAAGGATTGATCATTCGTAAGTACTGAATGGTCCGTACTGACTTGCATTGAAATTCAAATAATCTGGGAAATCATGTAAAGTATTTCTTCCTTTGGCAAATTGTTGATTGATTGTGATTTAGACTTTTGATACATTATTGCCACATTCGGCTACAGGGGAAATATTTTGAGCTTTATCTCCGAGACTTGTCCAACAAAAGCATGGAAATTGAGCAAGTCTTGGAGCAAAATGTTCAATACCAGCCTTCAATTGTGATACAAATCATGAGGCTGGTGTTGAATCTCTGTCTCTAGACTCAGTCGATTCCCAAATCGAGGCTATTCCAATAAGGTGTTGGCTGAGTCTCAGATATGAAGTTTAGATTATTTTCATTTGCAGTCTAATCGGTTGTAACATTGGACTGAATATTATGAGAATAGTACAATGGTCATAACATTAGACTTGAAAAAATGAGGTCCAACTGCACGGAAATAGCTCAATGGTTATCAAATTGGACAGCAAATGATGAGGCTCTGCTGGATGGGAATAGCTAAATGGTTTTAACATTGGACTGAAAATGATGTCATTTTACTGCATGGAAATTGCTCATGATTATGATATTGAACTAGGAATGAGTTCTTACTCCATGGGAATAGCTCAATGGTTATATTACATGAATTATATAAATCAAAATATTACTTATTTTATTTAAGATATTATTTATTTGACTCAAAAAGAACTAAGGGGGGAAGATAATTTGATAGTCTACTGAAGAGGTAGGAATTGAGGGGGATAAAGAAGTGTTAGGTTGTTTGATATTAGGTAAAGTGAGGGGAGGGAAAAAGTTAGGTAGTATACTGAAGGTGTAGGATGAGAGAGTTGGCCGAATAGAAAGAAAGGTAGTTTGATTAGTGGGTAGTAGGGTAGAATATAGAAACTGAAATCAGTTCATAAAGGTGGGTTAAATTTGGGGCATATTAATTCATGTTTATATAACATTTATAATACACTAGGTAGAAAATTAGAAGATACAAGCATATGGCATAAAAGACAAGACGCATTAGACGATGAATATTTCCAATTGTCAACAACCCAAGAGTTTTTTGCATCCACAACTTCTACATAAATTAATTATGATGGATATTTGAAGCTCATAATTCATGGGGACTTCCAAAAACCTGGTGATACTTTATTAATAAAAATGGAAAATTTTGGAACCCAAGCGAAAAGAAATGATTGAAAATTGGCTCATTAGTTATGTTTTATCACAATTATATGTACAACAGGGAGAAGGGTAGGTAACTCTTTTCTATTACTATGGCGACACATTGAATATATCTTAAGGCCACAATTTACGCAATCCTAGTATGAAGAGAAAAAATGCACAAAAAGCATGTGTGTGGGTGAGAGAATTCAACTCAATTCATTTGGGAATTTCGCTGCCAATAAAGCCTGGTCTCTCTTTTTCTCTCTCTCTCTTTCTCTCACACACACACGCACACATACACACTCATGCAAGTATCAATGCACATGCAAAACGAGATGTCATTGGTAGCTTGTCAAAAAACTTCAGAAATTGAATTAAGTAAGCTATAGGTTTCATAAACCAATTCAATAATAATGCTGGTAATTTCTTAGATATTGCATTTGATTTCTGAAAATATCTTCCTGAAATAAAATTCCAGACAGTGAGTAGGATACATTTTTACAAGCAAAATTTTTATTTATCTGTGGTCAGATTAGGCAAAAGCCTAGTCTGACCACAGATAAGTAGTATTTCTTTATTTCAGATTATATTTACTATAATTTACTAGAATTTTTAATGTAGATTCCATGGATAAAGATCTCTCTCTCTCTCTCTCTCTCTCTCTCTCTCTCTCTCTCCCCTACCTAACGAGATTGGCAAGGCTTGAACTGAAATTCCTTCTTGTTTATCACTGTGAATTTGAAACAAAACAGAACACTACAGGGTAGAGGAAATGGAGTTAGTATATAAATCCCCCCATACTTCCCAATAGAAAGGATTTTATCGATGGACTTGTAAGGTCAAGTAATAAAAAAGAAAAGAGGAGTCCTCAGAAATCTTACAAAGGTTGAAAAAGAGAGCGAGATATATATATATATCACGTAATTCATATATTTTCTCAATTTTGTAACAAACTAACAGAAAACAACTAAAAACAGATCTTATTCAATGTAGATGTTTGATAACTGTGCTCAATATTAAACGCAGTAACTTGAGTTATCAATATACAAGAGTGATATTTACAAGGACATGTATCCGGTAAATATAAACATTCTGAGCCCTGCACACTCGTGAGCCACCGACTGTCTGCTGTTTCCCACAGGTTACATGTCCTTGTAAATATTATTTATATATATAGTCAAACTGACAATATGAAAGGGAGATGAAGATATCGGGAAGCCAATTTACGAATGATATCTATATTCCATTCCGACGTTTCATCTAACGGCTTTTTCAAGAAATATGGAAGTATACAAAAAATTGTGTATTTATAGATGGTCTGTGACTTTTGGTGGTTGGGGATGATAATTAGTACAGTGGATAGCTCAACTGAGATTTGTGTCATGTCCCCTTGGGATATTGGAGTTCTTGAGTTCCATATCCCTGGAGGACCTGAAACATATATTTGTTCAGCCATCGACATACTATCAACACCGACCAAAAGACACATGCTATCTATGAAAACTCTATTTCTAGTATACTTCTATATTTCTTGTAGGCGAAGTGGATAAATAAAACATAAAAAAGCATAAGTAAATTGGCCTTTCGACATTATTCAACTCTCATACTATAGTAACTCAAATCAACACATGCACACAGGCATCCAAGACTCGGTGAGGAGTCTCAGACACAGGCAAGTACTTTATATAAATTAGACGACATTTGATTGATAATCAATACACAAAACAAACTTTGGTTTTTATCTCACCTAGCAGGATTCAGATGTCGACAAAACCGAACTTCTTACAGTGAACACACCAACAGAGCAATGGCGCTGACATACACTCGTTCGGTTTACGGATTGTATTTTTACATAGGCTTCGTGCAGAGGTAGAGTATTTTTTGTTGACAATTGCTGTTGCAAATTAAGCAAATTGATACATTCTCTGGTTTCAAACGAAGACAAACGAACACCATTCATTCATTTTCCGCTTCACCTATTAATAGATTTGAACAAAACTTGAAAATTTACTCTGCACTTTCGAAAATGAATGTTCAAAGCCAACACCTAATGATGAAAAAAGTGTTTATTTTCAAAGAGTATTTCTTTCATCTTAATTTTAGTAGCTTTTCCTTGCTTGAACTCAAACTGCCTAAGGCCTATAGTGAACAGAGTGGATCAGAAATAAAGGATAGGCTCCCAGTGAGACTTGAAATCATATCCTTTCACCAAGGGAATCATAGTCATCCAAGCCAGTTGCTTTGTTTGTCACTTGAGTCACAAGAGTTTTTATGACTTGCAGAATATCAAATGTAACCATTCAAACCTACCCTTCATTTTCCTTTGATCATTAGGTATCAAGTTTGCTATTGTTTTCAAGTACACTAGTTGCACTGTTTGTTATAACATAATGTTGATTTTGATCCTTTCATAGACGAAGCAAATAGAGTTAATTCTAAAAAAGCTGGATATGTTTAACTGATATATAATTCTGACATTGAATTTGTTTAAATCTATAATGTCATAATTATAGTTTCACCCTCTGGTCATCGTTAGAGAGGGATGGTCGAAAAACCATTTTCATTTTCTTAGTCTTCAGTATATATATATATATATATATATATATATATATATATATATATATATATATATATATGTGTGTGTGTGTGTGTGTGTGTGTGTGTATTTCATGCTGAAAATTACCACGTATCTACATATATATCAGATTTATATACTTTGCGTTTACGTTTTATATGTATATATGTTGTGTAGTCGGATGTAGCAGTTACACGTACAAACACACACACGCTCATATATACTATATCATAATTTATTGTATTTCAATATCTATGTACATTTTAGATGTTAGTCTCTATATTTATCTTAAACAATTCATTCACCCTGAACAAAGCGCACCTGCTACCCATTCATACACGCACTTGCAGAGAACGATAGCAACCGTCAATGAATAAAATGGCGTCGGTACGAAAATATTGGCTGTTTTTCTGAATATTTGGGTCACCCTTGTAAAATTCTCCACTACAGACGCCCACCCCGCACTCTACGGCAGCTGACATGTGCAATGCATTACTTGAATGCACTTGATAACCTCTGCCTTGGATGTCTGACTCTCCTCAGGGAAGACCATGACGAACACGTTCTTAAGGATCTCCAGAGATGCGTGCAGAAGTGAAATTTACAGTCGACGTCGGGTCGAGAGGGAATCGGAGTGAGGAAGAAAGAATGACACTGACAGAGACAGTGTTGGGTGGCTGTCTGTGTATCTGTCAGTGATTTCGTTTTGCAATATGAAGAAAGTGATGATTTCAGAATATGTACTAAGACAACAGGGAAATAATTTACTTAACTGTACGCATGCACTAGCACACACAAACACATACACGCACACACATACACATACACGCACACACACGCATACGAGTAGACATGTACAGACTCACAAACGCACACACTTGCACAGACGTACGAGCAGACATGCATATACATATGTATGTGTATATTGGAATCCTATTTGCAGAGACACAAGAAATGCACACACATATACACAAACACATACGCACACACACGCACACACACACACACACACACACACATATATATATATATATATACACGCACACACGAATATTTATTAATTATCTATTAAGTCTGCAGTCTAAATCGGAAAAATACATTTCTTGTGCACAATAAATATTTAGTTTTCAACATAATCTCCTTCAATATCAATGCGTTTAATCCATTGGTGGATAAAGATTACATTGTTTGAACAGTATACAATAAAAAAAAATTTTTATAAGAAAAATCGGCTGATATAATACTTTCATGTACTTAGAGAATAGAAATGTTGAATAATCACCAGTAAATTTCATACCATCCAATATAAAATCTATACTAACTAAGTAGTCATGGAAATATTTCTAGCTAGCTGTAATATTCGTTTTTGATTTAAATCAATATTTTATCTTTAGGTGTAATGCATGTTTTGATTGTTTTTTTAATTAGATTAATGTTGAGATTATATTCACAGGAGTGATAATTGTTTTTATTTATTTCAATTCAAATTAATATTGAGATTATATTGCTAGGAGAAATAATTGTTTTAACCATTTTTCATTAAAATTAATATTGAAATCATATTTTCAGGATTAATAATTGTTTTAATTGTTCATTATTTAAATTATTAATGAGATTATATTCTTAAGAGTAATAACTGTTTTAATGGGTTTTTTTATTTAGATTGATATTGAGATTATATTTTGGAGTAATAATTATTTTAATTGTTATTAATCAATTTTTTTTAGATTATATTTTCAAGAGCAATAACTGTTTTAATTGTTTTTAATTAAAAATGAGGTTATTAAGAATCCTTCTGTTATTTGAAAATATGTTTTTACAGTATTCATTAACTTATTTATATTTCAATTGGACAAGGTTAAAATGGGTTGATTAATTAAAATTCCTCTCTATCAAAATATTATATTGATAAAGAGTCTCGACGATTGAAACACAAAATCTTTTTCTCGTAAATATGCTACCCCATCATACGAAAAACTTGACGTAGGTATTTATCTCTCTCCCCACAGTTGTAATATGTGACATGAAATCGAGTTTAGTGTTTAGATCCTCACAGAATTTGTCCAGATCCCCGGCACTTGCCTTTTCGTTCGCCTCAGGTATTTGAGATTAACCCAGACCTAACCCTTCTAAGTTAAATAAGGAGATGCATGGCGTTTAACAAGGTCTTGACACTGCTGTATTGCAGATGGAGTGCCTCGAATTCGTCTTTATCCCCTATAGGCATACTGAAATATGCCTTGTAAGCTTCGCAGATCTTAAGAGATGCTGCCACGGGATACTCTCTGATGTAAAGGTCAACACCGGCGTCTTTGTCGGACCATAGATAAAGAAGATCCTGCAGTAAAAGGAATTCCCCAAGAAGCACTCGAGGAAGGAGATAGCAGCTTCCAACCAAGAACCAAGCGTTTGCAATCATCAGACAAATGTTGATCTACTGTTTTGTTTTGTTTTGTTATTTACCTTTTTTTCCCCCCTGGCCTTTGACCTGTGTGCTGAAGGGTAAATAACGTTTGTAACCGTTTGTATAACGTTTGGGTTGTTCGAAAACGTGTAAATAACACTTCTAATCGTTTATATAACGTTTATCAGTAAAAAAAAAAAAAAAAAAAAAAAAAAAAAAAACTGATCCAGACTAAAATAGTATAAGCATTGTGAGATTGTCACAAATTATTTCCAGGGATATGATTTAAAAACAAACAAAACCTTCGATTATTTTGAGTGTGCTTACAAATGACAAATGAAGAGTGGCTAAATTGAACATGGTTAATAATCTGAATATACTGTTTACGTTAATAAAACAAGTGAAACCATGCTGGTCATTTTCAGCGTAAATCAAAACCTGACATCACAATCTATCCGAACGGGGAACGAACGTTCAGCAAACGGTGTTCATAAAACGGACAAAACTGGCCGGAAGTAGTTCGCTCGACGCATGCGCAATACGAATGCACGGGAAGTCTTTTTTTTTGTTGTTGTTTGTATTCAATTCGGTTTAACTTTTTCTGTTCTGTGATATTAAAAAATCAAGTTAGCCACTTGGTGAGAAGTTTGTGTGCCATAGAATCCAGCCCAAATCATCGAAATCAATCATCGCTACCATAAGGTGACTGTAAAAGTATTCAACCACATATATGCAATTCCAGTCCAGTTAACTTCATAAATGTAATTTATTGTATCTGAATACATAATAACCCTGAAAAGAAAAATATGTATTCTATATTTAGAACGTTACATTAGCTTGAGAAAGCTTAGTCAAACTTAGCAAGGCTTAATCTAAAGTTATTACTGTGAGGTTTATCAAGTGAGCATAGAGCGGTACCTTTTGCATATAGTTTGTTTCTAATAAGTTCGATAAACACAGTTTTATAACCGGTAGGGGTTATAAGTATTTGAAGATATTCCAGCGTACAAGTTACCAGTTAGGATTATTGGTAACTTCTATTTTTACAGAAACGAAGCAAGATAGACTAGAATAAGTCAGAAACAAGATATTGCATTTGACATTAACATTATACATATAAATATACATAAATTTTATTTACAAACAATAATAAAGAATGGAATGATATTTTTGTTGATCTCTCAGGTATTTAAGGGTTCAGAAAAGTATCCAGTGAAATTTATTTTTTGAAGAAGAGAGATTCATCTATTTAGTTTATGCCAAAAGCATTAGGTTTTATGAATAAGTTATTTTTTTATATAGCATTGTGAAATGTTTTCAATCCTAGTCACTCAATCTATTCAAGTATCTCCTTAATTGTTCACTGTTTATGTTCTAAATCTTAACATGATATATTTCTCTTCCAGACTGTTATGACAATGTCCAGAGCTGTTACACCATACGTTGTGGAAGCAAAGTCGTTAGTTAGCATTTTGTGTCGTACTATTCATAACATTGGTAGGAAATGAAAGATTTCAAGAAAAATACTATTTGTCTTACAGTGACTTGAGAGGTTGGCTAAACTTTACATTGTCTAGGTAAAAAGCACCCAATAAACATTTGGATACAAGCCTTGAGCAACTGTCCACCTACTTAAACGACTATCTGCTACTGTTTGCATGACATTTGGATGTTAGTGAAACTGTTTGTGAAACGTTTGCTAACAAACGGTACTTGTCTTCAACTCGGTGTTTGTTTACTCCTTGGATATCGTTTGGGTGTTGTTTATGAACAGTGCGCAAACGCTTCACGAACGTTCAAAGAACATACCTGTTCTACGTGTATTTGTCTCAGTGGTTCGAGCCCAGGCAATTGAAGAACCTTGTAGAGCTGATTGAGAATATGGTTGAAGAACCTAGATAAAACTGGCTGCAGTCTCTGTCTCTAAAAGTTCATACGCTTGACGCTCATTTTGATGAATTACTGCATGTTTGGAGACGATGAGAGATTATATTTGGGGTCTGGTTCGTGAAAGATAAAAATAACTACTCACTTCTAAATCTTTCAGGATGATTTTTCTTCAACATTAGCGTGTATGCATTTTGATTTAGATTCATATGTGGCATTCTTTCTGGAATAAATGATTGCTTCAAAACATGAATAAGATTAATTTATTGTACAACTGGAAATGAGTAAATGCAAAAATATTACTGTCCCGGTAACAATATCAAAGTTTGAAAGGAATAATCGCCATTTTTTCAAAATTTTCACGCATCGGCAAGTAGAAAATATCACACACCACCCAGGAACAAAAATTGCGTTATTGGCCATAGAAAACGATGAACCAAAGTATTAATTGTTCAAAACTCTAAAAATTCGTAATGTATATATCATTTCAACATTTTTAAACTATTTTTTTTTCTCAAGTAACCGAAACAAGCAAGAAGGAGTAAGTTAATGGTGAGTGAGAAAAAGAGAGATGAAGATAAAAACGTAAAGCCTCCACGCATACACGTATGTATATAAACAGAGAGAGAGAGAGAGAGAGAGAGAGAGAGAGATAAAGAGAAAGAGAAAGAGAAAGAGAGAGAGATGAATGTAAGTATGGATATACACAGAAAATTCAATACTTCGCAGTGACACTGAGTGTAATACTAGTACAACTCCAGCCTCAAAAAATGATAACATATATATATATATATATATATATATATATATATATATATGTGTGTGTGTGTGTGTGTGTGTGTGTGTGTGTGTGTGTGTGTGTGTGTGTGTGTGTGTGTGACAATATTCTCATATAAGTATGCGAATCTTAAAGATTAGATCATGGTGACCAAAATCACTATGACAAAAGAAAGTTGCTTCTGTGGTACCAAGTAACGCACGTGCATATGTGTACAGAGAGATAAAGAGAGAGAGAGAGAGAGAGAGAGAGAGAGAGAGAGAGAGAGAGTATTAGAGCGACCGACAGAAAAAGAAACAAGAGAGAATTGCAAAAGGAGGGAAGGATGTAGAAAGAGTCAAGGATAGGGAAATAGCATGAGGTAAATAGATATAGAGAGGTACAGGGAGTGGAAGAAATAGGAATAGAAACAGAAAAGATAAAAGAGATATAGAGAGATGAACAGATGAAGTTGAAGGAAGAAACAGAGGGGCGGGAAGAGATGGAGATTGAGGAAAAAGTGTGAAATATTGAGAAAGAAAAAGAATTTTTTAAAAATAAAATAGAAACCCATGGAAAGTGAAAATGAAGAACAAAGAGAGAGAAGTGAGTAAAGAGACTGAGTGAGTATAAAGAGAAGTTGAAAGAGAAAGAAGGGGAGAAATAAAGTGAGACACTGAGACAGAAGGAGAAAGAGAAAGGAAAAAAAATCCTCTAGAAGTCGGTGAAAACGTATTGCAGAGCAAAGAATCTAAAAACGATTCAATCTGTCTCGATGTCGTTTTGACTCAGTTGCATTTAGTAATTATTTAACCTCGGATATAATGCACAACTCATGCCTATTCATAAACCATGCCTATTTCGTCTGCCAATGCACACTAAAAATATCTCAACAACTTATATCTACCTTCAATCAAGCCATTGTATATATATATATATATATATATATATATATACGTACGTACACGAACAGAAACACACACATATACACAAATGTATATACATATACAGACATATACTTATATTTCATTTTTTTGATATTTCAAGTATTTGAAAATAATTACTAAAAGACATTACTATCGTCAGCTAACTTTCCACTAAAAGATATCACGTCCAAGTGTATAATCTGAAACTATTAATTATTATACGTTTTCATTACCAATGCCATTTTTTATTCAATTTAAAGATGAGAATATCAGTCATGTCATCTTGACAAGTCGATCTTTACCAGTGACAAACGCACAGGGTTGCCCTTTTCTCTCGTCGTCATCATCATCATCATCATCATCATCATCAACGTCTCAATATTCATCTTCTCCATTTTGGTTATTATTGTTTTCTATTCACTGAGTTTTCACAACATTAGTAAGTGGAGACCTGCACTGGATATCATGAGACAGCAAGTACTCCCAAAACTGCAGCACTCCCTTTAATATCAGAGCAATTATCATTATCATTCTATCATTGTTATCATTTGCATTAATTCAGTTTTTACATAATTTTTATCTCGTAGTTTTCATTGGAGATCAAGTGGCAGCAAGTCCACTCAATACTTTAGTGTTCTCTTTAGTATTCTACCTAATATTACGAGTGATGTTGTTCAGGGCCTATGACAAGTGGTGCTGGAAGGTGCATCGTATTTAGGGGCACCCAATGGGCCAAAGACATTGAATTTTCTGATGAAATCAAAGGCACTGCAGTGTCGTCTTACGGGTTTCGATTCTTGCGCAGATTTCCAATTCATCCTATTTCTTTGCAAGAATCAATCATTACAAGTACTAGCAGTAACTCTTGGAAACTACATGATTTATTCGGGAACATTCTTAAAAGATTAAAGATAATTTTTAATTTTTCTTCATCTATGAGTTACAAATGCAAATACAATACTTTGTTAAACGTATACAGTACCGCAAAATAAAGCGAATGAATTTGACAAAATTAACAAAACTACAGAGGGAAATAGTTCAATGGTTTATAAATTGAAGTTAGATAAAAAAAAAAAAAGTATAAGTAACAAAAATTCTTTTTTAAAAGCCAATTGAAAAAAAATAATTCTGGATCAAATTGAAAAGAAAAATGTTATCGTTAGTTCGCAAATTTAATTGAAAATTTACCATCACACTTCGTGGATAATAAAAAGTCTTTTTCTGTCCTGATATGTAAACGAAACAAAACTTTAAACAAAGAAATTGATGCGTAACAAAATATTGTTTACAGTCTTTGTTTAATTCATTAACTGAGCAATGAAAAGTGAAATTCTTTTTCCTTGGTTGTTTCAACTTGAGCCAAAGAATTTCAACTCGTCACTGCTTGTATATATACAAATAGTCTGGAAAGCTTTTACTGCCCTAAACATTAAAAATTATGTCACTTCAGTCACTTATTTCTAAATATCTATTTATGTAATCAATGTAATTTCCATTGATGCTTTACATATATATATATATATATATATATATATATATATATATATATATATATACACATATATATATATATATATATATATATATACACATATATATATATATATATATATATATATATATATATATACATATATATATATATATATATATATATATATATATATATATATATATATATATATATATATATATATATTTACAAGGTGTAGGGGGTGCAGTGTAATACTTTTCTGCAAAATATTTTTTTGCGCGTCCCCTGTCTATTCTTTTACAATGGTTTGGGGGTTGGTATGTCGATGGAGTGGAGGTGTTTTTTGCGTTTCCATCTCTTGCTCACAGCGTGGTCCTCATCGTGATATGATGTATAGAGAGGGTATTAGTTACGCTTATTATTATTATTATTATTATTATTATTATTATTATTATTATTATTATTATTATTATTATTATTATTATTATTATTATTATTATTATTATTATTATTATTATTATTATTATTACTATTCGTGTGTCTGCATGTTCACACCAGATGTGTGGTGGTCATTGTTGATGTCTGAATGACATCAAGTCTCTTCATGTCCAAGCCTTCTTCCCAGCATTCATGCAGTCTACAGCTGCGATGTGGTTTGCACTTTGGTGCTAAAGTAGTGCGCTGTTGGTGAGAGTAAAAACGAGAAGAAACCGGAGAAAGACTGGATACGAGACTGGGGTAAAAGAGAACATACAAAATAGCAATTGCACACTTTTAAGAACTTCTAAAAGGAGAGAGGGGAGAAGAGAGAAAACAGACAAAGGGAGAGAATCAGAAAGAGAGAGAGAGAGAAAGAGAGAGAGAGAGAGAATTTAATAATGGAAACGCATTCCTTTACCGGCTAACCTTGCAGAAGAGAAAAATAAATAAATAAACAACAAATTTTTAAAAGTCGGTCACGATGTGTGGGTGTGAGAGGCGGAGAATGGAAAGACTTGCCTTGAAACGAGAAGTGAACGTAGCAGGCAAACGTAATGATTCAATACACTTTTCCCCATGGTGAACGAGATCCAGGAGGGGTTTTCTCCGTTGCTGTCGAATTTTAAAAAGTAGAGAAAATGGTCAAATGTGTAATTTGTACAAATACCAAGGAAGATAATTGCAGGAATAGATTTTGCAGACAAAAAAAGAAAAAAAAAAGAAAAAAGAAGCTGAAGGGAAAACGTGGCTTTAAAAAACAATTCATTGATTTATTCTATTCTAAGTATGTCCTTTCTGTTAGAAAGAAACAAGATAAAAGCAGCGTTGTTATTTTCCCTGAGATCTAGAAAAATAAAACAAGATTGAAATTACGCATACTTTCAGTAATAATAATGATGATAAAGATAATAATAACAATAACAGCAGCAGTATCACCACCACCACCACCAACAACAACAACAGCAACAACAATAACAACAACAACAACGACAATAATAATAATAATAATAATAATAATAATAATAATAATAATTATTATTATTATTACAATAATAATGATGATGATGATGTTAGCAGTGGCCTAACAGAGGAAGGAAAAGGAAAGCGGGAATGTGAACCAGAGCACTGGCATGATAGGCGAGGGAGAGAAAAGATGTTGGCTGAAGACCCGAGGAGACTTATTGTAACTCAGCCTTCAGCGATAACCACTGGGCAACCGGTGTGAAACTGTAAACTGCAGTATGACTGTGGCCTATGAGAACGAGGAGAGGAGGACTGGAGCCTTGAGGAGACTTGCTGCCACTCAACCTACTGCGGTAACCACCAGGCCACCGATGTGGGATTGTATAATAATAATAATAATGGTAATAATAATAATAATAATAATAATAATAATAATAATAATAATAATGACGATGATGATGATGATGATAATGATAATAATGATAATTATAATGATGATGATAGTAATAATGATGATGTTAATAATAATAATGATAATGATGATAGTAATAATGATGCCAATAATGATGATGATAATGATGATGATGATGATGATGATGATGATGATAATAATTTAGAGCTAAAGAAAATACAATCAGCCACATAGTAAGCGAATGCAACAAATTAGTCAAGAAGGAATACAAGAATAGACATGACTGGATGGGGAGATTTACTTCACTGGAAACAATCTGAGCGACTGCCTTTTGACCGGAGAAACCTATGGTATACGGACAAACCAGAATCTGCCTTAGAGAATTGAACACGTGCAGATCTCTATGACTATGAAATTCATCCAGATCAGAAGACCGAATAAATTTGTCGTGAAAAAAAAAATTATATAAGAACGAGTCAGATAGTGGATTTACCTGCTTCGGCAGACAACTGAGTACATCTGACAGGAAAGCTTAATAAGTATATAATGTGTGAAGATTGTTGAACATAAAGGTGACGGTTGTATCAGTAGTGGAGATTCGGAACGGTTCCAAACGGCCTACAAAGGAGGTCAGAGGAAATGAAAGTCTTTGGAAGAACAGAGAATATCCAGACAACAGCACTACTGGAATCAGACAGAATAATGATCACTTAATCTCCTGTCAGAGCCTACTAAATGCGTGAATTGTCAACAACTGATGATTCAAAAGATATATATATACATATATATATATATATATATATATATATATATATATATATATATATATATATATATATATATATATATATATATATATGATATCACAGAAGACATATGATGGACGTGGTTACGCAAAAGAACACCTGAAGAGAGAAATAGAGTCATCATGACATCCTATGATTAATGTGTCAGGACAAACTGTCAAAACGATAATTGAAAAAATCCAGGAAAAGCAAATGCCACCTGTGCGGATGAAAGGATGAGACAGTAAATCAGAAACTCACGAATCTAGAAAATGAGCCTACATGGAGTTAAAGAACAGACGTGACAGGGTAGCTACAGCCATATACCAAGAACTATGCAAACAGCTAAGAATGGGTACCAACACAAACCAAAGACCTTTCCAGAAAGTATAAGTTATAAATTAATCTGGGACTTGGACATCCAAACCAACAAACCAACCAACCAACCAACCAAGATATGGTAGTTGTACACAAGGAGAAGAGAACCTGTCGAATATATATATATATATATATATATATATATATATATATATATATATATATATAAACGGTCGCAGGTTCAATTCCTGCTGCCACCAAATTTTCTTCAATTGCTTATTCTATTTATGTTGTCAAGGTCATGTGAAATATCAACCATGCGTGATGGGAAATCATTTCAAATAAGAGTTTCAATGTAATACAACACAATTTATATTAGAACTGTCGGATCATATATCCTTTTCTTCACAAGCTCACACACACAAATATAAATATATATATATATATATATATATATATATATATATATATATATATATATATATATATATATATATATATATATATATATATATATATATATAGGTATATAGGTATATAGATATATATAAATTTACATATCAAAATATTTATTACTTGTAGTCGGATTCGGGCTCCTGACCTACTTGTTAGCAGTCTCAAATACCCCACGGAGACATTTTCGATGGGGGCATTTAGATTAATGATCAAACTCTTGTAATCTGTCTACGCCTGAAGACGGCTGGCTACTGCTGATTAAACTGTGAGCCAGCTGTCATCAGTCGCAGATAGATTTTTCAAAATGACCGTTAATATTTTAACGAAAGATTTTTTTGAAAATCATTGTTATCTAATTTTCCGAATATTCCACTGAAACGAAGGCCATTTAACGGTCAACCACCCTACGACATAGCTAAATATGCACAGCTCAATATCTCCAATGAAATTGTATGGATATAGAGAGAGAATACATTAATAGTGAACCGTAATACAAAATTCTTTGGAGCTATAATTTGACACTGAAAGAGAGAGCCAGGTCATGCAGACCACTTCAATTAAAAAAATGATCGTGATTTGGAATAATGGTCTCTCAAAAAAAGTGTAGGGTATAAATCACAATACTTCGAAGCCGTAGTTTTGAATGTTTGATGGAAAGAGATTGTCCAGTGTGTATACATCGTAGATAGTACCCTCCCCTTTTTTTCAAACTTAGTTTTTAAAAGAGGATTGCTTCAATCCAAACTATTTAAAAGGTGATGGAGAAAATTTCCTGGATACACACCAAAATGTAAACACCGCTTCCTTTGCCTACCCTTCTATGAAATTCCACTAAAATTAATGGAGAACTTTTGGAGATATTGTGCAGTATATATTTAGTTGCAGGGGAGGTGACTGAACATTCCTGGACTCGCCCCCCAAAAGTTCAAACACTGCATATAGCCAACCGTTCCACAGAATTTCACTGGCATTCTTTGAGAACTTTTGGAGATATTGTGTTGTGTAAATTTTGATCCGATGGAGGGGAGTGACTATGAAAAAATCCTGGATCCAACCCAAAATGTATTGATTACCTTCCAACATGATTTGAATGAATTTCAATGAGAATATTTGGAGATAGTGTGCTGTGTGCATATTGGTAGGATGCTGGGGAGGCGACTTTAAAATATTCTTGGATCTGCCCCAAACTGTAATTACTTCTCCCTATTTCATTGATCATGCATCCACTAGAAGTCACTGAAAATCATCTTGAACTTTCAGAGATGTTGTACTTTGTACGTATCGCTACGATGAAAGAGAATTGACCGTGAGGAATTCTAGGATCTTCCTCAAAATATAAACTCTCTTTCGTTAGTCCAGCCTTCCACGGAATTTCACTTAACTATTGGAAGAGAAGCAGCGCCCAAATCATAATAAGAATAAATGAAAATACATAGAGGAACAAGGGTTTGATTCACCATCGTGCAATTACACTGACAATAAGAATGTGAGGTCAAGTAATAAGAAAAAGTTTAAAGAAAGTGTGGTCAAGACAAAATATCTCAAAAGAATATCTGATCAGAACAAAAACAAATTCTGATGATGTCATAAACATTCCATATTGACATAATCAGGGTGAAATCGTAACGAGCATTAAGTCAAGGTCCAGTTCAGCATTGTAATTGATTAGTAAAGTGAAAACCTCTACCAAAGCAACGGATGAGAGCCACCTAGATTAGTTAAATTCTCTAAATTAGACACGTTGAAGATGCTGTTTTTTGCTAGGTTTCGATTACATACATATATACATGTATACATACAGTCAGAAAAAAATGGCATTATTATAGGGATTATCATTATATACCAAACGGTATCATCTTAGACGAGATTATTTGCTGAAATGAAAATAAAAAGATTCCACAGACGAGGACATCGAGAACGACCATCCCATTCAAGCTAAGAGATTGGATCTAATAGCCGAAGCAAGGAAAAGATGACCAGCTTGATTGTGGAAGTGGCATTGCCAGTGGACCAGGGGGTTAAAAACAAAAGAAAGTAGAAATATTGGAAAAACACCAGGACTTCACCCAGAGACAATGAAAGTTGTAGGGTTGTGTCGATAACAGTAAGAACCAATCCTTCCCCCAAATTAGAATCGAGATTATAAGAATAACATTTCGAAGAAGGATTGTGATTGCCTCGACCACCACATGCTTGTGTATGTAAGCAGATTGAGTAAAGTGCTTAAGATCTCCTGTGATAAATAATTTTTACTTAAATGAATAAATACTATTGGTAATGCTCTTCGATCAGAATACTGTATATGTATTACCTCTCCAAAACTGAAAAAAATTGAATAAGAAAAGAAAAAAAAGGAAGAAAGATATAACATTAAACATTGAAGGCATTAACCACATGGTATACCGTAATTGCATGAAGTAAAATTATGATAATGATTCTAGTTCAGATAGAGTGCAAAAACAGACACGACGGGGTAGCAACATTGATGAACTAGTATCAGAGCAAACAAATGTGATTCACGTGAACAAATGGTATTAGCACAAACCGGAGACTGGAAAATAGAAGCCACAAATTACCCTGGAACTTCGACACCCAAACCGACTATCGAAATGGCCGAGCCTGAGGATCGCAGGGTGAATATGGAAGAGAGTGAAAAGCAACAAAAATACAAGGACTTGGCAGGAGAGCTGATAAAAAGTGTTGAACTTGAAGGTCACGGTAGAATAAATAATAGTAAGTGCATTGGGATCAGTGCCAAGGACCCTGAAAACAAGATTTGAGGAGCTGGAGAAAGGTTTACTGCAAATTAAAGAAAAAAAACAACAAAATGAACAAATGTGAACGTTGTCAGGCACAAAGTACAGGGGCAATTTACCATAAACTTACAATATAAACTGAACCCCATCTGGAAACTTTTTTCGTTAGACTGAAAAAAGGTTTCTTCCTATACAATATAAGGAGTAAATGACAAATTGTTTTGTTTTGTTATAGAGATATTTGGGGTATTTTTTCCTGTACATTTCTGCATTTTCTCCAGTCTGTCCACACGATATCTCCAAAAGTTCCCGAAGAATTTTGTGAGCTGGTAGGCAATAGGCTATGAAAGAAGCGATCAACTTTTGGGACAGATCCATGGAAAAATGACTTAGTCATAAATGGAAGAGATATACATCACAGAAATAAATTTTAAATTTCAAAATGGCCGCCCTAGAGTTCATGGAAAAACTGGCAACAATGGTAGTATTTATCTGAATGGTTATAAGATATGATTTAAGCTTGTTAAGATTCTCCCCTTTCACAAATGATAACTTCCACTTTCTAAGAGACTGAAAATATTCCTTGTCGTTAACACAGCCGTCGTTGAACCAAACAAGAAGTGAAGAGCCAGACGCACTGACCGACTTTGAGAAAAAGTGAATAAAATCGGATTAGACGAGATGATAGACTTGTGTTATGGCAGTAGACGATAAGCAAGAAAGGAGGCTACCCAACCACTGACAGGTGCGCCTAATTCATACATTGACTATCCATAGACAAGGTTGACAATGGGTGTAAGGCTTATTTTTTTCACTGTTCAAACTGCTCATAGGCATACAAACCAGGAAGGAAGGGGATAGTAACCCTCCAATGAAAACCGTGTGAATCTTCGGGCAAACTGAGCCCTTTGACCCCCCCCCCTACCGCGGCCAAAGAGTTCCCATACGCGAATGCAACTGCTTCGGCTATGTGGAGTGATTAACCCAAGTGTTCCACCACTCTCTCTGGTTTCTGCCAAACAATCATTTACACACATGAATACAAACATACACACGTAAATAGTCATGTGTTGAAGTGAGGGAGATGTTTACTCCCAGAAAGAAATAAAGAGCGAGAGAAGGTTCAGAAAGAAGAAGTGTTTTTTAAATGTGTATGTAATCAGCTTCACATTTGAAGAAGACTAAAATTGTATATCTCACTTAAATACTTACAAGGTTTACAATGACTTCAGTGCTTATTCCTGTTACTGCCACGTGGACAGGGAAAGTAGTTGTGAGAGAGAAGATAGCTTAACCACACTCTCTGTTGTCTATCATGACATACCAGTGACAAGATGTTTTCTTAAGATCTTGTGACGAGATCCTTAGAATAAGTGTACTCAAAGAGGTGAGTCGAAATTTGAATTCGGTCAGCCTATTCCCGAATCCATACCGATAATCAGTTACATTACATAAGTAAAACATACACTACTGTATATAAGTCTGAGTTGAAAAAGATGTGCGCTTCTGAACAAAATTACGTCTACATATGGAAACGTAAGTGTTACGACCATGCTTATACGTACGTATGATAACTTGAGACTGGTAAATATACTTATAAGTGTGATTATCTATGATAAAACCCTTAGATGGACTTGCAAATAAGCTTTGATGGGTGAATGCATATATGCATGTGTGTGTGTGTGTGTGTGAGTGTGTGTGTGTGTATGTATGTGTGTGAGCATATCTTTCATGTCTGAGTACACAAGAAAACGATTTGTATATATGTAAGTTTGTGACGTTGTTTATTCATGTATATTTGTGCAGTCAGTAGATTAATGAGTGATTGATGGATATATAGATATATGGATATACGTAGACGAGACTAAGATTGATAATAACAGATTGGATATATATATATATATATATATATATATATATATATATATATATATATATATATATATATATATATATGTGTGTGTGTGTGTGTGTGTGTGTATCTATGTATATATAACTGAGAAAGTGAGGTTTATATATATATATATGTGAACAGACAAAAATAGATGAATATCGACAGCATGGATTCGTATCACAGATTGATATGAACATACTAAGGGATAAATTGGAGCGAGGAGATAAAGAAACAGTTGAATATCAAAGGGACAAGACTTACATACTGTTATGAAAAGAATTGTAATACGCATACACACTTCATTGCACACACATGTGATGACTCACACCCTAAGACGGTCACATACACACACACAAAACATATATATATATATATATATATATATATATATATATATATATATATATATATATATACATATATACATATATATTATCATAGTACCTGTGAAAATGATGGAATTATTTATGTATGGATAAATTATACATGCATATTATTGTATAAATGAATTCGTTTAAAAAAAATGACACATCACCAGCAATGGGAGGGGAAGTGATATCACCAGAAGCCTTCTTCCAGCCAACACACACGCACGCACACACACACACACACACACACACACATGCATACACATACAAACACATACATACACGCACGCACGCCTGCAGACACACACACACACAACTATTGGTATGTTTTATGTCCGTGTATTTGCAGTTCCCCCCTCACTTCCTGTTTACTTTGGCTTGACAAAATAAAAATAAAAAAATGACCAGGTGACAAGGTCTGGTATGGTACATATATTATTAAGACATGCACACACATTATATGCACACACACACACACACACACACACACACACACATATATATATATATATATATATATATATATATATATAGAGAGAGAGAGAGAGAGAGAGATAATGTTTATGGGGATATATATCAACAGACTATACTACTGCCATATTGATACAAGTAGACAGACAGCAAAAGATACGTGGACTAAAATAGATTGACTGATGTGAAGAATCTCAGTCAGACTAACATAAATTGATATGAGAAGACTGATATACGAGGTTTGACCGGAAAGTATTCTGCCATTTTGTATATCTCGAGAACTGGTTGCTTGGGCTTGATGTAACTTTACAACCAACCAAAGGGAGCTTACTTGTTATGCATGAACAGAAACTCTCCTGTGGGGTTACTAAGTTGGTGATGAAATGCCACTGAGTGCGCTTCTGCACTATGTGACCGTCGTATTCACGAGGATCGATCTTGTCCATTCTTCACGTCTCATACAGTTTTTTTTTTTCTAATTTGTAAATCATCACATTATCTAGATCTTTCACACCCTCTACAGTCCAGATTAGGTTCCCTGCTGTAGAAAGGGAAGATATTTTAGACCGTAGACAAGATTAAGGAGATTGTGAAGAGTCAGTTGATGGCAATCGTGGATGGAGACTCTGCAGACTGTTTTTAAAAGTGAAAAGAGCATTTGGGATGGGTGGTCATTTTGAGAGAAAGAAGTACTCTGAAGAGAACTAAGGTGTCATTGCCTTAGAGAAGTTATTTTGCGTTGATATTAAGTGACTGGATTCTTTCCAAACATACCTGATGTGTGTGTGTGTGTTGTTGTTGTGTGTGTGTGTGTGTGTGTGTGTGTGTGTGTGAGTTAATGAGAGAGATCAATAGATAGATATCTGCAGAAAGATAGTGAGAGGGGAGTGAAAAGTCTGCAAAAGAAAATGCGGTAGATAGATAGTTTTGTGTGCCTGAGTCTATCAAGCAGTAGCATAAGTGATGAAGTGAAGGAAGCGGTTAGTAAAGCTATATAAATAGCTATGAAAATAACTGGCAGACATACAAACTACAAAAATATACGATGGCCTTGTGGAAGAACGGCAGTTGCAATGAGTACAGGGATACCAGGCCACAGAGAAGATAGTAAAGGTTGGAGAAATCTCCGGTGGTGGTGATGGTGGGGGTATTGCTTATGATCATAAGAATACACATGGTAGATGTAAAGAGAGAACCTGGAAATGGAATTGAAACGATCGTCTCGACACTTGTTCACATCAGAAGCTGTCAGCTACAAGACACACGGTCTCGAACATATCGACAAAGGAAAACCAATGGTCAACAACGTACAGATGGACAATCAGGTGACTTGACGATTCGAAATACTATGGTTGCAAAAGTCTCATATTTCAGAGAAATTTTCAAAGTAAAATGATGGAAGCTGTTATATATCTTGTGAATATATTCGTGGTCTATTCCCTTAAAGTGCCCAATTATTTCTCTCAAAATGCCTAATTATTCAGGTGCTCTTCAAAACACATCTGTGAAAATGTTCTGCATGAAGAAAAAAAAACTGCTGAAATCCCTATTCCAGAAAGGGTGGGATTTTTAAATGGTAAATGTCATATTAGATCAAATACAAATGATGGTACAACATATCAGAGTACTCTGTTGGGTCCTTTATGATATTTCTCGGAAAAGTGGTTCCTTGACTATGCCAGTCTCTTTGTCATGTGGTAGATTTATGAAGTTACATAGTGCCAACAACAGGGAGTAATCGTAGACCTGTACCATTGGGATAGATTGATTTATGCTTCTCCAAGATCCTTTAAAGCTTCGTCAACATAAGCTTACCTGAAATTCGAACTCTATGGATTTCTCTTTACAAGCTCTTCACCATTAGGCTAACTCTACTCTTCATAAAAAGCGCACCAAGAAAAAAAAATGCATTGTGCAATACTAGTTGTCTGTGTGTGAATATGATTTATCATATATTCCTTTCCTCTCTCACTCTCTGCATATTTACAGATAAATTCAAAAGTTGATTTATACTAAGTCTGTTTTTGGTATATATATATATTCTATCGTAGAATGAAGTAGCTTATTTATTATTTTCAAGTAATTCGCTTTCAACACTTTTGGAAGGTTCATTGATGATACATTTGAATAAATCAATGGTGAGATTCTTTTTGAAAAATGGTGTATCATGATAGGAGATCGTCTAAAATGGGAAACGATATAAAAATGTCCGATTAAATTACCCACTATTTCATACCTCATTTTTAAAATGTTTCTGAAATATATATATTCATACATATATATGTATATATTGACATCCTCAATTCAGCTGTTCGTATGGAACATATTCTACTTCAGATTTCAATCTTGATATGACTGGGACAAATCATTGTGTATATATATCTCACGGCAAAAATCAGGGATGCAATATGACATAATATAATATCCGATGTATGATGAGTTTATTCCATCAAATGCTCGATACATTAAACATTAAACATTAAGTTGATTTAGAATAGAGCTTAAAAAGATTCGACTGAAGAAGCCTAAACTACCCAAACAGGACAGAAACATAAACATGTTTGTGTATTTAAGCCTCATTTCATATATATATATATATATATATATATATATATATATATATATATATATATATATATATATATATATATATATATGTGTGTGTGTAAGCTCAGTGTATGCTTTTTCAATCCATCTGTAATTTGGTTGTCAAAGAGATCTACAATTTCTGGTTACAGCCACCTGTCAATACAACAGACTTGAAATCCTGATTCATTGTATTTCTGGCGTAGGAGCTCATGTGTGTGTCATCAGACTATCAAGGTCTAAAATGGGCAATCGAATTGCGATAATGTTTCTCAATTCTATGTATCAGTTTGGAATAGTGTGACTGACTAACAAACATTAGCACAGCAAAATGACAATGGTATTTATATATATATATGGTCCAACCAAACCACCTTCAAAATTCTTTCGCGTACAGAAAGCAGTTTTGATACCTAAAGGACTTACTACTATGGCCTCCCATGGATTTTTATTTTTGATTTTCATTTTTGCTCTCTAAGCAAAACATTTAATGCTATCTTTTCTAGCGATACCCCTCTTTTAACCATTAAAAGGTACACACATTTTTCAGAAGATGGGAACCTCTCCCTAAACATATATAGCATTCTGATTAATTGTTGTGTCAATTAGGTAGTCAACTAACAAATACAAATTCCATATACCTTTACTCCTGAGTTCGCCTCATTCCCAATAGTTCATATATATATATATATATATATATATATATATATATATATATATATATATATATATATTCTTTTAGATTTTTTTCCTGCACAAACTTGACAAAAGAAGATTTTTTACACCGAAAACTTATTCTTTAATTACAGTCTGAGTTGAGACAAATTTGAGTTTGATTTTTATTATTTTTATTTTTTGGGGGGCGGGGGTCTTTTCACGTTATATCTATTATGCTGACCTGGATCAGTTGTATGAGAGTTCAGCCGTGGAGTATTCATGCCGATGTGAAATAAATTATTCGTTTTTTTTTCTTTTTTTTTTTTCATTTTTAGTCATAGTTAAAAAAATTACTGTTTTAGAAAAATGATTTTGGACTGTCGTTCGATAGATGGAGAATAAGTTTCTAGTCAAGTATTATAGTTATATCGTAAATTTCATCCCCTAACCGTTTTTTTTCTTTTTATTTATTTTTTTTTTTTGCAACAACTGACACTATCCAAAGTTGAAAGAAATAGTATTGATTGGAAGCACAACAAAAACCTTCGGAAATATTTTTTTGACACTGGTTTGCTTTTACTGGTAAGAAAAATCATAATCTAAAAATAGAAAAAATAGAAAAAACAAGATGAAAATAAATAGTAATCAATAGAAAATATTGAAGTTTTAAGATATTAAAGTTTCCAGTTTCCGATGGATACCGATCGGTTAGTCTTTTGGACTATCTGCGGTCATCTCATATTGTGTCCTGTCAATCTCATTTTTGTTGCCAAATTATTTGTATGATATCCTTCACTCTAATCCCTTCTGATTCAACCACTTAGAATAGTTGCTACCATTGCTCTTTCCATAACTCTTTTTGCGATTCTAAGTTGTTTCTCAAATCGTTTCTCTAATTTCCATGTTTATCATCCGTAAATCATAACTAGCATTCCTTGTGTACTTTACGTAAAATATTCTTCAATATGTCTCTAGTTATACTAAATGATTTCCAGCCGATTTTTATGCGTCTTTTTTTTTTTTCGCTTTCATGGGTTTCCTCTAATTCTATTTTACAGACTTTACCATTGATCATTTCTTTCAACTTTGTTCAGTTATATATATATATATATATATATATATATATATATATATATATATATATATATATATATATATATATATGTATATATATATATCTTCCATCTATTTAATAAGAATGATACGCCTTTATACGCGCTTGTCTCACACGTGTTTCAAGAAAATCAATATCATTTAAAACGAAAATATCAATATTACTGACCAGGTGTCCCTCAGGCTATTGGACACGCGACAGTAAGCAACTAGCTCGCTTGTCAGCTTCGATAAACGAAATCGGCTCTCAAGGCCAAAACAGTGATGAAGATAATCATGAAATCACGATGATTGTGATGATGATGACGCTGCCGCTGCCGCTGCCGACGACGACGACGATGATGATAACGTTGATATAAGCGAGTAACTGAAATGATGCCGTTATCTTATGCAAGAAATCGAAGCGAGAGGTCAGACTGTTCTTCTTGTTCCACGCTGTCTGGTGAGGTAATCGCCAAAACGAGCAAACTAAAAATATCAGCAGTTCCATCGTCTCAGACAAATCCAAACGCAAGTCCTCGTGCAAACACACACACACACACACGGATGTATACACGCTCATAATTGAACACAAACACAGGCGCTCGCACGCATACGCGTACAGGCACACACACACACTCACACAAGCGTACACATGACGTACAACGACTGGTATGCTCAAGTGCCTGTCATGGTTAATAAGGGAGCCACAGATAACGAGTTCAATTCTCCAGGAATGCTCAGCAGACGTGTCCTTGTATCAGACTGAGCTGGAATTTTAACAGAATATTCGTTTGGGTCACTTTTATCAATGAAAGCAGCGTCAAATTTGGAATATATATATATATATATATATATATATACATACATATATATATATATATATATATATATATATATATATATATACGCGTATTGAATCACTTATATTAATGTATTAGCTTGTAAGAATTGATGGATGAACAATCTGATCAAACTGTTCGAATTTGCCGAACCTAACAGCTGTAACATGTGCATATATGAACTTCATCGCTCAGGTCAAAGAGATATTGTGCGTACTGGCCCCGTCGGCTAAGGTCCAGCACACGTGAAACATCCTCCAAATCTTCGTTCTCTAAGTCTAGTCATTCATTCATATATATATATATATATATATATATATATATATATATATATATATATATATATATATATATATATATATATACTCCCAAAGCAAGGCTATTGTAGGACACATGATAAAATGAAAAATGAAAGACCAATGTAATTAAAAAATATTGCATGTGCTGATATCCAGAAATTAAGTAAAAAATAGTTATAGTGGAACACGCTGAAAAAATAGTGATCAAATTAAAGATGACCTGCATAGGACGTTGTCGCGGATACTTTGTGTTTTATATACTCTTCTTTTCAGCAGTTACAAAATGATACACTTATATGATTATATATATAGAGAGAGAGACAGACAGAGACAGAGAGACAGAGACAGAGAGAGAGAGAGAGAAAGAATTGTTGTTTCTGATCTGTTTCACGCCATTTCAATCGACAGGCAGCGTGTTGCTTTTCTGTGTTTTCCTTTCATTTTTTGCATAACAGTTATTTTTTTAGATTATTGTCTAGTGTGTAGTGGGGTTGGAGGTTTGGTTAGATGCGTGGTCAGAGCTGAATGGGTTCCGGATCGGGGATATTATAGAAAGTAATTTTAGTTGGATAGGATGTCATTGCTTGGTGGAGTAGTTGAGCCAAAGTCTTTATAGGGCTGTAATATCTTAGGGGGGAGATTGGGTGAGGAGGGGAGGTTTTGTTAGAGTGGGCCAGGGCGATCAATATTGTTGGCTGAATCGATAATTAAAACATATAAGTACAGTGGTTTTATATAATCTATATGAAGGATGCGGTTATGAATAAAAATATAAATCAGATAAAATACAGTTTTTAATGAATTAAAGATTTATAAGGTTATATGTAATTGCTACATAAGTAAATAAATTATATGGAGGATAGACGATAAGGGATGCTACCAAAATACATTGGTCATGTGACAGTTTCAATTGTTTGACTAAACAGTATATGTGATGATTTAAAAGTTCATACATATGAATCACTTTCTCTCCTTCTCCCTCTCTCTCTCTCTCTCTCTCTCTATATATATATATATATATATATATATATATATATTTATATATATATATTTATATGTATATTTATATATATATATTTATATATATATATATATATATATTTATATGTATATATATATATATATATATATACATATATATATATGTATATATATATATATATATATATATGTATATATATATATATATATATATATATATATATATATATGTATGTATGTATATATATATATGTATATATATATATATATATATATATATATATATATATATATATATATATATATATATATATATTAGGGATGAAACGGTCACTGGTTTTATGATAAACTGCAGTCTAACTCCCGACGGTTAGAAATGCCGTATCAAATTCTAACTATCGTTAATACCATGACGGTGTTTGATTACCGATAATTATTCGCAAGGTAATTCAACTTTTAGTTCGCAGCATGTTGTCCGAAATTTGGGATAAGATAGTTATATGTCTGTCTAACTTGCTAATAGCTTGTCAATAATGTAAATCGAAGCTTTCATCATAGGTTGATTTTTCAAAAATTTTGTACCGGTGTTGCGCCGTGTATGGTTACCCATCAGATAATGCGACCCGTAGGTTGGAAATCGAGATCCTACTTAGTAAAAGTAATGTTATCCTAGTCTATCAATACCGATGTAAAATCTATCGCTGGGGGTGCAATCTACACTGGGGAGTGCAAACAGGTCATTCATCCCCTTCCCTGGATCAGGCTTTGTGTTAGTACTCACTATTTGACCTTGACACCTGACTGGAACCATAACTTGATGTGGTGCATTCGGAGTGGTGTCAAGATCCATATTTAATGACATTATTTCACCGAAGGGCATGGGGTGGGGAGGCGACAGAATCTTGGTA
>OY735203.1:41323107-41385607 GCA_963457665.1 Thysanoteuthis rhombus | reverse complement strand
AAATAAATGCTTTTTATCATGGGGATACGGATTTATTGATGCAATCACATGTGTGACTATATATATATATATATATATATATATATATGTTTGTGTGAATGCTGGTCATTTTGTTTTCGCTTTCGGAACTACATCAACTTTTTTTAGATATTTTCAAAAACCGTTAATAAATATCTGATGTTCGATGATTTATCTTTCGCACTCTTCATTCAGTAATGACTTATTTCAATCTGTTTGGGTCCGAATCAATGATCACACTGTTTCCTTTTCTTAAACAAAGATCTTTTCTCGACATGTCCATCAATCTAGATTTCACTTCCAGAGGGCCAAAAAAATCAATCAACCAGTTGGTCCATTTATCTAGCCTTCATTATCAATCCATTTCGTTAATTTCAGAGTTGTAACACCACTAACCATCGTTCCTGACCTTCTCAGTCTTATTAAACTCACAATAGCCCCACTCACCGTCGGAAAAATCTTTGTCACATGATCGATTTCAATCACTTACATCCGCTGGTTTCATTGATGTCAATACTTCTCGGGGATTGAATATTGTGTCTGTATCGTACTTGTTTAGAACGATGTATTTATTTATGGTATGACAGCGACAAAATCAGGTCAGGATAACTAGCGATAAGTAATATGTTTCTCTTGACGCTTTTCTAAATAGCACAATATGAAAGTAATTGAATTGAAACCGTTTCACACTTTCATTTCTCGGTGACCTGTGTTTTCCATTAGGCCAATTAATACTTGAATAAAAATGAACTGTGAGAACTAGAGGTAGACTTTCCCGACTTTGAAGATTGGTGCAACACAATTGTCTCACTTACGTTTGAATTCGTGTAGTATCAAGTTAAGTCTAGTAAGTATACAAAAAGTATTTGTTGTGCCATAGAACAGATTGCATTCATGACTATCAATTTAAAAGCGGTCACTACGCAGCTTGGTTGTAGTTAAAGTGGCAGAAAACTTGAAGCGTCATACCATGCACTCATTGAGGAGAAGGAAGGTTCTGATTGTAAATTAGTATACGCTAAAAGATTATCTCCTGTCTGCAAGCTTCGCTTTTATAATCTCTTAGACGGTAAGAGTCTCGCAAACCTCCTGCCATTTCATCGCCGCCAGCACAATGACGACGGTAATAATTTCAAATGCCCATAGCACCCATTTCACAACATTTACTATAAAACGTCAAGACATCTTAGATATACCACTCAAATTATAAACAGAAATATGACCTCTTGGCTAAAAGTCACAGTAAATATCATTATCAGAAAATTAATATTTTGTAAAGGAAATGCTGGTGTAAGCAATACTCTCAGACAAGATATCAAAAATTTTTTTTACAAAGAATCGTCTTGGTAAAGGCTTGTCATAATTTGACTCTCAACCAGGATCTAACTCACCAGAAAACTTGGTAACCATTGACACACGTTTTTTTTTAATTTTTTCATCAGGTCCCTCAGTGCAGATCAAACTCACTACACCTTGGATACCTCATCCGTGTGAATCGCTTGCTAATTATCGCTCTACAACAGACGATCCTTTTTACTGAGGTGCAGTGAGGTTCGCACTTTACATTAACAAATGGTCAGTAAGATTACTTGGCAAAATATTACTCAACAGTAGGCGCTTGAGCAAAGTAAGTGTTTCATCCACTTCATTATCATCAATCTTTTATCGTCCGTTGTTGAACACCAACCTTCCCCAGGATTTTCCAGATCTCTCTGTCATGGACACTGTAGAGCCAATATTGTCTGAACCTGTCCAGTTCATCTCTCCATCTTGTATTCTCCCAGCCTCGGTTTCACATGTGATCTCTGGGGATCCATGTTGTGAGCTGTGATGTCCATTGGTTGTCTGCTATTCTTGCAACATTACCAGCCCATTGGTATATGAGATTTCTTTCCAATGGATTCTATGAGGTCTAGGACTCCTGTTTCCCCCCTAATGTATTGTGCTGTCTTATGATCTGTCCATGTGAGGTTGTGCATGATTCTTTGATGTGCATGTTACACAGTTCTCAGTTCGAGGGTCTGCCTCTTGGTTAGGCTCCATGTTTTTAGCTCCACAGACGCATTGGTTGTATACTCTTCTTTTTCGGACAAATGGGATATTCTTTTTCTTGAAGACTGAGCTTTCTCTATCGAGAATTCGCCATCCTACAGTGATTCTTCCACCTACTTAGAGCAATAGCACATTAGCCCCGTTGAAAATACTATTTTGGGGACTTGATACACTTATTCAAGCACCCATTCAACTCTTCAAAGCAGTGTGATAATTTCTCTTTCGAGATCGCCATTTGGGGCTTCATTTCATTCTCATTAATCTCGCCCAGGGTCTGAAATATTCTCCCCTTCAACGGCAAAAAGCCAGAAGTCAGAGGAATGCTCATCTACACTGTGATGATTTTGGTGAACTACAGACCTTGGTGATGCAGTGTTTTGCAAAAAAACTTTTTACGTAAAGAATGGGCGGGCACAGCCATTGTGTATGCGACTGTCACACAGTACAAAAGCTCACTTTATGGAGTATAGCTGCAGATTGAGTAACCTCAGAGGACTGTCCGCTCATGCATGCAAAGTGAAGTTTTCTAAGATTGATTGCTAAGTTATATCAAGAATATGCAACCAGTTCTCGAGATATTCAAAATGACTGGATACCTCCCCGACAGACCCCGGAGACCATTTAATGAATGCTCAACACTTTTGAACTAAGGGCGAGTAAGAATTGAACTTATAGTCTCTCGTCATGGAGTTGTGTTTAGCAAACCACTGTCGTTGAACATTATTACTGTAATGAGTTCGATTACCTTTGAGTGTTTCAATAGTGTGGCATTGTGTCAAACTAAGCTTAGCAATAATACAACATCGGGGTCGTATACGAGTACTCTGAAAAAACAGTTGATTTACTCTGAACCTTTGATTTATTGATAAATATATGGTAACGATTATAATTCACAGGTCACCGTTGATCTACATTGAACTTCTTGGTTACATTTTATTCTTGATTGATGTTTCAAGTGGCAGAGGAGAGTCGCAAGCTAGGATTTTCACTAAGCAGACCCTCGGAACTTTTAAAATTTCTGGTACACTATTTAAAAACATTAAAAATATCCATAAAAATAATGTCAACATTTTTTCTCCTTTTACAGATAATGGCCATAAATATAAGTTAGAAAAGGAGATAAAAACTTAGAAGCGCAATATTTCACTTTATCTTTCATTATCAAAAATGCTTGGGTGCCGATTCTTGAAAATGATATTTTGAAATCTATTGCCCGAGGAAACTTTGGGAAATTTTAAATGCTAATTATTTGATGATTTTCTCTTTATACTGCTACAGCTTTATGAACTATTTGTCTCCAAAATATCTCCAGTTTTATAAAGTGTACACAGAATTCATGTCAAATTCTTCTTCAATTTTACTTAATACAATGCCACAAAAATCCCGAGGTTCTGCTTAGATTAACACAAACAATTTAGAATTCTCAACAGACATCAAATTTAGAACTTTTCCTTCTGGGCTCATTCAATACATATATATATATAGGTGTGTGTGTACCAGCTCATTACACGCATACAACCACTAAGCAAGATCCATCCATACACTACCTCACCTACCCAACCTAAACTCAATGACCAACTGCATAAACATCCGGTTTCTGATAGCATCTTATTTTCACAACAGAGTACGGAATGGGCGAAACGTCGAATCAAAAAATCATTTGTCTCTTTATACACACACACACACACACACGCACACACACGTGCAGACACACACACACACACACACACACACACACACACACACACACACACACACACACACATATATGTATGGCTGGTGTAAAAACCCTAAATATAGCTGCCATACATACTTTGAAGACATCAGTAAAGTTTGTGGAAAAAAATGATGTTTCCAGACGGTCTTTTAACGTCCCTAGGTGGACATAGATCTTCCCCAGAATTCGCCAGACTTCTCTCTCATTGGTGTCGTGGAGTCAGTACTTTCTGAACTTGTCTAGCTTGTCTCTCCATCCAATATTCTGCTGGCCTTGATTGCGCATGTGATCTCGAGGGATCCATGTCATGAGTCGTGATGTCCATCGGTTGTCTGCCATTGTTGCAACATGGCCAGCCCATCGCCATCTGAGATTTTTTATGGATTCTATGATGTCCCTGACTAGTGTTGCAAATGAAGGGAAACTTTTCCCTTATCCAAAGAGTCAAAAATAAAGGGAGACATGCTACTCTATAGGTGATCAACTAGAGACATTTCCCCCTTTTTAAGGTGTTAAGAGTTAACGCATACAACTTCACGGTTTGAGGGTTCAAAAGAGTAGGAATACTTTTCTCCCTTTAGGGTGACACAAATGAAGGAAGATTTTATCTCCGTTTGAAGGGTCAGTATTAATTGAAAATCCATCCTTAAAAAGTCCGAAGTGAAAGGAAACTGTTGAAGGTGACCTTTATTTTGAGGCTTTTTTTCTTGAATAAAAGGTCAAAAGAGGAGGGAAAGATTTTCTCATAAGCCTGAAAGTTTTTAATGTTGTTTCGTGCCACCTGAAATATTTTACCCAACATAGATAGGTTTTAGAGGGGGAGTTCTATTTACAATGCAGCTAGGATTCAGAGGAAAGTTACGTTTAATACTTTCTCATTCTATATGTTTCTATATAAATTTTCAAATCAATATCTCCACTCACACCTCCTGAGTGGAAGGCAACTATTCTACGAGTCTGAAATCCTTGGTCCTTTTTTAATCCTTAAATAATTTACCCAGTGTGGAAGGATATTCCAAAAGCAGGGAATTTAACGAAAACATTGACCCTCAAACTGAGAATCCTGCAATGCGCACATGGGAAAACCATGCTCAACTTCACATGGAGAGATCACAAGACAGCACCATACATCAAGGAGAAACAGGAGTCAGATTTATTAAATCCATCAGAAAACTCAAATAGTAATCGGCTGGCCATGTTTGCAAGAATGCCTGACAACTGTCAATGTGGAGATATATATATATACATATATATATATATACATATATATATATATATATATATATATATATATATGTATATAATATTCAAAGAAAAAATAAATTTTAGATAATAATTAATTTGCAATATTGATGAAACTCCAAGATCAGCCGATGGACATGAGACTCGATTGATTTTGTGGTGTGAAAACTGAGAGACTTTTTTTTTTTAGATACATTGCCTGCAACTATTAAGGCTTGTAAAATCATCGACTCATGAGTAAAATAAATGAATATGATTAGCATATATTTTAGAAAAACCTAGGTTAGAATAAAACTGTTTGGAATCGTACTCAGAAATAATTTGAATTCCGAGAGAGGACTAAATTTTCTATCTCCTTGAAGATAGCGATCTTTGTGAGGACAAACAAAAATGCATTCAGATTGATACACGTGCACAATCTGTTGATCTGGTCATTCACATGATCTAGCTGATATATGAAAAAAATAGTTAAGATGTATGGATTTTGCCAAAGAACTGAAAAAAAAAGTAGTAAGGAATATAGAGCTGAGTTCTTGGAATTGTTTCGAGGTTCCTTGTAAAAAGTCTCGAGAATCGTACGAAGATTTGGAACCAGTCCGACGGAAACATTGAATGGGGGATAATACCGAAGAAATTGCTTGAGCATTGTGGAGGCTTCTGGTCAACCAAACTCAAGTGAAAGCTGCCAGATAAAATAGCTCGATACCAAATTCTAGGAAATAAGCACTGGAATCGGGGCATTTGCTACCTGTGCTTTTCTAGAAAGCCTAGACTCATCACGATAGCACTATGAATCTCACAGCTTTCATGAAAAAACATAAATACCATTGATGTGACCATAATAACCTCCAGGAATGCAATCACAGAATAAAATATACTACGACATTGGGTAAGTAATCATACATAGATACGTTTCAAAATCGAACTACTTCTTCCTTAGACTATTATTCACTCTTCTGCAGAATTTAATTGATAAATATTTGGAGATATCACGTAGACGACCGTGAGACTTTACCGATATCAAAGAGTAAGGGCATATTACTTCAACGTAGGGGAAGTAATTATGCATAGATCAGCCCCTCGAATACAGAACTGTAGGAAGAAAAGAAGAAAAAATGTCCTTTAACGGAAAAAAAAGTCTGGATCTGTTCTAAAATGTAACCATCTCTTCCTTACTCCATTGCCCATCCTCCCATAAAATTTGATCGAAAGTTTTGGAGATATCGTGTGGACACAAAGGAGTGATTTGAAATATACAAAAATAAACGCAAACATATCTCTCAATCAAAAACAAATTTATTCACTCTCTCCTCACGGTGCACTTTACTTTCCCACAAATTTCGTTGAAATTCATGGAGAACTTCTAGAGATATAGTTTGGGCAGACGTCAAAGGATACCTTTGTAGAAGGTGAGCCACAAGATAAGGAAGAAGTAATTGAATTTCGGAGTGAATCCAGGAATTCAATTTTGATTGAGAGATATTTTCTCGTTTTAAAGTTTCATACATTTCTGAATTTGCAACTGTCTACACGATATTTTCAAAGGTTCCGAAGAAATTTAAACATCATGGAAGGAGAGGGCGCATATTACGCGAGATGTGATAAAAATTTTGGCCGGATCCAGGAATTTGCTTTTGGTTAAATGATAATTTGTTTTTGCTCTTCATGTATTTCTGTATTAAATCATCATTAGAACATGAATATATTCTATTTCACTGCCGCAGTTGCATAAATAAAATATTATTTTATCACATTAGTTGGGTTCCTGTTAATCCACACGATATCTCCGAAAGTTTCCAATGATAATCAGTGAAATTTTCTTGAGGAATAAAGTGCGTATTGTAAAAGATACAATTAAATTTTAGGATGAATCCAGCGATCTGTTCTTTTTTTTTATAAAATTATTTATTTATCGTTCATGCAAAGATTTGCTACATTGTAAGAAAGAAGTGATTAAATGTTGAGGTTGATTCAGGAATCTGCTTTTGATCGAGAAATTTTTTTACTTACATTCCTGTATTGGCTCCTGCCTGTCCTCCCATTGTCTTCAAATCTTTTCAACGAATTTCAATGAGATTTTGTGGAAGGGTAGCTACTGGACCACAAAAGGAACAATCAAATCTTTGGACAAATCAATTCATACTGACGATACACAATAGGCATTCACAGTGGTCTTTTTAAAATTTCAAAATGACCACTCTTAAAGTTCATACAAGACTGGCAGCAATCTTTTTCCTTATTTGGATGGTTTTGGATATGATTAAACTAATTACCAAGGTTCTAACCTCCAATGATAACAACAACTTCCTATCAGACTAATACCGCTTTTACTTTTCTTCAGAATTTCAGAATTTCATTTCTGTTGCTGCTACCTTAATGTTAAGCAAATAATCTACTGTGTCATTCGTGATTTCCTGTTCTTTACAAACAGTAATATGAAACAACCTTTTTCCAATAGATTGGATGTCGTACTGGCATTTAGTGCTAGCAAATCAATTCTTATTTGTGGTAGTACAAACTCAATTTTTCATAAACATTTTATCTATATGCAGCACGTAATAGTCTAAATTGCTCAAAAATATTTTATCTGATTTGCCAAACAGAAAAATGTGAGTATATACACCAGAACCATCATGATAGATAAATCAATTTTAGAGATATTACCAGAATAAGATTTCATGGCAGCCATCTTTACATTATCGGTCACAAAAGTGAGACATTGCAAAACCCATAATGCTATCCAACTTTTCAGGCTCCACAATAATAAAGCTTTCAAAATATCAAGAAGAAAATTTGCCCATAATATGGTACCAAAATAAAAACTGACACATCGACGACTAATGGTGCGAAAACTGAATGAGTACCAACAACAACTAGCTTGACTGTGTTGAGGTCAAACTCCCTTAACCCATGAAAATCTCCGAGGTAAACAAAACAGAATTAATTTTTCCATACAATACCATTTCAAAACTACGTGTCCTATTTTAACTCCTCTGGAAATTGGGGTGAATTCATCATCAAGTTTTACGAATGTCACTGTTATTCTTGCATGATCTCATTGGTTTTTAATCCTGTCGTAATAATTCTTGTTACATGCGAACATAAAGTTAAATATGAATACTACGAAATTGACAATAACAATGAAACGTAACATAATGGCTGAGATACTGAGGAGACTCGTGGAATATTAACAAAGCTGGCTGTCATTTTATCTCCAGTTAAAACTGCAAAACTTGACTAAATAATAATAATTATTATAAAGGAAAAAGAAGAAGAAGAAGAAGAAGAAGAAGAAGAAGAAGAAGAAGAAGAAGAAGAAGAAGAAGAAGAAGAAGAAGAGGAGAATTTTTGGTTAGAGGCCTTTTGTTAAGGCATGGCAGTCAACTTGCAGGCTGAAGAACTCTCATGCATACTTTGCAAGAAAATGTAATAATATTAATCAAGAACATCAGAGTCTTGACAAAACTCCTTCGTAATCTTTCCACCTTTTCATTGGCTAGTTTTAATGGTAAACTGACCAATCACCGGAGAGGATTATTCTATCAAGATGGTTCATGACAATAAATTATTCCATGTTTGGAGACAAAATCGAGAGCGAATTCTGTTTACCACCGTTAAGAGTCAGAATCCAGATGGAATTCTTTTTCAGCTATCAGAAAACGAAACTGAAAGGAAATTGTTCACTGCTTTTAGGTCAAATGCAAGAGGAAATTCTTTTTTCCCTATTTTTAGGGATCAAATACGGGAGGAAATAATCCTTTCCCACTTTCAGGGGCCAGAATCGATAGGAATTTTATTTTGACTTTTAGGGTTCAAAATCGAGGAAATCAAAGTTTAGGGATAAAAACAAGAGGGATTTTTTCTACTCTTGTGGACCAGAATAGAAAAGCAGTTTTCTATACTCTTAGGGTCAGAATTTAAAATGAATTCTTATTTACTTAGAGTGGTCAAAATCAAGAACAAATTCTTTTTTTTACACATTCAAGAGGTGGACATCAAGAACAAATTCCCTTTTTAGCTTATAGGGGTCAAAATCGAGGGGAAAATATTTCTTTCAATTCTATCGGTTAGTGTCAAAGGGAAAAATTTTCCAATTTTAGTGGCCAGAATTCGGAGAGAATTTTTTCCTTTACTACAAATCAAAATAGGATGGGAATCTTTTCCCCACTTTTAGGGATCAAATCCGAAGGAATTCTTTCTTCTATTTTCAGTCGTTGAAGTCGGGGAAGAATTAATTTGCTGCACTCTTAGGTGGCAAAATCGATGGGAGATTCATTTTTTCCAATTTTAGAGGTTAGAATCAAGGAGAATTTTCTTCCTCTTTTAGAGGTTTGAATGTTGAGGGACCCTTTTTCTACTTTTAGTAGGGGAATTCTTTATCAACTCTTCGGGGTCAGAATCGATGGAATTCATCCCTTACTTTCATGGGTTTAATCAGGCATGGGTGCTCCTGTCCCCATCTTAGGATGTTAATATCTAGAGGGATTTCATTTTTCATCTTCAGGGCAGGAATTCTTTATTCGACTTTCAAGGGTCAAAATCGTGGGGCAATTCTTTTTTCCATTTTTACGAGCAGAACAGGAGAGGAAATTCTTTTTCGTATTCTTGGGGTAGAATGGAACTGTTTTCTCCCATTTTTAGGGGTAAGAATTGACAGGGAGTTTTTTCTACTTTTTTGGGTCAAAATCACTTTTAAGCGTCAAGATCGAGAGGGAATTTTTTTCGGGATTTGAACCAGGTGATAATTTTATTTTTTGCATTCAGTGGTCAAAATCAAGATGGGAGTATTTTTCCTCTTTCAGGTGTCAGAATCAATATGGAATTCTTTTTTTCCCACTTTCATTGTTCAAGATTGGAGGAGATTTTATTTTTTTCCTGCTTTTTTGGAATCGAAATCGTGAGTGATTTAATTTTCCACTTTGAGAGTTAAACAATCGAAGGGTTTTTTTTTAATCTTCTTTCAGGGGTCAAAATCTAGGCAGAATTCTTTTTCCTATGTTCCAGGAATCAAATTCGAGCAGTAAATTTTTTTAACGCCTATAGGGGTTAGGACGAGGGGTATTCTCTTTCTTCCACCATAAGGGGTTCAAATCAGGGGGAACTCTGTTTTCCATTTTTTGGTGACCAGATTGAGCTGGTATCTTTTTTTCTTCTAGTTTTTGGAATGATGACGTGGTTCTTTTTTTCACTTTCATAGATTGAAATAGGAGAGGGATTTTCCCTCCCCCAGGGATTGAAATAGAGTTGGATGCCCCCCCCCATTTTTTTATGTTCAAAATCGAAGGTGAAACAATTCAGAAGTCAAAATCGAGAGGAATATTTTTTTCTACTTTGGAAGGTCAAAATCAGTGTGAAATACCTTTTAACACTTTTAAAGGTCAATATTGGGAGATAATCATTTTTCTCTTTTGGGGGTCAAATAAACGAAGGATTTCTTTGTTCGAACTTTTAGTGGTCAAATCGGTTGAGTCCGTTTCCCTTTTTTCAGGGTCAAAATCAAGGAGAAATTATTCCTTCACTTTTAGTGTGAGTGTGGGGAGTTCTCCTTTTTTTATGTTCATAATCGAATGGCAACCTTTTCACTTGGGGTCAAAACAAAAGGAAACTTTTTTCCCCATTTCTAGGAGTTAAGATCAGGGGGAACATTCTTTACTTTAGTAATCAAAATTATGGTGAAACTTTTCCTTTTAGCAGGTCAAACATTTTCTTTTAAGGTGTTGGAGGTTCTGGGAACATTTTTATGCTTACAGAACCCGCAGACATGTCTCAATCGAGTCAATACCTGGGGATTACTAAACTTTCAAATTTAATACCGCTAGGTGTACTTCACAATGTAACTACAATGGTAAAATGGACCCTTAATTTTTGTCCTTCGGTGAATCTTTATCGTGGACAGTTTGATGAGGGGATAGAAAGTGTGAAGGCAGAAAATAAAGGTTGGTTAGTTTTGCATATGAAACTAATCCATTTTCTGTATATCAGATAAAATCATGAACCAGTAATAAAGATTGGAAAGGATATGCGAGAGAATGATAAGATATAAGCATTGAGCGAGAGAACAGCAGATGCATGAGGTAATTGATATTCTTAGCTGTCAACACCCGTGAAATTTCCACTGGCCAAATTAAAAAGAAGAACAAGAAAAATAAGAAATTGCTATACAGTATTATCCTCTTATCCACAGAGAATATTCACTGAAACCACAAATAGAACTGGACATATATATATATATATATATATATATATATATATATATATATATATATATATATATATATATATATATATCGTATGTTTTTTCTTTTCATATAGACGTATATACCTATGAAAAAGTATACTTCATAAACAAGATTCAATGTAAGAATAACAACTATATCTAATAACAGAATAAAACAATCTTGGCTTCACCCCTTGCTTCGTTATAATATGAAAAGTAAACAAAACAGCATTCATTTCTCCATACATATTAATTTTAATCCAAAACTACATGCCCCATTTCAACTCCTTCATTTGTACTTCCCGTTAATGGTATTTGTAAACTTTAGCAAAACAATCCGACCTGATTTGGGCTTCACAAATGGGAGTGAATTTGACATTCTTTTGCCTATGTCATTGTGACACTGTTATTGGTGCATGACGTCACTGGTTTTTGGTCTGGTCACTGACATTGTCATCCGTCATTGTTGTTACATATGAAAATAAAGTCAAAAGTCAATAGTAGGAGCTTGACATCAAATTGTAACACTATCAATAATGTAATAAAAGTTATGTGACTAATAGAAGATGCATTATTAGCCTACGACTTTTCTCTCCTTCTCAAGTCGAGAACTTCCACCTTTCCAGTTGAAGGAAGTGCTTTACGTAATTGCCAGCATCACTACTTTTGCACTTTGGTGCTTTTAATAAGTGGGACTTATGAATTCCTTATTTCTGGGTTTGTACGTAGGAAACAAAAATGCCGATAAGAGGGAGACTTGATGCCACTTGACCTCAGTTTTGAGCAGTGATTTTTATGAAAATGAAAAAATAATTGAGATTGAAAAATTTGAAAAAAAAAAAAAACATTGAAACCCAAAAGTGACAACAACAAAGAGAATTGTTTGTTTTTTTTTCAAATAAAATACATTTTACTAAAAAAAATGAAACAAGGAACTTAAATAATTAAGTGATCCCCAGGAGGAAACAAAAAGAAAAACCAATTCTCACCTTGCCTTGCTACACATCGTGTGCGTGATGTTACAATGCAGGTAGGCAACTAAAAATGACAGACCCAGGCACGCAAGCACATCGCGTACATATAGTTGCAAATAGGTACAGAGCTGCACATTCACCAACTCCTCTCTGCTACTGTAAACTCTCTCTCTCTCTCTCTCTCTCTCTCTCTCTCTCTCTCTCTCTCTCTCTCTCTCTCTCTCTCTCTCTTCTGCATTATCCTCCTGTTGTATCTGCATTTAAAACTCCACATCCCGATTTTCAAACACAGCACACATACACAGTTTCTTGTTAAATTGTTTTTCTGGGTTGCTTCAGTAAGACATACCACTGTAATGCAGCTATATCCGGGACATGATTTCCCTGTCGTTTCCAAAGTATTATATTGACTTCCCATGGACCTTCAATCCTCCAAACTGCATATTTTCATTCAAAAAAAAAAAAAAAGAAAAAGATTAGTTTGGTCAGGTCAAATCCCTTACACAAAAGACAAATGTGGCTGGACAATTTTTCTTTCTATCTCTCCGTGGATTTGCCCGCTGCGAAGGGATGTTGAAACGTTCTCTGCTCAACAAACGATGTCAATTCTCGACCTGAACTCACTTCTCGAATTCTGAGAGATTTTTGTTGTTTGTTTTTTGCTTTTTTTGTCACCGTACCTAAAAAGAGTGTTCTTTGAAATTGTAAAGAACCAATTCGCAGGGGCCTTTGTGGATTATTTTTGAAATTGTTTCTTGCCATATCCTTCTTGTCCCGACCAAGAACTTACAGCCCGTTCATTTTAGTTTCATAGACCATTCGTCTGTTTATGATTTCAGTCTTTACTGTGTTCTACTCTATTTCTTAGCTTAGTTAAACCGTCCATAAAAGCTTTTTTCTATCATTGCATTTTTTATGCATGTATTTGTTCAGTTTTTTTTCTTTCAATTCCGTTTTTAATTTCTTCTTCAGTGACATTTTCAAATTGTCTTTATTTTTGATGCTCCACTTCATTACTAAGACTGTCACCAAAACTATCAACATAAGTTTCTTCAGTTTTCAGGGTGGTCCAGCCAGCTGATTGACTGGCTGGCTGGCTATGTATGTATCACACGTACTGGCAGCTAGAGGGATGAAATTATCAACATTTATATATTCTTATGTCTATGAAGAACTTTTTTTTCCTTCAAAATCCCACCCCTAAGAAGATTTTCATTTGAGGGTTCGATATATAATGTAGGTTTATGCTAAATTGATCCCTTGGTTCAGCGATCTCTGCCCAACAAAAGGTGAAAGATGTAACTTATTCATTGATCAATCCTTTTCCCCATTTATAATTGATTATCCCTGTCACGGTATGCTGCCAAGAAGCGATGGTCACATGAATTTTTTTAATGATTCATTTCATAATTTTTAAACAAAAATTGTATTGATTTTTTTTTTTTGTTCTTTTCTCTTCGATTTCTATCTTTGGTGATTAATCCGGACCTGGGTTTTCTCTTTCATTCCTCCGTACTTCAAAAATATCCCTATCTTTCTTACTTTCTCTCTCTCTCTCTCTCTCTCTCTCCTTTTTTCTTTTTTCTTTCTTTCTGTCTCTCACTCCATCCATCTGTCTATCGATCGATCTATTTATCTATCTATCTTCCTACATCCTCCCCTTCTCCTTGATACCTCCTCATTGTTCAGATATCAGGACCCGCGCATTTCTTTCTCTCTTCTTCTAACTGAACACGTGCATACGCGCCAAGAAAGGGAATGCAGTCGTAATTGTTATTGCAATTGTTACTATTGTCAGATACATGCACAGTGCATTTCGCGCGTTCTCAGGGCTGCAAAGCGTGCTCTAGAAACGCACTCTATCACACTTGCGTCTCATTTTCTTCCTCTCTCATTCCATTCAGTACCGAAATCTAATCGCCAGCACGTATTGCTTGCTAGACACACCAGTAAAAAAACGAAGTACCTGCCGACGCACGCATTGTCCGACTAGCACGAATGATCCTTCTTCGAATATCAGTATCCTTGAAGACTGGCGCTACAGAGTCTTTTTTTGCTTTTTTGGAATTTTTGAGGTTGTAAAATCTTTCAATTTTTACACACTAGCGTTGGCCTGCCTCTCACAGTATATATTGGTATCAACCAAGAATAACTAAGTTTGGCACAAGGTTACATTTAAGGATACCTTGTAAGGATCAAGCTCCCAAAATAAGTAATGATTTGCTTGGATAGACTTCCAATCATTGCAACACTGTGAGCTGTCATTCGCTCTGTGTCTGTTGGTATTTACTAAGCTTAGAACAGTCTTGCATAATCCACATGTATGGAGCACTCAGTAAGGATTAATCTCACTGTAGACGTAATTGTTTGCTTGGCTACCAATATGCATCAGTTAGGCACCCTTCATTCGATTTTTCTCTGTTTGTTTGCCTTAATTGTAACGCATTAGGTACAAAAATTCACTTGTATTCTTTCTTTGTATCTCTGTGTCAGTTTCACTCTCTCTCTCTCTCTCTCATGTTATTACGGGTTGTGGGTAACATGAGATATGCGCTTATTGTCCCATATACGACAAGAAAAGCGATGATGTTATATTAAATAATCAGCAGCAGCAGTTCTCAACAGTAGCTGCCGCAATCAAAACAAACATTGCGCCTGTTAGATGGGTGAGATAGTTGCTTATCTGGCATGGGTGGGTAGTGGTCGGAGTTCGAAACTCGGTGAAAGCAGAGATCTTGTATATTGATTTTTACCTGATCGTCATGAGAGATTGGAAGAGCTCTTGTCTTGCAATGGACTTGAAATAGCAGATGGTAATGGTTGTTTTATATAAATATATATATGTGTGTGTGTGTGTGTGTGTGTGTGTGTATCGGTATGGGTGTGTTTTATGTTGTACGTGTTACAATAATGATAATAATAATGTTATTGATTAACTATTGAAACTTGGAATATCAGCAGCAGCAAAAGCAGGAGGGTGGGTGCTATAAGGAAAATAAGATTGAAAGAAGAACAAACTTGGTCAGTAGACTTATACATAGTTGAAACGTCAAAAAAATGGGGGACTGATAAAAAAGAGTGAAAACACTAACCTTGCTACAGGTGGATTTAAATTTAAAAGGGGAGTTAAGAATACATCGAATAAAAAATATGTGAAATAATATTCTTGGATAATAACCAAATTCAAAATAGTATTAGAGGTGTCAATTGTTGTAACTTATCATTTTCTTGATAATACTGTTCTACCATAAATATCCAATTGATATTTGACCACATGTAAAGGAATGTAAAGAAATCAACAGATTGAATGTATTTAGAATACAGAAGAGAAAAAAGTTGAAAAGTCAACTAAATTTACACCAAAGAAAGAAATAAGCCGAACGGGGCATAATCCTCCTTTTCGGTTTTGTAAGATATTTAAGAACATATCTCCACTCTCCGAGTAACAAATTATATAATTGGTCAAATGCCCGAATGCAGAAAACTGCAGGCCGACCAAACGAGAAACTGACTTTCTTAAGTACCCACACTTTCTATCTTAATTCTCTTGCTGTTTTCTTGTTTAAAATTGTAATAAGTACATGTTTCAAACGGAGAGAAATTGGAATCTCGGTGCTCGAACATAGCCAAAGGATTCTCTGTAATTCAACTTATAAGAGAAGGATCAAGCCTGGTAACAGTCCAAGCTTATCTATGTGCTTTTAGACTTTAAACTTGAATTTTACAATTACTGTTTACTTATTGTTTCAATGCTGTCATACATACACGTGTTGATTGAGTGATAAACATAGATATACATTGAAAAATTAGTGATATGAATGTGTATGAGGGTCGCACATTCCTCATGATGTTATCCCTTAAAACGCTGCAATTACTCATGTCTTCCCGATCAAGATGGAATACTATGGGTGATAAATGCTGGTGAAACTTTGAGGTTATTCTCATTGGAATCAGTTTTGACCAACCCACCAGTACATGAAGCAAACATACAGCAAAACTTCTCAACGAAACGCAAAATGCACAACTGTAGTATAATCACAAAAATTGGGGTATATATTTAAGATTTGTGCTCCATAACTGACAGGGTGTTCTTATGTTGGCCAGCAAGAGAGACCCAATCGTCCTCTTGTGAATTCTGGTCACCATTGCGTTGGAAGCAAGAGGACAAAAAATTAGTTATGTATTGTTACCTAAAGTAAACAATTTGTTAGTTGGTTACAGACAACGTTGGCTCATAATACCCCGGGGAAAAAAAAACAATGAAGGCCTCAAATCAACATTTGGCTGACCAAGCAAATCATATTCCGAAAAAAAAATGGCTGAGATAGAATTGTATGACATCTGCAAGAATAAAGAAAAAGAAGAACGCGACTTACCCTTAGATGAATACCCAGGAACCACTAAGATCATGAATGAAATATAAAGTAATTTGAACAAAAACCCTGACCGAAATACAAGTCGAAGAAGGGAAAAGGACGTTGAAACCACAATAGAAGAAGAGAAATCTCAGATACAAACCATACAGAACCAATGACAGAAGAGAAGAAGCTATTGTCATCCTTTGGGGGCAAAAACTGGGAAAAAGTCAAAGATCAAACTGAAGATATCAATTACTTTATGCAACATATTGAAATTAATAACATCTACGCTGATGCAAAAATGGTAAGAAACATCTTTACGATACAAGAAGAAATCCCGAACAACAGAGGAAGAACTGACTGGAAAACGAGATTAGAAAAACAGATCTTTCAACAATAGAGTGACAGAGGATTACTGAATAACACTTCGGACATGAACAGACCTCTAGTCAGACTACTGGTCGCATACAAGGGAGGAAAAAAAGGAACCAGCTACAGTGGAAGAAATACATCATAGAAGACTAGACAAAGAAGCGAAACTAAAGAGACATGAATATTGCCAAGTACACGCAGAGCCACACTTTCCAAAACAACGAAAAATGAAGAAAAAAACACCCTTAAACCTAGATACTACGGACACAAAGAAGTTCTTGAACGACACAGGGGGATGTCAGAAGTAGACATTACAAATCACCAGATTGGTTAGATGATACGCAAAAAGATATCAGAGACATGGAGAAAGGAGAAGAATAAAAATCAAATACAACCACACTAAAAACACCTTCTGGAATTCAGTTAACTGGGAAACACCAGGACGTGATGGTATCTACATGACAGACTGATTCACCAACTTCAAAGTTGATGGTTAGATCCGAGAAAAATATTCATCCAAAAAGGCACTGAAAAGAGGATCAGGTAGGCAACCATAAACCAGTAACCTTCCTATCACTAATGTGGAAAACCTTGACTTGGCAGATTATGGAGAGAATATATATTTCCATGGAAAAAAGAGGACTTACCAGAACAACAACAATTTTGGACAGAAGTTATGTATTCACACATGTTAGTCTGTCCGTCCACACCCTATCCTCAGAAAAACTCTCGATGAATTAAAATATCATTTTCTTGAAATGTAGACCATAGACAAAGGAACAATAGAATAAAATTTGGAGCTGAATCTAAAAATCCGTTTTCGATTTTCAATAACAATGATATATGCAAGGGTATGCGCAGTCTAGGTACAAAGTCACTGGTAACGTACAAGTGTAATGGTCTATATATTTTCAAAAGAGTAAGACGGAACAAAATTAACTCGGCAAAAAGTGAAACTAAAAAATATTGACAGTTAAATAAGAGAGAACCTCATTTTGACTGAAGCTAAACGGTCGAACTCTTTGAGCTTATCAAAACATCTGAATAAATAAAAAAGATAACATATAAGTAGATTTCAAAAGAAGCTGTAAAATTTCTATTAAATTAGAACTTTAAAGGATAGGATTTCTCTTTGAATCGATAATTTGCTTGACGGGATTTAAGGATTGGGGGGAACAAAAAATAACATGTTGATCAAACGCACACAATTGCCAAAATGTCTCTCACCATTTGCAGAAAAAGCAAAATCGAATTGGGTGCCTTTAGAACGTCACGAGAAAGGAAGCCAAATAGTTCAAGCCATGGATGATGATGATGATGATGATGGTGATGATGATGATCATGTATATCATCATCATCATCACCATCATCATCATAAAACAACTACTGTTTTCAAAATCATTGGTCCCGAACATTGAATTGGACAGGTGCGTTTAGTGTTTAGCTTTTACACAAATCCACGATATTCATTCTGTTCATTTTGTTATAATTGTTGTAAAACTCAACCAATCTAAATAAAATGTATGTCATCTGGTAGAGACCAGCATTGCGAATAACTTCTTCAATTACGCCAACTCACGAAAACTGCTCCTAAAAACGCAATGTACACAATTTTAGGGATTTTTTCCCTTCAAATTTGATATTACGCAATGAAGAGAATTACAGAAAACTTTCCATGTACATATCCTTTGACTCTCTGATTTTCTTTTGAATATCCTACAATTTGTAAACATATAAAAAAAAATTTTGTATTTGAAATGAGAAAGATTTTGAAAGTCAGGTAAAAAAGTTTTATATTGGAAAATAGATTATTTTTATCTTATACTTCTCCGAGACGCAGTTGGTTAATCTTTTATTTTTATAATCAAGAGGTTGGTGGTTTGAATCCAGCCGGGGACAACTTTTTTCAAAAACAATATCAGTTATAGTTGAATACTTCGTATGTACATATTAATACTGCAGAAAATTCTTCTTACTGGTATAATATGAATAAAAGTTTTGAAGAAATGAAAAAAAATGTCCATACTAAATTGTTTATTACAATAACTTTAGACATATAACATTGAATTCATCACAGTGAATGTAAACTGAAAAACCCGTCCTAAAGTCATCGCAATGAGTGGCTTCCTCTGTGCAAGTGACATTACATTCTTAAAAATCCTCAAATACCTTATCATTGGGAGCTTGAAGATTAAATTCAAGAAAAATGGATATTGAAACTATTATATTTTAGTAATCATGTAGATGCTTTGTAGTGGAATAATATTCAGTATGCTAGTCTTACATGCCATGATTCGATAATCATCTTGTACCTCAGAATGGTAATTCTATGGTGTACTAAGATAACTTTAGAAATCTTCCCTGCTTGTGTGACTTTGAGCAAGGCTAAGTTTAATAGAAAATCATTAAATCAGCGTTATCAAAATATCTGCAAATGTAAAATATCAAAATATAATGATATGATTATTCTTTTCTTATAACAAAGAAAGACTGATGCATATCATCCTGTCAATAGAAACTCCAGATCGCTTGTCAATGTATTATTAAAAGAGGCAATTATGTACAAAGTTTGTTCGTGTTTATGATCATTTATAGGGTGAAAATATTGAAAGTGTCCTCCGCTTAAAAAATAGAATAAAATAAGTGAACATGACAGTGTCTTGGAGACAGATACATCCAAGAGATGAACAAACAATGGAAAGTCTCGTAGTGAATATTAATGAATCAGCAAATCAATCAGATTAATCAAAAATACTTCCCATCAAATCCAGTGTTCTAAAACCGGGATACACGCATCCTTAAGGCTACACAAAAGAAATAAGGTCTAATCATGTTTCACCAAAGAATTTTTATATAATCACAATAAATCAACTCGCATGTCTTGTGAACCTGAAACACAGTTAGCAACACTGCGTAAATCAAAAGGACAATTCCCTAAAATCAATCGTCTGTCCTCTTCATGCAATTCCATTCTCATTCATGTTTCCCTTTGCACTGGATGGAGTCTTTTTTATGCTATAAAAACATATTTCGAACAAAAGTAGCGATTGAGAAAGATATACAGCTGTATCTTCCTGGAATTGTTCTTAGAATTGAGTTACTTGCTGAAAAGAGCCAAACTAACTTATCTCATTGAAATATTACATCAAATTAGTTGAAGTAACAAATGAATATCTGTGCCTTGCATGAATTAATAGCCATATTGCCATACAGGAATGTTACAATCACTATATTGACTTTTTTATTTCTTGATTTAAAGGTAAAAATTCTATAGTATCCATAGGAGCATCATTATTTTATCATTAAATCATATAACCAGTTACTTTAAAATAGTTTCTTTTGAAATAATTCCCTTAGATAGAATTTACAATATAAAGTTCTTCAGATCTTACGTTAACTTAGAGTTTAAGAGCCCCTTTTGAGAGGAAAATTATTGTTTCAGAATCTAAACAGATGAAAAAAAAATGATGACAACTTACTGGCTTTTCTGGCTCCAAACAACCAAGTTAGCATCAATTAAAAAAAAAAAATATTGCCAAGCCACCCCCACTCATGCACACTTTGCAATCAAAGTTCCTGAAAGCGTCTTTCAACCAATTGCATTTGGGGAAAAAAGAACAATTTCAAACAGATAATTTTTTTTCAAACTAGAAAAAAAGAGAACATTAGACTCTGGTACCTATTTATTTTGTATCACAAGGCAATATAAACTTAGTTCTTTGTCGGTGAACTGCCAACTGAGGTCAGATTGTCTCAGTCTCCTTGTATAATGGTTTTCTGTAGAAATCCAGCCATAACTGCTCAATATCCTCCTCTTTTGAAGACAACTAGAGCCACGTTTGAACAGCAAGAGAATTTTGTCTTGCGGTATTGTGACTCTCATTTTCTCCTAATGCGCAAGTACAAATTGCAAATTCATACCAACAACCAATGCACCCAATGACCCAATACAAAAAAAAACAACATTGAAGAAAATATTTACATAAATACTCAAGCACACAACTGCACAAAAAAGAAACATGCACAGAAAGAAACATTTTTTCAACAAAAAAAAAAAAAAAATTACTTCTCTTTACCAGGCCGCCATTTTTATGCATCTGGTACTTCTTAGCATTCACAAAATTATTAGATAGAGTGGAAAAAAAGGAACATTTCTGACTCTTATTATATCCATTTTTTAACGAAAAAAGAACTCAAACAAACACAAATATTTTCTCGTACAGATATCAAAAGTTAGTTGTAAAAATATTTGCTGGCACTTGAAGTATTTCTAGACTATCTGCGTACTCAATCTTCAATCTGCAATCGTGGTTATGATCTTGGTGGTAAAGCTGGGTGTTAATGTAGGATCCGTTTAGGTCTTCATTCAGAAACTACTGGTGCTGTTTTTCTAAATTCTCTTTTGAATCCTTGATATTAAATTCCGAAATTAAATTTCATTGCCACGTTTACTGGTTTAGACGGATCACATCCAAGTTGGTGATCGAAGAAGTTCCACTTTGCTTTGCTGATAGTGTGATCGAAAGTTTTATTCATTTATTTACTATTTAGTCCCTATAGAAAAATATGGGTATCCAGGTTTCCCTGCTATCCGAAAGTAGAGCGTACTTATAAATTGTAAGCCGAAATGAAGTAAAATTTTCGAGTGTTCCCAGACCTTAAAATGGTGAGGATCGTATATGAAACTGAATCATCGCAGGTTTTACAGTGGGGGTGATGCAGGAGATTTGGAAGCGTGAGCAAAGAGGTGTGCACTGCCCCTTTAATGTCTGCAAAATAAAAGTTGAACTCTACTTTCGTTTCTCGCCTTCCCTCATAAAAGCAACAAAGTGATTTAAAGCAAACTTTCGAAACGCAGTGATTAACCATATTTGAATCCTATAAAATGATTTATTTCAAGAAAAGGAACTGAAAAAATGGCTATAATGGAAGTAGCATTTAATTATTTTTTTCAAATTTCTCAAATTAATCTTCGATTTGAATATCATTTTTCAACATTTCTTATATAAATAAACACAAATAACACTGGTCTGCATTACTCGAATTTACCTTTATTAGCCTTCCTCTGGGTGCATTATATCATTTGCATCTACATTCCTTGTCTTCTCATCGATCACTTCCTCAGAAGTATTTAGGTCTGGCTCTTTAGGATCAACAATTCCACTTTTGTAATACTTATGTCCATTAATCTCAGTTGGGATTGCTTATGTATATTGGGGTGTGGTTCATTATGTCCACAATGGATTCCCTTGATTGGCGGTGCAGCAGAACCTCAGTGATGGGTTCCGAAAGACCAAAAGCCTAATGCAATGGAGTGCGGTTTAAATTGTCAGCAATATTAACCATCTCCTGGCCAGTGGGCAGAATTAGTTCCACCTCTAAAATATTGCCTCATAGAACAGCTACATACAAATAAGTTTGACCGAGGTTGTTCTTGCAAATTGCTAACTTGGGTTGGGTTACTAGCAGTTTGCCAGTAACTCTTCATTTCCAACTTGAATTGATGGAAGGATATGTGATATTTTATTGCGCATCACTGAATGTAGCAATAAACACGTTACTTGCAGAAGCTGACTTTGCGACTTGAGATCTAGAGCTGACTGGAAATGTTCATAACAGTTCAGTAATGGATACTCTAGCTCTGCAATCTTTCCTTTTTCGAAAAGGAAAACCACAAAATTATCAATCGCTGTCACATCTGCTTCATGACCCATCTGTAAGGCCACATCCTTGAGAGTTCGGAATTCCACCGCTCGTTCTGCCAACAAGTGTGGCATTTTGTCCAAGTGGGTAAAATCATCATCTAATTCAGCTGCCCTACGATGTTGTCTGCTCAATTTTCATCTATATTTCTGATGACGTGGGAAATTCTTTCACTACAAGTCTCATTTTTTTTCATTTTTTGTTTTCGTTTCTTTTGCAGCCTATTTTTTCAAATAATTTTTTTCGTTTTTTTTTTGTGCCACTGCACGTTTTCTTCTTTACTGCACGTCTGTTGTCAAACTTGTAGAGTTGACTTTATTATCGCAATTCGTCAGCGTTTAAAATTTCAGAATTTTCCAATAGCAGCCATGCATGATAGAGAGATGCCATGACGTTGTGTCATGTCAACTTGTGACCAGAAAGAGAAAGAAGGAAAGAGAGGTAAAGAAAGAAAGCGTAAGAAAGAGGACGGCAGAGAGAAGGGGGAAGAGAGTGAAAGGAAAACAACGGATGAAAGAGAGCGAAAAAAGAAAGCCAAGAAATAAGAGAGACAAGAGACAGACACATAGAGAGACTGGCAGAGAAGCAAACATTATATTTCTCACATCAACGATCTGGTGTCGCTTATAATGATAAATTAGATTCAACGTTGCTTATTTCATTACTAAATGAAAAATTATTCTCCATGTATAGGGGTCAATTTTTTTTTTTTTTTACTTTTACGGCTCAAAATTGAAGGGGGATTTCTTTTACCCACCTTTAGAGAATCAAAATGACGGGATAATCCTTTCCCCCACTTTGAAGGATCTGAATGGTAATTTTCCACGTATGGGGGTCAAAATGCAAAAAGGAAGTTTTTTTCCACGCTAAAGCTTCAAAATGGAAGAGTAATTCCTTTTTCATGCTTTCATGGGTCAATATAGATGGGGAATTCTTTTCTCACTTTTAGGTGTCTGAATGGAGGATTAATTTTCTTCATTTTTAAAGGTCAAAATTCACTTAATTCTCAACTTTCAGCAGTAAATATTTTTTTGAGTTTTAAGAAGAGTCAAACGAAGGGGGAATTTCTTTCTTCACATTTTGGATCATATCGAAAGGAACTTTTTTTCATTTTAATGGTGAAAATGGAAGGGTGATCAATATTTTCTCCGTTTTCCAAATAGGTGAGAAATTCTTTCCCTCCTTTTCAACGGGTCGAATTGGAGGGGTAATTCTTTTTTCACCTTTAGGGATCAAAATGGAAGGGATATCTCTCCCTTTGATTTTAGGCTTTCAAATCGCGTGGGAATTCTATTCTCCCTTTTATTGGTCAAAATGGATAAGAAATTATTTTCCTTCTTATAGTAGTTTAAATGGAGAGGAATGGGAATATTTTTCCGATTTTCATTGATCAAAATGAAGCGGTTTTTCTCCATTTCGGGGGGTAAAATAAAATCAGGATAAAACAAATGCTCTTCCATACGTACCCTGAACAGTTAGTATATATATATATATATATATATATATATATATATATATATATATGTGTGTGTGTGTGTGTGTGTGTGTGTGTGTGTGTGTGTATATATATATATATATATATATATATATATATATATATATATATATATATATATATATATATATCCTATCAGTATGAGTAAATTTTATGTGGTTTTCACGCTTAGTTAGAGAATCATCAGAATAATTGTGTAATTCTTGATGGTGAATATATTTTACAGAGAAAGCAGCTTATTGTAATTAATTGTGAACGGGGCTTTTAGATAACAATATTTTTCTTTTAATTGTCGGTGCTTTTAATCCATTAGTACTGAAATCCAGAAATTTGTTGTTTTTTTTCAGAAAAAAAAAAAAGATGTTTCAAAGATGTTACGAGAGGTTTTTTCCATTTACTATATAGCTATAAAGATGAAGTGTGGGTTGATACTTTCTCCCATTTTTACGTAGCTGATGACAGAGGTAAGGCATAGATGAGTTATATCATTATATAACTTTAATTTATTCAATAGTTTTAATTTGAAGGGAAAATATGCAATGTTGGAAAGGTGGTACCGAAGATAAAGTTTCACATCCTCTCCGATTTGATGCTAAAAAACGCACCTCATATACTATTTAGATATTCAACACGCAGAACCATTTCTTGGATGGACAAACGATGATCTTCAATAAATGGATCAGCGAACTAGGAAGCTTAATACGATGCACTAAGTCCTACGCCCCAGAATGACACAGATTATATTGGGGAAAAAAGCGACAAAGGACTCATCAGCATATGATTCTGCCCAAATGGCCAAAACAGGATGATAACGTATGTAGAAATATGCTGTGACAATATTATGAAAAGCGGTTGAAGCAGTGCAACAAACAATAAAAAGTAGCAAAGTAGCAAACAAAGTAGTAATAGAAAAAAAGTAAGAAAACTCCACGATAAAAATATCATGGACATAGCTATGCAAAGTACACTTGAAGAGAGAAACATTATGCCACATTAAGGCAGCCCGATACAAATGCATCAGGACAAACTATGCCAAGACTGAAATCGATACAACCCAGAAAACCAGCAAATCCTGCCCCAGTAGAGAAAGGGACGAGACGTTAAACAAGCCAACCAATGAATGTTGCAGAGAGAGTGAAAACTGAAGAAATATCAGGAATTGATCTAGGAGCTGAAGAAGGGGGTTGAAAATGAAGGTCGAGGTAGTGCCAATATCAGTGAGGGCACTTAGAACAAGGCTAAATACATTGAAATCTATGCAGCACGATTGGGATCTGCAAGAATATTGGAAATAAGTCTTCAGCAATGGTCGAAAAGCCAGAAAGAACATGACAAAGATATTAGAAAATTGAGGGAAGATTGCGACAATACAAATCACAACACTGCTGTGAAAAGAAGACGCTGAGAGATGGGATTGAGGACCTGGGGACACTTACTGTCCTAGCTCACAGCAATGACCACCAGACATGTAAAGGTATGATTGATAATAGTGAAAACATTAATGATACAAATAATAATAGCAATAACTATGGAAAACAATGTAGCACGGTGCTGTTGACAATGATGAAGGGCGCTATGCTTACAAAAAATGTTACCAAGGCCGATAATCAGTAATGAGTTGACATAATATTTAGTTTGAAAACTCAAGTATTCTCTCTAGGAACGGAAATGATGCTGAGGGAAACGATGAAGATGATCGGCAAAAATAAGATCGTCTTTAGATAGGAAATGAAAGCTGGAACACCTGACCGATTTTTGTTACCTTTTCTCGTGACTTTTTCCTCTCACGCCCAAACACATCGATTTCAACTGGTTATTTCTTTGATCTTAAGTCTTTCATACTTTGATAGTCGGGGCTTGAAAACGGCAGAACCATCAGCAGCACTGTTTGTGAGGTTTTTGGAAGGAACTCGCTTGGGAGAAAGAGAGAAATTGGCGGCAGGAAAGAAGTGATGAAACATGGAAAAAAAGGACACAACCACATGTACGTGCAAACATAAACACGAATAAACATATGCAACCCCCAATATATATATACATATATATATATATATATATATATATATATATATATATATATAGAGAGAGAGAGAGAGAGAGAGAGAGAGAGAGAGAGAGAGAGAGAGAGAGAGGATGCGGTGCTGGAAGATAGAGAAAAAGATAAAAGGTAAAAAAAAAGAATGTCAATACTGTAAGAATACATTTTAATATCTCACTGCACCAGGAAAGATAAATATGAACAGACTGAGATAGATAGATTGATAGATAGATAGACAGATATGAATACATATACACCAAGAAAATTATTAGTTACGAACGAGGACCAAAATTAGATAGCAAGATAGATTTTAATAAAAATCAAATATTTAAAAGCAAGTTTTACTTTCGAAAAAAATTAAAAAGCATACACCCACTTTAGTTAAGTTGTACAGTTTGTTTAATGGCTCCCATGGGAGCAATATGCTTTGAGTCTACAGAAAGCCGTGCGCACCCAGGACTGTGTTGACAGTTGAGACGTTCTAAGAAATAGTAAGATATAAGATCAAGTCCTCTTTAGAAGACATTCACTAAAGTTGACCCCCATTACTTATGTTGCTATCTTCACTAAGGCCTTAAGCGTGAGGAGATCCATTTAGTACGACAAGTGTGGGGAGATACTCTGAGGGTCAAACCCCCTATAGTAGAAATTACGTGAGAAAGGGCAGAAATAGAAATATTAGGTAAAACGTTTCTGTCTGATTTCTTAGATTAGGGAATATCATTGTGTGAACTTTGGTTTTGGCTTTTTGAACAAACTCTATCCACTTATTGCACCAACCACAGACATCATTCAGAACCAAAAATCATCCCCACCCAAAATTACACGGCGGAATGCACACTTTATAAGCGTCCGATTGTCAAAAATTCACCAATCAGTCATCTGTAGACGGCCGTACGATCCAACAGCCAAAACGCTGCGTTCAAAAAATGAACTAGGATGAAGATGAAAGTCGGCACAAGACATTTGGTAAAATTTTTTTAGATAAATAGATATAAGAATATTTGTTGTTAGCCAATCAGATATATAGATGTATACAGATAGGTATGTCAGTTGGTAATTCGTCAAGTATGTATATCGAAGTGGAGTATGGCTCAAAAAGGATATACAATTGACTATTCATTTTTTCGTGTCATTAATTTTGAACATAAATCTATTTACTTTTTGGATTACAATTATTTGAAATCAAATATTTGAAAATTCTGCTTATACATCTACTAACCTCATACTTTAAAAAATACAAATGCTTTCCAGGAAATCATTTCTATTCAATTATTATATATATATATATATATATATATATATATATATATATATATATAGAGAGAGAGAGAGAGAGAGAGAGAGAGAGATTGACAAAGAGAAACGAACAAACAGTTATATGGGCCAGTGCCTCACTGGTGGTTGTTTAGCTCAATAGTTAGAGCAACGTGAGGTTGAAATAGATACCCTATTCGTCGCAGGTTTGATTCTGGCAGCATCCCCATTTTCTTTGATTGTTTATTCCATTTATGTTGCTAAACGGTACATTCATCGTTAAATACCGGATAATCATTCCAAATAAAATATATATATATATGTACATATATTTGGTAACCTACACAAGTAGGCTGTTTCAAAAAGATTAAATGGTGTACGATAAAATAACATCCATAATCAGTATCTTTTGATATACCGTATATGAAATATAAAACCATATGACATGTAGTATGACGAAGGCTATATATCAAATTCTTAGCTGAATGAGAGGTGGTGTTTGATAAATACGGTTGGTCAACTTTGTTGATATAACTATTTTGTGTTTTAATCCGCAAAACGCTCTAACAGTAAACAAATGATGATCTTGTGGAGAAAAAGAAGATAATATTAAAGTCTGTGTGATACAGGAGAAAAATTCTGAAAAAAATTACTAGGAAGGTGTTTGAAAATAAGTGATTGAAGTGAAACGAATGTATTCTTAGGAAAATAAGTTTTTTTAATGCGTTCAGACTTTAAATCTGTTTATATGTATGTATGTATGTATATATATATATATATATATATATATATATATATATATATATGTGTGTGTGTGTGTGTGTGTGTGTGTGTATGTGTATGTGTGTGTGTAAAATAACAATTAAGTGATTTCGTATGTAATATGCAATTTAATCTTTCTAAATCTAGGACTATTTTGGCATAAATGTTCCAGTAACTTCCGACTTACCGTACCTGATTTCGTAAATGGCTGAATCAGCTGGCCGTGATTAGGGAAAGATTCTTGTACATACATTTCGAAATCATGATGACTTTCTTTGTGAGTGTTTATAAATACATAAATATATACATATACAATTTCTTACAATACATACATACATATATATATATATATATATATATATATATATATATATATATATATATATATATATATATATATACACATAATGAGATTATATTATTTAGTATTCAAAAAATCTTGTATAAGATTTATGAAGGGAAAAACACGTTCAATCATTTGTTCAAAGTAGACGAGAATGTAACTTAAGCAGTAACAATAATTCATATATTTACTTGGGTGTCTTCGATGAATTCTCTTATCTGTCTTTATTTGATTTGATTTACGATCGTATGTATACAGACACATTATATACTATATTGATTGCAAAAACTCTTGAAATGAAGTAGTAACAATATAGTTTATGTATACTGGCTTTCCTTAAATGAATTCTCTTATTTCCTTTCATGGTTTTGCCATACGTAACCTTAAGGAATAAAGCACCACCATTTTTTAATTGGATTTTTTTTTAGTTTTATTTCAAATTTTTTGATAAGATATTGTATTTCTCAATACACCAGTCGACCTTTTATTTCGTTCAACTTGTGTGATAGTCTTATCTTCACGGGACCCTATTTTTATGATTTATGAAAAAAAAATGTATTGTAAAATAAGAATTATATGTTCTATTTATGTTCGCTAAGATTTTTTATTTCATACACATATCAGGAACCTAAAAACGACTAATTTTGAACAAAGAAGAATTACAATCTATGTTTCACACACAACTGCGAGCATGGTAAAGATTTCAATTTTACCATGTTTACACATCTCAGTTGTATTCATTTCTGAAATTAAATGTTTTCAATTTAATTTTAAGTGTGGAAATCAAAAATTTCAAAGAGCACAAATATAGATTATACAAAACGAATGGATGAAATAACCCTTTACGCGATTATTACCGAAGATTTCGCTACATTACAGTATTTTTATTCACCAATTCGGAAATTGAAATGTAAAAGGGTTAGTGTTTAGGGTTAATTTGGATTTTGAATTTGATTTTTTAAATGTTTAATTGGATTTCGATTTGCACCAGACTAGTCTACGTTGACCCTTAAAAAAAAAAGGAATTAGAAAATTTTAAAAAAAACAGAGAAAAATTAATTATTCTTCGCATAAAAAAGTTTTCACGTTTTATTAATTTGAAATATAAAAAAAAGGAAAACATGTTGATGCTTTCTTTATTACGAAATGATGAAAAAAAGAAAGAAAATACGAGAATGCATCAAAGAACAACGAGTAAATACACTACTTGTATAGCTATTACTCCACTTCAAGATTTTCCCCAACAGCTAAACTATATGGTATATAATGTGTCTGTACACATAATTTTGTAAATAGAATCAAATAAATTCATCAAGGACAAGCAAGTGAAGTACTTGAATTATATTGTTACTGCATCTGTTACATTTTCACCTACTTCTGACAAACAATCAATCGTGTGCTTTTTTTTCTTTCATTCATAGATCCTATGGATCTTTCAGAAAGTTAACCTTATTGTACATACATGGAACATATAGGATTTTTTTTTTACGATAGATGCTTTCTTTTCAATGAATTGTCAAAATAGGGTCCCGTAAAAAACAAAAAAAACAAAAAACTATCGCACTGGTTATAGAAAATAGAAAGGCATCGTGATTTTCAGAAAATTCAAAACGAAATTCAATCAAAGAGAGCTGTGAAATTGACTTCCTTTGTTTCGGGGTAATTTGCAACACAGTAACGTGAAGACAAAGGGAAGTAATTTTCCAATCAATGGAAATGCGGCAAACAAGCCAGCGGACGGAAAGGATTGGGGAAAATGAATACCACTAAATATACTGAGAGAGAGAGAGGGAGAGAGAGAGAGAGAGAGAGAGAGAGAGAGAGAGAGAGACGGATAGGGGGACAGACTGAAAGGAATATAGTTTCCATTATACATGTTTAAAATATAATTCATGTATAATTTTTGAATCTGCGGTCATCTCCAAATGTAATACCATGGGTCAGAGACCAGGCTGCTTCTATATATCCCAACAACTCGCCAAACTCATGATTGACCTATGCAGATCGCTAAGAAAAGAGTTCAGCCTTAGTTTCAGACAGGAACTCCACCGACCCCACCTCAACTGCTGAAATAATTAAACTTATTTTAGCCAGCTTTTCACACATACAATCATTAACACATATTTTAGCTAACTCATCCCCATACAGACTCATTATCACTTCAAATATACTTTTTCCCGGTTTCATCCCCTTGATCTCATGCATTTATCAAATCCTAATTTACGAAAATGCACAATATTCGATCGAGAGTGATTCATTGAGAGACATGTATTCAAAACCACGTCGAAGGGGCCCCTCGCCAACAATCTCCAATGTACTAACTTTGATATCTGAGATCTATCTCTCCAATATCATAAAAACGCTTTAAACTACAATTAACCAGTTCACATCAGTCAGCTAAGTGTCTTAGACACAGGTAAAACATGAATCCATAACAGGTTAAGTTTCTCCAACAAACAAACAAATCATCTATGAGAGGATGCCTGACTGCAATTTGTCTCGGTTTATCACGGACTATATTTTGATCTGATGCACGCACTACTCCTGAGTTTACAATTTACATGCACACTAATATAATGCTTAATACACACCCTTGAGACTATGATAAATAGGTCTGCTGAGAATCAAAATCAATCACCAACTCAGTTTTCCAAGACACCTGAAAACTGCATGTTTTGATTGAAAAATGATCGACACTCAACTGCATCCGGAAATTTCCATCAAAACTGGATATGGGCTCCTTAAAAACAGAAACTTTTTTGTGTCTTCATCACTTTCTTTTATTGATATTTGTTGTAAACTAACGAAATGTCAATATATATATATGTATATATATATATATATATATATATATATATATATATATATATATATATATATATATATATATATGAGGGTGAATGTTTGTTTATTTAGTTGCTTGTCTTGAAACAACGCAGCCATTTCTCAGCAAATCAATTACCATCTTTGGCATGAAGATCCAGATACACTCTACAATGAAGCATGGACAAAAACGGTTCGGAAATCCCTACGGGTTAATATCCGATGGATTTTCCATGATTTTCCCTGTTTAGATATTTTGCCCATGAAGTGAAAGAATCACAGGAAGTAATTCTATTCCTGCATTTGGATATTTTTAGAATTCCCCATTGGAGAGGGTTGAAAAGTCAATTTTTGAATAGAAGCGGCCCAATAGATTATCGTAGTTTTTGTGAATGCTACCCATATTCTACCACGCCCATACAATAAAAAAGCTACACGCAATAACTTTTCGAAAATTTAACAGATCAAGTCAGTCATCACAATTAGCCGTTTTGTTTATATTATCTTTTTTCAATCATATTTCACGTCCATAAAAAAATAATTCCAAAAGTTAAAATCTATTCATCAGATATTGCTATGGGTTTTGTTATTTATAGTTGTTCTAAGTTTTCTATGTTTTGGATATTTTACACTCGATTTTAAATATATTAAAGCCACCTTTTGATATTTTTTTGTTTAGCCATGCAATATTGTTATTCAGGTTTACTTTATAAAATCACTTTTTGAAATGTTTTTTCTCCCCATTTTACGTATAAAAAAGTGCTATGATTACGATTTGGACGAGGAAAAAAAGGAATTGAATATTTGAAATACAAACACATTTTTGTGTCTAGACAGATATACCTTTTTGTCAGGTTTCATTTTTTGATTATATTTTTCGAGGATTTTTCCATGATTTTTTTCCTTATTACGTGTAAAAAATCCACATTTTAATTGACATCATGTTTTTTTATAGCCAGCTCTATGTTGGTGGCTCATGAGTTCAGTTAAGCATAGGCTTTCCATCTGAACATCAGACCACGGAGAAAAAAATCCTCCTCAAGATTAAAAAGAAATGTTACTATGATTTCTGCTTTTTAATTTACGCATCAATTTAGGGTTTGAAACAATATGGACGGCGAAAAAAAGATACTATTCATGGGTTTGGGTTACAGTTGGGTTCGGGTTAGGATTTCTTCTCAAGGATGGACGTGTTTTATTGTTGGGTTCGGGTCAGATTCTGCGCAAAAAGACGACAAAACTGGGACAATTCTAATTGCTCCAACGGTTATGATCACAGTAATAACTGCCATCAATATTTTCCTGTAACAAACTTTTGGGCGGTCTTCCTTTGTGAAATCTTACGAGTCTACGGCTCCGAGTTGAGAATCCACTGTACTCTGGTACCTAATCATCAAGATATATATATATATATATATATATATATATATATATATATATATATATATATATATATATATATATATTATGAAGCCAAAATATGTTTCTGAATTTGTTTCTATGTTTTTAAAGACTCTCAGGCAGTTGCAACCTACAAGCTTGAAGTTTGTGTATAATGGTAACTTGACTCCAGCATGAATATAATATACTTTGGGATGACCTTTGATGAGCTCTAAAGTTCAATTTGACATTCTCAAATCCAACAGAGATGACTGTACCCTGATGGCTGCACATTTGAGTACTAGAGTGACGACTTCAGGATAAAAAATTGTCAGATGACGACCTGTGATGGTCAATCCAAGGTCATGTCGATCTAGATATTTTCGAATACCAACACGGATGCCTGCACCCTGAAGGATGCAAATGTTTATACAAAGGTAACTCCACCCTGGAACTGTGATAGGATGATCAGTACTGACCCTTGGTGACTACTAAAGGTCAATTTGGAGTCAGGTTTATTTTGGCATATTCAAATATAAGGGAGACGGCTCTTGACCAGAGTATGGTCTTCCTTGCTAACTTTATTGATATACACACAGACACACACACACATTCACAGCACATACAAACACATATATTCTCAACTACACAAATATATATTAGGAAAAAAATAATCTGGTTTACAACAGTGTACACTGGAACACGATGTTTTACTTATACATTTTAAGTATATTCAGTGCTTGTGAAATGCTGGAATATTTATTTTCACTTTTCTGTTGTAACTGTTTATGCTAAACAGATACAAATTGACAAGATACACTCTTGAAAAACTGAAGAGAAAAATAAAAACATATGCATACGTCTCCACTGAAAAATCCATAATCTATTGACTGGGAACTATAAAGTACACGTGTACTTAAAATTACGCATCATATTCTGAGGTTATACCAATATGATTGGTTTTATATCGGTTTCACAGATAATCTTATATTAACATTTTCTATAATCCCACTTCTTAGTAATGATACGAAGATTATTATGATCAACATATCATGAATAATCGTTTTTATCGATACATGTCACCTTATTGTCAAAGGTCAACCTATAGAGAAACTCAAATGGATTGTCCTGTACTGACAAAACATTTAGAATGTCATACAGCAGGTTTGCAATCAGCACTGTTGAAAAAGCCAATACTCATTTTTGGACCCGTCTATGCTTTTAATCACTGAATCATTGGCGCTCTCACTTATTCAAGTAGATGTGTAGGAAGAAGCTCACAAATTAAGAAGCAAAGACAAATTTTCGTCCTAAATTGACCTATACGGGCCTACGGGTCAGTGCTATCAACCCCATGACGATTTTAGGAGCAAATCACACCCATAGATTAATTAGCAGCCTCTTCGGTGTATACTCGCCCACAAAATGAAAACAAAATTCGTCATCTTTATTGTTTTCTTTTTTACATTCCTTGATAGAAATCTATTTTCATATCGATATTTTGAGATGAAGTTCGTTTGAGAGCTTATTCTTTTCCAAGGAACACATCTTTTTTCTTCAGGGAAAGGATGCATTTCTTTGATGAGCTTTTTGTATTATGGATGATTTTATCACTTTCCATGTTATCATAGGCATTTTTTCATTTTTATTTCAAGTTCATGTAATTAAAATGACTAAATTAGCTGTATTTCATAATACTGATACTCAAAGTATAAAAACAACTAATAAACAAACTAAGAAATAGAATATATATATATATATATATATATATAAATAAATTATATATATATATATATATATATATATATATATATATATATATATATATATATATATATATATATATATATATATATATATATATATATAATTTATTTATATTCATTTCTTGTTTAGACCTGGGTAAACATACCTGACCCCAAGGTTTTTATTTGATAAAAGTTTCGTTGGGACAGCTTTTGTTTCTGCAATAACATGCTTATTAAATCATCCATACTTTTACTTCACGTGTCACGATCTTCATCCGTTACGTTGTGATCTACCAATTCGTCAAAAACCGACAAATAACGAGAGACAAAAGTATTTTGGAACGCAGGAATTTGAAGAAAAGCAGACGACAGGGGCATTAGTTTTCTTTGTTTTCTCACAGAATTACAAGTTTAAAAAAAAAAAACAAAAAAAAAGTTATAACACGATTTAGCAAACCAGAGCAATGTTTATGAAAATGTTATACTTTTCTATTACAAATTAGATGAATAAGATATTGCATATTTTATTAAAATATGTTTGTTTGTTATGGATTTTGTAGACTAAAATCTTTCTTTGTCTTATTATCACAAATTAAATAAATCTAAATGTTCTTTTTATATTCCCTATTTATTCAAAAAGAAAGAGGTGATAAAAAAAATCAGCAGTTTACTGATGATGTAGGAAGAGAGAGAGAGGGGGGGCTATAAAAGGATGATAGGTAGTTTAATAAGATGGTAGGATAAGGGATACGAAGGGAGTTACGTAGTTTAGTGAAAGGAAAAGAAGAGGAGTGAAAAGAAAGATAGTGTAAAAAGAGGGTAGGAATGCAGTGTACAGAAAAGAGAAATAGTTGGTGCAGGGTAGAAGTATTTTTGCATATGAAACTGATCCATGTTTGTCTAACATTTTGATAAAATCATGAATCTCTAACGAAGATTAGATGGGAAAAAGTTGAGAAAGAGAAGATGCAGAGGCATGAGCTAATTAATAATCCTAGTTATCAATACCAGATAACTTTCCCTGTGTTCAGCTGATATATATGAATATCATAGTTATAGTAGAGTATTTGTAGTAAACAGTAAAAGTAAAGGTAGTAGGTTGGTGATGAGAGTGAAGCAATAATTGAAGTCAGTGATGTTATTATGGAAAGGTGACATCAAGTGACACCATCAAAGTGATTGACACGAATTTTTTTTTGTACATAACATTGTGGTGCAGTGTTTCAGCTGCACGAGCTGTTGTTTTCACTGGTGCGAGTATCTTTTGTAAGCATTGATTTTGTCAAGGTCTATCGTTTTTTAGCTCCAATATTGTAGTACTTGGCCAGACACTACGTATGTTGGGAAAGCCCATCTGATGTAGATTGAGGAAAAATATGGTCACAGTTTTTTCATCCTATCTTGATCACGTGACTAGAGTGTATTCTACAGACTGGCTTGTAAACTACTAAAAATGCTTTTATCTTAGCAACCAAATGTGCAATCAGCATGAAAGTTGATATAGCAGTATTTTTCTATAAGAGAAATTATCTATTTATTAATAAATCAGGTCAAGCTACCAGTATGCATTTTATAGACTAAGATTTAACTAATTCACTGACCAGTCTGTAAAATGCATTTTAACCACCACTGATTTTCATTTTTTATTATATTTTTGTTTATATCGCGCGTTGAAATTTTAAAATATATATTTTCCAGATCCTGGGATATTAAAGTTTCTAATAATTTTTGCCCTGATCTGTGTTATGCACACTTGTCAGAAGTGACTGAGAACGATGTGGTAAGAGTTACAATTCTCTAGTATTATTTGTTTTCAGCACAGAATTATGGATCTGAGCACGTAAGCAAAGACAAAAAAGAAGACTGTAGATTTGTAGTTTCTCATAGTGCATCATATGTCAAACGATTTCAAAAGTCAAAGCCATTACAAAAACACCAAATTTCAGTAGTGTTGGAAAACTTGTGAATGTATGCAGTAATAGAATTAGATTTAGTGATGACTCTGTGAATGACTTGGACAATCATAAAGAACAATCCTATGAGGAAAATTAAATGCAGAATAAAGTAACCATTATATAAGAAATTTACGGACACCCATGGTTTCAAAGCCCTTTGAGGTTCATACTCTGCAACGGTTTCTCGGAAGTCTTGTTGACTTAAAGAATACACTGAATTATACAGGTAATCCTCTTGACGATGATGAGATCTCTCGTTCAGGGCAATATGAGACTCTTCCATTTAAAAAGAATGAACGTAATACCCTAGCTGGTGTTGTGATGAGTATGAATACATTGAAAGATAAATACGTTGAGCTAAAGCAAGATGAATTATGAGCCACAAGACAACTCCATCAAAACAACATTCTCAAAAACAGACACGTTTTTAAATTGGATTAAGACTCTCCATGTACCATAAAACACGAACTTGCTTGATCTTTTGGCAGATTTATCATTCTCGTACATGAAAGTGAGTGCAATGAATAATGACATCATTTTCAAAGTAAAAGCAAAATTGAAAGAAAGTGTTAGCACTGATGTCCTTCATACACTCTGTCCAAACGTCCCAGTTATTGTCGTAGTCGACAGTATTCGTGCTCAAATTAACACACCTGATAGAAAGAGATAACTGCATTGGATAGCAGTGGTAATGTTTCACGAAAATATATTAATTATGATGCCCAAACCATTGATATTAGGAGAAATAGAACTAAAATTCCTAATACTTGTAAAACAATATTGTTAACTGCCCAAGAAATGAAACTTCTTCAAATTTTAACCATCTCATTTCATTGGAAGAGGTTAATCTTAATAAATGTTGGGATCTGAACTGGCCCTCAGCAAATATTCGACAAATACTCGGAATGCCATATCGTGGTTTGCAATGAACTCATTGATCGCAGAAGCGGCTCATTTGACCAATTACTGTACTATTCCTGCTACCGATGGTAGCCCCACAAATTAGTAAAATTTATATACAGCGTTGCATGTAGTCCGAGGCATTAACCTGGCAACCACTCATGATCACAAAACAATTACATAGTAATTATATGTAATTACAAGCAAATAATTCGATTGGGTCCAATTTCATCTTTCGATTAGATGAGCTGCACATGCTATTCGCTATGTCAGAGGTAATCAGTAAGATCATGAATTTCAGTGATTTAGACAAAGCTGATTAAAGCTGATATATATGGACGGGTTTCGATGGAATAAATCAAGCCTGGAAAGCATTAAAAGAGGAGCTATGAAACATTTTGAGTATGCATTTAGCTCTTTTCTCATTATATGTGAAAGAATTTGTTAATGAAAATAAACTCATTGAGATGGCAACGTGCTATTCTAACTTTTGCAACAAAAGATGGGTAGGAGATGAATCAATCGATTTTTGAACTTTGGGATTTGAACCGTTCGCCCGCCGTAGAAGAGTTTGATACAACATTGGCAGTTCAAGGGATGTTTACATATATCAAATACAAATTATATCGTTGTTCTTATGAGTCCCTCACCAAGGATTATAGGAATTGCACTTGGCCTCACTAGATAGTTTATTTTGCCCTCGATTTGATCCTTTACACACTCCTTCCTCAAGTTTACTTGACTGAAATGTATGTTTTACAAGACAACGATGTTAAATCTTTGGATTTCCCGAAGGAAGATAACTTTTCAGTGAACAAAGATTAAGCATCATTTTCAGTACTTGATTCAATCATGCATTAGAGCAAGAAAACAAGAACGGATTCGTGGAACTGCAATAAAAGCATTTCCTTATTTTTACATTCTTACATTTTTTTCAGGATATTTTGAGTTTTTTTATATTATTTTAGCTTACTTTTGGGTTGAAAAACTATGACATGTTGATATTTTCTAACAATGATGGTTATGATAGAAGATTGTATTAGAAAATTACTAATAAATGGTTCTGTATTGAAATTAAGCATTGTTTTCTCCGCAGTTTTTTCATAAATCAATTGTGCGTATAGAATATCAAAATATTGTTCGACAAAATGGTACATGTAGAGAGAAAGGTTCTGTTAGTTAAATAAAAAATAGAGATTATCACTGACTTTTTGACATTTTAAAAACATATCGCTAAAAGTGAACATCTTTGAAGTTATAATTTTGGTTATAATTGCGAAAATATACCATGACTTTAGTTGTATAAAATAATTTCGCGTATTTGCAGAGGATTTCTAAACTATTTCCCACCGTGATTACGTAGTTTGCCTAAAATTCTGACATTTTCAAGATTTTGGTTGATGTGTCAACAGTGATAAGGAATTTAATGTTTACAAATCTTCCAAAAATAGAAGCTACATCAAAGAAATTTTTAATTGAAGAAAATTATTGATTTAATGATTAATTGATTGGATTATGCGAAAATATTGCTTACTTATTCCTGGGAATATAGGGAAAATTGCTTTTGTTTACCAGGTAGAGTTGTAACAGAAGTTCTGAGGTCAGCTTTGATCTTGCATGATTTAATCTAATTCAAGATTTGCTCTCAGCTGGCTGGAGGAGCATATAAAGGCTTGCAGTTGTGACTTGCTGTGCATATGGTGGGTCTTGGTGACATGGGTAACATGCATGAAGGATTGTGCTGTTCCGGAGCTTGCAATGTCGGTATGTACCATGACGTTCTTCCAGCCATTGCGTCTCAACCAGTCTCCCAGCAACCTCAACGTGACCATCTCGATGAGGAGACCTCGGAATATGATCACACAGTCATACTCTCCATGAACATCTGGCCAGTTCAAGTGAATTTCTTCACAAAGAGCTTACAGTTGTCGCTCAGTGGTAAGGACATGAATTTAACCAGGGTTCATCTGCTGAACTGCTCGTAGTTGTAATGAAATAGACGGCGTGGATCGAATTCACTACACTTGACATGCTTCGAGTGTCCAGTGTAGTATCTATGTCAAATTCTTACAAACTATTGCTCTTGACTATCGATTTGATAAGCTGAACGCAAATGATTGTATTGTATTTAGTTAGAGTTCATTCAAAATTTTACGGATATTGTTTTTTAACCGATCGATGTCAACGAGATCTCCTGAAATTTCTTCTTTTGTACGTTCTTGGGTCATGTTTTCTTGAACCACTTTATGCACGTCTTTCACGTTGATTTGATTTGTAGTTCCCTTAAGGGGTTCCTTACTGTGGATCGGTGATTAGCAAACAAGTCTCCCACACCATTAATAGTATTGTGAGTTCGACTCAATTGAGTGCCGTAAATTAAAGTTCAACACAAACATTTTTTTGTTGATGTGTGTAGGTCAAGAATTGAACAAAGAGAATCCCCCACAGACTGAATAGTATCATTAAAAAGCAGTTGTCAGTCAAACTGTATGCGGAAGGCAAACAGGAGACAGAATGCAAACATGGTATATTATGTAATTAACGTTGTTTTGCAAAAAACTGGTAATATAGCGGACACAGTCATTTAACATCTTTGGCGCTGAAAGTATTAAACAGTCAATATATATATATATATATATATATATATATATATATATATATATATATATATATATATATATACATATATATATGAGCCTTTTGTTTGCATGTTGGAGGTCATTTAATGTAACTTTCAGCTGATTTGAAAAGTTGTGAGGTATAATTTTGCACCAAAGATACTAAAATTCAGCATACGAGTACATTTTCAATCTATGTAAGTTCCTTTATCATTTGAAGTGAGTATAGGTCATTTTTCGTCATTATAAACTAATTCTCCAAGCTTTCCCAACACAATCTATCACCTATTAAACTTAAGTTGGGAATAGAGGCACATCTTTCCTTTCTATTGCAAAGATCATGTGCATTGCAGTGTTAAATTCTGTGGTCATTTGTGGTCAACAAATATAATTCCCAGCCAGTTTTCAGAGTTGTGAATCACAATTTCACATCAAAGATGCTTGAATGTAGCATATGGGTACATCTCACGGCAAAGGTTGCAATCTATGTAATGTTGACTTGGGATGTTATTCAAAGTAACTAGGTGTAATATCTGATCATTTTCGAACAATGATTCCAATGTTCTGGGCCACAATTGACCACCAATGACACTGGAAGTGAGGTGATTTTTCCCATTGCAAATATCATATCATGAAGCTGACCTCTGAAGTTTTTGAGGCTACCTGACGTCATTTCTAGCCAATCTTTAGTAAGCAAATGGGTATATCTTCTTACATCGGAGGTAAGAGGCTAAGCAAAGCTGAACTTTGAGATCAATCAATGTCACCATAGGTAATTTATGGTCGTTTCTTCTCAATTTTTTTTTTTTTGACAATATTTTTGCACCTGAAATTTGCATAGGAGTACATCCTTTCTAGGCGATGGTTGTAGGTCGTAGTATTTAGAAATATGATTTTGACATCGGGGTCTTTGGAGACAACCAAGACTTTGGATTGGGGTACATTTTCATTCGGCAATGTAAGTTTAATACTGGAGATCACCTGGAACAATACACAAGGTCGTTGACCTTTATCAGACCTATTTTCTTTTTGCATGCATAGCTTTACATTTGTTGTTCTTGGATTGAATTCCCTATCAACCTTTTCATACTGGCACCCAGTGGGAGACACACTTATGTATCTAAAAGCCCTGCCAAATGAAGTGACGACACCATTTCTTCTTTTTTGTCCATCAGAATATTTTATCGAGTTCATTTAGACACCATGATAAAGATATACTACGCACACACACACACACACACACACACATATATATATATATGTATATATATATATATATATATATGAAGACACACGCATAGACATATATATATGTAGTTTTGTCAAAAGATACTGACAAAGAATCTCTTTCTAAGTTGTTTCATATAATTCATTATACTTTCCTATTAGTGGACGTAGGTCAGTACGTTTTGTATATAAGAACTATTCAAAAGTTATTGATCGGGTAACTTTCACCCAATCGCTTACTCATTACCAATATTAAAGGCGTTAATTGGAGTCAAAAAACTTAAATAGGCATCAAAAACATCAACAGATACACATCCACAGATGAACGTTATAAAAGTGTAAGATAAGTAATTCACTCTGAAAGAAACACGTAATCTTATCATTTCTGATAAGATCAGCCGCCCAAAATCAATATGTCATTATTGATGTCCCTTGGGAGATTGTATTCTCCTTGTTTCACGTATATCGATATTTTTGTCATATAGCCACTACCTGAACTCCTAAACTAACTTGCTATCTCTCCTGCCAAGTGTGATCCGTGTTCATATTGACGGACTATCAATTAGAATGAATAATAGGGGACTGAATGAGATCTCCAATCAATGTGCTGAGATCTTGAATGGTATTAACGACTGATATATTGTGCCAAAGTACCTCACTAGCGTCCAGCCTCGTACATCACGTTGTCATTCAAACGGAAACGGAAAAATAATGAAATAAAAAAATGATGTACTAACAATATATATATGTATATATTTTTAAATATCTAGTTTAAATATATCACTGTTAGAGAAGGGATTTTAATTGCAAATGTTGCTTTTGATAGGATTGGTATCTAAAAATAAAATTTTTTCAGCAAATTAACGATACAAAAATAAATTCTCTACGTTTAGGTTCATGAGGATGGAATGAGAATTTCATTTGGCAGCAGCTCGTTGTATTTTTCCCCAAGTAGCCTTTCGGCTAAAAGATATAACGTTCGGGCAAATATCGTACTAATTTAGAAATACATCGGATAGGATTATGATAGGAAAGAAAAATAAATCTATGATTTGATATTATGTATGCTGTTGCTCAAGGAGCCTAATTGCACTCACACACACAAACACACACACACACACACACACACACATATATGTATATGTGTATGTGTGTGTGTTCAAGCGTATTTATTAGATATGTATAGTGCACACTATGAATACTATTGATCCGATAAATACTAATGATTATGCTAGATTTGATTTTCAGAAGACGTTGTGAATAATAGTTGGTTTGGTAAGGCGCTGTTAGTTCTGTGGAGAGGTACGTCAGGGTGCAGTGGTTGGACGTTGGATTTGCGTTTATATCACGCTACCAAAATCAGGTCTAGCATAGTTATAGGTTTTTATCTGAGAATCATCAGAATTTGTGCCCGAAACGACCACAAAACTAAAAGAAATGCATCGAGTAATCATTTACATTTCTTCACCATTGAAATCTCTCACACCATAATCTCCACCAAAAAAAGTATTAATAATCAAACACACACATAGCAAACAAACTCCTGGAAACGTCGATGCACCGAATCTGTCTTCATATCTATCTGTAGCACGATGATCCAACGCCCAGGTAATTTTCATTTCGCTCAGCCATCAGCAAATCCAACCTTTAATTAACATAGAATGACACTTAAATGACAATACATTTAATGCTGGTTAAGCATGCATAATGGATATGATCCCCAACCTTTCTCTTGTTTTACACACATTTTATAGAAATCTCTAATACCGCACTTTCCGACATCAACCACATCATCACAACACTCGTTTTTTTTTCCACAGACAATTCCATAGAAACACCCAGGCAACTTCATCAATTAAGAAGACATCCCCTTTTCAGCAAACCCCACCGCTGCCAGACAATTTTCCTGGTATACAGTAATAAGGTACCCACAGCTTTATTTTGTTTCGTTATCTTCCGTAACACTTTCTGCTTTGTAATTCGTCTTCCTGATAATTACCTGTGGGGCTAGAACAAGGAATCTAACCCAAACATTAATCTCAAACTAAGAACAATTCAACATGAAAAAAGAGGATCGTGCTTTATATCACATAAAGAGATCACAAAACGGCACAATCTATTAAAAGAAAATCAGGAGTCACAGATATTATGAAGGTCTATGTGCAACGACAGACGTTAAAAGGTTGATGCTGCTGCTGCTGATGATGATGATGATGATGACTGCGGTCAGAAATTCTTACTTTTGATTTTCAGACCTGCGCTGCAACCACAAATCCATACAAACAGAAGTAATTATTCTTTCTAGAGAATTGATTGATTAATGCTAGTTTTTGTTGGGTGTCGTTATTAGCTTCAATTGCATGTGAGTTAAGGAGGATTGTGCTGTTTTTATTGGGAAAGACGAGGAGGTAGAATGTAATTATTTTAATGAAGAATAATGGGAAATGGTAAATCATTTTACACTAAAATACGTAATTAGGCAATGTATTATTTGATGAATTGGCACAATTTTTGGCTTTTTATACACGATCAAAGGCACCGGCAAAGAACTAATTGAAATATTGGACACATACACACACGGACACGCATATATGTATATATATCACTGGAGTATTGGTGTGGTTAATAATATCATACTTTTGTAATATATCCGACAATATTCAAGTGAAATGACAATTCAGAACGCCATATTGTGCATAAATGAGATTTCATATATTATTTTTTGATGGAGATACAATAAATTGTCTGTTATATAGAGCCATATATATATATATATATATATATATATATATATATATATATATATATATATATATATATATAACCCAAAAGATTTCGAATGGAATAAGGAAGAAATACTGAATTAAGAGAGAACAAATATAAAGATTTCATCATATCAACGGTAAAAAATGGCTTGAAATATAATCTGACTCTATTTATAAACCCCATAAAACAAGATATGTTGAAAATGACTTCTGCTTAGATATAATGTATGTATTCATGAACCATAATAGGCAACACACAAAGATAAGGGAAACAGCAGGACAAAGAAATTTGTGCACCTCGAAAACGTGGACTTAAATTGGGAAGTTATATTCATATAAATATATGTGAATATTGCAAGGAGTCCTATAGAAATAAACTTGAACTATTTTTGAATATTCCCGCAACAGGGTTATGCTAAAAATGTAGATAAACCCTGGAATGAAATATAGTATTAAAAAAAAAGAAAACTATAATAATGTAACAAAATTACATGCACCATTATTCTAAAACAGATCACAGAAGAGTATGGGAAAACACGTTAAAATAATTGTGATCGGATAAAAAGTGACTTGCTTGGCACGAAGTAATTGATATTTTGGGACTCTGTAAATTTTGAAGTGGAGGTTCGGAAAAAGATTATAGAGGATTTTCAGGGTTATGTTTTCGTGCTATTGTATGTTCAGTTATTGTGTGTGTGTGTGTGTGTGTGTGTGTGTGTGTGATCATTTTTGAATGATGGAATCAGAGGGCGTTTAACCAATTTCAAATTCATTATGATCATGTCAGCTGATTATTACCATTTAAGAATTAATTTGATCGCACCAAAAGATAAACCTGGAAATCCTCCACAATCTTTCTTCATACTCCAATGATATCACGCGACATTATTTACTGGAAAAAACGCACTTTTCAATATTGCTTAATTTACAATGACTATTTGACAAAGTTAATGTTAGTATGATAACGTTGATTTAGATACTACTAACATTGTTGAATACCGCATCCACATACTCATCATATATATATATATGTGTGTGTGTGTGTGCGCGTATATATATATATATATATATATATATATATATATATATATATATATATATATTAGTTATCATCCATTCAGAAATTCACTGATATATTTTAGAATATCAAGGCACAACGTCTTCCACATGCAGGGCACAGGATCCCATCATCTGGCAGGAAGGGCATGTGCACTATTTACGTGCGCTTTTTGTGACAGCACTCATCACAGGCGCGTAGTGATTACTTTCAAAGAATTTAGCATAAGACTGGTACCAGCGTGTCACTGTTGATTATATATAAAGCTTTTGTCAAGTCGACAAAGGCCATTTAGAGGTGCTGTTGTTAGTACCTGCACTCCTTACAATAGTTGAGCTATGAATATCATATCGATTGGGCTACCTTCCGGACGGAACCCGCACTGGGTTTTGGAACAGGACGTCGCCAATGACAGAATCCAATAACCGATTTAGGAGGACTTGTGCAAAGTCACAGCTAGGAAAGAGAGCCCCCCCCCCGCCTTCCGTAATTTTTACAATCGGATCAGCATCCCTTCTTTCTGTATAACCATCAGTTAATCCTTCACTGTCTGGGAAACTATTCCCGTCTTTCATACGCGTGCAAAATGTTTGCATTGATGGCTGGTCACACAACAGCAACCATGCTTTAGTAACTCATCAGGTATGCGATCAGGTTCCCTTGCTTGTTGTTTTTAGGCTTTTGATAGTTCCGTGGACCTTATGAAATGTAGAATCCCGGTCTTTTCCAGCGATATCGGGGAGCTGAGGAAAACGATCTGCAGGTGTTGTGTTTGTAGGAAGTGTGCAGCTGAGGAGATCGTTGAGTTATTCAATCCAACGACTAAGGATCCCAAGTGTATTTCTTCATTAAAGATTTTTCGTCGGCAGATCTCAATAGGACGAAATCGTCATGAGTTGGACCGTATATGTGCTGTATGTCTTCATAGAAGTTATGCTGATTGTTTGCTTTGCCACCAACTCTTTTTTACTCTACAGAAATGTGTCTGTATCTCTGAACGTGAGCTTGCATGAGTAGCTCACAGCTTTTGAGCGGATGGATAGATGATGGCTGCGATATGTGCCGGATGTTTATTCTGCAGCAGTGTCGTTATCATCAATCCAATCCTGAAACATTTGCTTTGATATGCCAAATACTTCAATTGTCGTACCACAAAGAATATTAGAGGATTTATTTAACATAGTGTTCACCATGGTATTTAGATTTAATTCGAGATACTACCTAATAGTTTGAGGAATTAAAGCTTCATCAAAGAATATTGATGAAAATGAATGTTCTTGATACCTTTATGAAGTGTTTTTGAGAGAAGTTTTAAATTTTCGGTGAGATATGGGCAGCTCTGAGTAAATTAAGAGAATAGTATATTGACCGATCTGCTCAAATCCCGTGAACTTTACGACTGCATCGTATATGTAATGGATTTTATATGAAAGTTTTAATTGACCCACTTCGAGTAATTTAGTCTAAGAACTGATTTCGTCTGAAACATAGAATTTCTAATCATAAGTTAATTACAGATGAATAAGATAATTGATAGACTGTAGTTTAAGGTGTTTGCTTCGTGTTATCACAGATTTTGAATAAGTTGCTATCAACCAACGTCATATCATGTCATGGATGTACCCGTTTGCGTAAAGAGACTGCTCCGTTTTTATGAGGGATGGTGTTTACAGATATTCTAGTGAGTTTGGTAGAAATTAAGGACGATTCATTCCAAGCAAGGTATCCCAAGTGTGTAGTGCTGCCATGTTATAAGAGAATGGTATTGTGAAGCTTCCATAGCGTGACAATCCCATTTAAATATTATCTAAATACCATATTAACGTGGTTTGTAGTTAGTGCTCGAGCTCAAAACAAGGGTTCAGAACATTGAAGGGGCTTTACTTTCAATTGTTATACGAAGGATCTCTTTAGCACTGCATAACTACGTAAGTGTTGATTGTGTAATCTCAGCTATTAGATATTTGCATCGCAGTGTTCACGTTGTGTTCACGTGATCAGTCATCCATGCGTGAAATCAACTTGGGAGTGAAGCCTACACACGTCGCCAGTCCAAGTTCAGGGGCGGCGCGTGGGGCCCATACACCCTGCAACTACAGGGGGAGAAAGCGACGAAGCTCTGAGGGTGCAATATACCTGAGGGAACGTGAAAAATCTTTAAAAAAATAAAATGGGGGAGTGAATTTGAAAATATTTTCAATTTTCTTAAAGTAAAATATTGCAGAATAAATTGAATGAACATATGCGTCTAAAGATTTACATATTTGATTAGAGTGATGCTTCAAAATGCTGTTCTGACGACTTTATTCAACAGCATATTTTTCATTTTATTGTAAGTCTCTTTATTATTGCTACACTTTCATAAGAAAATATAAATTCTCAATAATACTCACTGTTTATAAAACCCACAAATTATATATAAACATATGAAATAAAAAGATATGCATGTAGGTGAAAAATAGGTCCATTTTGGCATTATAATAACACTGTAAATAGAATTTCCCCTAATAAGTTTTTTAAATATTTTTTTGAAAATTTGTATTTTGAAAATAATGCCGAGAATCCAATGATATGTTATCATAAATAGATTAGATGTCAACTTCTATTCATGTATCATTTTCTGTTGACACACCATTTGAGTTCAATTTTGCATCTTGATTCCAGAGGTCTTTTCAGACAGAAACTACTAGTCGCCGCCGTCATCATCATCATCATCATCATCATCATCATCATCATCATCATCATCATCATCATCATCATCATCATCATCATCATCATCATCATCATCATCATCAATTAAAAAAATTTTCAAAGTCTATCTTATCTGCCTCCTTTCGTTCCTGTTCTAATCTCTGAGTGATCTGTCTCCTCCTGATACATATACTTAAAATTGCTTGTAAAACACTGAATACCTAGCTCTGCGTTTTTGGTTGTTTGCTGAATAGATGAAAATGGAAGATATTACTAGAAAGCTGAAATAATTGTCCTCACACACAGAAGTAGACACACACACACACACACACACAAACACACACAAGCACACACACACACACATATATGTGTATATATGTATATATATATATTGTGTTTTCAAAAGATTTTTGTGTCACTTAAGTCACTTTTTCCAAATATATGTAAATGCAATTTACGTAATTTTCTTCAGTATTTTTTTCCTTGTTTCCCCTATACTTTGTTATTATGTATAAATTGTCTCCTGTTGGTATCATCAGTTGTTTATCATCTAAGTGTCTCACGGATTTTAAAAACAAAATATTCATATCAACACGGCACCCCAACAGTTTGGATCAAACACCACCTCCCTTACTTGCTACATAGTTAATGTAATACATGTAGTTTTTATGTAAGGTTTCATGTGTATTGTATATTGATATCATTTTATACTAAATGTTTATTCCTTGAAACGGGGCTTACTTATTCACCCACAATTAAATCCACAATCCATAGAGAAAGGACCATAAAGTACACACATGCATAGAATGTCCGCATAAAATGGTAAATACCTTGCTTCACAGTTTTGGCTATAACTATTCATACAAATTATACAAATACAAGTTGACTGAATTCTTTCTAAGAATACACACACACACACGGTCATACACAGTCAATGATTGTACATTACCCTGTGAATAAACGTGTATATTTCTTAGTAATTGTTGATTATATATCAAAATACGCCTCCTGCGTAGATATTAAGTAATGTGACCATTAGTAGTATATTAAATGGATATTTCGTAAGATTTGAAGTTCTTGTTTCCCCTCACAGATTAGTTGCTCTGCTCCCTCAAGAAGGCTAAAACTCTTACTTAACCGGTCCCCAGCGAAGTATTGTGGATAGTCAGCGATGCTGCTGTTCGTCTGCCCGGCATCAGTGCCACGCTGTATGTCATCAGAGATGGTAAGCTGTTCTTTTAAGAGCTCTATCTTGCAAGCTCCCATCATGTGAGCAGATATGGGGCATCGTTTTCAAGCTAAACTCATATCTGATTCTTCCAACAGATATCCACTGGTCTGTGACTTCAGTAGCTGCCAAGGGGGCACTTTTCTAACAAAAATATCTCTTATTCATTGGTATGTAGTCTAGCCACAGAAGATGTATTACAATGAAGAATAGATATCCCTTTTACCAACTGTAGAGCGAGGGAAGATATTCAAAATGATTGCTCTGACTCGTGTGATTTTATCGCCCACCGACAACAAGGCACTCAACCGAACAAGAATAGAATAGATTTAATCTCCCGAAGTGAACAATGAATCAGTCATAAAAAAATTTTGATTAATACAACATTCGGTGAGAGGGATACAAATTTGGCTTGAAGCCTTACAAGCAGTACCCGTATACAGTATACATATAGTTATGTTATTTATTTACTTATTCAATTTTTGAAATATCTCATCAATAAAAAAAATAACTAGCAATAGTATAAAGAGTAAATAAAGAGTAAATAAGAATATAAACTAAATAATTAGATAATATAGATAATCCACCAATTCGAAAAAAATGTATTTAGAATTAAGTTACAATATTTTTTTAAACGAACTCATGAGATTGTTTCTTTATACAATTTGATAATTCACTGATTACAATCTGTATTTATAAAGTATTCCTCGGGGATTATTTCAAAGTTATTTCAACTTGAATTTATTGATTCTATTTTTGGAAAAAAAATTTTATGAAATAATTCCAACCTAGTATAGTTTTATGTTTCATTGAGTTTTTTCAATATTCTTCTGTAATAATATATGACATAAATAGGGAGCCTTTTGATGACTTTCTACTACTTATAGAGCTTCTCAATTTGCAAATTGAAAAAAATATATGAAATGAATGAATATAAAATACTAGTGGACAACTTTTTGAATTTAAGGAATTATAGTAGGGGGTCACGCGAATCTTCAATCTTGAACTTTTTTTTTAATATAGGAAATTATTTCATCTATTTTTGATCATAAGAATACTGTGAATTTGAAATCTGTTTGGAAACACTCGTCCTTTGAAAAACTGGATCATCTCACAATTCAGCAATTACACCTTATCTTCAAGCAATATATTTTCTTTCCAATAGCAGAAAATGTGTTTGATTTGGAAAAGTCCCCTCACCAGTGTGTCTATCTCTTGAAAATACTTACTGATATATTTCCTCGATCATCTTATGCACTATGACAGTTATAGGTGTCAAAAGCGCAGTAGACGTTTTTAAATATTGTAAGCAAAGGCTGATAGTTATTCGACAAAACGTTACCTCAGGCTCCCTTGCAGAGCTAACTAGAAATGAAACTGCTACATAAATATTACAGTTTGGTTTTAGCATGTGTTATACTATGCCTGTCTTCTTTTGTTACTATCCTGACAAAAGTTGATCCTCTTTGTTGCTACCAGATCAATATTCTTTGAGAATAAAGGGTCAACTTTTAACTTGTAAGAACATTGAACCTGGCAGAAGGCGGCAGTCTCCCCACATAGGAAACCAATCTCCAAAGTCGTTTTTTTTCCAGAATCGTCCTTTCGTTAGATAAGACTCGGATCTGAGCTCCTGTATTGTCCATCCATGAGTTTTTGGGTGCAGTGGGACCGAATTTTTAGGGGACAGCTGCCTACCAAGGTCCTTGAGTTGATAAAAATTCAGCTTACCAGAAGAGAAGGTAATCGAATATCTTGAAAAATTGACTCGATATGTACAGATAAGATAAGCAGATTCTCTTGTGTGCCTATTTAGAGACAAAGATAAGGAATTATCGTGCCACAGGTAGGTCGTTAGGTATGAAAACGGCAATTGGTGTGGAAGGGAATTCTCGACAAGACTGTTTGGCATTGAGATCTATGATGCTATATAAAGTTTATTGTGCATCTTATAGATCATACGCCTATAGCTCCAGATTCTACCAAAGCAATGAAATCTCTTGAACTTCTGCAGGCTGGTCCACAATGTCTGATAATGTGACCTTCGACTTTTCATCTAATGTAGTTACATCTGAAGAAGAGAGGAATAATGATAAAACAGAGCCCCTAATACCCCAGGCTGAACTGATAAATAATCAAGAATTGGTTGAAGAAACTGTTCTATCCAGAGTTGATGAGACAGTAGCCACTAATCACTATGGTCTATTTCATCCAAACTTCCAGAGTTAACTCAGTTAATTCAGCCAATCATCGAGATTGAACTAAGGAAAAGCAGTACCCGTCTTGAGCGAAAGAAAAGACGACAAAAAGCTTCGTGATGTCGATGGACTCACCTAAATAATTGTGTGTGGTGCTTTTGTACATAACTAGCGTAAAAAGAATGTTCAGTGCCAAGAAGACTTTCAAAATAAAAACATTATAAAAAATTAAAAAAAGGGGGTCATGTTATACTCTATTATAGGTAAACCTTGCCCCGTTTCCACCACTGGTGGTGCTTACGCATGTACGCACCGGTAGTATGTGAGGTGTAAATAGGGGACTGTTCATTCTGATCAGGCTATCGCAAACGTATTGTGCATTTAAAAGTGAATGGTATCAAACTTCCATAACGGTGTCTGTTCCACTTAATGATCCCTTTGACACAAACAAAGAGGTATACATCTGTTGAAGTTCACTTTGATAGGCAGAATTGCTTAAGGCAATCAAGTGCAAGGAAGCAATTCGTCAATTTTCATTAGATTATCTTTTTTTCAACCTTGGCTGAGCGTAGCATATAAAAAACTCCTTTTACTGGTTTCTTTTTTGATTTTTGTCATCATGTCCATCAAGTTTTGAAAAAGCAAGGTAATCTAACGTCCATCATCACGGGATATAGAATTGTTGAGCCGAGTGAGAATTCCGGCTGAGGTTGCATATGTTCACTGAGCTCTAATGCCTTTGGGAAATGTATGAATCCACATTCCCGATTTCTTTTCCGTTCGCCAGATATCTGTGTGATAGTGAATGACTGAACACTTTATAAAACCACTCTCTCATAACTACATTACCACCTAGTCAGTGGTAACAGTAAAATGTTGTTTAACCTTTGTCAGGTTAGATATTACCGAAATACAAGGAATGATTATCAAATAATGGGACTGAGTTTATGAAAGTCAAACCATGCTATAATAACGTGGAATATATTTGCCAATAATCTAGCATGGAAAACCCTAAAAGTTTCAATCCACCTCTTCAGTTTGCTGTGATATGTTTTGCTGTCGTCTTGCAAAAAAAGGTGAAATCAAAAATCAAACAACTTATCAATTTGAATATTATTGAGAAAATAAACAGGCTACCAAATCTTTTTAAATGCTAACTAAAGATTATTTAGGAGAGAGCATAGTATGTGCATGCGTGTTTGAATGGCATGGGGTATTTTGTGAAGGTCGAATAAGACGTCGAAGAGGGACGTTTTAGACGCCAATACTTGTCAAGAATGGACGAGAATCGGGTTACAGATAGAGCAATAATGATCAAACATTATTACAAAGAGGTTCAAGAAACTTTGCAAGATAGAGTCAGACGAAAGAGGCCACAGCTGTAGGAAGATTGCTCTCAATGAATAAGTCTTTACGTAGGAAAGCTCCACAGTATTTGACCAACCTTCAGATTCACCTGATCTAGCACCATACGACTTTTTCTCTCTTCTATAAAATCAAGCTTACACCCAAGGGAGTTTGTTTTGACTCAGTTCCAGAAGTGAAAAAGAAAAAAAACACAGAGCTTCTGTGACAACTAACCGAAAAACCTAGTGTGACGAACTAGACAAATTCAGAAAGTATCAACTCTGCGACACCCATAGTAGAGAGGTTTAGCGAATCTTAGGAAGGTCTATGTCCAACAACGGTCGTCATAAGGCTGCTGCTACTTCTTTTGATGATTATGATGTTGAAAGTAATCGAAAAAAACTTCTCTCTATTAAAATTTAATACAGCATCAGCTACATTATTTAATCGGCACATTTTGTATCGAGAATATAAAAACGTTATCATGGACTCTTTGCCCGCCAAATTTAACATTAACTTCCATAACGGTGTCTGTTCCACTTAATGATCCCTTTGACACAAACAAGTTCACTTTGATAGGCAGAATTGCTTAAATTTCACGTTTTCTTTGCCTTTTTATCATTATTTCTAGATTATTTTCTATGGGAATAAGCACTAAGTATTCCTCTATGAATTTCATTTCAATTTATATTGAAGAAAAAGAAAATACGTTTTGAAATCAAAGTATAGCATCGGGCTAGATAAAAGCTTTCTCTCAGATTCTACCATGCCAATATAATCGACACAACATAAAACACAAGGTAAAACACGCAGTGAGTTTCTATATTGATCTTTAAGACATAGTGTCTAGACTTAAGTATCGATTCGTGCATAGACTGCGCCCTTTGTAAGGTGTGAAATATTTTATGTCACCTTCAACAATTTCATGGTTTTGTTTCGAATATCTTCAGCTGAATTTCTTCATAACGTGTACTAGATATTGTAATCATAATTTTGAGAATATTTCATTGAAAAAAAAATATGCATTTTATGGATAAGACTCCATGTCCAGCTAACTTTGGAGCATACCAATTTCAAGGAGTTTAATTTCGAACCATTGTGAAAATCGTAGATATAGAAAAATCCAAAGTGAAATTCTAATTTTCCAGGCTCCACCATCCAGACATTTTTATGTTATATAATAGTTTAATATGAGTTGGACACAGCCTGTCTAATATTTTGTACTAAAAATAGGTTTTAGACTGTTAAAAATATTTTTTCTATTGGTTTAACAATTCTGTTCAGAAGTTCCTTCGGTCTCACCGTGATAAATGGGTCGCAACAGAAAAGTTAATGTCTGTTCTTAAATATCTTTCAAAAACAAAAATAGCCCTCATAAAAATTGACTCGAGAAAAATTAGCTGATTAAATGATTGATTAACTGGATTTCAAAAACAAAATATCACCTAATCGCTTGCCGTCTAAAATTCTGTTCGACAGAACGTCTGTTGGCGAATCGTCCATCGATGAGTCAGTAATGTCGACAAATCATCATGTCAAGAGAGAATGTACCAGCTGCTTCTAAGATCTTTAATTTACTCAACCATTAAAGTGACATGCTGTGGTCCATAGCAAGCTGTCTTGCCGTAATGTACAATTAACATGATCAGAATATGTTCATACAATCGCTCAAATAGTATGCAACAATTACACCGGTCTTTTCAACTACATTAAGTAATGGCTTCAACACATTCATTGGACATTTTTACATGGCATGTGTCAATATGTAATTGTGCTCACCACTTCTACGGTTTAATAAAGTTATTGTGATAAGAGGTAGACGCAAACCCATCATTTTGTTGTCTTTTCTTCCATTGCCTTACGTTGTAACAAAACATATTGTTCATTTCAACTTGTACGTAAATAGTTTTGGCGCTGAAAACATGAAAACAGTAGCCTGGAGTGGTCATTATCTTATATGCTAGTAACTGCTGCCAGCCACTTTGGAAAATGGCTGCCACAGTCATCAAAATGCCAATCTGCAGTGGTCAAATATCAAGACCTCTCCTGAAATATATTACGCTATATATGTATAAGATTTGGAACTTTAATCACAAAATTAACAATAGCCTAGCTATGTCATCCAATAATGATAGGTTGTAGATGGAAAGAAAAAACTGTATCAATAATATGATGTACAATGAGGAAAAAAAAAGATGCTGATCGTTTTGCCAAGAGTAAAGGAGGGAGATTTTCCTTCAATTGCATCCAAAAAGAATACTTAAGAGAAAAATCAGTGCTTCTGGCTCGTTCTGGAACGAGATTCAGCTCATTCGAAAAGGTTCTTTTCTAGAACATTGATACCGTCTGCTTCTACTTCATGCTGACTCGGTCGAAAACAGAAACAAAACAACGTAAATCATATATTTATGGATTTTGTATCAAAAGAATAACAATATATATCATCTGTATATGCATTGTGTTTTATTAACTACATTAAGAACTGTTTAAGAGAGTTTTTTTCTTCAAATCACTCGCATTTGAAAGAAATATATTTGTACAACTGGAAAATTTTCCATGCAAATATTATAAAAATATAGTGTTGATTAATTTGAATTGATCTGTTTCTTATTCATCAAGTTATATCACCCCTCTACTTTATTTTGAAAGAAATGAAAATAATCGGAATTTGCTAGATTCTAAATTCGTTAATGTAATTTGTTATTTTCTTTATTGTTTCGTAATTATATCAAATTGCATTGATATGGCAAAAAACTGTATGTAGTTATTGAAACAGAATCCACGAATAACTGGTTTGAATTATTATTTTATAAACATTGTCGCTTGCTTTTTGAAACTTCAGACTGTTTTCGTAATCATTACTAAGGTGACAGAAGTAACTTATTAGTTGATCACCTTTTTTCCCTAATTTTTTGATTGAATTGATCACATCCAACACAATATGACTGGTTCTCTTGAATGACTTACCCGACCTGTTTGCTAATTTTCTGAAGTGGTACTTTCTTCATATGTTAAAAAGTAATATCGTTCAATTAAAATATTTATGAATATCTATTTAAAGCGCATATTAAATCAGACGCCAAATTATATTTGCTCAGAATAGGGGCTGATAAATTTGTGCACCATTTTTAACACCAAGTGAACGAAGTTGTGAAACTCTACAATCGGAATTACTCGTATTCTTCATGGTTAGAATAGATAATAGTAATCCTGTGTTTGCTTTATAAATTCTCATATCAATTTTTATTTGTGCACCGTTTTTTAACATCAGGCGAATGAAGGTACGAAATTTCACAATTTACAATCATGACTACCTTCTGTTCTACTGAAAGAAGAGATGCAGGGGGGGGACCTTATGGCCTCACCTTTCTTAGGGCAAATTTCTACGCCTCACTGGTTGGTGATTGTAAACAAGCCCTAATTTTTACGAGTCCCTTATTAAGTACAAGCATCATTTCAAAATAATTAATAGATTTTCTATTCTTTCCCTTCAACACTTGTTGGTTATTTTATTCCTCGATAGTCACTTGTGAAGCTGAAACGTGGAAGCTAACCAAGAGATAGACCCACAAATTAGGAACCATGCAACATGCATATAAAACAATTGCTCAACCTCACATGGAGAGACCACAAGACAGCACAATAAATCCAGGAGAAGACTTAAGTCAGGGACATCATAGAATCCATCAAAAACTCAAATGGCAATTGGCTGGCCATGTTGCAAGAATGGCAGACAACTGATGGACATCACGACTCACCACATGGATATCCAGGAATCACATGCACAACCGAGGCCGGCAGAGGACTAGATGGAGAGATGAAGCAGACAAATTTGGAAAGTACTTGCTGCGCAACAACCTCGATAGAAAAGTATGGTGAATCCTTTGGAAGGTGTATGTCCAATTTCGGACGTTAAGAGACTCATGATGAATTACATTAACATTTTAGTAATTTCCAGTTCTACGTATAGACAGTGCATTGACACGCAACGGGCACCATTTTCCTCTAGAAATGGATAGGCCTATATCAATACTGGATAAAAATTGAGTATTCACTTTCATTTAACCTACCAGGTTTTATCAGCTAAGGTGGACTCTTATAGGCTAAATTGTAAAAAATAGCAAAATTGAAACAAGAATGACTAATTTGGCACCCCTGGAATAAACTTGCCCCTTTTTCTGGTCATTCAATTTCGCAGTCATTTATCTGTCATATAGAAGTCCGAAAATTGAAGTGACTTTCATAAAATAGGCAATGAAAAGTGAGTCAACGCTCACTTCACAGATGAACCGTTTGGACAGGTAAAAGACACCCAGCGTGAGCAATTGTATTTTCCACTATGTTTTAAGTAAAAAGTGAGAATTCTTTTTTAAAATATTGTAAACATTAGATTGACTGATTTTTATCAAGTCTTAATTTAAGGAATGCTACTTTATCTTTAAATCGTTGAGTTCAATTTTTTTCTCTCAACAGACATAAACAAAAAATTAAAGCTGCAGACACTGGCTATTATTCAATGGAATAAAGTACTTGATATCAACCTTAGAATATGTCCAAATAGCAAGTTCATGTGAACTCACAATGGTCAAATTCTAAAATTTTTGGAAGCTAATAGCATACAGAGCCCCCTCTCTGCTAAAATCACAAGAAGCATAGCCAACATTAATTAGCCGATTTTCAGTGTTTGGCCGGGCTATTTCGGTTTCTGATTCCATCCAGTATGTGACACTGTGATATTTTTAAGGAATTATTTATGATATACTCCTTTCCCAATCTATACTGTGTTAGTATCTCTATGAATTCTAATTTTTTAAGTGACATTATGTTTATATATCACAATTACTTTTATATAATTCTCATTTTTAACTTGTTCCTACATTGATCTGCAGACAGACGTGTCTTCTCTTGAATCTTATTCATTGTTAAGGAAAGCCAAGCAGAGTGGTTTGTTGTTTTCTAATTAGCTGGTTTAATTTATTTAGATGGTGTATTGTCAAATAGAAATTTGAAAAGTCTGTCTTTTTGCACAGTTGATTTTCATCTGAAGTGTTTGTTAATGTATTTGTCAATATTTACGAGAATAGTTTGTAAATGTTTGGTAGTAAAGTAATGGGATGGTAATTGCCAATGTCTTCATCGTCGACTTTTTTTCATAGTAGTCATTATTCCTAGGCGAAAGATTTTAGGCTCCTTTCTTCTCTGTAAATATTGCGTGAACAGTTGTATAAGTACGATCATCAGCTCTATTCATAGTAAGCCTAAAAAGCATTTTAAGGAAAGCCAATTGGAAAAATGTGACAGTAAATATGTACAGAGAATATTTGAACACTTCCAAGTACTGCTAAGATATTGCATTACTGGAAGAAACTGCGGAGGATCTACGAAACATATACAGTAATCTAAATAGAGAAAGCAAAATGATGTGCAGAACAAAGAACAAGGGTGAAGCCCTGCAAAAAGGTTAGGAATACATTTTGGCGATGACACTAGAGAAAAACCATGGAAATGAAATAAGATGACTCATAAAGATTGGCTGGAGAGTGTTCGGTATAAACGGAAAAAATACTGATAAGCGAATTGCCAATATGCAAAAAGAATATAATAGACAGTCAGTGCGTAATACCAGCTATGACGTGAAAACTTACAAAACTACTTGAAAACCAACCCAGAACCACACAGAAGGCGATGAAAAGAGCATTGTTAAGAATAACCCCAATCAATAAGAAAAGATTTAACATGGACGCGAAAGAGGACCAGAGTGAAGGATATCGTACTGGTAATTAAGCAACAAAAACGGAGATGAAGACGGCAAATCGCAAGAAGAAGGGACAGTAGATGAAGCAAAAAGCTAATCGATTAGTGTCTGTGGACCAGTAAACGAAGTGGGGAAAAACAGACTCTAGATCCAGAGACGAGATAGAAATACATAATGGAGGTTAGCACAATCATGATCGTTATGGAAGTAGATCGAAAAGGTATTTGTCCAGCAGAGGTCTTACAACTACTGATAATGATGATATACAATATAATATGCACGGTGGAAAAATATAAATAAATATCCATGGTCAGGGCAGTTACATTATCAGGCTACATAAAAAAGCCGTTTCAGCTCTACAAAGAGGTAAAACAAGGGAATACCGGCTCATCCTGACTCTTTACAGCCTGCCTCGAGATGATATACCGAAACCTAGACTACGTAAATCAAGGAACCAGGATGAACGGCAAATACCTTAACAACGTCAGATTTGCAGAAGAAATCGACTTTTTTTGCAGAAAACCATCAGGACCTCCAAACAATGGTAAATGAACTAAATGGAGAAAGCAGGAAATTTGGTCTTCACAAGAACTTCAGCAAAACAAAGGTCATTTACAACAAACATGACGAAAACAGACATACGACGATCTAAACCAAAATAACAGAACTGGAGAAACTACACCACTACACCTACCTGAGACATCAAATCTCCAAGAAATCCTCAAAAGAAGAAGAAATCGAGAGAAGAATCACTCTAAGATGGCAAACTTTCGGTAGAACAAGCTAAACCTTCAATAACGCAAGAAAATCCTATGTCTTAAAAAGAAGGGTATGCAATCAATGCATCCACCCGATAGTCACCTCTGGAGCTGAAACGTGGAACCTAAACAATAAACCAACCCTCAAACTAAGAACCATGTTATGTGCAAGGGAATTCTCACTGATCCCACGCAGAATATTTGATGGAGAGATGAACGAGACATGTTCAGAGAGTATTGGCTTTGCGATGCGCCAGGCGAATAAAAATGACGTTCCATTTCCAACAACGGACGATAAAAGACGGATGATAATGATGGAGGTAAATTTGTCAGACTAAAATATATAGGAGATAATGGAACCATAATAGAATATAAAATCCACACATATAAAACCTAATGTTTTTGCTTATATATCTATACATGTAGTATATGTTACATTTTCTGATAGTCATACAGATACTACACTATGATACTAGACAGAATGCCAAGGAGTGAACTTTTGATCCATGATAAAATGCACAGATACTCAGATTCTAAGTAGGGTGTGCCAATATGTAAATAATGTTGGTTTTCAAGGCTACTAGCTAGTAAGTATATATATATATATATATATATATATATATATATATATATATATATATATACTACTTTGAAAATTATGCATACTTATAATAGTAATATGATATGTATATAATATATCTTTGTAGGTGATATAATTAATGATAGATGTTTTTAAAAGAGGGAAGAATGTATAAAATGCATTGTACAAAGAAAAAGTCATTGCAAAGACGTGTGTAAAATTGAAAAGAAGAAAATAGATTTAAATTAAATGCAACATAAATATAATCATTCTTCGGTGAAAAAACAAAGTAGTTTTTTTCTCTCTCTCGAATTGACGTAGAAGTTATGAAAGCGTCATCCATTGATGCTATTTAAGCTTGTTTATACTTGCTGAGAAAATGTGAACGTTGATTATTTCTTGTTCTGTACTGGAATAATTCAAAGCAGCCTTGGCTTTGAGAAGATGGAGCGTACTCGTAATCACAATGATTTTAACAAGATTAAAAGTTTGTTTTTGTTTAGATCTATTCATTAAAAATGATCATAATAAATATGCAAAGATGTAACTCAATTTAGTATGATATACGAAGCAGCGTAATGGTACCAGCTTGAAAAATAAAATCTACGAACCGAAGCTGTTCATTTTCATTTCACACCAATGCTCTTTGAAAAGGCATGAAGCAAGTCTTATGTGCACTTTATTCCACTGTCAGATACTCTTACACTTTTCTCGTCTCTGACAAGCCAGTCTGGTTGTTAGAGAATCACAGTAGAGAGCGAATCTTCCGACAAACCATTCTCCGAAAACTATCTAAACACTCAAGCTGTTGAAGCAAATGGATGTTATACCCCATTGGACCCTTGACATCGTTTCGTCAATGTGTGCATACCAATTATTCAAGTGTCCCTGGCTATGCATCTTTCCCAAAAATCACGTGTGCCCATGATCTGATCAAATGAATGTGCAATGATCAACAGAGTAACGAGTAGAAACTACTCTCCCATAATCCCTTAACCAGCTCCGGCAGTAGCACCAAATAACTTTTACAACTGTTCATCATATAGTTGGAAAATCACGCAAACCAACTTCTTTATTGAGAATTAATATCCAAAAATTCAGAATTCACACCAATTTCGATTACAATTTACCCAACTTCACAATGAATAGATAGCAAAAACCACATACTTAAAAATTCCAACAGAACGATGAAAACAATTTTTGGTATTGGAATAGCAAAGTAACCCAGATTTACATTGTTTTTTGTTTTTTTTCTGTGCTTAGTTTTTGTTAAAGTTCTTTCTTTTCTGACTCTAAGCTTTAACTACATCTCTCCAATTTTTTCTGGATGATGGCTGGTGACAAAAAAGTACATTGCAGTTTCGTGCTTTTCTATGGAGTACTCATCTGTTGTCTCAGTTTCAATACTCGGTTACTTTGTACATTATCTTTCAAGAGTAAATCAAAGCATTGAAGAATTCATCCATATCATATCTATCTTAAATGAATCAGAGATTGTTTGTCATGTGTTTTTGAAATGAACTGTTTACAACAAACGATCTAAAAGAAAAGATATCTTACAAAAAAAAAACATTCAAAACTCTACCATTTAAAACAACACCACCGAATAGTTCGTATTCGGCCAACTTGCTGGTCCCAAGTGGGCGTGTGGCCAGCATTGCAACCCTGCAGAAGCTACTTGGAACAGAAATCACAGCAACATCACGCTGTTAATTGCCCCAGCAATCACTTCAATAAGAGCCTGTTCGGGAAGGACACGGTGCATGCTGGCAAAACACCAAGAAAAGTCATTTCAACGAAGAACCTTCCAGTGACAAAGGAGAAAACCAAGATAGTGGACTGGAGTCCATGAGGACAGATAAAGGTCACAAGGCCAAAGTGGACACGGAGAAAATGTCGAGAGTGTGGACGAAGTGACGGGATTTACATGGATCTAGTTTAGGGAGGGATGCCCAGAACCAAGTCCGCTGGCGTAGTGAGTTTCCGGTCCTATGCACCACAAGGATTCCATAAGAAAAAACACTATTCATAAAATAGCACACATTCTTGAAGATTACGAAATAGTATTATTTTTTTTTCTTTTTGGAAAAAGGATGAATATTTCTCTTGTGAACGTGTCTGCTTCGCAAGTTGGAACTTTTAAATGGAAGTGAGTTTGTCAAATAGCGTTGATTGACTAGCTAAATCATTTTTATTGAGTGAAACATTATGAAATACATAATTTAGTCCCATTTCTTTCGTCTTAATTTCAGTTGCTTTTTATCACAACTCCTTGATCATCATCCTACGGTCGTTGAAGAGCAGCTTGGGTCAGAAATAAAGAATAATACCTTGGCGATCAATCATACTTCACAATGCTTCATCAATGGAATTAAACAAAATACCACAACTATAGCTACTAGTGTATGTCACGAAGACGGCGACATGTCAGGCCCCCAAGAATAATGAGTGCAGATACAAAGGGGGATATTTTTCATTTTTGATCTGCACTTCTTATTAATGGTTGTGGAATGACTATATATGACTTGCATTTAAAAAAACTCTGCTTAGCTCAATATCTAGGCAAATTTAGTACAATGTCTGTATTTTCTAATTGGTCGCCTATGTAAATACTGAGCAGGCTCAATGCTACTTTACTTCGGGGATATGACTTTAAGCAGGGATTTCTATGTAAATGAATCGTAAGCCTAACGATCTGAGTATTGCGATAAAAAAAAACTCTCCAAAATGAATCAAAGATTAAAGGAATATTAGTAAAAATCAATTGATATCTATTGCAATTTCGTGCACATGGCTGCGGTGATTTTGTGTTTCTCCCTGTTACCATTGGTAAAAAGTTTGGGCTAGGTGAAAGTTTGGTTTTTGAATGGTAATATTCAATGCAGGCAAACATTCCCCACTAAGAAAATTAGCGCCACCTGA
>OY735203.1:41293107-41320607 GCA_963457665.1 Thysanoteuthis rhombus | reverse complement strand
GGTAAAAGTTATTCTTTAATACCCTCCCCACGAAGGAATCCGTTTTTACTTTTTGCATAATTAGATTTTTGCATTACGACCGTGAAACCTACAGCCTACGACATAGCACCAGGCTAGGTGCTACTCAATATTGCGGGGAACGGTCAAAATTAAGTGTCTTTTCATTCCAGAGTCTATTTGCCGATACTCCGAGTTGCACATCTTCTATGTTGGTAGAACTCATGACCGGAAAAGTTGCTGTCAGAAAATCAATTCATCGTGGGATATTCATCATGAGTAAGATGAGTATTAATACAGATATGATCATGATTAACGAATAATTCTGACTATCCTATCTTATTCCAAAGTTGTTTTTGTTTTTGTTTTTTTTTGAGAAATAAATAAGATATGCTTTACTTGAAAAAATAATAGACATTTAAGGAGGATGTAAAAAATTTATACAATGATATTTCAAACATGAAGGACTGTTTTCCCTTCTGTTCTGAATGAGCCCTGCTTTTAATGAAAAGATGGATCCTTTTCAAATTTTCTGCAAACTTTCGGCGAGGAATTCTGCAAGTGTAGAGCATGCCTGTTTGCATCGAAATCAGCAATTACCATCCCACCTTTTTTTTCACTTTGGTTTGGACACCGATCACTGGAGACAGTAAAATATTCACAAGGATCTCAGCAACCAAACAGACTTGAAGTATTGAGCAGTGGCAACAGAAAGATAATTTAGCCTAATGACCCCAAGGCCTGAAAAATGCTCTTTAGCACCCACAGCAATCTGATTACCCCGTATCACTGAGCTGCTGGAACTGTTGCTGTCCTATGAGATCAGTTCCGATCTCGAATCAGTAGCATTGAGAAAAAAATAGAGTGCTTTAGAGAACCACTCCTCCATATCTAGTTAGACACTAGCGGAGGGAAAAACGTTATACCCATTGTCAAGCTCGGAAAAAAGTCAAACAAAACAATACAAATTTTTTAAATGTCTCCAGAGACTATTGTACATTTATCTTACATTACTTTTTATAATTATTTTTACTTACGGGCGCCCAGTAACCCCTGGGTTGATAATCGTTGGGTATCCGGAAAAACTGAAGGTGGGAAGCACTGAAAATAAATAGTGAAAGTGACATGAGATTAAAAACAGCAATATCTATTAGGTTATTGCAAAAATAATTTTTCACCATCAAATTTTCAGCAGCACAATGCAGCTGAGAATGAAATGTATTTATCGAAGTAAAAACCTTCAGAATCTATGCATTTTTGCAAACTAAGTGAATTTATTCAGGAAGAATAGAATTTCAGGGACCTGGGACGGATACAGGAACTGGTCGAAAGGGTTGAGAATGTAGTATTTGGTTGCAGAAAGGTTTGGTGGATAAGTTGGATGAAGTCAGGTTTCGTAGCCTTGTCCCTTTCTGAAGAATCATTCTTTCTGAAGGATAGTTCTCTTTGTATAACAATGACCAACCGCACGTCGGTTGTTCATTGTCATACAAAAAGAATTATTATAAGGCGTAAACATTGCAGTTCTTGTTGCATCTTGTCGATTACTTTGTAATACTTTAGTGCTGTGATGGTTTTGCCTGAATTCAAGAAGTTGTAGTGAATAATTCAACTTGTCCACCCCGAACAGTGACAATATCCTTTTTTGATGCAGGTTTGGTTTGGGAAAGTGTTCTACTGCTCAACCTCTTCTTATCTTCCCAGCAACCAGGCAGAACGCCATCTAATTCATTTTTCGGAATGGATCATTTTTGTGCAAAACAAGCCCACAGCAAAGCTTGTAACAGCAAATTCTCTGAATTTTGTTCAGCTCAGGTTGCCCACATTTTTCGAGTTGGTTTTGCTTTTCAAATTTGGTGCTAAAGTCGATAAAAACTGGTCAATGTTTAGTTCCTCTGCAAAGTTTTGATTTACTTTGTATCTACGACACTCCTCAGCATCTTTAAAGCTTTCGTTTCAGTTTACAATTCTGGGAATCAATGTTGAGCTGTACGATCGTTGATGGTTCCCTGGCCAAATATTTGTTTGATATTAAGAATAGTTCACGCTGTTTTACGCCTCATTTTAACGTATTCAACAAAATTGCACGAATTTGCTTCTTTTCACTCTCATAGATATTTGAAAATGTTCAGCCGGAATAAATAGAGTTTTAAAATTGTATATTCCATGAATATATTCACAAGTTTATTCCAGAATAAGTATCTAAGTATGAAATAACAAACACATTTTTGCACAAACTTAACACACACACACACACACACACACACACACACACACATATATATATATGTACTGAAAAACCCATGAGGGAAGTAACTCAACGCGTGTTTTTTGACAATTGGTTGGACCAAGACACACGTATTGTAATTTCCTTTCCAGATTTTCAATATATTGCTCTATTTTATATGATTGATATATTGAGCACTGTTCGCTTCAATTTAATGAAAATAATCAAATTTAAAAATTTGACTTATTTTTTCAATGGCAGTAATATCTTTTATATTGATTATCATGACAAGGCAGCAGGTGTGATCCACTTTTGGCAAACTCCTGTTTCTTGTATTTTTTCACTTTTCAACATCCAGTTTGATACAGTGAAAGTTGTTGCCAACTATCTCAATACAAATGGAAATATCTCTGTTACTTAACCACTGTTCAATGTACAAAATTCGAGATTCAACAGAAATATCAGTACGCATGTAGGGCAGCACTGTGTCAGGTTTAAAGTTATTCGATGGATAAAGTTACCAAGAGTTCTATAAATCATCTCAATTGACTTTCGCACCTTCAGGATTTTGCATTGACCGCTACCGACATCTCTTCAAAAACCCAATTCACCAATCGAAAATCTTCTATTATGAAACACGGTGTTTAAGCTTTTTTTAAATTGAGACTCTTACTGACTAAAGATGCCCTAAGCATGCCCAATTTATTTCATTAATTAACTCAACAATTCCTACGGGGCTCTATTACAACCCCAAGACTATATTTCCTGCAAGTATATTCTAAAATGAACCACTGACTTTCAATTATATTAATGATTTGAAAGAAAAGCAATGACATTTAATGATATCACGTATTTCATCTGAGCATATATCGATGACATTACAATGCAAACATTCAGAGTTTTGTAATATGAGGTCAAACTAAATTACATATGTGGCAACTGTTGAATTCAGTATATATGCATGTAAATGTAAAATCAAACCAAAGCTAACGGAGACCTGCCGACACACACACACATACATATATATATATATACACACACAAATCACACACACACACACACACACACACACATATATATATATACACATATCATACACACATACACACATACACACACACACACACACACACACACACACACATATATATATATATATATATATATATATATATATATATATATATATATATATATATTCCGTCGATTATATATCCATTTTATAATAACATAATTATCACGTGGGAAGAAACGAATTCAACTGATATAGACCATAAATAAGCAAAATGGGATTTTGGAGTTGAAACTTATTTTGTTGGCCTGTACATTACTGGCAGCTGTTTAGCTTAATGGTAGGAGCAACGTTATATTGGAGCCGTTACCCTATCAGTCTCTGGTTCCATTCCTGCAGCAACCTCATTCCCTCGAATTGCTTATTCTATTCACGTTGTCTACGCCAAATGATAAAATCACCATGTGATAACGAGAGAGCATATCAAATAAAAGTTTCAATATGATATAACACAATGTATAATCACACACACACGCACACACACACACATACACACATACATACACATATATATATATATATATAATGAATGATGAATGTCGCCAATCAATATATCTATAACTCTGTGTAAAACACGAACACTTTGAAAATGTTACATTTATTGAATTATCAGATATTTCGAGATATTTTACTAAAATGACATAATTAATATATATATATACATCAATATAGTTAGAACACACACACACACACACACATATATATATACAACACAAATACACACACACATATATATACAACACACACACACACACACATATATATATATATATATATATATATATATATATATATATATATATATATATATATATATATATATATATAATAAGAGAAGAAATGTTCTGGAAATATGAACAACATAGGCGTCCCGATTATAGAATGAATATTAGTCGTTACCCTTTGTGAGCCACAGGACTTTTTCAAATGGAAACAAACTGTTACAAGTATGGTTTTTATGGTCACATACCTCTGAATTTTTTGGTAAGGTGCTTGCACACACAGGGGCACATACATATTCTCACGCTCATGTGCGAGCACACAAGCATATATAAAAACGTACATGTATTTATATATGTGTATAACTTCACTATAGGACGTCATGAATCGCTTAGTAACATGCAAAAAACTATTGTTCGCCCTCCTCTGAAGCCGAAACAACTAGTTAAGTGAGTTACCTTGGCCGAATTTTATCTGAAAAAAACTTTCAGTGGTTATTATTCAGGTATGACTGCACGGCGACGGTGGGTGGTCTAGACGACTGGCAAAAAGAGCTGAGTGTGAAGGAAGATTCTGGGTTTCTTTGAGTAGGATTTCAGCAAGAAGGCTGAGTTATTATGTTTGGGGGAAGGAATCATTTGGTAGATGTTGTTTGGGCCATGGAGAATCGCTAATCACATGAAAATAACCTTTTTTGCCAACAACCAACTTTTCAGTCCAACTTTCAGACATGACTCAAGGTGAAGGTTATAGCAAACAGAGATGGGTATTTGTACTCGACAATGTTTGATCTCATGTATCTATTGCAATATTTGGATATTTAGTTAAATTGGGATTAAAAATGACCAACTCACCATTATTCATCTTAATTTTTAATTTCTTTTGCGTCTTCTACAGATGTGAACCTAATCAAAGATATTTGGAACATCCTGAACTTTTCATAAAAACTTAACATTATATCAGCAAATATTACTGCTTTCAACTGTCACTTGACTGAACCTCTTCTACTTTGCTTTGTATGTAATTCTTTGAATAAATCATAGTTTTATTCAGGTACAGTCTTTTATTTTCAATTTTCGATCGCCCTATCTCTTCAAATCGATTCTCTTGAAATGGTTGCATAAAAATTGGACCGTTTATAATTATGTTTTGTATATTCCAGCACAAGTGAAATTCCGAATAATGCTAGGACCTCACGTTTTGTGATATTCTGCATAGATGATACAACCATGAAGGCTTTTGTTCCGCCAATTCTATGTAATTTTAGAAATCGATTGGATTTTTTTTATACCAAATTTTGGAAACGCCAATGGTTTTGACCTAAAATAAGAGAATAACTTATTTCAACATTCTCTCTTGCAGGTAGTCTTTCTTCTTCACTAAAGATGGGCATTTTCTTTCTGAAGCTGTTTCAAAACGCTGATTCTTTTTGTGATGTTCATCCAATTAAAATCTGCAGTTCTGTGAACAAAGTGCCAATTTAGAGAATCTGGTCCAAACATGTTAATTCCCACAGGCTGATAAAGTCCATTTTCATACAACAGTTTGCATAAATATTTGAAATTCAATTTGATATCGCCGGTTTTCACAAATATGACACCTTTCTTACATGTTTGAGAAATCAACTGAACTCAATTTAACGTGTGGCGATTTTTGCAGATGTAGAATGGTCATCGATTTTACTAGACTGAAGAAACATCATTCTATGACTTGGGCTCCGAATCGAGAATTGGAAAAGTTTGCCTTGAAAAAAATTACTAGACTTTTCATATATTCAAAAATGTATTGATTTTTTAGATTGTCTTTGCAAATCATAAATAAAAACGTGTTGCTATGAAACAAACCATTTCGTTTTCAGGAAAATTCCTCTTAACTTGAGGATTTCATGACACACGATATCAAACTTTCTTTCGTACTTTGAAACAACACGAAGAATTCCTCTTGTTCCAATTCCATGAAATGATAACTATATCAATACACAGTGGACTGTAGTTGTATTTGATCATTTTAAGGAGCATTGAATCGATTGAGTAACTGATGATTTGAAACTCTGATTAGAGATGAGGCACCAGTCAAACCTATATAGTTGATTATCATTAGGATCTAGTCTTGAACAATAAATCAGGATAAGCATCTGGTCATAGAGTGGTGATTGACCGACAAGAGCTACTGTAGTCAGTTTAGTACTCACAATGCCCTATTTGTATTTTTTGTGTCAGGCTGTGATGAGCTATGGTTATAATCTCTTTTTCTTTTTCGCTCTCCCTATAAATAGATGACGGACACTTCTCTGGAAAGCAGCGAATCAGTCTCACAGACCATTTTTACAGTTCAATCCACACAAAGTGCCTAAAATTTGTAATTTTGTGTCAGGCTAAGCTAAGCGAGTATCTATCCATCTATCCTTAGTGCTTTCTCTATACTTAGATGGACAGAAGTCTAGTCATTGAATTGAGATTTCCTTGCTAGTTCCGCAAACGATAGCTTCTATTATGAATTTATGCTTCACTGGTTCATCAACACTAACGACTTTGTTCTGCACTAAACTCCACTTAGTGAATAGAGTTTATCAAATATTAACAAGAAAAGCCCAAAACTAGCTTAATGAGTTCAAATGCAGTCAATGCTTAAATACGATTATGATTATTGTTTTATTTTCCCTATCAGATCCCTATATTAAATGAAAGTTTTCACATATCTTTAATAAATCCTATCCCTGCAATCATAGGTTATATATACACTTAGTAAATCATAAATCCAAGTTGATCGTACAAATGCATCTTGAAATATATTCTTCGAGTAAAATATTGAACGACATGTCTAACATAATCTATAATGTTGAATTCAATAATTCAGTATTCTAACCAATTAAAGACTTTTTCGCTATGTCAATGTCAGGCGTCAAAATACTAATTGCCGATTGGTCTAAGGTTTCATGAAAAAAAAAAAACTAACAATTAAATCGCATAAAACTCCCTATTTTTAAGCAATCGATTATTCTCGTAAAATGCACGATACTGCCATGGTAACTAAAAACAACATTCTTTATCTTCATTTACGTCTGATTGAGAAGTGCACAGTAATTTTTTTTTTCATTTGCGAATCTTAGACAGATCTATTCTAATTAGTGCCTGCCTCCTTTCAAACCGAACGCAAATAATTTTATCACATAATTTTTATCTAATAAGTTCGGACATTGCATTCCCTTTCAAATCAGTATTCAAATCATCTTTAATATATTTTCTTATTCTGCAAGAGATCTCACTAACCGAGTGCCTCTTCATATAAGTTCATATCATAAGTAAGATCAAAAGACATTTCAATATAAGGCAAGAAATACGAGGCTTCTCCTTCAAGAGAGTTATGCTTATCGTCACTGGTCTTCCTTTGTTCATCTTTTTTACTTTGAAGAGTTAACTTTTAAACTTTCTTATCATGACGAAATTCTCGCTATTGATTTCTGTCTCATAAACCTCCTACTTTATTTTTACGAGATTTCCACTAATTAGTACGCTGTCCAGGCATCTATTGAGTTTGATGATATCTATCTATCCGTCTATCTATTGTTTTCTCTTATTGTCTGTCTCTTTAACTATTGTCTTAATGTTCGTCTTTCTATCTATCTTGGTCTGCTCATGTCTGTCAGTCTATCTATATGTATGTGCATACCCATGTATATCACCATGTAAATGGGTTTATTGATTTCTTTTCATACATAATTATAATAAATACATACTTCTATAATATTATCAATGTATGCACAAGTTTCTTCAATGATTTATATCTCCAAAACATATTCATTATTATTGCTTTTAGAGACTGAACTGAATAGCAGAAATTTGATAAAAGGAATGAATACATAGGTAGTAAGATAGATCCTCGATAGACAAAGGATTGACCTGAATCAATTGACCTGCGAACTAGGAAACTTATGACCGTGCTACCCATTGATCTCACAGATATATATGCGAAGAGGAAAAAGACTTATCAGCATAGAAGACTGTGCTGAAATAGGATTAGAAAAGTATGTGCAAGCAAGTAGTGAAGGCATTATAAAAAGCGCCCTAAGCAGTGCCATAAGCAACAAAAATGCAGCAAAAGAGGGAGAAGCACAGCAAAAAATTAGAGAAAAAAATTGAAACAAAAAAAAAACTACACGATGAATTCAAAAGGCAGATACAGAATATTGCAGATAGGAGATTATAGACATGGCTGCGCAATGAAAACCTAAAAAGAGAAACGGAATCACCCATTATTGCAGCCCAAAACAAATACATCAGGACAAATATCTTAATGTGAAAATCAACTCAGTAGTGAAAGGGATGAGCATGTAAGCAGTGAATGAAGTAAACTTACCCAGAAGGAGTACAAAAACAGACACGACAGGGTAGCAACAGTTATACTCTGGGATCTGAGCAAACGACTAGGATCTAACTATGCTGACAAACGGTGTTAACACAAACCGGAGACTGCTCCAGAAGAAAGAAGCCAACGATTACTGTTGGACTTCCAAACTGACCTACTAATCCAAACAAGAAGTCTTGACCTGGTAGTCGTGAACAAGGGAAAGGACACCTGACGAATAATCGACATGTCGGCCTGCAGATTACATAGCACATACGAAAGAGAGAGATCAGCAGGGGAAATACTAGAACCAGGGAAGGAAAGTGGAGAAAGTATGCAACATGGAACCAGGAGATAAGAGGAGGATTTGAACTATGCGGACCACAACAGTACAGGAATATGCGTGGATATTGAGGTAAGTATGAGAAATATGAGATATACGACCTCTAATTGTTAGTAATGGCTGAACAGCCAAAGAAAGTGCATGGTGGAGGAGATACAAACCCCAGCTCTGTTGTGATAGGTGTGGACAATATAAGAGGAAGGCTGGATACCTGAGGAGGCCCAGTCAGTCAGGCTCCACCGATAACCACCAAGAAATTGTTGTGGACCTGCAACTCACAGCAATATTACGGACTGTGAGAGTGTTGAGAGGGGGCTGGAATCTTGCTGCCACTCAGTCGTCAACGATGCCCACCAGGCAACTGGTGTGAAAATGCATATTATAATAATAATAATAATAATAATAATAATAATAATAATAATAATAATAATAATAATAATAATAATAATAATAATAATAATGATAATAATAATAATAATAATAATAATAATGATAATAATAAAAATAATAATAATAATAATAATAATAATAATAATAATAATAATAATAATAATAATAATAATAATAATAATAATAAAAGAAGAAGTTGCTGCCGATTTAATATAAATATACCCTTCAGAAGAAAAAGGCGACGAGAAGCTGACATGATCCTTTTTAGTCAAAAGCATCAGGGTCATGAATCAGTCACAAATACGAATTTGCTAACCTCAGAATTCGTTCTTCTCACATATGCACATTATTTTTCTCAAGACTCTGTTTTATTATCAAGTCCAATGATGAGGACATTCTGTGTTTGTCTTTTTTTTTCTTTTCTAAATTTTCTTGTGCTTCTTTTTAGGTGAAATGTTTACATCGAAATATTTGGTTTAATGATTCTTTTAAACTCTGTGGTTTGAATTGTGTATGGACCGTTTGGTTCAAATATTTGCCCCACTAATCTTTGTCCAGAAATTGTGGTTGAACTTAGTTTTTCGGAGGCCTGTAACTGAAGAGTTTTGTTTGGCTGCTGAACGAATATTAAAAAATCGTCTGTAAATCACAATACATGAATAAATTGATAAGATATGTTTTTGATAGAATTCTGTGAAATATTGTTATTGGATAAGTAGTAAATCGATGGTAACTAAAATAGATGAATAAAATAAAAGGGAGCAACATGACTCAATCTAACAAAACAAGGCACTCTCACACAGACTTCAAACAAAGTGGAAAAGAAAGTAAGCTTGTTTAAGCCAACTCAGATAGTGTAGTGTCACGAAAACCCTCAGAGAGAATCTATAGAAACATTACAATTATTATTGGAAATATGAAGAACCACATCTTGCATAGGTCGTATTTCCCAGGTCTGATCCTCCACTGAAAATGGACACCATCAGCGAGTGACCTTTAAATGGTCCATCTTAGCCACTACCAACGAATACCCAAAGGGATAAAAAAGAAAAAGAAGTAAAATAGGCCAGGGGAAATTATCAGGAAGTTATGCAAGCATACTACTAAACAGTTCATAGATCCCAAGAATACTGTGTCACCTATAAAACATAAAGAATATGGAAAAAAGGATATCCGAACATCTGAGGAAATATAGATGCTAAGAAACTAGCAAATATCAAAAGAAGCATTAAGAAAAGGCGTCTGTCTGTCGCAGAGCTAGCTGAGCTTGAAAGAAGTCTTGAAACTGGCCTGAATCATGAATTGGGGAATATTAGGATTGGAAATGTCGGATAAGAGTACAAGTTCATACGCAGAAAAATGATAAAAATGAAAAATAGACTAGAGGATCAGGAACAACAAAACCCTTCAGAAATTAGGGAAACGATGCAGATAGGGAGGAAATTGAGAAAATGAAAGGAAACGTCTCTGGGGAATAAGCAAAAACATGACACTTTATGATGAAGGAAAGAGAAAATTTGCACGAAATTAGACACGATTGGAGAACAATAAACATTATCAAAATCGCAGATGAAGCAATCATCGAAAGAGTAAAGAATACTGACCTGAATATTACCCTCTAATGTAGTAGTCATAACATCAATGTAAAAACCGATGTAAACAAAAGCTAACCCAAGAAATAAACACAAAGCACCATTATAGCAAAGGGAAACAGAGAAAAATAGCGATGCTCGACGATCAGAAATCTCATTCTTAGGTGAACTATCGAGGGGAGCAAAAGTGAAAAGCAGAGGATTGAAGAATGAATATGATGTAAAAAAGGAAAATGAAATACCGACACTAAAATAGTTCTTAAAACAGCGCACCCCGCTGAAAGCACCAAGAAAGAGGAGATACGAGAAAAGTTGATTTTACAAAGGAAATAGCACTTTCAAAACTAACAAAAGAAAGTCATGTAGTGAAATTGAAAGATAAACAAAGCATGAAGAAAAAAAAACATTATCATGTAAAGAAATGAGAGTTATTGAATAAGATTTAAGGGAAATGAAAGGAATCATAACAGGGGCTCGAAATAGATTTAAAACACTGGATAAATAAAGCGAGGGGGGACAGGAATAGGCCAATGTAGATGTTTCGGAAGTACAATAAAACTGCAGAAAATTGCCCAAAATGGAAACGCCCTGGGAAAGACAGCGTCTTTAACTCCTGGCTAGATGCGTTTCCATCTATGCACAAACCATTAGCAGAAATGTTCTCTAATGCCATCACCAACCAACAGCGAAATTCAGGATGGCTAACCAAAGACATTACTGACTTATTCCCCAAAACTGATGACACAATCAACCATAAAAATCACTGACAAATTACATGTTTACCCACAATATGAAATAAAGATACTGTCATCGATTTTAACTGGAAAAAAAGTATCAACCCCTTGAAACTAATAACATATTCCCTGAAGAGCAAAGAAGTTTCTCAAAAAGTTCTTACGGCAGCAACCATCAATAATTGATCGACAAGATCTTAACTGAAAACTACCTTTTCGAAGATAAGAACCTAAACACTGCATGGCTAGACTATAAAAAATATAATGTTCAGCATGGACATGCCTCTAAAATTACTGGAAATGAGTCCGTCTTTCACTAATTTCCTTAAAGTCATTCTGGAAAAAATTGAATGCTATCTTAATCCTCAAGCACCCAATCAGAGAAAATATGTCATAACCAACAGATCCAGTAGAATATTTCAAGGGGTCTCCCTGTCTCTCACACATGAATACACACGCAAGCCTATTATTCTGCATTGTATTAGTATCTCTCTCATATTCAGTAATTCTCTTAATCACTTGCTCTACATGAATGTTTTAAAACTGTTCTATACAAATGATAGTGAACTAGAGGTTATATTATCATCATTGAAGAAACTTAATGACGTTATGACCATGGAATTCAGCCAAGACAAATGTGCTGCGGCAGGATTTAAATGTGGTAAGGTAGTACAGTAAGAGCTTTACAATTAGATAAGGAAACCGTGATCAATGAACTGGATCAGGAAGAAGTGTGTAAATATTTTGGGTTCAATGAAGAACTAAAGATCAAACATGCTGCTATGAAAGAGAAAATTAGAAAGGAATTTTTTTTCAGACGAGTAAGGGTGATAGACAAAAACTCGGCTCAATGCATAAAATAAGTTTTAAAACTATTGACACCTTAGCCCTACCTGTTTTGACATACTCTTTTAGCTTGATACATTGGAATTCTCAAAAGGTTCGGCAAATAGATAAAAAGCTTCGAACCATGTATAGCGTGCATCACCACAAAGTATACGTAGGTCGCTTGTACCTGCCTCAGGAAGAATGGGTTGATCCAACCCTAGCTCACACATGAGACTTTGACCCTAGGGCTCAAGAGATATCAAAAGTTGATAAATGACTGAATTTTTTATGTTCTCAACCAGAATAAATCAACTAAAAAGCTATACTCAATATCAAACAATATATACACCAAAGTAATTAGGGTGAAATGCCGATAAGGCAGACAAAAAGAATAAAACAAAAAAACAAATAATAAAGGCCAAACCACCCTCAAAACTAACAGGGAAGAAAAATCCTTATGTGGCCAGTACCAATTGCAAGCGTAAGACCGTGATATTGAAAAGAAAAATCAGACCCATCAGAGACATCAGACCTGGTTGTAGGATTCACAGCTGAGTCCGGAAACAGAGGTATTTATCACATCAGCTCAAAAACAAAGCCTGCTAACAAGATCTTTCCAGGCACATATGTTAGGAATCGTGGCAAATCCGAAGTTTCATTTCTGAACATACGCTAAAGAAACTATTTGCCTCCTAATATCAGGCTGTTCTACCTTAGCCATTCCGAAACTTTAAAATAATGAGAGAGGGGAATACCTTCACTGGAATATATTCCAGCAATATATCACATGCAAAAAATGGTATATGCACAAACTGTGCAAGAAAGTTAAGGTGTAACTTCGCTATAGGACTTCCCTATGTACACTGGTCACACAACATGGGCTAGTAGACTCGATATGGTATTAAAATATTTCAAAGATCATAAACGCTTTCTCATAGATATGATCTCATAGAAATATCTTAGCTGAAAAATCTAAAAAATACTGATGTGCACCTTAAGAGAAATCCTGTAAATCAATCTTTATCTTAGATATAAAAGTTCGTGCTGATGGGCACTGTTTGCATACTTAGAAAACTCTCCCAACCCAATAGTTCCTTGTATAAAAGCAATGCACAATCATAAAAGAGCAAATGCCATCTATGCAGGGAAAGGGAAGAGGCTGTAAACCGTATAAATCCCATACAGTGAATGGATTTAACTAGCCCAGAAAGAATATAGATAAAGACACGATAGGGTAGAAACAGTGTACTAACGAATGGGGTTCAAGCCTGCAGAAAAGTGGTATCAGCATAAACCGGAAACGGCTCTGTGAAATGGAAGCCAAAGATTACTCTGGGACTTTGACATCTGAACTGACCACCCCATCTGGGCCCAGTAATCATGGACAATGAAAGGAGAACCTACAAAATAATAGATATGGCTTTGCCTGTGGATCATAGATTACATACGAAAGAAAGTGAACTTCTGGGAAAATACCAGGACCAGGCAAGTTAGCTGAAGATGATTTTGAACATGACAGTCAGGGTACTGTCAGTGAAAGTAGGTGTACTAGGAACCGTACCAAAGACGGTGAAAGTAAGATTAGAATAACTGGGGGTAAGAGGAACAATTGAGAGTACACGACCACAGCACAACTGGGGACAGCTCAAATACTGAGGAGAGAACTAGAAATATGAGATCTACGACACCAAGCTGTTAGCAATGACCTTACAGCTAAAAACAAAGGCATGGTGGAGACGGTTCAAACCACAATGATGCTATAATAGATGAATAAGATATGAGAGAAGGGCTGGATACCTTGGGAGTCACTCAATCCCCAACGATAACCACCAGGCAACTGTTGTGAACCAACAAACCACATCACTGATGTTGACTGTGTGAGACTGTGAAGAAAACAGCTGGAGAGTTGCTGCCATTTATTCTCAAACAGTGACCATCAGGCAACTGATGTGGAAATGCAAATAATGTAAACAATGATAACGACTTGGTTTGACCATGCAGACAAATGGTATTAGCACAAGCTGGAAACAGTCATAGAAAAAAGAAGCCACAAATTATTCGGCGACTTTGACATCCAAACTGACCACCACATCCTGCAAAGAAAACCAGACTTGGTTGTCGTGGATAAGAGAACGGGAAATTGACAAATGATGGACGTGGTTGAGCCTGTAGATCACAAAGTAAATGGGTAAAAAAAGCGAAAAGCTGGGGAGATACCAGGACTTGGCAAAGGGACCGAAAAAGGTGGGGAACATGAATAAGTCAGGGTAGTACCATTAATATAAGATGCACTCGGAACCGTACCAAGGACACTAAAAACTAAATTGGAAGTGCTGGAGATAAGATGAAGGATTGAGATTAAGCAGACTACAACAATACTGGATATCAAGAAGAGTACTTGAAATATTGGATACACGACCTTCAGTTGTTAGCAAAAGCCTTAAAGCCAGGAAAAGGGCATGGTCGAGACGGTCAGAACCACAGCACTGTTGTGATAAGTAATGTGATGACAATATGTCTCTTAAGCGATAACCACCAGGCAACTGGTGCGAAACTGTAAACCACAGGGCTTGGGACTTAAGGAGACATTCTCACTTTGTCTTCAGCTTTGACCACCAAGCAACTGGTGTGAAGGGCGAGACTTTAGGAGCTCGGGATAAAAGGAAGGATTGAGATTGTACAGAACACAGCACTGCTACAAACTGCACGGATATGGAGGAAAGTGCTAGAATTATAAAGACTGCAACATAAAATCTTAGCAGTGGCCTAACATAGGAAGGAAAATGGAAGCAGAGATGTGATATGAACCACAGCACTAGTGTGATAGGCGATGGAGAAAAGAGATGTGAGCTGGATACCTGAGGAGACTTACTGTCACTCAGCCTTCCGCAATGACCATCTGACAACTGGTGTGAAACTGTTAACCACAGTATTGCTGTGGTCCATGAGGATGTGGAGAGGAGGGCAGTAGCTTTGAGAAGACTTGCTGTCACTCAACCTCCAGCGGTAACGACCAGGCAACAGGTGTGAGATTGCAAATAATAATGATAATGATAATACCCCGCCTCATCCAGGCAAGAAGACCGGACTAAGTAATAGTAGACAAAAAAAGGGAGGCCTGCCAAATAGTACACGTTGCTGTGCCTGCAGACCATAGAGTAAAAAAGAACGAGGGTGAAAAAACGGGAAAAATACCAGGACTAAGCAAGAGAGTTAAGGAAGATGTGGAACAGGAAAACCAGGGTAGTACCAGTCATAGTGGGCGCACTAGGAACAGTCCCCAAAACGCTGAGGGTGAGACTGGAGGAGATCGGGATTAGGGGAAGGATTGAGACCGTACAGATCACTGCACTACTGGGAACTGCATGGATACTGAAGAAGGTGATAGAGATATAAGAACTGCAACGAATTTTAGCCCTAACGTGATAGGTGAAAGAGAGAGAAGACGTTAGCTGAAGACCTGAGGAGACTTATTGTCACTCAGCCTTCAGTGATAACCACTGGGCAACTGTAAATCGCAGAATTACTGCGACCTATGAGTACTAGGAGAGGAGAGCTGGAGACTTGAGGAGACTTGCTGTCACTCAAACTCCAGCGGTTACCACCAGGCAACTGGTGTGAGATTCCAAATAATAATAATAATAATAATAATAATAATAATAATAATAATAATAATAATAATAATAAAAATGCCGCTGCTGCTGCTGCTCCCCATTACTACGGAAGTAAGATCTATCTCACCTCTTATAGACTCAGGACCTAAAAAAACTAAGCAGAGTAAATATCAACGAGCCTGCTCTGTAGCTAAGATAGTCGTGTATTTACTAATTAATATGTTGTCGGTATTCAAGACAAGGGAAAGCTAAAATGTTCAATGCCGGCTTTTCAAGGCAGGCACTTCATTAGGGGTATTGATGTAACACAATCTCCCAATAATTTCCACTTTCTCTTCAGCCTTGTGCCGTACTAAGCTGAAGTTAGTATATAGCATCAGCTATACCACTTTTTTTTTCACGCCTTCATGTGTTAAGCACTTTATAATGGCAGATTTTTTCATTTTTCGTCTACAGAAAGTATTGATTATAAAACGGCATCACTTACCTTATGATGTTTTTTTACATAATCGTGCGCACGTCTGCGTATCTTTTAGAGTAAAAGAAATAATTTTCGATAATATTAACAAGTGAGTTTTCATATAAATGCTTAATTTCCTAATATCACCCGATGCTGGCTAATTACTAGAAAAAAAAACAATATAACCCAGTCCAGTTTTTTCACTCTCTGACTGATTTATTTGTTCAGTCTACTTTCGTCTCTCTTGTGACATTCCAAGGAAGGCCGGAGAGTAAATCAGCCATAGATCTGTGATAATAAAAAAACAAACAATAAAGACGACGAAACCTGTTCGAACATATCAATGCTCAATTGTAAAAATGCTTCTTCTTAGAAATCTAGACGCAAATTATGATTTTTATTTATTTAGTCGGCTTTAGGGTCACCATGATAAGACACCCGGTGAGGATCGAATCCACGACGATAAGCGATAAAAGTTGGCTGTCCATTTCTGTACAGCAGGCGTTAAAAATAACAAGTTTGCCTCAAAAGCCCTTACCAGAGTAGCAATTTCAGTCATTCTTGGTACTCCCCTATCGTAGCCTTGTGCCAGACTAATCCAAGTTTGGTGAATAATTGCAATGAAGATATGATAAGGTGCTCTCTGGGAAGTGAATTCTATCCTAATGAGATAACCTGTAAGTGCGAATATGTACCAAGTTATAGGAGGTAAAATGGAAAGATGTATGATTATCGATTTTCTGTTTTATTCTTGCTTTTCTCGCTAATCATTTTTCAAAGAGTTTCATTCTTTTTTTTCTAAGGCCTGCCTGCTTATAAAACCTGTATGTTCATATGTGACGCGAGAATATACGAACATCATTCATGATACGCATATCATTTACACTGACTAAAAAGTCACGATAAATGTCTGTTTCATACCCATCTTTTTTTCAATACTTATCGTGCATTGGGTTAAACGGGAAGTAAGGTTCCATTTTTGGAAAAAACTTAAAACCCTGCTCAATTGTAATAAAAGTTGAATTTAATTGTCAAGAACATAATTTACATTATTGCAGTGACAAAAGTCCACTATCAAAGTATTTTCTAGGTCGGAAGGATCTATTATTCAGGATGAGAAATCTATATAAACGTTTAACCAAAAACGAAGGTTTTCGTTAGCTATTGTTTGAATACGATAGGTTTTGTTAATTGCAACCTCTTGAAATGAGACGGTCTCAACAAAACTTTATTTTCATGTACTGAGGAAAAGTGAAAATTCTGTTAACTGAATTGATCTCTCTCCTACTTTTAAAGGTTTTGCCATTGATAAAGTGTTTTAGTGATCTGATTAGGTCGTAAGGTGGTGATTAGTTCACTTAAAAAGATACAGTAAATATCCCAAAGTAAACATTTTGTTTTCACCTGATTTCATAATCTCTTTTCAATGAGTGTGGATTTGCGCTGACATTTTGAAGAATGACACACTTGTGTTGACTAAATCGGTGCATTTTTTTGCGTAAATTATCATTTTATTCGTTGGCTGATATAGTTCCGAATCACCCTCTAACACCGGTCGTCTGTGTTTCTGTTGCTTCCCGTCGTAGGTCTCATTTCGCGCCCTGTCAATGGCTTGATCTGTCAATTTTCATAATTTAGAAAAGTCGAAGCTGATTTATGGTTGAACTCCAGAGTTTGTCGCGAAAACTGAATCACATTGAGACGAGCAATGATAAGACAGACGAATATGGCTTCGCACAATCAGTCGAATCACACGCTGTCAGGAGATGTGGTCAAAACAGAGATCAGGACAAAATTAATTTTGACGCTTATCGTTGTCGATTCGCAGAGCACTGAATCATTGTCGCTTCAAAACACGTCGAACATATGAATAGATTGTTACATTTTTTCCTAGTTTCTGCTTCCGTGGACATCGGATATATAACGTTGATGGCATTTTTACAGATTCTCTCGCTTTATAAAGCTGAGATATTGAGCATTTCCTAATGATTCATCAACGATTCACGACTCCTGTTGCGACATTTGCTGATTGATTTCAGGTGGTATTAGGTTCTCTCTTCATTAGGAGGACTTCAGCTTAAAAGCAATAAAGGTTCATGGATTTATCCGAATGTGGACTTAGGAACGGGCGTTTAAACGCAAGGTCTGTGTAGAAAGTCCCCAGCCATTATAGATAACCCCAAAATTTGTTGCACAGCCTTGACGTAACTTTGCAATAAGAGGAGATGCTACAGCACATGCATGAACAGACAATAATCTTTTAGATTAGTCAGTTGGCAGAAAGATACCACTAAGTGAACCTGTGTATTATTCGACAGTCGCATTCACAATGATCGAGCAAGTCCTTCTGCAGGTATAGCATAATGTTTTATAGCAAAAAATCGCTATATCTAGGTCTGACAGTTCTTGCCAGATTTGGCTCTCAGATACATCTGAATTTACGCTGTTGAAAGGGTAATTTCAGACCGTGGATGAGAGTAGAGAGTTTGCAACAAGGCAGCTGAGATGGATACTGAAAGATGACTTCAGATTGTAAAGATCATTGAGCTGTCCAACGATTGCTATCAAATATCAGTGATCATTTTCAAAACTGAATTTTCTTGTCTGACGGTTAAAGAGAAAGTAGTAATGAAACATAATGTAATAATTGGGACTTTATTCAATTTATATATATGAATTATCACGGTATAATATTGTGTCTTCCGTTTGGGGCCACTTCAAAATACCTACTCCCATTTCATAAATAATTTCATTCATGTTTGGATTATTCGCAAACAAGACACTGTGTCTGAAATATTGACTCGTCTTTATTACTATAATGAAACATGTTTGAGAGAAAGAATGCCGCCTGAATACACAAACACTATATATATATATATATATATATATATATATATATATATATATATATATATATATATATATATATATATATATATATGATGATTCCCTCAGACTACGTTTTGCCCCCAATCAAAAAAAGAAAAAAAAAACATTATAGGCTTCTGAGAGTTTACTCTAAATCGTATTATATAACGATTACGAAAGAATTCGGTGATATTGAGAACAGAAAGCTTTGTTTTCTTACATTCTTACTTTGGTAGAAGTTCAATTTTTTTTTTAGTAACTACGGAAACTCCGATGTAAACTAAACCAATTCTTGACCGAAACCAATTTCTTTAAATTTAACTACTATTTCCTTCCATAAAACATAAAATTACTCATTTGCTATTTAAATATTAGGATGCCTTGAACAATAAACATACAAAAGATAAGTTTGAACCTAATCTTAATAGTTACTTTTCCAAACAATGCGACTGCTGCTGCTAACACAAACTAAAAAGAGTCATTCTCATAATAACTAGGATTTTTATTTGAATTCCTACATCTTTTTCAATTTATCTGCAGTAAATAAGACTTCCTGTTTTTTTTAAACAACGGTTTCATTCAAACTAGCTGAAAATAACCACCCAGTGGGTGGTGTTCCAGATCTAATGGAGCATACGACTGTAATGCATTAGATTATTACTCAACTCGAGGTTTTATGACCTTAGGTTCCATATAGCTAGGGCTAACTGCCTTTAGCTGGGATATTTTCAATTAGTAAATATAAGCCTAAAAAATGTCCGAATAAAATGGTATAAATAGAAAAGATACACGATCACAATTACAGCAGATTTTAGACTATTTTAGAAATTCTGTCATTGAAAGGTGTTGTGAGTGATAAAATTGGACATTGGTTTTATGTCATTATTAGGTAAAATATATTCATGAAGACAAGAAGCCGAAAATAGAAGAGGAAGACAGGAAGGTAAGGTATATAATAATTAAGAGAAAAGCAATTAATATAAGGAGGGGAGTTGAAAAAACAGGTAAAATAGGTTCAAGTTCTAGGCCCCGCATTAGGCTGGATTCTGAAGTGGTGAGGATCAAGTGTTTAGATTTAAATTCAAGGATAAGTTACAATTTTTGAAATAACATATTAAAGTGTGGTATTAGAATGAGTCTATTCTAACAATAAAGCTTATATCTATCATTGTTGGTAGTGGTGCTTTCTAATGATTCACAAAACAATATCTCCTCGAAAACATCATCATGGTCAATATGTCTTGCATATACCAACAAAAGGGCTTCAACATCTTTCACAGAAGATTCAGGCACCTACATTGTAAATTTCCTTGATTTAACTATACAACAAGCTTTTTCTCGAAATTTCTTCTCATCTCATCGATACTGCTGAAAATTGTATTGTTGATATCTTTTTCTTTTGAACTATTTTGAGAAAGATGGAAATTGTCAGCCTAATTGAATCATCTCCTAAAGTATGATTCTTTTTTTTTTCCTTGAATAGGGAATTTCATAAGTAGCCTAGACACGCAATCAGTTCTTGCAGATTATCCAGAAAACAATAAATTCATTGTTGATCTATTTTCAGACTTCCTTTTCAGCAGTTCAAAATATTTTAATTTGGAATTGAAGTAGTTTTTTTTTAAATATTTTACTTTCAAATGTACTGCGAGACAATCTAGTTTCCTTGATTCATTGGTCAAATATTGTTGGTAAAACTGACAGAAAGGTAATGGTTTATCATACAGAGCTGGTATAAAGCCAAACCTGAAGTACTCCTTCGAATACAGACGACCATTTTGTTTTCTTTTCTTTTCTTTTTGTTATCACTCTTGAGTGATATATCTGTGAAGATGAAAAGAGTGTTGTGGATTTGTTGAAGTGAATAAAAGTAAATTTACCGCAAATATATTAAATGTATTTCTATATTATTTTAGTAAATGAAAGATTCTGGGCTGTAGTCTAGATCAGGACTGTGCAAAAGGAAAAATAATTTGTGGCGGATTAGATTAGACATGTGTTCATATCTTGCATGCCAAGATTAATAAAAAGAGAAACAATGAATCATATAAGGCTATAAAAGTACCTTATTTTTAATCAATTTAATGGTATTCGTTTTGGGAATATATACCTAAATAACTTTCGATGTGCAATCAGGTAATGAGAACTATGAAATATTGTTAAAGCGTAGTCCGAATCAGAACGGCTATATTAATAATAGAACAGGAACGGCGTATTAAGAAATATTTAGCTATAAAATACTGTGGGTTTGAGGTCAACACAAAAATACTGCATTTGCTCTTTTTTTATGACACTTAGTTTTATTGTTCACTAACTAAACATTGATTTGGAAGAACAGGTTTATTGTTTGCTAACCAAAGAAAGATGAAAAGAAAGAGTTCATTACTTGCTAACCAAAAATATACTTGTTAGCAAATCAAAGATAAATTTGAAAGAAAAATTTATTATTTGCAAACCAAAGATAGATTAGGAGGAAAAAAAATTGTTGTTCGTTAACTAAGGAAAGATTTAAAAGCAGAATGTATCGTTTGATGATCAAAGATGGATTACAAAGGAAAAGATTTATTTTTTGCTAACCAAATATAGATTTGAAGGGTACATATTATTGTATGCTAACCTAAAATAGACTTGAAAGACATTTTTTTAATGATCACTATCTAAAGATAGATTACGAAGAAAAAGTTTTATTGTTCACTAACCAATGATAGTTTTGAAAGAAAACATCTATTGCTTGCGAAAAAGATAGATTGGAAAGAAAAAAATGTACTGTTTACTAACCAGAGTTACTTTTGTGAGGACATTTTTATTGCTTGCTATTCAAAGATAGATCTGAATAGAGAAATGTATTGATTAGAAACCAAACTTGATTTCAAATAAAAGTTTTATTGTTCGCCAATCAAAGATAGATTTAGAAGAGAAAGATATTGTTCGCTAACCAAAGATAGATTTGAAAGTAAAATTGTATTGTTTGATAATCAAAGATGAATCACGAAGAAAAAACTATTGTCTGCTAACCAAAGATAGAGTACAGTGAAAAAATTTATTGTTTGCTAACCAAGATATATTTGGAAGAAAATTTTATTCGTTGTTAACTAAAAATAGATTCAAAGAAAAAAATATTGTTGACTAACCAAAAATAGATTTCAAAGAGAGATTTTATTGTTGGCTAACCAAAGATAGATTTAAAAGAAAAAATTGTTGTTCACTAACTAAAGGTAAATTAAAAGAAAAAAGTTATTATAAGCCAACCAAAGATAGATTGAAAAGGAATTTTTTTGTTTTCTAACCAAAGATAAACTAGGAAAAACATAATTGTTTGCTAATCAAAGATAGATTTGAAAGAGAATTTTATTCTTCGCTAACCAAAAATAGATTTCGAAGAAATATTCTATTGTTGGCTAACCCAAAATAGATTTGAAATAAAAATGTTATTCTTTGCTAACCTAAGATATGTTAGGAAGAAAAAGCATTGTTCGGTAAGATAGATTTGAAAGGAAAAAATTATTGTTCGTAATCCAGATAGAAATAGAGAAAAAAACGGATTCGCCCCACCGGCTGTAGTTTGCTGACCCCTGAAACAGCGGTCAAAGACATCAATGAATCCATAAGAAAACTCGAATGGCAATGGGCTTGTCATATTGCAGAAATGGATATCGCGATTCACAACATGGATCCCCAGAGATCACATGCACAATCAAGGCCAACGGAATACAAGATTGAGAGACGAACTAGATAAGTTCAAAAAGTTTCGGCTCTGAAACGTCCATGATCGAAAAGTCTGGCGAATCTTGAAGAAGGTTTATGTCCAACGACGATCAATAAAAAGATGGTGATGAATCTAGACAAGGGAACAAGCGAGTTTGATTAGTGTTTTGTCGAATCGATTCTAAGTATATTGGTTACCAATCTGGTAGTTCTAAGCTGAAGATCATTAGGCAAAACGAGGAAGGTTGCCATATGTGATGATAGACTAGAGAAAACTAATATTAGGAAAACATCCACATACCAAATATATATATATTCAAGAAGGGAAGCCTTTTTCAGCAAATCGGTTACCAATCTTATCCCCTTATAGTTAAAGATCAAAAGGCAAGGCAAGGAACTTTGTCGGTTTCATAACGCAAGTGAGATTAGAGAAGGCTGAGAAGACGGCGAATTATAAATTTTGATACATCTAATAAGAATACTAAGATAATGATTATCTTTAACACATTTTTACAGAAATAGGAAATGTGAATTAGGCAAGCAAAATTTTCATACACCAGAACTCTTCAGAACCAATCAGTCAAGTCCTATTACGATGCAGATCTTAGCCCCTCACTGAAATTCAAAATAGCCAACACAAGTGTTCAGATTGCCTCATGTTATGGAATCACTGGTCCAAATTATTGAGTGTAACTCATTTTCTTTTGCTTTTGGTGTTTAGAAATCAACTCACATATAATCATGTACGGTATTTTTTTCTAAAGTATTTGTTAAGTGGTTATCATTTCAATGTATAGATGCACGCGTAAGTACATGAATATATGAAGAATATCTAAATGGCGTGTTGTAGCGTATCTGTGTAGAGATCCCACTGGATACTGCACTGATTTATGTAGCTTTTTGAATTGTAGATACTATGGGAGTGTTTTTTTTTTTCGGGATGTTTATGTGCGTATTACAAGAAAACAAGAACCATAAGCTAAACGATACGTCCAGCATCCGTGGTAGTAGTAGCAAAGGAGGTAGGAGGAAGAGGAAGATAAATATAGGTAAGGTCGAAGGTTGGACTCGGTCTCAAATCAATCCAACATGATACAGCTGGGATGATTGATATTCAGCATAACTAGTAGTGGTACACGAAGAAGAAGAAGAAGAAGAAGAAGAAGAAGAAGAAGAAGAAGAAGAAGAAGAAGAAGAAGAAGAAGAAGAAGAAGAAGAAGAAGAAGAAGAAGAAGAAGAGAAGAGAAGAAGAAAAAGGAAGAAAGAAGAAAAAGAAGAAAAAAGGAAGAGAAGAAAAGAAGAAGGAAGAAGAAGAAGAAGAAGAAGAAGAAGAAGAAGAAGAAGAAGAAGAAGAAGAAGAAGAAGAAGAAAAGAAGAAGAAGAAGAAGAAGAAGAAGAAGAAGAAGAGAAGAAGAAGAAGAAGAAGAAGAAGAAAAGAAGAAGAAGAAGAAGAAGAAGAAGAAGAAAGAAGAAGAAGAAGAAGAAAAGAAGAAGAAGAAGAAGAAAAGAAGGAAGAAAGAAGAAGAAGAAGAAGAAAAGAAGAAGAAGAAGAAGAAAAAGAAAGAAGAAGAAGAGAAAGAAGAAGAAGAAGAAGAAGAAGAAAAGAAAAAAGAAGAAGAGAAGAAAGAAGAAAAGAGAAGAAGAAGAAGAAGAAAAGAAGAAAGAAGAAGAAGGAAAGAAGAAAAGAAGAAGAAGAAGAAGAAGAAGAAGAAGAAGAAGAAGAAGAAAGAAGAGAAGAAGAAGAAAAGAAGAGAAGAAGAAGAAAAGAAGAAAGAAAAGAAGAAGAAGAAGAAGAAGAAGAAGAAGAAGAAGAAGAAGAAGAAGAAGAAAGAAGAAGGTTCGGATAGATGTCTGGACTAAATTTCATAGCAACCCAACATGATAAACCTTAGAAAATTATTCAACATATGAGAAACCGATCGACCGACCGACTGAAAAGTGTACCATATAAATTCGCTGGACGCATTTAAAAAATGATATAAGAACTGAAACTTGAGTGTTTGCGTCTGTTATCGTCTTTATACGTGTGCGAATAGCTCCACATATTTATGTGTATTAGAGTTTATGTGCAAGTGTGTGCATACGTGCTCACGTGTGTGTGCTTGTGCATGTGTACGAATCTTCGAGCGGGCATGTGTTGATCTGTGATTGAATATACCTGTATGTGTCTGTGCGAATATATGCGCGCCTATACCGCTGTGCAAGTGTGTATATATCTTGGTGTCTATGCTTTGTAACATTGTGTCTCTGTGTGAATACGTAGGTGTGCATTTGCCTGTGTCTGCCTGTGTGCGTGTGTCTGCCTGTGTGTTTACACTGCAAACAACTTCCTGATACCTGCCGTTTTGTTTTCCTGCTTTCTCAACATTTCTTTCGTCTATGTATTTTCCCCTAACTCTATGTTTACAATCCGATGCATTTTTTCAGAGATGAAAAGTCTGCTCATTTTGAACGCGTTAAATCTTCTACTGAGAGAACAGAAGAAAGAAAAAGAAAAAAAAAAACATACGTGCAAAATATATTTTGCCCGAGTAGCTAAGAGACGAAAAATAGAGACGAAATGCTTTTCCCATGCTTTTCATTTCTCTCGTCATTTTTTTTTTCTTTCTTAACCCCTCCATTCGATTTTCATTTTTGGATTTCTATGGGACTGATTTGTATTTTCGAGCGTTTTTTCTTTTCTTTTCTTTTTTTTTTTTTAAGTAAAACACTGGAATCTTGAAAATTGTGCACTTCTTTGCTTCGTATTTTCTTCCCTATTTCATTCTCTTCCTTCCATTCCTGGTTTCTTTCCTTCCTACAAATATTCTTCATTTTTTTTCTTTTTTTTTCTTTCCTTGCTTATTTATTTCCTTTCTATTTTCCTCCCTTCCATTCGTTTTCCTTCATCTCTTGTCAATTGTTATCTTTCATCATTTCTTTCTTTCCAATTTTCTTCACTTCCTATAGGTTTCCTTCCTTCCTTCGTAACTAACTTATTTAAAGGATTCTTTCCTTCCACGTCCCGTGTATTTTCTTCATTGCAGTACTATTTTACTTTTGCAAGCCTAATTTTTCTCTCCTTCTCTCTTATTCTCCTTAGACTATATCTTTATTTCGATTTAACGTACATTGCTCCAATCCAATCTTCTTCATCATTCAAAAATACACACTCTTTTTTGAAACATATCACTTTACAAAAGTTCACCAACTTTATTTTGTTTTTTTTTCTTTCTTTTATGATTCGAAATTTTCTTCTTTTTCAGTTTTTCTTTCCTGTTTGTAAACAAATATTTGTTTGTTTCAGAAGTTCCGAGAAAACACCTGTTTGAAGTCAAATTCAGAAGGAAAGATTCTTTCATTCCTAATCATTAAATTATATCAACACATTTCCCACAGCAGTATTTCGTGTACCTTATTCACAGTTCAACAGATTTTTGGAAAGTGTTTGTGTATCTTCAAGTATCATGGAAAGTGAAATCCCAACCCACTTAATAATAATCACATAGCAATCATTAATCTCTTCCTCTCTCTCTCTCTCTCTCTCTCTCTCTCTCAATATATATATATATATATGTGCACATGCACGCACACACTCACACACACAAACACACACATATATATATGTATATATATATATATGTTATATATATATATATATATATATATATATATATATAGAGAGAGAGAGAGAGAGAGAGAGAGAGAGAGAGAGAATTGGCCGAAGTTTTTGCTAGTTTGTCTCTTGTGCAATGAGTTGATTGAGTTGGTGTTCGACTTAAGTAAAAGCCATCATTTTAGACGCTGACTTTCAAGAGACATTGCAAGATCATTAATGCCATATCAGTAGGTATCTTGATTCACATCTTAAATATTAGAGTATAAATTTCCCACCTTCATACATACACACATATGCATCCACTTGTGGAAATACACATACACAAACACGGGCATACAAACGCAAATATACACACATGCACAAACGCACACAAATATATTTGGAGACACTTACGCACGCGATTATTTTGGATTTTAGTAAATGGAAATCCCAAAACTTTGATGTGCTATAGTTAAAATGAATCTAAACCTACTCTATATGGCAATATATGGACCTGCAAATCTTTTTAGTTGATCTGAATCAGGCACAGAGCGGAATGATAGTTGGAGATTCGCAAAATTGAAAGCCTTAATCTTCAGAAAATCTGCATTCAAAATTCTTGCTGCGTAGATGAGCTTGAACACCGACCAGTAATTCAAGTTGGAAATAAGCAACTATCTGACCCACAAAGCCAGCGAACTCTTATATGATATTTTTCAAAGCTAATACAGTATAGAGACACAATTAGAGGACATCCATTGGACTCACTACAGTATAATGATCAGAGAGAAAATGAGCCCCTTATATATTTACTAAGCTCAAGTCATGTTTGTCATAGGACCTAAATTATAGAACATCCAGCAAAATGCAAACTCCCTTGTAGCAATAGTCAGTGAGATAAGCACTGTAAGTTTTCAATAGTCTGAAACAAAGCCATATATGTGGAACAACCAAAGAAGAGAAAATTCACTATCAATTGTCTAATAATCATCTTGATAAACGCTACCCAATAGCGATGGTTATATTCTT
>OY735203.1:41198107-41290607 GCA_963457665.1 Thysanoteuthis rhombus | reverse complement strand
CTTAAATCCTAACATCTTGGTCTTATGCCAGAGTCAAGTCAAGTTCAGTAAATAGTAGGTCTATTCAGGAACTCCTTTCCGTTAAAACCAGAATTTTGAATGCTGACCTTTGGAGTAAAACAGACAGATAAGCCTTTTTCACTAAAAAGATTGATGCTGCACAACCCATTTACACCCTTACAATTTCGCCGTGTGCTGAGTAAATATCGGAATTCCACAGCCCGTTTTCATTTCTTAAGTAAGCAAAAATCTAGACAAAGAATTGGTGTTACTGAACAATCAAATGAAACAGGAATCGAGATTTAGTCGAATCGAAAACAATGGTTGGTATAAGAAGTAAGCCGATATTAACTCCCCTTATGCTTTGACGTTTGTTCTGTCACGATGACGCCAAAAACCAGTAATTTTCAATTTCATTCTCTATATTCGTTTATTCTGATGAAGCTGTGACCAGAAAACAAGTTAATGAATTGTGATTTGTGTTTCTTCCCACATTGCAAACTATTGAAATAATCATGTCGGATATCATTGTTCAATGACTGATCTCTAGTGCAAATCGCGAATCAGCAAGAGTGTAGGGTTTTCTGACCTAATGAATTATACATGCCGGAAACGTTGGTTTTCCTTTCCACATAACAGTTTAGAACATACAAAAACAATATGTATGATACCAGGAAAAGGGTTTGGCGAAAGGCTGGTTGCTTGGTAACAAGGGAATGTAATAATTAATATGCAGCACAATTATCATCATCAGGAGAAAAAGTTTTACCAGCTTTGTAGTTTCGTTGTTGAAGTTTATTACTACAAGAAAAATGGCGAGTGATTTTCGATCATGCACACTTAAAATTCACAGTGATTATTTAATCAATAAAGAGTGAAAATATTCATGATGGAAGAGGAAAAGGAGAGAAAACGAAAAGATTAGTAATGTCTGCAAAATATACCCATGAAAGAATAATTCTTCATTTTGTAAGAAAATATTCTTGAATAAAAATAGATTTTCTCAGAAAATAGAATTATCATTATTTCACAAGCACAATTATTTTATGCAGTAATTGGTAGTATTCTATTTCTTTCCTGTTCTAATGTTGATTTAATTTTTTAGAGGCTTTGACATAAATACACTAAGAAGCTTATTATTATCCTGAGGAACATGAATGCAGATCCAACACATAATTTGAAATTGGACTGGAAATTAGGTTGGAGCATTCAATCAGTATTGCACTGACTCTCACTTCGATTTGCAGTTTCATCTGTGCAACAAAAACAAACCTTCGAACAAAAATCAAATTATTATTATCAGGGAGAGTCCAAACACAGACCTCACAAAATCAAGGAAATTGCTTCATTCTTCATAAGCAACAGCCTTGTAGTGTCTGTTGTGGGACATAGACTATCCCCAAAATTCGTCAGACCTCCCTATAATGGGCATCACGGAGTAAGTACTTTCTGAATTTGTATAGTTCATCACGCCATCTTACTTTCTGTCGGAAAGAATTTCGCATATGATTTCTGGGGATCCACGTTGTGAACCATGATGTCAAGAGGTTGTCTGAAATTATTACATGTTCAGCCCATAGCCATTTTTAATGATATCTCGGTGTCCTCTCTTCTCTCTAATATTCTGTGTTGTCTTATGATCTCTCCACACGATTCTGAGCATGATTCTCGTACGTGCAAATTTCATGGTTTTCAGTTTGAGAGGCAGTCTTTTGGGTAGGTTCCATGTTTCAGCTCCATCGGTGCTTGTTTTGAGGACTAGTGGGATTTTTTTTGGTTCTTGAAAGTCGACCTTGCTCGACCAAAAGTTTGCCAACCTAATGCGATTCCTTGTTTTTTTCTCCTTCTTTTTAGGATATCATTGAGATTTGTTATCTTAGGTAGACGTAGTGGTCTACTTTCTCCAGCTCTGCATTTTCGATTTGGATCGTAGTCTTTTTCCTCAGCATGTGTTGTACGTGACATTTGTTTTGGTCAGGTTCATGTGAAGTCCAACAGTCTTACTTGTTCCATTCAGTTCGTCAAGCATCAGAAAACGGAAGCATTGGAAATCGTGAAGGTTCTTAGCAAGGGAGACGATGTCGTCAGCAAATCAGAGGTTACTTAGGTATTCGCCGTCTAATCTGATTCTTTTGTGTTCCCAGTCTAGGCTTCGGAAGATTATCTCAAAGCAGCCCGTAAAGAGTTCTGGAGAGCTTGTATCACCACGTTTCATTACTTTTTCTTATTGAAAGGGCTCAGAGTCTTAATGTAAAGTCTTAATGTAGCCTGATATAGGAACTTCTCTGTCGGTATGTATGTTGCAGTACTCTGACATATACAGGGTCTACACCATGTTGTATTATTGCGTCAGTAGCATCTTAACAGCATCGTGCACAGAAGTATCTCACTATAATGCATCGTTTTGCTGCGTTACGATAACAAACCCACAGAGAAATCGGATCATTTCGATGTAGATTTAACCACGCTTTAAAAAAAGCAACTCATCAGTTTACTTTCGCTGCTAAGAACCTTAAATAAAGATGGTCAGGTTTTTTATTGAATGTTTTCAAGAAAAAACGTTCGTTCCATCACGATTATTGGAGATTTTGCGAATGGATAGAAAAAGCGGAGTTACTTATTGTTTTTATTCTAGTTGACAACCCTGGTCATTGTTTCATTATAAGGGAAACAAAAGTATCGGAACGAATAAATTGAACACGATTTCTGAGTTATTCGTAACGTCGGTGTAAATATGGCCCGAAACTTTGAAATTTTTCAGAAAATCATTAGAAAATAACACGATAAAATCTTCTGATTTATACCAGACCCATTCTTTTTTTAATTATTTTTTTTTATTTTGTTTTTAATTTCATCGCTAGTGTTATTAATAATTCATTTGTTTTCCTATACTAATTATCATTCATTATCCTTCATCATTGATTGTTATTCATTTTTTTTTTCGACAGAAAATCTGTTCAGTTTAGTTCTCTCTTAATGGCAATTATTTTCAATTGAATATTTTCATAAGAAATTTTAATTACAATTATAGGTTTACCCTGCAATTCAAAATTATAGGATTCTCATAAAACGTTTTGTCAGCAAGAATGGCATAAAAGAAAATATCGTTAATCATATTTATAGGGTGATTTTTTCAGTGTTCTCAACCCTCCAAAATAGTGATGATGGTCTGTTAGGCTGAATCATCAAAGATTCGGATGGTGGGAGTTATAAGAAACAGATGCGTAAGAGAGAAAAAGAGGATACATGCTGCCTCCATAACAAATTGCAGCAATGGTGTTTCTCACTTCTACGTTTATTTGCATTTAGTTTTGGTATTCAACTCCAAGAAAGAAGCTGGACTATATGAATAAATCATCGATCAAACTCTCCTTTATAAAATTTGTAAAATCCACTTGATATATCAAGTATCCCCCGAATGTGTATTTCTTGCGTTTACTTAACTGGGAACGGAATTCTCCTCTCACTCTTGATCAGGAAATATCTAATTGGAACCTATTACTGATGACAATGCTGCATTGACTGCAGAAAAGCATGACTTTGATTTTGGAAAGACACGTATGTATAGGGCATATTCACTGGATAATTCGAGTGCCAATAGAGAACTGTGAGATAGAAAAATAAGATTGTAAGATTGATCATGAGCAACAACCTTCGCTTCATCGTTCATTGCTTCTGATTAAAACGCCTATCATTGTCAGCAAAATCATCTAGAAGACGAAATCTCGAGTCTGATCCCCACCAGGTGCCTCACCACTGTAACTTTGTGCCAGGATATGCTACGCTTGGCGAATACCTTTTGGCACGACATAGCCTAATGTTTACCTTAAAGAGACATCTCATGCTATGAAATTCTTACTATAAGTATTTGATTCTTTCGGATCATCTGCAAAAAGACAGTAAGATTAAGACCACAAAGACAAGGAAACTCGTCTGAATAAATCACGTATAAAGTAAGAACATATTTTCTCAGATTCTCAGACTGAAAAAAAATCTCTAAATATTCAAATACTTTACAGTCAAGGAAAAGGGGGAAGAGTAACAGAAATAATAAAAGAAATAATCAAAGATGAGAAAAATAGAATGGTGAATATAAAAGAGCGAATAATAAAAAGAATAAATCACAGAACTATGGAAATTCTTCTATTTTTTCTGAAAAAACTCTTAACGATCTCTAGTGATATTTTAGAATCATTTGCTTGCCACCAAGAAAATGGTGAAAAAGACAAGAGAAGGCCTTGACAAAAACTTGCATATGCAAAAAAATCAACACAATAAGTTTCTTCGAAATTAAAAAAAAACTCTAAACTTTTCGAGCTCTAACTTTTATAATGATCAGCGTATCGATGTATCAAACACTTTCTTGTTGCTTAATGGCAACATTCGCTGACAAACCTTTGAAATTATAGAGATAGTGATACGTAGAGTTTGTTTTTTTTTCCATTCCGACAAGTGTTGGAAGTTTCTTGCTATCTTATGATCCTAGAACATCTCATAATCTACAATTTGATGTTCTTTCTGCAAAAAAATTATTGAAAAAATTCTTTGCAGAGCGTTACTTTTCAATATTTTTTCCTGTCAACAAATCCCACACTAATTGCGCAAAATTTTCATTTCTTCTTCGATTACACTTCAGTCTGTACATTAGCAAACATCAATATACATATATTTACAATATTAGATCAAAATGAAAAAAATAATAAAATTATGCTCCCTTAGTAAAGGGAGAAAAGACAATTGGTTGGGCCATTCCTGTGCATGGGGAAGACTAATTTGTCTTGGAAATCAGCATTCGAAATCTTGGCTTTTTAGCAGGACTCGGACACAAACTTATTGGAGCCGACGATAAATATACAACTATGCCATCCTAGGTGACAGGTACCATTCGTCATCTGTAAAACAATATATGCATCTATACGGACACATACGCATGCAGATACAAGCACATGCATATACGCACTCACATACACGTATATACGTTCATGTGTGCTCGTGTGTGTAGGTAAATAAGAGTGATGTATGATGCAAGCCAATTTTTTTTATTTTTTCAAAAAGATTGATCCTTAAGTTCAATGCTGTGGTGATCAATGCAGAAAGTCATCGGCTAAAGCAAGGAAAAGTTTGGGCAAAACAAAATTGCAAAATCTGAAAACTCTATTGAAAGGCCAAAACGTGATAAAAACAATCAAGATTAAGATAAGAATAGAAAAGAATCATTGCGTAATCATTGCCTCAAGTCTGTTAATTTGTCCTTCCGTTTATTCTGTCCATCTGTTCTGTCCGTCTGTATGTATGTACTAGCCTCTTCAACATAAATCCATGACATTTCCTGTGAGTATAGATTTGTTCACCAGGTAATGTTTTTAGCAAATAAGATTTTGACAAACCCCAATATGTTTTAGGGGAATACAATTCAGGGGTTGTTCAATTTATAGGATAATTTATCTTGCTAAAACAATCCCTTACTTTTTAATGACGAAATAAAAGAACGTTTTTATTCTTTTCTCCAAATCAATTTCAAACATCAAATTGAGTATTGCTGTTCTTGTTAGTTTGTTTTTTAACTTAGTACGGTTAAAGTACATTTTCTGAAACAAAATTCAAGGATCGGAGGTTATGTGGATTATGTGGAGAGGACTTTTATGTTGAAGTTTATTTTCATTTTTAAGGGTCAGAAACGAGTGGAATTTAAGGATCAAAATCCAACAGATTATTTTACTTTCAGGGTTCAAAATCAAAGGGGAAGATTATTTTTACTTTTAGGGGACAAAATCGTGGAGGGAGAATTTTTCTTACTTTTAGATGGCAAAATCTAAGGGTATTTTTTTTTCAGGTTTAATGATCAGACGAGGAGAAATGTTTAGTTTTATTTGTTCACTTTCAGAAGTCAAAATCACTTTTTCACTTTTAGAGGTTGACATCAAAAAAAACTTTTTCTTCTATTTTTAGATCAAATCGTGTGTGAATTTTCATTTTCATTTTAAATTGTCAGAATTTGGGGGAATTTTTTTTTTCTTTTATGTTCCTGAATTGAGTGGAAACTTCTTTTTTTTTTCTACCAACCAGCACTTCCTCTTTTGGGATATAATCCCCACTTGTTTCAGACATTTATTCACTTTTGGCGGACATTAGTCGCTAATTTTTTTTGTTTTTTTTTCCAAATGCCATTTTTTTTACTACTTAACATTATTTTACTATTGAACATTAGCACCACCCCTTTTTATCATTATTTCCCCCTTTTTTAAAGATCAATCCCCTTTTCCCAATGTTACACCTCAATATTTTCAACATTGTACTTCTCTTTTTAAATTTTTTTTTACCTTTTTAACAGCTTATCTTTTTTATACATTACCCCCTTCTTTTTCGTGATTAGACCCCCTTTTTTAGATAACTTCCCTTTTTTTAACTTTTGCATCCCTATGACCCCCTTTTAAAAAAATATTAACCACTTTTTTTCTGATATTAACCACTTTTTTTTTTTACATCAGCCCAACTTTTTATATTAGCCCACATTTTTTATTAGCCCTCCTTTTTATATTTGCCCGCCTTACTATATTAGCCCAACACCCTTTCTTACATTAACTGAACACACTTTTTGTTTTACAATATCCCGTTTTTCAAACAGTGGAAAGGAAAACATGTATTGAATCCTTTTTCAAAACAAATTTAATTAAACGCTATTCGATTTGTATCCATCTATCTTTTTATTTCTTTTTTAGACTGAAATTTACTCCGTCCGCCAGAATGGGTATTTAATCTAGTAATAATAATAACTTGCTAAAAAGGAATAAAAGTTTAAAATTGAAATATAAAACTTATTTCTCAGTAATAAGAATGAACAGTGTGACTTTTTATGCTTCTGTCTGTAACACAGCATAGGACCCTTCCACTATTGGGTGAATAGTTTGCTCAAAAATACTTTGTACATACAATTTGATCCATGGGAAGACTTTTCATAGAAATTCAAATATATCTGTGGATGTTTCTACGGGTTTAGCATCGATTATCTGGTACCAAACTGCTATGTTGATAATCAATATGAAAAGACATGAATCAGGATAGTATAGCAATGATCAACAAACCAAACATGATGGTAGCTGTTTGCGAGTTCCACCCTTGTTGATTCTCTTACTATTTATGATCTGATACCAAAATGTTAAGTTTGTAAATCAATTGAAACAAATAACGGATTAGGGCTCACTGTGTATTGCAATGATCAGCAAGCTGATCTTACCGGCAGATATCAATGAGTTCAATCTCATTGATTCTCCCAGTATCGATTGTCTGGACCTACCCATGCCCACTTAATTTATATATATATGTAATGAACAATGTATATTGCTGACAAAAATATTTTTCATTCAACGTAAAAACTATGGACTCTTTTACTGAAACGAATTCACAAATTATCATATCATTTTTACGAGAATCAAGTAGTTGTATAATCATAATTACTACTAAAAAACTAGACTTAAATTTTGAGACCATCAATATTGCTCCCTAGAACAATCGCCAAGTCAAGCCGGGTGAGCGAACATCGGTCAAGTTTGGGTAAGTAGTGGGGCAATACTTGGAGAAAAGGGAAAATCACAGTGTGCAAAATGCTCTGTGAGAAATCAGGACCCGATAAAAAAAACAAAAAAACAAAAAATAAAAACATGTGAGAATGAAAGCAATATAGCCCAAGTGTTTCATTCAATATTTCCTAACGATTATTGGAGGTGATATACACTCGAGGAAGAACTGGTGCCACTCTGTTTGAAACAATGTGATGAAAAAAAAATAGGATGAGAATGTAACTTAGAGAGCGTTCAGATCTGACCATAAAACATTCCGGAAAAAGCGATGGGAAAATTTTAGTCAATTGATATTTACGCTGCTTGGAAAGGTAAAAAACTTTGCTTTTAAACTATATGTAAGGAGTTTTGCACTATGTATCATTGATTGATGAAAAGACTATTGTGTATTAATACTTCAGTTTTTAATCTGTGTAAATTTTCAATCCCTTTACCCACCTAGATTGAAGTGTTCCCATACGCCTATGGGTTTGACTGACTTAATTCATAAATTTAATTTTTGATTGCGCTGAGAGAGTTGTTAGGTTTGTGATTATCTACAAAATAGTAAAGGTTGGCGTATAATTGTTTACTGAATCTAACCTTGATAATGGAAGATTAAAAGCAACATTTGCAGCATTTGGGAGTTTTGTGCAGATGATTCTTCCCTCAGTGATGCTCTACGATCAAATAGATCGGTTAGAGCTGATATCAATCGAATGGAGATATCACATGAGAATAATTAACGTTATGCAATACAAGAGATAGCCAAAACAATCAAATTATTCAAATTAAGTGTTTAAAATCATTTATACCAATTTGGCCATGTTAGTTTCTTTAATATGTTGTACCTCTTGACCTTGTGACCAAAAAATATTAGTGGACAGATTGGCTATTTGGGAGGTTGATGCAACACAATATTCCCAGCGCTATTTCATCTATTTCAATGGTAACATAATAAATTAGATAACTTTTATGCATACACCTAAAGGATCGAAGCTCTTATGAATAGGAGTGGAAATGATAAGCCAAAAGAGTAAACTTGTCCGAAATTCCAATATCTACTCACAGTCAATGAATTGTATTATATTTAATAAAACTAGAAGAATTTCTCTTTGAACTTTTTCTACGCCAATCATTCTGACACAATTTCATCATTATATACAAGCACCACACGACCGCTACAGCAAATTTAGATGGAAAGGGTTGAAAGCGAGACCGGCTTTACATAACAGATTCAAAGAAGCAAACAAACTTCAATTGGCAAGAATATTCGCTGTTCACTTTGATATGTTGATTCCCTGTAAATGTTGACAATGGGAGTAAGAACTTTTTGTTCATGGTATTTTTCGGTGAATAATTTGCCCAATAGCTCACTGTTTTCTCTTTCAGTGACGAAATATTTTGTCAATATATCTGAGGACGGGATTCATGTCTTTTCCAAGGGGATAGGTTTGAATTGAACATAAGAAGCTCCAAACTGAATTCGAACTTGGTTCGCTGATTCCAATTGCTGTACTCCTTTCCTTTACGCTACCCGGCACCTCTATGATCTTTCACTATATCCGTATGTTCATTACACATAACAAGTAATCACTGCATCATTCAAGGTGTCTGTATCGACGTTAATGAACCAAACTCAGTATCATCCAAGTCTGCAATAGTGCGGCTCCATTGATGGACAAACTCATTATAGAGCCTCTTGACCTTCTAGAGTAGTTCGCTAACCATCATTCTAAGCAAGATACGTGATTAAAATTTAATATAATGATAATAATAGGATGCTGATGTCGGGGTGATAAGGAGACTTGCCGTCACTTAATCTCTAGATAACAAAACACCAGAACTTTGCCAGGATGAAATAAAAAGAAAGTCTGCCCAGACAACAATGTCAACCCTCATCACCTACTGGTGCACTGTATATCGGTGCAAATAACGATATCAGCATGATGGAGATTACAGTATGCAGGTCATGTCATGATGTATAATTATTAAGTTTCGTTTACCTCAGTACAATGAAATAGTAATAATGTTTATTGTTTTAATTTACCCGACTGTGCGAATATTAACAAGGCTAACTGCAGTGATATTGCCATTTTTTATCAATCGAAATAATGGTACAGACTATATACAATACTTGTACTAACTTTCCAGAATCTGAGAGAATTCCATATTCCGAAAAGTGTCTGGTACAGTAATTCCGAATAGTGTTTAAATAAGATATTGTATATCTGTGTGATATTAGGTAAGAAAAAATCAAAATTGTTTCAACTATTCCAAGAGTAATTTGGACTGTTGATCTCATGGAATAACCCGTTCCACAGGTGATATTGCGAACATTAGCAAAATTGGTTGGTCCGATTAGTATATTTGCTACCATTTCTGCTTCTGTTTTTCCATCTGTTTTCGTGTTTCCAACGGTGGAAGAAAAAATGCTAACAAACATACAACAAACAAACTTCTTTATAGATATAAAGTGATATAGTAATTACCTCTTATCCATGATTGTTGCTCTTGGGGTCGGATGAGGGAGGCCCCACTCCATGTGTGGGTAGCCGCTTCCGAAATTCTGAAACGCAGTTTCACCAATTCTTTCATGTTTTCCATTCATATCCACTGCAGATAAAGCGGAAAATCTCAGCTGTCAACAGATAATAATAATAATAATAATAATAATAATAATAATAATAATAATAATAATAATAATAATAATAATAATAATAATAATAACTACAACAACAACATTAACAACAATAACAATGATAATAGGAAGAGGACTGATAAACAACGCAGAATCAAATGTCCCAAAGTGGGAAGAAAAACATCCCTTGGACACTTCGGAAAACAAACTCGAGGCATGGCAGACCAATCGACATGGATATGGCTACCAAGAAGAAAAAAAAGATAAAGAGACAAGATTATGTATATCGATGATCTCGAAATTTTTGCAATGAATAGAAAGGAACTAAAGACCCTAGTGAAGAAATAGCCAGATCCACAGCCAGGACATAGGAATGGGGTTAAGCTGTGAGAAATGAATATTGCTAGTTATGCATAGAGGGGAAAAAAGAAACAATAGAAAGATTTGAATTACCAAACCAGGGAACCATCAGAGAGCTCAACAAAAAAGAGCTATAAATACTTGAGCATCCTAGAAGCAGAAACAATCAAATAAAATTTTCATTATGGGATAAAAAAACAAAGAATACCCTAGAAATAAAAAAAAAGGAATCCAAAATATGCAGCAGAAACTCAATTAAAAGAATAAATACATGGCGGTTTCTATCGTAAGATATTCTAGCCTCCAGACAAAGACAATAAAAAAGAGAAAACTAATGATAATGCATAGAGCCTTGCACTTGAGAGACGATGTCAACAGGCGGTATTTGAAAAGGAACGAGGTAGGAGGGGACATTAGTATCGAGGATTGGATAGACACAGCAATCATGGGAAAATCATACTAAGTAGTCCAACAAAAGATTATTTACAGCAGCCAGGGTAGAGGTAGAATTAACAGGGAGAGTACGGAGCCAGTAAATGCAAAAACAATCATTCAAAAAGGGAAAGAAAACAAATGCACGGAAATTGATATGGCTACGCAAAGGAAACCTGAAGAGAGGAACTATATCGCTCCAAGCACCGGCCCGCAACAACACCATGATAATGACTATATAAAGGCTGATAAAACACAAATCACAAAGGAACAGCAAGCGTAAATTGTAGAAATAAACAAGTGGTCATCAACCATAGTAAGCAGGGGCAGCAAACTAGCCTGGAGCAAATACGAGAACAAACACGACTAGATAGATGGGTGTGGTGATCTACTGAGAACTGGTCTAGCTATAACCACACGAATCAATGGCTCATGTACAGACTAAGATCTATCCGATAGAATGAACTGTACAGAATTCTTTGGGACTACAAGTCACTCAACCGGGAACAGAAAACCTGACATTATGGTTGGAAATGACGAAAAAGGACGTCACATACTAGAGCTGAGACTATCCAGATGACAGCACAATTGAAATCAGTGATAATGTTAGACAAGTGTGCGACACTACGACCATGTTGGACAATGGTGGGGGCATCATGCCCGATTTTTTGTTAAACGAGCCACCCACCATGTTCCCAAATATCGGTGATGTGATTTTTTTTATGTCTTTCGCATTTTATACCTACACCAACACCGTCGCTGCAATCGTTCTGAAAGCCCGTTGTGATTTTAAACTGGTCACTGAGAAATATGGTGATGAATATGCAAAGAAAAACGCACCGATGGTGCTGAGCAGTGGGAAAATGCAAACTTTCCACATTTTTAAAACAAGAGTCCATCTATAATTGTGAATCGTTTTATTTTGTTGCTTCTCCGTTGATTCTGTATCGCCTTAAAACAGATCAAATGGTGCCGAAGTTTCATGCAGCTTGAATGCAACATTTCCCGTGTTTTACAAACGATACAATTCGGTTCTTAATTAAGTTCTAATGTGAAAAACGCAAAAATTCCCGTCGGACCCTGATAGAGATTAGAGGCCAACTTTCAATCCCTTACTGGCTACTCTATCTCTTGGCGTATCTAAAATCTATATTCCTATCTCTCTCTCAACACAAGGAAAATCCCCCCCATTCTCTCACTCTCCCAAAATTTTGTAAAACATGAAAGTTAACCATCTGGACAAATTTGGGATTCCAGACTGTCAAAAGTAAACATTCTCTCTTAAGAGCATCAAAAGTGAAGGGCAATATCTTTTACATGTTTGAAAGTTTTAGTCCTTGGCCTTATTCCTTTGATAATCAACTCAATGTAGACGAGTATTTCATTTATTTTACGTGTGTGTTTGTATCTAATATATATATATATATAGATAGATAGAGAGAGAGAGAGAGAGAGAGAGAGAGAGAGAGAGAGAGAGAGAGAGAGAGAGAGAGAAGAGAGAGAGAGAAAGAGAGAGACGGGGAGATAGAGGAATAAAAAGAGAGAGAGAGAATATTGAACCAAGATATTATACCAGTATTTTTTCCAAAAATCCTTGAAGTTACGATGACATTGAACAACAATCGTAAGTACACAGCTGAAGCAGTGGCAGAATAGTTCCATAAAATAATAAATAAAGTTATGGATTGGCCAAGTCAGTGTCTTCACTTCCGTCTCACTGAGAATGCATGATGTGTACTGAAAGTTCAGGTCCAAAAGTTGTGTCCAATAACCCTGCCTGATCTGAAAGTAATTTGTCGAAGTGAATGGACTGAAACACTTGCTGAAACCTGGAGAAACCTGGTAGCATCATACCCTAAGAGACCGGCAAATTTACTGGTTGCTTGTAAATGCTTAACGACCCACGTATTGAATCAGAATGTATCTGATTTCTCCTATTTATCTTATTTCTTATTTTTGTGCATAACTTTGCATCGTCAGTTTTGTTCCAAATATCTCCATTTTTTAAATTTTTGGATTGATGCTGCTCTTTAGTACAAATTTTGTTAACTTTTGAAGCTGTATAAGTCTGTTGGGATAAACTTCTTGCAATGTACCGGGTACTTTTTGTACTCACTGCATACCTGTATGTCAGTAATCATGTGTGCATGTATAAGTATGTCCACTTGTGTGTATGTTTCCTTATATATAATTACATGTGTGTATGTAAGTAAGCTTCTGCGAGTATATATATAAATATGCACTCATGTGTACATGCGATATACGTTTATTTGCTTATGCCTAAGTTTCTCCGTATTTGCTCCTCTGTAAGATATATACAGAGAGCTAGAATGACAGAGATTGATTACTTGAGGGGAAGCAAGAGAAAAGAGATAGAGGCAGAAGGAAAGATGATTGGTGCAGTTGTTGACATTCACTGCGTTGTCAGGACACATACACACACCCTTCAAACAATCCCAACAAACACGAAGATATTTTACGCATCAACCTTCATCCCGAAACCCTGCATATTCATTTATGTATAATTAATAAGTTAGAGATTCGAAACGAAAGAAGTCGATTGTTTGATAGATAAACAAAAAGAAGATCAATAATTAAGCAGAATAAGATAAGGGACGGAGCAAAACACATAACAAAGTGGTAGATCTATGTAGAGACAGAAAGATAAAGAATTAATCTCATAATTACTTCAACGTGTTCAGGTAGATATATTAGCACCTCGCTCATCTAGCAAACTATTACTACTGAGCAGTATTTTCAATTCTCCCTGGATGTGCTAAACCCGTGATTTTGTGTTCAACAAACCTTCAAAAACAAAAAAACAAATCCCATTAGCTCTGAAAAGATGCAACCGATGCATCCTCCCAATAGTCTTCTACGGAGCTAAAAAATGGAACCTAACCAAGAGACTGGCCTACAAACAAAGAAAGCATTCAAAATGCACGCGAGTGAATCATGTACACCCCCTAAACATTATCTGGCCTTTCTTTCAGGATCAAAGTGTAGTATCTGTACCACAGCATTGCCCTAGGTGCAGTTACTGACACTTGCTCGTTGAATGGGCCGGAGAGAGTGGATATCAAAGACCGAGTGTGCCGGTGCAAGCGTTAGCCAATGGGGTTTAACTGAGGCTGCGTTTGCTAAGCGCATTGGGGAGCTTTTGGACTCGTCCTTAGGCTCTCCCATTATTACTCGGCCCAGCTGCGGGGTCTCTGTTTCCCCGGAGTAGCACTGCTCCATTGCACTTAAAGGAGCAGGTCCCCTGGTGGATGCTTTCGCAGGTGACGTTGTCTAGCCATTACGATGAGCTTTTCAACGTTAACTGCGTCGGCTGGAGCCATGTTTGGAAGGGTGTCCTTTTTTTCCCAAGTTAAGCCCGACCTTGTGTCAAATCCCGCTGTGGTGGGACAGTGTATAAATAGCCCACCATTTTTGGCGTTTCTTTCGGGATCAAAGTGTAGTATCTGTTCCACGGTAGAGACCGGGGAGTCGGTACTGACACTTCGGTACTGACACTTGCCCGTCGAATGGGCCGGAGATTGTATGTGGGTTGACATCAAAGACCGAGTGCGCCGGTGCAAGCGTTAGCCAATGAGGTTTAAGATTAAGCCCGACCTTGTGTCACAAATTGCTGTGGTGGGATGCTTAAATAGATGCTCAACTTCACTTTGAGAGATCACTAGACTGCACAATATATCAGAAAAAAAACAGGAGTCTGACACATTGCAAAAGGACTGGTCATGTTGCAAGAAAACCGATGGACATCACTACTTATAATTCGGATCCCCAGAGATCACAGATCAGAGGCTGGTAAAATACAAGATGGAGAGACGAAGTAGATAAATTCAAAAAGTATTGGTTTTGCGACGCTCATGATAAAGAGGTCTGACGAATCCTGGGGAAGGTCTAACACCAACGAAAGACCATAAAAGACTGATTAAACAAAGCGTCACACGTACATAGGGTGCCTTGATGTGGTGTAATAGCTGGCAAGAAAACAATATTATTGTGTAGTAAGCATGATCCTCTTCTGTGTTGTAAGCATGATCCTCTACTGTGTAATAAGCATGAAAAGTTCCAGATATTGTGAATATTTTGGTTGTTCAATCCAATGGTCTCTGTGCCAGACTGAGCATCATTTGATATATTCTTTAGGTACTTCGCTGAGGGATCATGGTTAGCGAGCTAGTCTAGCCTACCATTGCTATTGTTGGTTTAGTCATATCCTCACTAGGTGCTCCATAATGACTTTAATTAATTATCTATACTAACTTTACTTAATACTCTCTCTCTCTCTCTCTCTCTCACATACACATATATACACACGCACGCTCACGCACACACTCTCACTCCCGTGATAAGTTTCCGAATGACCAAACGCACAGAGAGAGAGAGAGAGAGAGAGAGAGAGAGAGAGAGAGAGAGAGAGAGAGAGAGATGTATGTAATCACACTTCCTAAATGGCTGTGATGTCAAGCTGTTGTATTGAGTATCTATCTCGAATGAATATCACGTCAAAATCACGGTGATATATTTGTTATCACTTAGAGAGCAGCCGACTATTAAATACTGACTAGTCGATAACTTTCCATTGCACAAAACATCCGTGTTATATGGATGTATTTCTACGTCTTTAATCATATCTGTTTGTTTTCATTGTTCATGGAACATTACATATTGATACACACTGACATTCGTATACATTTCTAATCAAAGAGAGACTTGTTTAGCTGAAAAATACCGATAATAGCGTGGTGCGCATTGTTATCAAATGGGAAAACGTGATCTGCAAATCGTTTGGATTTTGCCTTAAGCTGTTTATTTTCACTCAATAGGAACCCAACACGCGTGACCTTGTGCCAGAGGGAGATAGGAAATAACGTATTTTGGATGATTGCCTCACGATCGAGGCAGCTATATATTTCTTATAAGTGTCTGTTGTCAGTTTTCGAATCCAGATAAAAAGCTAGGATATCGAATGCAGTTTTGCTAGATAGGCAGCCCCACCCGCAAAACAAGCACGATCCAATTTTCTCCTTCACATCTTCAATTATTTAAACTTGTGACTTGTGAAGATCAGTAAATATCTTTTCTCAGACATAAGCGCACACTTTTCGGGATAATTAAAGTACTTGTTTCAGAAAATATTTTTTTCTTATACAAATCTCATGAACTCATCTTATGAATTATCATTCATAAAGAGAAATGCATGCATTTTTCTCATCTACCCCAATGATGACAACACGTTGAAACTACTGAGGGTTATGAAAAAAGATAAAATATTTTTACACATACTTCTGTTTTTACATCTTCCATATCTTTATCCCTACATCTTTCACATGGTGCCTTATCCCCCTTTAAACAACTACCATTGGGTCACTACATATCTATCCCAGCGTCTCTGCCACTTTCCAGAGTAGTTAGGTGAGTCATTCTTTGCGTTCTCTTTAATCTCGTCTACGATTCTGATAATTTATTGTTCTTCCCTCTTTCTAAGTGTCCAGCCTATCTTCATGGCTCTATTCATATATTAATATCTTTCACCTTGATTTATGTTCGGGTCCCAGTTTTCCTTATCAGAGTTATCCCTAGCGCTGCTCTTTTCATAGCTCTCTAAAAGGAGATGATTAAGACCTTGACAAGTATACATCCAATGCATTATTACCAAACGTATATGGATGATTCTCAGAAATATTTATAAACACATTAACAAACAGTCCATATCAAAATCAACCATAGGAACCAGCAGATTTTAGGAGTGCCTATCCAACAATAGACCACACACACACAACAAATCGAAAAGGCATCAAAATCACCAAAACACTTTGTTTAGATTTCGTTGATTCTTTTGTCTGAATCGGGGAACAAAGTGTTAACGAGAACTACATACAAATCATTCAAAATACCATTCGAAAATGGTTCTGCAATATTTACACGCAAACTAGAAACGAGTGAAAAAAGTGGATACCCTTATCCCCTGAACTAATTACAGCGAGCTTTGAGAGCGTCTTTCAGAAAACTGACTGAGAGAAATGAAAAGGATCAGATGGAGATTATTTTAACCATTTATGAATCGCTGATGACGTTTCTATGACATCGCAAACATTAGATGATTTACAAAACATGTTAAGGGATTTAAATAGGGGAGGTTAAAATGGTATAAATACAGACATATTGGAAGCACTTTCTCAATATGGTTAAAACGTCAAGCATACAATGAGTGCATAATACTAACTATGACGTACGGGTTCAAAGAGTGGAAACAAAAAGAAATACAAACAACTCTCTTCCTCTCTCTCTCTCTCTCTCTCTCTCTCTATATATATATATATATATATATATATATATATATATATATATATGTTTATATTACTATTTTGAATTTTGCTTCATGTACTATGATATTGCTCAATATATCGAAATATAGCGTGAATAGATAGCTGGATACTTACAATTTTTGTTGTAACTGATAGCAATCTACGGTTCATTGTTCATAATGACAGCATGAAACTGATCAGTTAAATCAAAAATTGTAAATATCCATTCATATATATATATATATATATATATATATATATACATATATATATATGTATGTATATATGTTTTCTTTAAATATATATACGAAATGAACACACACACACACATACACACGCACATATCTATCTATCTATCTATCTATCTATTTATCTATCTATCTCTCTCTCTATATATATATATATATATATATATATATATATATATATATATACATTTACATGCGTGTGTATATATATTGAAAACAAAAATGTGTAGTGCAACTCAAAATCTCCAGTTCTAGGGTATATTTTGAATCATTTCATTATCTTGGATAAGTTCTTCACCGTTTCTGGTTGATATGAAAGTCATCTTAAAAATACTGTTTAATATTGAAAAAAAATGAGCAGTGATCATGAGTTTAGTAAATCTAATAGAAATTTTATAATTGGAAATTTTGGCTACAACTCAATTCAAAACTCATTTACAATCAATGTGATGCAAAGGGTTCAAATTTCAATTTATCAGTTCATGTTAATGCGAAAAGTGTCATCAACTAGCATGACAAAGAGACCGAAGTTGTCTGATTTTGAGCGCGCTAGGGTAGATGAATCAGGGTTTATGATAATTTATAATAGGCAAGGATAATCAATCGAAATCAGGGAGTTGTTAAATTTTTTTATGTAATGCCGATAGTTATGAAACCAAGAATAGTGATAGCATGCCCCAAGTTGGATTGTAATGAGGGGATAGTTATCGGATCACTACTCAAAAACTTCAATTAGTCTGTCGCTCGTCTGAAGTCAGAAAAGGGGGCTATAAGACTATAAGATGAAGGATTATGAAGTCAGGTTAGGGTTTCTTATGAGAGAACCGACCATATAATCACAAACGGTAATGAATTTATTCCAAATACTATCCCAAACATTCAAAATTTTCGCTTGATTTTAAAGTTTTTTTTGATAACTATAATCATATAAGCGCAAAAGTATCAGTATAATTGATAGATCATAATTGCAAATGTTTGGGCTTTTTGAATCCATGAATCATCATCTCAATCGATTTTTTCGCGATCTTACAATATTGACCAATCATTTTACATCATATATATATATATGTGTGTGTGTGTGTACGATTATACATTGCGTTATATTATATGGATACTCTATTTGAAATGATCCTCCATTATTACTCGGTGAATAGGCAAGATAGCGTAAATAGAGTAAACAATTAGAGAAAAAGGACTGCTGCAGGGATAGAACCTGCGACCAATAGACTGGCCGTTTCAACACAGCGTTGCTCTTACCATTGAGCTAAAAAGCTGCAACTAATGCAAAGGACACATTTAATTCATCATTTATTCTATTTACATTGTCCAGGCCAAATGATACATTCACCGTGTAATCACGGGAAATCATTTCAGATTGAGTTTCAATATAATATAACGCATTTTATAATCACTCAATTGGATCATATAACCAATTTTAATAGTATATATATATATATATATATATATATATATATATATATATATATATATATATATATATATATGCGTGTGAGTGTGCACACGTATTTGTACCCGTGCAATTATCTCGAAAACCCGAGTTATTATGTTGTTATTTTTTTCTGTGTTTCTTTTTTTATTCATTCGGGATGGGGTCAGCATTTTTTCCACAACACTTGTACAATTCTCCCACTCATAAAGGAGCTCTACAACTGACGTGTTGTGATTAGTAAGCGTGTATATTTACCCATCTTAATATTGCAGAGAATAAATTGTGAAGAGAAGTAATAAATCCACCTTGCCTAATAGTTTGGGCCAGGAATGAAAACCTGTTGCTGGTAACCCAGTGACCCAGTCCAACGAGTCACATGCAAGTTACTCAAGAGATATTCACCGCTAAGTATCCCCCATAGCCCTGGGAAATGCCATGGAATCCTCAGCGTGGTAAACCGGCGATTTATCAGGTAAGGGCATCATAATTCGATTTGTTTTGAATACGCTTTGGGGAGGTATGAATCCATATCTCCAAATAGGTCAGGTCCCCAATTATTCCCTGCTGTCAGTACAACGTCACTCTGTACAAATTAGAGAGGAGATGGGAGCTGCCAAATGATCGACATTGTCCCGAAAAATACCATGATGGCCACAACAAGGATAATACGAATTTGCATTTGGTGTTGCAAAGTTCAGTTTTTTACGTATGTATATGCATGTATCTGCATTCATGTGTGTGTGTGTGTGTGTGTGTGTGTGCGCGCGCGCGCACGGGAGGGGGCACGCGTGCGCATGCACATGTGGGTATGCAGGCGAGTGTATGTGTGTTGGCGTGCGTGCGCTTGTGGATATTAATTATGCTTAGTGCTAGTCACAATATCGATCACTACTAACGTAGCAATGTTTTGCCAAACTGCCTTGTCCAACCTCACTAAAAAAAAAACCTTACATTCTAGATATTTACTCTGTTTAACTAAGTATAGCAGAAGCCCACAATATCGGACACTGAGGTAGTAATTGTACTTAGGTATATACTAAATTTACACTAGTTTAATGGGTGCACGAGTAGGACACCCAGTGAGGGTCGAATTCACTTCACGCTAAGGATCTGCGGAAGCAGTTTGCTATTCATACTCCGAAACACTCGTATCCAAGTAGCATATTAATATCTACAGCAGTTGGGATTTCTGAGATGCAATGATTTTGATGTAACAAGGGAGAAAACTCTTAACTCTGGGTAAACGGAGTTCAGTTTGCGTTCTGCATAAATGAATTGATATTTGTTTTGAAACTCAAGCAGTGGACGGTTAGCTGTAACATTTGCAAGACTACTTAGACTGAGACATCACGAGAAAATCAATCGAGACAAATATTCTTCCATCAGCAAATTCAAACATTCACACATATATTCAGATAATTATACTGATATATTTTTGCGATTATATTTATATATATATATATATACATGTGTGTGTGTGTGTGTGTGTGTGTGTGTGTGTGTGTGTGTGAGTGTGTGTGTGTGGAGAGAGAGAGGGAGAGGAGAGAGAGAGGAGAGAGTCTAGAAAGCTATTACATCTTTTAACATAAAGCACACTAAAATCTTTTCAAACATTTTATGTGTCACTTCAGTCGCTGATATATATATATATATATATATATACATATATATATATATATATATATATATATATATATATATATATATATATATATATATATATATATATGCGCATGCACAAACATACAGAGAGAATTATCCCTTGGTATTTGCAGGCTTCTCATTCGAAGTTACGATAATTCGCAATTCAGTCTTGAATAATTTAATAGGAAAATTGAGGCTGTTTTGTGGCCTACTGCAAAAAACATCATCATAGGATGTACACCGTGCAGAACGTAAAAACTTCAGAAAAATTTAGGAAATCATGAATGCATCGTAATAATATTTCTGTTATCAGTTCATTTATATAGACTTTATAAACCTCAGTAAAGAATCATCATTCTTGAAAACTTGATCTTGTTCAATGTTTATACTTGCGAATCGGTTAGTCAAATATCATTTTATACATTTTTTTCTCTAATTCACTGAGCCGTGAACAAATTTATGTATTCGTTTTTTATTAGATGATGTATTATAAATCATTATTACTTGCTACTATTTATCTTCAACCTGATATTTCTGCTGATTTATTACAACTTATCTCACACCAAGTAAAATTTAATGAATGTTGATACTAACATGAAAGAAAAAAAAAATAGTAATAACCACTGCACCGTAGTTTTATGGAAATTATGATTTTCCTTAATTAACTCTCTATTTCTTTCCATCATCCACCGTGAAATTTTTATCGGTCTTTTAAATCTTCTTTGAACTATAAATTTGGTTATATCTACAAGAAAATAGCATAAAGCCCATCGTGAGAAAAGTGAAAAAAAATACTTTTGCATACTCACAGATGATTTCTGAGAAGACTCAAGCTGCTTTTCACTTTTTCGAAAGAAAATATCGATTCCAGTAAATGAGATTTTAAAAATTTCAAATTATTTTCTGTGAAGTAAAAAACTACCAACACAAAACTCTTTTTTTACTAAATAAGCTATTAAATATAAAATTAATCCCCAAATAAAGTTTTTCCTTACTTCTTACTTACTTTTCTCTCTTTTTTCTCTTTTTCACTCACACACATACACACACACACGCATATATATATATATATATTTATATATGTATATGTATGTATGTATGTATGTGTGTGTGTGTGTTCCGTCTGCGTGTGCATGTATGTGTGTGTCTGTGTGTCTGTGTGTTCTGTCTGTGTGTGCGCGTGTGTGTGTGTGTGTGTGTGTTCTCATAAGATTGGTAAAGCTGATGAGATCAAGCGCTTCGTTAGTTTTGGAGGGAAAACTTAATCTTTCCATAAATCAAAATACAGCAATACTTGTTCCTCACCCAGTATCCACACTGGCATTCACCAGATCTCATACAGGTACACAATTTTCATCTGAAACTCTAGGGACTAAAGACTTTTCGATTTTTTCCGGATTTTTGAATGATGGTTCAGGTGCAATTTAGAAGGTAGACAATTTAGTCGATTGTCTGGTATTGTCCAGTTCTTTTCAGTGAGCTTTGTAGATATTCACATTGGATGTGCAAATCAAAACAATAGATATTTCAGCTTATTCGCACAATGCTAAATAAAATGATATAAAGACAGGCCATTTAATCACTGGTATGCTTTTCTATTTTCAAATTACACGGAAAAACTTCTACGATAAACAAATTTAAACCATGCTAACAACTAAAATAAACAAAACGAGCTGCTGAAGCATATTGCTAGTAATTTGCTTATTCATCGCTTTTTCGGTGGTTATTGTTTACAAGGTTGAGTCGGAATTCTGCGATTAGGAAATGCACGGCAGTAACAAGCGTAGCTCAAGAATAGGGTACTAGACTAGGTACTGTAAGATCCCAGGTTGTATACAAATTGAATTATCAACAAAGATTCATTACCAAACACACGACAGAGAAAAGGGTTTTGATAGGAACGTATTCCATAAAACATGCAATATAATAAGTCTGGGGTCTGTGGTTGTGCAAAACATTCTTTTTCTTGTTTGCTGACTTATATACCTAGCAAATTCCAATGGCTTGTTGAAGAGTAATCGCGATGCTTACTCACACGAAGACACGGATTTCTGCAATTATTCATTTGTTAATAATTGATTTTTTTTAAATTGCAACAAAAGTCGACAGTTCTATGAATGCAAACAAGGGTTTTGTTCAAATTGAATTTGAAAAAATTGATAACGTTCATAAGAGAGAAGAGGTAGTGAGAATGGGCGAAGAGAAAGGGATATTTGCTTCTTTTTACGCCGCATTACGGCACATATTTTTTTTTCTTAAATCAATTTTCGGAAAAAATGTAACTTAAGATAAAACATTCATAATTTGAGAAAATAAAACATATTTTAAACGTCTCATGCTGTAAGGATAGAGTTATGACCGATAATTTATAGGGGACATAAATAAATACTCATTATTCTAAGATAAGCACAAAATGTAGCAAGATTCTAAAAGTGTCAGTGTCTATTTTCAGAGATTTCATCTTGAATCTCTTATAATCTTTGAATTATTCGCTTTTAATCAATGGGAAACATATTTCTTTTATAACAGGAAACAGTTGTTGCCAAATGCGTTCAAATATTATGTAAACAACCTCACAGGTCTCAAGCATTTGGTCAATTTTGAGAAAAAATATCTTTATAATTTTAGTTTGTTTTTTTTAATGTTTTTTAATTTTTTTATTTACATGTATGAATTATACAAAAATATGATTTAGTAAGGATGTATTTATTTATTAAGATGCAAATAACTTATGAATGCCGGGTTGGGAGTTTTTTTGTTTTTTTTTTTGTTGTTGTTCTTTTTTTCAAGGGTAGATTCCGGAAACACAAAATGGGTTATTAGTTATAACAATATATATATATATATATATATATATATATATATATATATATATATATATATATATATATATATATATATATATATATTTATATATATATATATATATATATATATATATATATATATATATATATATATATTTATATATATATATATATATATATATATATATATATATATATATATATATATATATATTCTGGAATTTTGTCAGTTTTGAGAAAAATTATTTTTTCTGATCTTAGTTTTTTTTGTTTTTTTTTCATTCACACGTAACTATAATGCTGGGAAGCACAGAAAAGTACTTTATGAATTTTGTTTAAAAGTTCTTTTAGTTATTACATTATCTGATTCTTGACCATCGCTGTTTTTGTATTGGTCATGAATAGGCTTAGGAATTTAATCAAAAAAAAAAAATTCTGCTGACTTAGGGTCAGGTTCCTCAGAGAAATCCTGCCAAATTAAAATAAGCAGTGAGAACAAGAGAAATTAATGTTCGTGGCCTTGATGCCATTTTGAAATTTATACCTTTGCAGTGGTAATACTTTTGTTAATTTTTAGTATTCCATTGAGCACACATGATGAAGACAGGGAAGGAGGTTGTATTTTCATAAATGCTGTCATGTAGTAAATATTAGAGAAAAACTGCAAATGATTGGATCATGAATTCTGGTCTGTAAATAACCCATTGCGTTGTTGAGAAACATTGGCAACATGTATTTTTTGCATCGATTATACACCTGCTTTGAGATATTGCTTGTAATATAATCAACATGCTGACCAGCACTAAATATATTAGCAAGAGAATTTATTTTTAACGTTGCTCGATCTAAATGAATTCCTTGGGTTCTGGTGAAAAGTACGACGAAATTATTGATCATTCTCAACTTAAATGTTTTCCTATGCTCTTTGATCCCCAAATTAAAAGCATTTGTACGTAAGACCCGGTTGACAAACAGTCATACTCAAAGGACGTAGGTGAATCCCTTTCACCTCTGAAATGTATGTAAATAGTAACTGTGTAATAAATTTCATGTTTTTTTGTTTGTTTGTTTGTTTTTTTCAAAATGCACACAATTGGTCATAATTTGAGAGCTCATCTTTTTTGTGCTATTGCATTTCCACATTTTTTTTGTTTGTGTTTTTGTTTTTGTTTTCAAATAATAAAATTCTCAAACAAAAGCTTACAGGTTAGGACAGACAACGTATTTCTGACCTTTTGTGGACCTGTAAGGACACCAAATTTCAGTACCTATCCCATATCAATCTTGAAGCTGAATTGACCTTTTGTGGCCATTTTGGTGTCAATAAGAAGCATACTCACAAGCATTCCAACAAATGAACAAACATTCATTCTTTCTCTCCCCCCTCCCTCTTGCTCTATCTCATATAATATTAATGCTCCTCTATTTAAGATTGAGTAATCTTCAAGTGAGGTAACTCGTTCATTGTAAACATTATGCAATGTTCTCCCATAGGAATAGAGCACTCTGGTGAACGAGGGATTTAAGCAAGGATAGAATCTATCGCTTATATTCAGCCTTACTAACCGTCCAGTTCCGTAGCTCAGTGGTAGAATTGCGACCTCTGGGTCTGAAGCTAAGGTTTCAATCTGGATAGGATAATTGATTGTCTATAGGCACACTGAAAAGTTTTTATACAACGAAACAACTGCCCGTGGATGACTCTCTCTATACTTATATCTATATATCTATATATATATGTGTGTGTGTGTGGAGTATCGAAATGTATTTGACTCGATAGATCATGCAACCATCCTCAACTCAATATGATGAGTGTATATATGTACTATTGTCGGCATGTATGAATGGTTGCACACATTCTATATTTATAGCAACATACTCAGTATATCTTCGTCATGGAAATGGTATTGACAAGTATTCGTGAATGTATTTTCTGTCCTTTAGTACTGATCTCTTTAAGTGTTATGTTTGTTTTAAAACTACTTTACTAGGAAATAATTGTAAATTTGTTTTCCCAAAGATAAACGATGAACCTATCCGAGATTTAGATTTCCTTTTGTCTAATCTGGAAAATGATAGCAAACTTTCATACTTGAAAACCTCTATTGTAACAGAAATGTTTTGAACTTTTATTTTCTCCAATGAAAGCGGTACTATCGAAAACCAATTATTTTCAAAAATTGTCCCCTAGGATAAAACGCAAAATGTGCCTTACAACTAAAATAGTTGTCGTTAAAAACCATGATTTCGAAATCAAATTTCTGAGATAAGAAAGTTCGTATTACTCAGATGAGTGGCCCAATACAATTTCTTTACTTCCTGAATATCATAGCTTTTTGCTTGTGCTAAAATGAGATGAGCTTAGACTTGTGTCGGAATTTGGACGTATGCATATTTCTCAGCAACTCCAATAGTCGGTAGAATCCAGCGTTCCAAATGCAAGGAGGTTCTACCCAGAATATCCAGAAAGAATTGCGGAACGTAATCTTCCTTTCTCGTATTTTGAACTTCCCCCTAATGCCATTGAAAGCTAACTTTTGTAAGGATCGAAATATCTGCCATGGGCTTGTTTGGGCTGGTGAGGTACTTACGCAATACACTATTTCTCTCAATATCTGACTAATTTAGGCTCGATGAATATCTTCAAAGTTGTTATCAAAATAACCATATTTCTCCGATGACGTTGAACACATTTCATCAATGGTTGAATCGATGTATGAGCACATTTATTTATTCGTCTAGGCATGTATTTGTATTTATGCCAATATGGATTAAGTAGCTGAAGTATCTGTCTCCGTCAAGTTAATTATTTATTGAGTTTTAAAAGGACTGTACCTTTCAGTCGTATTGAATACTTCCTACACTTTTAACCTTTTGAGGATGAAATAAATTGCATTCACTTTAGACTTGTTGAAGGAGGGAGAACATTTTGTTTCTTTATTGACCCCTGAAAGAGGAAGGGAGTGTCTATCTCTTTTTAACCTGTCAAGGGGAAAGCTTTCCGTTCACCTTTGACCCACTAAAGGATGAAAAGCATATCCCTTCATTTGATGCACGTTGAAGGGAAAATAGTTTCCTTTCAATTTCGACCCCTGGAAAAGGTAAAGAATTTTCCTTTACTTTTTGCTCCTAAAAGGGGGGAACAGTTCACTCCTATGAACTGTCAAATTGAGATAACGTCTCCCTTCACTTTTGACCTGTTGGAGACGGGTGTGAGTATCCCTTCACTTTTGAATCCTTAAATATATAAAATGAGAAAATATGTATACGCATATATGTATTTTGAAGAGAAATTAAAAAGTCAAATATTGCGTTATACTGATGATGTAAATAGAACCCAACTCTAAAATCTTTCTCTAAACCTTTTTACACTGTAAAAACCTTCGTCTTGGTCCATCAAGTACACTTATAATTTTTTGTTATGCGGTGTGTCTGTTTGGTTAGTTTGTGTAAGGTGAGTGAAAACTGAGAGACAGTCAAACAGTTTGACACCCCCACTCATATATACAGATACGTTTGTTTGTGTATGAATGTATGGATGTATCTGTATACATAAATATGAGTGTATCCCTAGATAGCAGGCTTGAGAGACAGGTGGGCCCGATTGCGGAGGAAAACCTTCGAGAGAGCCAATGGAAACAAACCATGGCACGACTGACATGGAGAGATCCAGGAAAAAAATTGTGAATAGAACAAAGGATAGTACGTCACCTTTGTGGAGCTGACAACGGAATTCAACGCAGTATGTCAGGCCACTGGATAATCTTAGAAAAATACACTGCCGCCTAAGTTCTCCTTCCTGATTATCCAATTCCACGTGGCACAGCTAGGGCAAGTCAGATTTTAAAATTCTTCGCAGTCAAAAACAGTGTCAGACAAGGCTGTGTGAAAGCTCCCACCTTGTTTTCAATATTTTTCAGCGCGATGTTGAATCAGACTACAAAATTAATGGATGACAAGGACAATGCACACATCTGCACACGGAATGACAACGGCTTTTTTAATCCAAAACGAAAAGAAAAACAAAAAACACGTACCAAAACTATCATACAGCCCATCAGGAGATCCTGTTCGTTGATGACGCAGCTCTGCTTGCTCACACAGAAGCAGTCCTTCAACAGTTAATGTCCTGCTGACACCACAGAATTCTTTGCCAAGTTGGATGTCAGCATTAAGAAGTACCATCTGTAATCCATCGCCATCTCCATCGGCCCAACTACGCTCAAAGTTATCTGGAGTTATTGCAATCTGGATTCGTCCCATTATGTAAACACATCTTCCATAATCCATTTCCCACGCATCCACAAATATCTTAGAAATCAATTGATAACTTATGGAGATATTGTTCTATGTACATTCAGCAATACAGGAGAAGTGGCAGTTGAAAATTCTTAGACGCCCCTCCAAATATAATCTTTTTATCTCGGAGAATCGCCCACCTCTCCACGTAGAGAACTTTCGTAGCTATTGTTTTTCCGTACATATGCTACGTTGCAGGAAAAGTGTCCTTGGATAATTCCTAGATCTGCACTTGAATGCAAACACTACTTCCATTGCCCAAACCTCTCATCAAATTTCGATAAAATTCATGGAGAACTTTTGGAGATATTGTGCTGTTTGCAGATAGCTACAATGCAGGAGAAGTACCAGTAAAAATATCAGATCACCCCACAAAATGCATTGACAACCCTTCAACAAAATTTCAGTGAAATTTATTGAGAACCTTTGGACATATTGAACTGTGTACATATAGTTACGATGCAGGAGAGGTGACTGGATCCACCCCAAATTGGAAATACTTCTGCTTTAGCCCATTGCCATTCCCTCCTGACAAAATTTCACTGAAATTCATTGAGAACTTTTGGAGGCAATGTCCAGTGCACATATAGCATCAATACAGGCGTATGAATTCCATGAATATGGAAGATTTCTTGATCAGCCCCAAAATGTGAATAGTTTTTGCCCATAGAATTGTGCACCCCAAAATCCCAATAAATACCTATTCCTTAGCCGATTGTCTACATTTCCAAAAGAATCACTAAATTCATTGAGAATCTTTTGGGGATATTGTTTGCAGTATATGAAGCTCCGATGCAGGAGAGGTGACTGTGAAGAATTACTGGATTTGTCTCAAAATGTGACCACATCTTCCTTAACCCATTACCTACCAAATTTCACTAAAACTCACCGAGAATCGTTGGAATATCGTGTTCTGTAAATATAGCTACGATGCAGGAAAGGTGTCCTTAGATGATTCCAGGATCTACTCCGACTTGTAAACAATTTTTTCTTAGCCTACTGCCCACTCTTCCACCAGACTTCATTGAAATAATTGAGAACTTTTGGAGATATTGTTTGGGAACACTGAGAACAATCAAAGTTTTTGAGCGATACGGATAGCCAACTAGGACGTAGTGGAGTATTTGTGCATGAATCCACTACAAAATAGTTGGACTTTTTACGCAGTTTATTGCATACATTACCACAAAATTCCATTGAGAACCTCTGGAGGTACCGTGTGTTGTGTACGTACAGCTGTAATGCCTTAATATGTGAACACTCCTTCATAGCATATTGCCTACACTTACACAAAATATCCTTGTAAACTTTTGAAGATATTGTGCTTGTACATTTAGCAACGATATAGGAGGAACGGCGACCATGAGAAATTGATGGATCCGCCACAAAATATACATAGTTCTTAACCGATCGCTAAACCTTGCAAAAATTTCATTGAAATTTATGTAGAAATTTTAGAGATATCATGTGGATCGAAAGTAAGCATCTAGTTCTGCATTGTAATAGTTATGAAAATTGAACTCCACACTAAACCATAATGCAACGGGTGGAATCCACCCGGATTTATTTTATTCTCTAGTTACCATAATGATGCAGGACTTACAAGAAATTCCGCAAAAAATCAGACTTGGGCGAATGACATTGTTTTATCAAGGGACGATGGACACCTATACTCAAATATTTGTTTTTTCACTACAATTTACCTTCAACCTTATTTTTGGTTGAATTTTAGAAAATGATAACTTATGTAAGGGCATTATTTCAAAAGAATGAATGAACACCAAAGATCAGAAGTAGATATTATTTCAACTATTTTTTTTTTTTGCGTTGTGTAAGAAGAAATGACATATTTTTCATTGTCATGTCTATTGTGAAATCCTGTTTTTTCCCAGGCAATGCCGGTGTCTCTGCTAGTATGCATATATATATATATATATATATATATATATATATATATATATATATATATATATATATATATATATATATATATATATATATATGGTTATCCACCATCTTGTTTGAAAGACTTACTAAAAAAACAAAAAACACTGTTAACTGCCTGGGAGATTTCTGACTTTTTCTTAGTAATACAAAAGAAATGTAATGCCTATTATTCACTGCCATGTCTCCCACCCTCCGAATCCCAAACTTGCGTTTTATCATTGGATTGAATCCTGATATTGTCACGAAATTACATACCATTAAGAGAATCCACACACCACTTCCAATTTTCTTAAATCTGATTCCACAACAACACCCACATAGGTGCTAACTGCACACTAAAACCTGGTTTATATCTGGTTTCATATAAAACAATTCTCTGCAAAACTAACAGGGCACATGAACTCATCATCATCGTCATCATAATCATCATTCCAAAGTTAAGAAATCGATCAAAATCTTGTATATACTAGCAAAATGTGTTTGCTATGTCTTCCTTGATGCCCTGATGGATTTTGATAAACTTTTGTATAACTACTTACTAGGTTGGTGAAAGTAACATGAGGTGAGTAGCCTCGCACGAAAAGTTGTACAGTGTAGAAATCAATTAATCAGTCACACATTCATAAACAGAGAGAGGAGGTTGAGGGAGAGTATGTCAGTCATCAAACAAAATTATCTCCTATGATTTGTGCTCTCTTAAGATCACTATTAACAGTTACAGACAAGAATATCATTCATTCATTTAATTCATACAAAATTATTTTACACTTGGCTGAACATTGGCGACAGGCGGACTCGAGACTCAATAAACGTAGATAGAATTGAATTCCATATTTCAAAACAATTACATAAAATAAGAAAAATGCTGCATACAACACGTGAAAAATACTTTAGATAATTTAAAAAGAATTTACATAGAATAATCGTGTTAATTAGTCTATATGTTAGCTTGTACCTATACATCTATATATATCAAGTAACCATTTGACTGCTTTTTCCCAGGACCGATATAAGTATAATTCTTGATAAATATGGAAGAAATGAGTGTGAAAATAAAGAGGAATACCTTCGAGGATAAGAAAAATATTAGTGACAAAACTAAATAGCAGACATTTGATAAAAGGAATGAACACATGGACAGTGTCAGTGGTGAGATATACAGCAAGATATCCCTTGTATTTGATCTAGAAGGGAACTTTTCACTAAGCTGATTTCTATCTATCTCAACTTACTTGACTCTTTTTTTACGATTTGCTTTTTGATCGGAAAAGCAGGTAATGTACTGCTTTTATTTGTCTACTTCTTTGTTTTCAATTTAATTATTTTATTCGTCTACGTGCTAGAAACATTTTTTCTTCAAAGTGGAATAATTCTTTTAGATAGAGGAGTATTTCTTCCAGTTAAGTTAAATAGAGTTTGTCACAAGACTTTAATTCGTACTTTTACCAAACGTTGAATTCACTTCACTTTTTAGGTTATTTTGAGAAAATTATTTTAGTTTCTCTTGTCATAAAGTAATGGTTGTGTTTGATGAGTTATGGTAAAGGGATATTAAGGAACTGACCAAAATGCAGCATCTGCAGGCAAGAATAGTATGCATTTTGTTTGCAGTCCCCGGTCGGAAGCCTTAATAGATTCTAATAAAACTTTGTAGAAACAGTACGATGATTAAAGTAACATGAGGCAAGTTGTTTTGCATGGAAAGTCGTACTGGGCATCTATATCGATTAATTAATCACATATAGATAAACATAGATTAGGGTTACGGAGAGAGAGAGAGAGAGCGATAATAATGATAGCAAGTGAGGGGATAGGAGAGAAGGTGCAAATATGTGAAGCCAGTAGAATGATGAGGCAGTTGATGACTCGTGTTTGAATTTGATACGTTCGGTAAGTAAACCTCAATGTCATGACTTTTCTCCCTGACAATTGCGTCGCACTGCCCAAATGTTTCTTTTGTCTTACCATGTCCATTATCGCTCGTCTGCAATATTTTCTGTCTTTTGAATTATCCGTATTCACATTTTCAGTGTGTTGTCCATATTGAAGTTCTGTCTTTCCGGGTATTTTTCCATTCTCTTTCTCAGTTATCTTCTTCCTGGTTTCTTCGTTTGTTCACTGTTTCGTTTTTAGTTGCACTGTTTTGACTACGTTAAATGTTATCTTCGCTCCTTGCATGCAAATACTTCTAAAATCTTGTTTTAGCTCTTTGGACACAATCTTCTGTGTTACTGAATCTTCTGCCCCCTTCTTTCCAATTCACATACAGTCTATCTGTGTCATTTCTGGGTGAAGAGCCTTGTGCATCGTCACAAGTATCTTTGTTCGCCAATCTATTGGTTGGAGTTCATCGGTTGTCCATCTTAGATATTGACCTGTATATCTCACTACTGATACTAACCATATGTTCACTTTTTTTATCAAAATTCTACAATCTATTGTATTCTTTTTTATGTTTTGCTTTCATTTCTTCCAGTTTTATCGAGTCACATTCGATAATTCCTTGATATCTCTATCAGTCCTGTGTAGTCAATGCTCTGATACTGTTGTTGTCCGGTAATTTGATCCCTTCTGCTGCTATAACTCTGCTCCAGTACATTATCATTTGCACACATTTTTTCTATTTTGAACTTCATTGCTATGTCGTTGCCGTATTCTTTCCCTTTGTTGAACAACATTTCGAGCCCTCCCTTGTTATTTGCGAATAGCTTTATGTCATCCATGTACCCCCTTTTAGAGAAATTGTATCCTTTGCTGTTTTTCAATATTCTGTTTAGCGGTATTATGGATATAGTAGTGGGGACAGAGAGACCTGTGAAAAAACCCTTTTTTATATTTATATCTGCCAAGTTTTTTCCTGCAGTTGCCAAGTCTACTTTTCCAATTTTTTAGAGTGTTGGATATGTATTGCAACACAAATCTACTAGTCTTGAATATACTGAGGTACTCGAGTATCCAGTTATATTGGATATCGTATGTTTTTCGTAATCAATCCATCCCATTTCAAGATTTATGTTCTCTTCATTACTTCTTTCAAATCATCTGATGATTGTGGAGCAAGTCATTCACTTCTTTGGTTGCTTTCTGAAATCTTTTGTTTTGTCCTTTTCTTTCCATGGAAATATATATCCAGTCTACCATCTGTCTGGTCAGAATTTTTCGCTTTGCTGTTAAGCACATGATTGGTCAATAGTTGCTCACTTGATTCTCTTTTTCGGTGTCTATTTGGATGAGGGTCATTCTCCCTCTGGTCATCCAAGTTTGAACCTCACAGTCATCTACGAAACTTCGGAGATAGTGAATTATTCTGTCATGAATATCTATGAATTTATTTGACCAATATCCGTGGATCCCACCAAGTTCTGGTACTTCCTAGGGTTTTTTTTCTGAAACTGTTCTCCAGTGTATTTTACGCAATATAATTAGCTCTCCTTTATCTACGTCTTGGAGTTCTTGTTTTCATTCTTTTTTCTTTTTTTTTTTTTTTTGTCATTATTATCTAACTATTCTGGATATTGGTCTTTTTGGCACCCCCATATTCCATTTCAAAAATTATTTGCATCAGTTGTATCCGTCTTTGTTCTCTTTTCTGTCCTCATCTAAGTCTTAGTGATTTTTTTTTTTCGTCATTTTGAAAAGTATGATTCTGCGTGTATTGGAGAGTCCTTTGTTAATACATCTGGCTTCTTCGGCTAGTCTCCTTTGGAGTATTTATTCCATCGCAGCCGGCGAACCTCTTTGTCTCATCTTGTATGTGTCCCATGATCTTGCTCGTACTATATGCTATGTATGTTTCAATAATCCTTCATCTCTCCGTGGTTAGATGATTTTTTCCCTATTCTCTTTTCCTAAGCAGATTTTTTGTTCCCATCGTTCAGGTATTGCAAAAATGACGAATTATTATTATTATTATTATTATTATTATTATTATTATTATTATTATTATTATTATTATTATTATTATTATTATTATTATTATTATTATTATTATTTCTTTTAACTACTGTTGCTTTCTACATCACACTAGGTCGCTACACTTTTCAACTGCTAGAGCAAATAGTGCGAAATTAGAAATGAATAATTGATTTTGAATGAAGCTTAAACTGACATCCTAAACCTCGAAAGCCCGTCCTCCGTGGACATTGCGTTAACCACTTCGGCAACAGTATCTACGGTGATAATAATGTGTAACAATTTTGCAATCCCTTCTCCAATTCTGTATGCCATCTTTGTTTTGATATCTAATAATAGAAGAGTAAGTTTTTTAAAAATCCTCTGAAAGTTTTGGTCACCTTGCTGGATCTTCATCACGAATTTCTGTAGTGCCTTTTGGATTTCAAACTTTTAGTACATAATCCTCTCTTCTATGGGGACTTGGTCGTCTCAATGGGCAAACCTAAATCTTAATTTATTTTCAAATGAATGATTGCCTGGTGGCTAGTTTAAAATGGCAACGCTCACTCATTTTGAATTCATAGAGGCCATTTTATTTAGACTATAGTCGCATTTATTTCGCAATTTTATCTAAAAATGAATAATGTATAAGCACAAGGTAATTTTTGTAATTAGAACCTGCTAAGGTGGACAATATACTTAAGAACATTTTGATGCAACTAACTAATTAGTATTTGGGCTGATATAATATTCAATTGGACGCCTAGGTGTGGGTTATGGTCTGCAAGTTGGTTTCGTAGATCATTGATATTGAGAACGGAATTTATTCTCACTAGATGACCAAAGTCTTTGGCCTTATGTCAAATTTAAGGTTAGATTGAGTAAATAACAACGGATATACATAGCTAATTTTACCATTCATTCATATCTTACATGTAATGGAGATTTTCTTAAACTCTCTCTCTCTCTCTCTCTCTCTCTCTCTCTCTCTCTCAACGTTACTGCCTGAAAATAGCGCTTTACCCCAAAAACGGTTTTAGGCATTAGATATTTCAGCCTACGTGGTTTTAGAATATAATTTCTCCAGTGTTACGTGATTTTTTAAACTAAAAAACACATTTTCAAGACTGCAAAAAGAAACATTGAGAATGTTTGGATACGGAAGACTCAGATTGTTACATTGTTATTTCATGAAGTCAAAATTATAAATCATTTTTTTTTACATTCACTGAAGTTATTTCGATGGGGGCTCAGATTTGTTTTTAGTGTTCATAATATATTACGTAAAAGTTAAATGAAAAACTCACTTTCCCTCCGAACTAAATCGACTTTTGACCCAAACCCATCATATCAATTCTAATTACTACTAAATTTTATAAAGCACATAAAATTACTTATTTATAATCCTGATATTAGAATGCACGTAATCGAAGAATTAGCAGACACCAAAATATGTTTATACCGAATCTAAATTGTCATGTAAGTATTAGTAACTCTCATAACTATAATATCGAATTTCGACATTTCTTGCTGAAGAATTTGAGTAAATAAAAAAAACTTTCATATTTCAGTCTGTTGGTGCCAGTTAAGCAGAATATATGGAGTTTACAGCTTACCACGAAATGAGTAATGATTTAATGTTTCACGGAAGTAAGCTCTGTATACACAGGGATAACCACTGGCGCTGGTATTTTCAGCAAGTAAAACCAATAGATAAATTGATAGAGGGGTAGGGTACACCATCATGCTGCAGTGTTTACCGTGATTGTCATGCTGATCATCACATCAAAATATATATTAAAGTTTTCCATCTATGGTCCTTTGCTATGAAGCACTAATCGTGGGGTTTTAGTTGCAGACTATTATGGCTGTAAAGAATTTGATCTTCATGGGGCTCTCTGTGACCTTATGCCATACTAAGCTTGGCTAAGTAAATAAATATATGTATCTTAAATTGGGTGTCATGCACTGAAGTAATGGCAATCAAGCTAGTCTTGCAGACGATAATTACTATATCTCTATTCCGAATTAAACTTCGTTCCCCAATTTTGTACTTGTCTTGACTTGTCTCTCACAAAACAAAGCTAATCATCGAATGGTCGAAAATCGTTTGCAAGTGCAGCTTTCAAAGTGCATCCGTGGATTTATAGTCAAAAGGTTTTTTTTTTAATTCTCTTTTTGGTATCATATAGAGGTGAATCTCCTATTTTGCACGGGATCCATTCCGAGAAAATGGACAATCTGAGAGCTTTTACTAACCTGGGGAATATTACAGGTTAATATCCTACTTTGTTCTCCTCTTACTCTGGAACAAAATCATCAGCCGTACATGTAATTCTCTCTCTCTCTTTCTCTCTCTCTCTCTCTCTCTCTCTCAAACACGCACACACACGCACACCACATACTACTATACATGTACAAATATACACATATCCATTAATATCCACGTATAATTACACATGTACGAATCTGTATTTATACGTATATCATAATAGTAGCACATGCATAATAAAATATGATCAAGAAGATCACCCAAGTTCTGTTGGGCCGTTTCTAACATTTTAAGGTTTCCACCTCCCCTCAGAGTAGAAGTAGATTATATGACACTAGTAGCATGAATGTATCTTTAACTTAACTGCAGTCTTTTTTCACTAAATATTGTGTCATGCCTATGGCAAAAAATAGTTAAGACATATAGCGTTAGAAGAGAGCGCAAGGAGATGTGGACCCATGCCTTTTTGAGGAGCAATTGCACAAAGCCTTGGTTAACGGAAAAGAGAGTGGTTTGGTTTACATTGAGGCTAACCTCTCTAGCTTAACAACTTCACCTGACCAGGTAGTAGCAACGACAGCGTTTGTACATCCGTCACCCGCAAACATAATTTTTAAAATCAATATTAAGAACCTAGAAAAATACTTATACAGAAACACACTTCGATTTGTATTTATGGATATAAAATTTATTTTTTAAAGCATCTTAATGATATGATAAGAGCAAATATGACATTAATTGAGTATCAGTGCAAAGTTGCAATTATTTTTTTACGTTGTGGAGGAAATGTGAGAATTTAAAGAAATATTATATTCCAAAGAGAGGCAGAAACCATATTAAAGATACATCAATTCAGAAAGTTTTGATTCAAACTAAGTTATATAAACAATAAAACACTCACGTGCAAATATACACTTATATACATATGTGTGTGTGTGTGTGTGTGTGTGTGTGTGTGTGTGTGTGTGTGTGTAATCTAGAAAGCTTTACAGCTTTAAACATTGAAGATATGAAAAATCTCATTGATGCCTTTTCATTCAATTATTTCAAAATATCTGTCAATTGAACTAATGTAAGCTATGTAATGGGTGTTATTTTTCACACGGAATTAGATCTTATGGTACTAAGAGAATTTTTCAAGTTGGTATTATCTATTGTTTAAATATATATATATATATATATATATATATATATATATATATATATATATATATATATATATATATATATATATATATATATATATATATATATATTCTGATAATAATATGAAATTGTGTTCATGATAGAAGAGAGTAAAATTTCTGATACAATACAGCTAGCGTATCGAATAGTTATGGAATTCTTACTACATGAATGTGTATGTAGAAACATGTGTGTATGTATGTACTACACTGGGTTGCCGGCATTACCAGTCGAGAAAAGTAATCAATACTTGAAGTCATGCTTTAAATTCTAAAAGAAGAACCTTCTAAAATAGGGATCGCAACTCATCGAAATGCAAAAACAAACTTTTTTATTGGATTGTAAAAGAAACCAAGAAATGACACTGATCTCTCCTGCAGAGGTGTGGCAGTGATAGATGATTATAATCGTTATTTGCAAAATAAAGCAGAATCATTTTACTCTGTTGTAAGTTGAAGAAATCAAAAAACCAGAACGCTAATTGGACACAAGTTAAAAAATAGGAAAAAAAGGGAAATTTGCAAGGAAATATACTTGCTCTGTCGAATCGAGCTGTAATTTAACAAAATTGATGTCAACGAAGTAGAAATTATATGACTTTGCTATTTGAGCGATTGCTAATTGAATAGAAGCCAGTCTGAATCTTAAAATCAAGTACATCATCAACGCTAAAAATCGGATCTCCCAAACATCAAATCAAATCGAAATAACAATGAATGAAAACACCTGTTTGAAGTAAAAAGCAAATGCATGAAAATTTACCTGGACGATAGTTGAGAAGTTGGTTTTCTTTTTCGGAGTTCCCAGCAGTATTATTGGTATAGGAGAAAGTTTTCTATGTGAAAGATACGTGCGAAATCTCCTTATCGAAAACTTCCCTACTGTTATGTTGTGTCGAAGTGTCTATATTCATTGTATATCTGAATGATGTTATGAGCTAATTATAAATTCATTAAACGTAGTGATGATCATCATAGCATCTTAACGAATCTTAGATTAGTAAAAATAGTTGCCCATTATGTTATCAACTTAATCGTTTTATTCATCTTAATGGATTTAAGCTGATACCTTTCTGAGTGAGATCCCCAGGGAAATGTACTATATGATTCTTCCCTAACTGAAGCCTCTTTTATCCCTAAAAATAATGATTGTGGTTCGGAATGATCGATGCATTGTTGCCAGTAGACAGTGTTTTGTTTAAACGCCTGTTGTAACTGGGGATTTATATTCGCCGACTGACCATTATCTAAATTATGGTCAATCGATTGTCATTGAATAATGTAATGTCATCGTTTTTGTGACCTGTTGTTTATCATATATGCCACTTTCATTAATTATGCTAATTGTTCTAATGATCCTTTGACTGTCGCTTGGTTTCTTTAATCGTTATCACCGTTTGAGAATGGGCACTCATGGGTCATTTTCGAGAGTGCAATGTCAAAAATGGAACTTTTGAAAAGCGAGTTGTCCCTATAATAGAAATTTTCACTGATCAATATTTCAACAATGGTGATCAATGTAGTTTTCAGATAGAGGCTTAAAGTAAAAAAAAGATTGAAAAAAAGTTTCTGTACACGTAATAAGAATAAAAGGAAATGCATGTTTATTAAAGAAAAATCTTTAAAAGTTTTAGATTTTGCGAAAAATCTAATCCACATACATTTACCAAAAGTCATCGATAAATTTCCCACCACACATATTAATGGTAGCGCTGATTGAAATGTAGTGTGTTTTAAATAGGGACTCGAAGTCACTTGGATGGAACGATTGTTTCTATATGAAGATATTTAAGCTTCACCTGAGTTACTAATTCCGTTTTATAACTTCATAGGAGAGAATATAGGCCTATACAATAACTGAATATATATTTTTATCTGAAGAAAAAAAAATCTTCCATCCTTTTGAAACAAAGGTAGAACTTCTGATGGACAATAATCGATTATGATTTTTTTTTTATCAAAAGAAAAAAGAATACTTGATTTGATTTGTTGGATAGGTAGAATAGAATTTCGATTGTAAACCACGTTGAGATTACAGTAAAAAAAATGTCCAAATGGGTTAAGAACATGTAAAAAATAATCTGACTATAAAATGATCCATATCGATTACCAGAAGTTATTATGCCCTTATCATGTTAACCATGGCCCCAAATCACCCTTGTACATAGATTTGCACCCTTATTTGGAAAGTACTGAGTGACATATTTTTATATTGACCCTCATGCAACCTATCCTATGTTCACCCTTGGGTCAAGTTACCCACGTAAACAAATTATTGTCTCATGCAATACAGCTGCCTTATTGGATAGGAAAATGCCAAAATTGACCTGAACCCCTTAAAATCAAACTGATCTTAAACTAGCCTTTAGAGATTCCCAGAGGTCAGTGTGACATATCATATATTCATCCTGAGATTAAGTTACCCTTGTGGACAAATTTGCAGCTTGCCATGTGTATCTGTTTGGGAAACTATGGAAAAATCGTCAGAAACGAACATTCTTCGTCTTCATTGTAATTGATATATATGTATTCATTGAATTATATATATGTATATATATATATATATATATATATATATATATATATATACATATACATATATATAAATATATATATATATATATAGATAGATAGATAGATAGATAGATAGATAGATAGATAGATAGATTGATAGATTGATTGCCAGCTAGCTAGCTAGCTTGAGAGAGAGAGAGAGTCTATGATAACCATTTACAGGTTCCATTCTGTCTATCTGTTATTTCATTGTGTAGATTTTATCAGTCGGGAAAGACACTGCTGGATACATTTTATGTTGAAATATATTGCCAACATCTTGAACCTTATCTATACACCAACTTTTTATGCAATATACAACAGTTAATATACCCAAAGTACTCACCATATTGCACAAAAAACTTTCTCTCTCTCACACACATATGCACGCAAACAATAAGAGAGAGGGATATATATATATATATATATATATATATATATATACATATATATATATATATATATATACTTTGCTGAATAACTCATTCAATATCATAAGTATGAGCAATATCTAACCTTTTAGGCTTTTGAGCTGGCATAATCTTTTTTGCATTGATTTTTAGAACAATGCTCAATTGATAGGTCTAATCACCTCTGTTGTGGACGGACACGCTTTATATTTACAGATTCTTATGAAGAAAGAAAGTTATCATTTTAGTTATAATAGCAACGTCTTATTTTGGAAAAATTGTGTATCGAATTAGTCACTGATACCATTCAATTGTCACATCGGTAGGATTTTTTTGTAGAAAAAAACATCATAATATTACGTATATTCAAGATCCAGTTTTACATTACATCTCATTGTTATCTCCTCACAAAAGTAAATACGAAAAAAAGTCTGTTTTAAGTTGGCTTTGGCCCCGTGGCCCGTGTTGGAATCTCCAGGAGCTACGCTTCAATTTCATGTCCTGTCCGATCCAGAAACAAGACGCAGCTGATCATAGGCCGAAAGGAAAGATGCTGAAGTGTTTCTTTATCTGATTCTCTCGATTTTTATATATTATCGTACATTGCAATTATAAAATGGAGATAAAGGAATAATGCATGAACTCCCATAGCAATTAAAAAGGTACAATAAAACCTGTTTTGTAGATCAAGAACTTGAAGATAACTTTTTGGTTGGAGTAAGCTGATTGTGGTGTTTATTAAAGAGTAAGTTCAGATATAGATGGAAGCAAACACGTACGTATGAAACAAGAACTGTATAATTATTTTTCTGCGATTGATTGAGTAATTTTATACCCAACAAGGAAAGATGATAATGATTAAGTTGATCAAAACTGAGCTCATTAGATCATCCGTTGATTAAAATCACTCAATATTGTAATCATTTTCGGGTGTCATTGATACAATACCATTCCAGCTATGTCCTTCTTTCTTTATATATCTATCTATCTATCTATCTATCTGTGTGTGTGTGTGTGCATTTCATCATTTCATAACTTTGCCTGTAAAATATTCTCCGACATTGAAAGTAGCGTGTCTACAGATATATACAAGTAGTTTTTTTAGCTTTGAAAAAATTATAAAAAATTCTCTGTAAAAAAGTGAATAATAATAATAATAATGTATACTAGCAGAACCTGTGGATTTTTAAAAACTATAGGATATTTGGAGGTTTATATACTTACTATTTGTCAGATGTACAGTGAATGAGGTGTTCTCCGTTACAACGCTGATTGATAATGTATAACAGGGATGGAAGGTATAAATTCCACGGAGTACCAGGAGAGTGCACCTATATTCTTTGAAAAACACTTTTTTCACTATGAGAGTCATTATCTATTAATTTTATCTTTTGATCAAGAAGTGACCATGCTTTAGAAAGTAAAACATTTGGCCTTGGGAAATATACTGATTTGCGAAGAAATAATCCAACTATCTTGAATGTTTGTTCTTGAAACCTGTTTATGGTTCTTGAAATTGATAACCGTGTATGAAACTGACCTCTTTCTAAAGTGAAAGGCAAAAAAGCATCACATGGTTTAACTGTAGAAATAAGATCTTTGATCCCGTTTGTAGCAATTGAAGACGTACTCATCTCTCTCTCTCTCTCTCTGCCTCTCTCTCTCTCTCTGCCTCTCTCTCTCTCTATATATATATATATATATAGATATATATATGTATATATATATATATGTGTGTGTGTGTGTGTGCGTGTGTGTGTGTATGTGCACGTATTTATGACACCAGGTATTTGTTGAACCAATGCATTTTCGACGATAAGCCATTTACATTGAATGTCGTTTCTTCCCGAAATTGTTTTGGTTTGTCTCTTGTACATTCTTCATGCACAAAGAATAAAGATTGATAGCGTTACAAGGTCCGTGTATCATAAAATGTTTGGTGCATTGATAAAGCTAAGATTTTTCAGGTGAATTTAGAATTTCAGTCGTAACAAAGTTATCAGCTACTCTGTTCTTTAATTTGTCCCCTTCTCTTGAATTAATGAACATATGGTAGTTTGGTTGTCTGTTTTTAAAATTCAATAACCTGAAAATAAGCAACAGTTGCTCTCCCTGGTGTCCTTCACCGATTCTTCCAAGTGTGCATGAAACACTCGAGCAACCAGAGTAGGTCGATTTTTAGTTAGTTTATTAACGCTATGATTATTTACTATTCAAGGACACTTTGGATTGCAGGTGTAAGTAAGAGAAAGACCAGGCTTCACATATTTTGCAACTAGTGCCATATTGTCTTCATAATTTGGCGCCATATCCCAAGAACTGCCAATGGATGAAGATGAAAGAATAACAGGAACATATGATGGAACAGCGATATCTCTCTGAGGATTATGCAAGTAATCAATCAATCCATCGTAGGATGATGCGCGAAGCTGAGCCTGATTACTTCTCATAAACTTCAAACAACAGACCTTGATCTTTAGATAAATGTTCACCGAGTAATATTGAAAGGTTTTCCCACCTTCATGAATCGAATAGCAATTTTGCCTTATTGCCAGACGATGACTCTAAAAATCCATTTTTTGAGATCCATTTTTACACGTGTGTGACATTCAGAAACACCAAACCAAAACCACCACGAGGAAAAAGTAATGGGTAAATCATAGGATCCAGACAACAAGAAAGAGAAGATACGTTTCGTATTTTCTCCAAAGGAGGCACGGAGAGCTTGTGGGTACTGTCGCAATGGCGGTATGTCCACTCTTCCATTTACATCGAGCGCCTGTCGAATTGATAGGGCCGATATTAAATCTGTGATTTACATTTATATTGTAATTTTCAACTTTTTTCCTATGACTCTTTATCTTCTGCTTTTTGAAAGATTGCTGCCGGTCTCTCCGTTAATATTTGCTCTTCTGTTTTGATCAGCTTCTCCCTTTCCCTTGCAGATAACATTGTCTTTCTTATTCCTTCCTGTTGAATCGTCTTTTACGCATTCGAAATCCTTGTTGCTGTCTAATTTGGAATCTATCCTCTCCACATATTCTTTGGCTGTAACTCTTTGTTCATTCTCTGCAACTCTCCATTTCTAAGTATATTATAGAAGAATATTTAAATGATCTCAAATCAAAATACTAATCCTAATTTCAAACCTATCAAATAGCCCTAACAATAAATGTACCCACTGATCCTAATCCAAAAACCTATCTAAACACTAACCATATCTACTGACCCTACTCACTAACCCTAACACTTACCCTCCTTAATAACCCTAACACTAGCCTTAACTACTACCCTTAAGATCAAACCTACCAACTAACCTACACAAAATTTTTGGGATTGAAAAACAAATTAATGGATTTTATTTTCCATGGTTATGTCAATATCCAATGAATACGTTATGTAATGATACTTTTGATCATGCTGAAAATGACTTTGGCCCCTTGATCGAAAGAATGCTGAGTATGATTTTTTCAGACCTCGAATAACTTCAATTGAACAACGGTATGAATTCAGCCTCTTTCAACCCTTCAAAATGGCCAATTTGAAAATTGCAAATAAGAAAATGCGTTAATGCAAGAGATTCCTTCTAACCATCAAGTTAGCAGATTATGGAACAGATTTAACCGATTTTAAGAATATATTTGAAGCAATGTTAGCAGAAAAATAAAATTAAGGGCCATACACTATGGAGCCAATTTGATTACTTTCCCTATAAGAGTTATTTGAAAAAAAAGTTTTAGGTAGAAAGGAAGACCAGGGTCAGTCAATAAAATCAAACTACAGAAAAAATATTTATTCATAATAAAAGATCAATAAGCCGAATTTCAACGGAGACTTTTGCTTTTTAGTAATGAAAATAGCATAAAATGGAAAAGATCTAGCCATCATGCAGTTTTCGCTCGAAAAATGAACTTTGAGTTACCAACATGTTCGCATCACTATAACCATTCAATCGTTGTATCATAAACTCACCCTTTCTTTCTTTTCACATAATGCTTTTTGTTTAATTTCTTTGTTGATTTTGTTTTTTAGATAGCGTTCAAAAAACGGGGATCAAAATCACTCTTTGAAAGTTTTTATTAAAGTAGAGGAAATACTTATTTCATAATGCTGAATAATGAAAAATAATTTCAAGTCGATTCAGGGATGCTTACTACCAACTGAAGCATTGAAGGAATGAACAAAAATTACCTGCAGATATTTCATCTTCGAAACATCGTTCAAAATTTTTTTTTTGATTTCAAATGATGAGAATTGAATAGCTAAAAGCATACAGATTTTTCTAAAAAGTAAATAGTTTCCAAATATAATGAAAGTTTTATGAATTTGAAACAGAGAAAAAAAATACTGCCGTATTTCTGTCATTTTCTCAGAATATTCATGTTTATCGATATTTCATATTGCAAAATAATTAAACCTAATAGGATAAAATAACATTTCAATTCATCCAAACCAATAACAATATTGTTAAGTACTTAGTATTTTTTGTTTGTGTTCACTGTTTTTAACATCACATCGGCGAGTGTGTTTCGGGATGACCTTTTTTTTAATGCCATTTTACGCTTCTTTTTAGATTCTATTCTTTGCTTTCTTTCTTTCTTTCGTTCTCTCTTTCTTTCTTTCTTTCTTTCTTTCTTTGTGTCTGTGACGTGTACGCCTGATCATTTTCGCCATGTATCTTTCTTTCTCCCCTCTCTTTCACTCTCTTCCTTTTCTCTTTCCATCGCGACGATGGTTCATTCCTTTATTAAATCATGGTGTGAATAGATAGTTACTAACGTAGTCGATTGTCTATTAATTAAAAGAAGATTTAAACACTATACACGTGCGTGCACGAACACACAGAGACACACATATATATGTAAGAAAAAAGCAATTGCGTGTATCACCTCGTTGACTTAACCAAAAATTTACCCATTCTCTTTATTAGGTATCTCTATTGACCTTGGTGTTCGTACCTACTTACATGCACTAAACGTACATGAAATGTAAGGAAAATTAAACACGAATATGTAAATAGATTCTTGGATTTTTTTAGCTCAACATTACACCATGGCCAATAGTAGATATTCTTTGGAATGATTTCATTGTCTCTTGAACAAGGGCTAATTCAGGGTTTTAACCAGAGTGGGGTCTAAATGGAAGAACCAACTCATAAAAAGCACTGTTGATGATCGATGTATTTGCTGGCGGGTAATTAGGGGCTTTATGTGAATAATGCATGGGGACTTCATTTAGGTATGTGTGAGCTTCTATTGTGTTTCGATATTTTGGTTTACCATACATATATAAATAATGTTTTATATTGTACAAATTTCCTATTAGTTCAAAAAGTTGAAAGACTTATAAAAATAAATGGAAAAATGAACAGATTAAAGTCTATTTGATAGATTACTTTTTTATGTCGAAACCGTATCAACACCGTTCATTATGCCTATTCATTCACATTGCATTACACACACACACACACACACACACACACACCAAGATTTATTGGATGAAGTCATTAAAATTGTTCACATTTGCAAATTTGGGGGTTCTATATTTTTTCAAATATTTGGATATATATTAAAAAGAAGTTTGATATTGCTTTGCTTGAGCAAGGGGCTCTGGGCCCTCTGGACGCCCTCGGATATGTGCCTATTTACAGATATACGTAAAAATACGCATATTAACCCTTTTTCCTCATATAAAAACTTGCTGTTGAGTGATGTGACGCAAGTTAGCCAATGTGAGTTCGAATCTCACTATTAAAACATACACACCAAGTGACGCATGTAATTGAGTCATCACGGGTGAGTGTGTGTGAGTGAGTGTAAAGATAGACGAAGAGGGAAATAGAAAACCCACAGAGAAAAAGTTGGGTCCATTTCGGATCTATTCCCTGTTTACCCTAACCGTTCCACTCGTCAATATATCACATCATTTTGCTCCCCACTGCCTTTTTTTATCTACTGGTCCCCAGTTTCTCTATGTTGCCATTGTCATTTTGATCGGTACGATTCATCAATGAATATGAAAGAAAAATGGTGATGATGATCACTGCCTGTCGACATGAGTGTGGCGGACCCTTGGAGAGTACACTGTTATGTGACCTAAGTGGAGGAGCGGGTGCTTGAGAAAGGGTTGGATGCACAGTCCGCTTCTGGCTTGGCAAGATGTTCCGTTAATTAGCAGCAGAGCATAGGCTGAGACGACTGCAGAATAATCATGTTGCTGCATACGGAACCCGGTATATCTCAGACAGTCACCCATCTGGGTAATGACGATGCTCGACGTTGCTTAAACTTTGGTGATTACCTGAACAGATGTACACAACACGATTTGGCCGCATGCATGAAAGGGAATAGGTTTATTTCAATAGATAAGCAATGAAATCTACTATTTTTCAACTACTGATATTGAATGGAAGACTAAAATTGTTTTTCTCCCTCCTCTCTCTCTCTCTCTCTCTCTCTCTCTCTCTCTCTCTTCCGATAGAGATCAAAGTGTAAAATCAGCTCTTTTCAATGCACGAATTTAACATTACTGCAACTCATCTGAAATCATATTTAGAATATATACACCTTGCGAGAGAGAAGAAAAACAAGACAAATAGTATTTTAGGGGCTGATACATTTTAGAGCTGTCTTTTTTTTTTGTTTGTGTTTCTTTTTGTTTCGCTTTTATTGAAAGAATTTTATTACTCTTTAAATGCCAACATAAGTTTCTACGTACGGAATTTTGGGTTGCTCACGTTAGCGATCAGGTGAAAGGGTGTCTCTTTAACACTTGAGCATTATTCGCAGTAGTCTTGCTTTTTTCAGTGGTGGTGTATTATTATCATTATGAATATTATTATTATTATTATCATTATTATTATTAGAGTAATTTGGGTACAAGAATGTATTTATAAGATGAGAATCATTGCAGAACTACTCCCTTGTTGCTTGATTACACCATTGATTTTGTTTTTAAAAAATTGCCTAATCATTATTATTTTAAGTTAAACTGCTACTCTAGAGCTGACTTTATTTGACAATGACAAAACCCATAACAGTAACAATGACCTGCACCAAAATTATCACCCTTCAAGTCTACTGAAGTGGACGAAATTTTGCAAGCAACCTCATTTCAAACCCATTAGAAGATTTATATAGAAAGTTGGGTTTACCCGCCGCCCTACCATTGGCCTCCATATTGCTTTCAGTTTTTATCAAGGTTTGCCTTAAATTATATAAAGAATTATCTAGGTTTAGATGCCATATATCTTTGAAAAATTTCTTGATATATTCTATTGAGTGTCCATCTATGGCCGATTTTGAAGGTCTTTTTTTTATTACCAAAGTTGAAATATTTCTAAATCTATTTCAGCTTCAGTCTTTTTAGACTTTGAACCTGAAAGCAGCCAGTCTTGTTTGTATTGGTTTTATTATTGCAATGAATTTCAGATCGTTCAATTATTTCGGAAACATGTCGGTCTATTGTTTGGTATTCATAGGGATGAGATTATTGATGAAATAATTTGGAATGCTCACACGCACACAAAACAGTATAGGTAAAACCGCACACACGCACTTATATAAACATTTATAAACACATTTGTGTTCCTAAGCATGCATACAAATACACAATCGTTTATGCACTCATCAACTTCGCACGCATAAACGCACAAATGCACCTGCATACAAACACACACACACACATAAACTCAAACGTATTCACCAGCTTACACAAGCATATAAGCTAATCAGCTTCTACGCGACCACAACTGTGAACGCATACACATACCTGTGCAGACACATGCATACATATTTATCAGTCTGCACAGACATGTATATATCAAATCAACACATACACACACATATAAATACACACACCAATCAGACATACCCACTACGCATACACTCGGTAACTCAGACATATTTTTAGTGGCTGCGTGTCAATGACTTGAAATAACCCCCTGAGGTAACAACGATTTCTTGACACTCTTAGGACGCCTGCTACATATTGTATGGTCGGGCTATTGACCTCAGACTTTGACCAGCGAAGAAATCGCTAAACATTTAAACAAGTAGAAAAAAGCGATCAAGCAAGTACTTAGTGGTTTGTGGCCTTGTGCCAGACTAAGTAGAAGAAAAGAAAAAAAGTGTAACTTAAACAGAAAGAAAGCAGTACATACCGACGGTGATGAAGAGAAGAAGCGACGGGTAGAGAGGCTGATCAGGTGCGTGACTGAATGGAATTTATCAATGATCTGTTGTCACACATGGATACGCATAATCACGAACACACGCACGCACTCGAACGAAAGTATAATGTATTTCTAATTAGTGCCATTGGTCGGTATTCGATCCGACTAAATGAAACGTACAAACAAAAAATCCAGATTTTGAATACTGATTTTTGAAGACTGGCGTAATACAATTTTTCCTATCAATTATTTCTCCCTATTTGGCTTGATGCTAACCTCATCATAACATATCTCACACGTGTGCAGATGGTCAGTGATGAACTTCGTGTTGAATACTGATGTTCACAGCTAAAGATATCTAGATAGATAGATATTTACAATTTTGTTACTACTGATCAGTTCCATGCTGCCATTTCGATCGACAGACAATTTGTTTTTTTTGTTTACACTGTGTTTCAATAATAATAATGATAATAATAATAATAACAATAATAATAATAATAATGATGATGATGATGTTGATGATGATGATGATAATAACAATAATGATAATAATAATAATACTAATAATAATAATGTATCTATTTACGACATTGACTGTGGGGATTCTAGAGGATCAGAGCTCCACATATTTGGGTTATGATGAACATAGTCAAGAAATCAGAACCAAGTAGATAAGATGTCATTGTTAAATGGTTTACAACCAGCAAATAAACCATTCCTAAAATCATTCTAGGGTTCAAAACAGAGAATGTTGCCAACAATCCATGATATGGTAGAAAGAAGAAACTTTCAGCCAGATCAGAGCCTAGCCTTATAAGAACTGTGTGAAATAACGGAAATATCAGAACTGCAGATTTCTGGAATGATTAGGAAGCTGCTGGAGAGACAGTTATAAGAAATACTACTGATGGAACCCAGCACCATTTATTTACAAATAAATATATTGTTAAGCCTGTCTCATTCTGGGAGACTATGATATGGTCAGATGAGACAAAACTAGAACTTTTGGAGTATGATTACAAGAAAATTGTTGGAGACTTCAAAGTAAGGTTTTCAATCCAAGGGGAAACAATCCAAAAGGAACAGGAGGCTTCGTAAAAGTTCATCGTATAAAGGGAAAAGAGGATTATTGTGAAATAATGGAAGTCGATTTGGAAATTTGAAACTGAAGCGTAGATGGACGTTTATGCGAAACAATGATTCGATAAATTTCCTAACGTCGTGCCTACAACTACCTATTTAGCAAGTGAACTTGACTCCTTAGCAAATTGAGAAAACTTGGACCGTGCCAATAATTTCAGCCATACATTTAGTGGATTTATCATCTGACAAGATTTGAATGAGTGACAAATTTGGAACCTACATTATTTCATCTAATTTTTTAATTTTTTTTTAAATTATTATTATTGTATATATATATATATATATATATATATATATATATATATATATATATATATATATATATATATATATATATGTCACATTTTGAGCTTTTTAGCGAGGATGCTCATTCTTAACTATGATGTACGGTTGCAAAACACTGGAAACCAACCAAACCACTTGAAAACAGATTGTGAATCCCGTAGAGAGCAACGGGAAGGCTAACGTTAGGAATAACCCTAATATAGCGAGCATCAGCACGTATCTAAGTAAGCTAAAGTAGAAGTTATCACGCAAGTAGTTAGATAAAAAATAAGGAGATGAACTGGCAACTCAACAAGAATGAAGGACAGCAGATGGAGCGAAAATTCAACAGAATGATGCCGGTGGGAAAGCAAACGCAGTAGGAAAATTCAAGACAAAAGATGGAGAGATGAAATAGAAAAGTCTGCTGGTAAGACATGGCAGAGATTAGCAATAACAAGATCGTCATGGACACAGCTTTGGAAGACTTGAATCCAGCAGTGGACTTCCAATAACTGATTATGATTTTTGCTTTAGCAGATTTTATAAGTATAAACATGGATGTGGCATATGACATGGTGCCTGAAATTCATGCTGAAACCAAGCACGTTCATGTACGACTTCTTGAGGAAACGCCGGTGGCTAATGATTCCAAATCCTACTCCTGAGTGATGTTGACTCAGGCAGTTGGTGTTAATAGCGGGTGGCGCGTTAAACTCCAATCAGGCATAGCCTTATCAGGATTTGTACGGGTAGAACGAAAAAGAAGAAGAAGAAGAAGAAGAAGAACAAGAACAAGAACAAGAACAAGAACAAGAAAGCAATGAAGGAGAAATGGAGAGAAAGAAAGCGAGAAATAGGAGAAATGCAACGGGAAGAGAAAGGGATTGAAGAATTAGAGAAGGAAAGTGAGGGAGAAAAAGAAAGGAAAACAGTAATACTGGAACTAAACAGCGACACAGAAATGTCTAACAGAGAAGGGAAAGAGAGAGAAACAGAGAGACAGAGGAAGACACAGAGAGTCAGAGTAACAGAAGGACACAAAGACACAGAGGCCACAGAGAGACAGGGACACAGGGAGGAAAACGGGGGAAAAGGAGAGAGATGCAAAAAAAAAAAGAAAGATAGAGTGAAAGAGAATGCGAAGGAAAAGAAAAGAAATCTGAGAGAAAGTGAAGCAGGAATGAAAAAATGAAGAAAAATGAATGCAAGAGGGGCGGAAAGAAAAGGGTAAGGAAAGTTAGGAGAGAGTGAGGGGAGGGGGCAGACAGAGTCAGGATAGGGAAAGTTAATGTACGAAAAGAGAAAGGAAAGGAAAGGAAAAAAGACAAGGGCAAAAGAAAAGAAACAAAAGTAAAAAAAAAAAAAAATGAGAGGAAAACTATACAGAAGCCAAAGGGGGAGTGATTAAGAAAAGAAATTGAAGAAGAGGGAGAAGGAAGGGTTTGAAGGAGAGAGGAAAAAGAGCGAGAAAGGAATTTGAGGGAAAGGATAAGGGAGGACAGAAATGAGGGAGGAATGAGAAAGGAAAGAAATGGTAGGATGTGGAAAAGTCGGGGGGAGAAAACTGGATGAAAAAGAGATGAAGAAGAGAGGAACGAGAGAAGGGAGAGAAAAAGCATCATGTTAGCATCTGGCCATGTATGTATCATACAATTTCATTGCATTCTTTTTTATTTCATTCAATTTCTTGGGGACGATCGCTTAATAAAATCAATTAAACCATACAAAACCACTTTTTAAGGGGTCACTGTAAGCATTCAAATGAACTTAAGCCTTTCATAATAAACTTGAAGTCAGACCGTAAAAAGCTGGATGGCTTTTGACTTGAATTGGAAAGTATTATCCACCACTTATTCATATATTCATTGGGGAGATGAAAACTCAGCATAATCAGTGACAGTAAGTGTCTCTCGGTAAAAAGAAAAAAAAAGATCTTTCTCTGTATACATATTAGCAGGTGACCAGCCAAAAAGGTAATGTGTTTCATTCCAGACGCCGTCGTTACTTAGGACTAAACAAATGGAATTGAAATATTGAAGCTTGATTAAAATACCTCAACACAAGCAGTCTCTCCAGTGGAAGTGACCACCCGGTGTCTTATTTGTACGGGTAACAACTCATACATACACACACAAACACAAACATACACGCCCATGCACACACACACACATAGACACATAGAAACATCTCGTATATAGGTATGTGTCGAGGTATTTCCAATATTAAGCATCGCCTTGTTTATGCGAAATTATGTCCATTTGTTATTGATTAAAACACAATAAAAGAAAGCTTAAATGAATAGGGAGGCTGAAGTACGATGAACAGGGATAAAAAAAGGAAGGGATCTAAAGGAGGAATGGAAAGGGATCATGTAAGATGAGAAAGATAGATAGAAGAAAAAAGAAAAAGAAAGAAAAGATAAGCATAAGCAAAAACGGAAGAAGAAGACAGAGTAGAAAGAAAGAAAGAAAGAAAGAAAGAAAGAAAGAAAGAAAGAAAGAGGGGAAAAGAAAAGATTGAAAAGAATGATTGGTTCAGGAGAAAGAAAGAAAGGAAGGGAGGAATAAAGGAAGGCAGGAAGGGAGAAAGAATGAAATAAAGAGGGAAATAAGAAAACAAAGGATTGATTCGGAAGAAAGATGGGGAGGAAGAAAGAAGAGAGTAAAAAAGAAAACAGGGAAAGCAAAAAGAAAGATTTGATGAGAAGAAAGGAATAGAGAGAAAATGATTGGATCAGAAGAAAGAGATAAAGAAAGGAAGAAAAATGAAAAATGAAAAGGATGATGAAAAGAAGAAAAATGATTCATGTGAATAAAAAGTGAAGGATAAGGAAGGAAAGAAAAAAGAAGAAAGTTAATGAATGAGAAAAGAAGGAAATGAGCAAAAGAAAAGAAACGACGGAGCACTCAAAGCACATACCTCTTCCAATGCCATTGTCACAAAAACTGAATGAAAATCAGTTCATATATAACTATGGAGCTGTAAAAATTAACGTTTTATTATGTGCCCACCCTTCCAAAAAGATCATTGAAATTAATTGAGAACTTTTGGAGATACTGAGCGGACAGACATGAGAAAATACATAAACACGCGAAGAAAAAAAAAAACGGAAATATCTTTTGATCAAAACAAAAAAAAAAAACTTTGATCGGATCCAACGTTTGATTACTCCTTATACGAACAACCAATCCAAGAAATTGTATTGATATTAAATGAGAACTTTCGGCGATATGGTGTGAACAGACAAAGGGACAGATATACACGTGTGAATGCCAATACCTCTTCCAACTTCATTGACTGAGGTAAAAGTCGGGAGGAGAGAAATATGGAATTGAGCATTAGCTATATAGGTAAATCATTATTACTATTATAACTATTATTATCATTATTATTATCATTATTATTTCTATTATTGTTGTTCTTGATGTTATTTTGAATTTGTTCCCTCAAAATCAATAGTTCCTCGCCGAGAAAATCTCCAAAGTCCCTTTTGAAAGTCTCATCAGCTTTTACCAAAACAAAGTCCCGCTTGATTAATTTGATTTTTTTACAACTTTTCACCATTATCCTGATGTAATAGTTGATTTCTTATCACAACTATTATTCAGATTGATTTCCCTCTGGCAGCGAGTAAATAGTGTTGGATCGGAAAAAAAAGAATAAGCCTTCGGTGGATTTTGAACCCATGTCACCTAATTATTTCTTTCTTTTATTTATTTTTTTTTTTTTTCAAAAATAAACACAAAACGTCCGGATTTGTTTTGTTCATCCAATTCCTTTATGAAGAGCTATTTGTATTGATAAGGGGTCATTGGAGACTGCAATAAATGATTGATAATAGAGTCGTACCAATAACACTAGGTGCACTTAGAACAGTGTATAACATTACAATTGAGATTGGATTAGTTGGAAAATGACACAGAAATCTAGACAACGGCAGTACTGGGGTTTGCAAAAATACTGGGAAAGGTGTTGGGGTCTTGTCATTCAAATACAAGCGATAACAACCAGATAACTGATGTGAACACGGACATGCATTTTGATAATAATAATAATAATAATAATGATAATAATAATAATAATAATAAGAAGAAGAAGAAGAAGAAGAAGAAGAGGAGGAGGAGGAGGAAGAAGAAGAAGGAGGAGGAGGAAGAGGAAAAAAGAAAAAAGAAGGAAGGCCAATTATAGTGAGCACATTTGGAACTGTGCCAAATAAATTGAATTTAAGAGAGGAGTTGTAGGAAATGCAAGAACGATTGAGACTATGCAAACCCCAGCACTACTAGGATCTGCAAAAATACTGACTCAGTGCTGGAAATAAGAGACTACTGGCTTCCAGTGGACTGGAATGGCTGAACAGCCAGAAAGAACAACTGGACATCTGATAAGAAAGTGTAAACCATAGCACTGCTGTAGACCGCGGGGAAGTTGAGAGGAGGGCTAGAAATTTGGAGAAATGATCTCAGTAAGTTTCCAGCTATGACCACCAAGCATCTGGTGTGAACATGCAGACGAATTGATGATAATAATAATAATAATAATAATAATAATAATAATAATAATAATAATAATAATAATAATAATAATAATAATAATAATAATAATAGCAGCAGCAGCAGCAGCATCTTTTCTATAGTCATAGTAAGGAGAATCTTGGAGTATTGCAGATACTTTCTGTCACTTGATCTCAAGTGAAGCCACCAGTCGCTACAGGTCTGGAAACTGGACGAGAACAAATAATGAAAAAGAATACCTGGGGATAAGTAGGAATGTTACAGAGACTTACTGTCACTTGATCTTGGTTGAAAGCTACTAGATACCAACAGTGTGAAAGTGCAAACAATAATATAAGTAGGGTTTAAACTTTTACTAATTGTCACAGGTCAAGTGGAGATGTCAGGAGTGGTAGCATATATATATATATATATATATATATATATATATATATATATGTTCGTGTGAGTGTGCGTGTGTTTATCGGTGTGCGCTTGTATGTGTGTGTGTGTAAAATACATGTTAGATCAACATATAGAAAAAAAATACTAAATGAATAAAAGACAAAGAATAGAACTTTTACTCACGATAATGTTTTCTTTTTTTCCTTCAAAAGAAAAGAAAAGCTTGTTTGAAGTTCCAATTGGCCGTCGTGAAGTTTGTATACGTGCACTTCATGCAAAGAAAGTTGCATGTAATTAAAGTTCTTGCTTCTACTCCCCTTTCTCTATTTTTTAATTTTTTACACCTGTTTTTTTTTTCTTTCCAGATACTCTGTCTATTTTCCGGCTACCGCTTGATTTACTGTTTTGTTTTGTTGTTTTTTTCAATTCTTTTAATACGGTTTTCTCTCTGTCTTTTTATGCTTTTTAAAACTTTTTCCACTAATGATTTGCTTCTTTATTTCACTATTCCTTCTTCTTCTTCTTCTTCTTCTTCTTCTTCTTCTTCTTCTTCTTCTTCTTCTTCTTCTTTTTCTTCTTTTTCTTCTTCTTCTTCTTCTTCTCCACTGACTTCTTCTCAACAGACTCTCAACGTTTCTTTGGCCACGTAAGGCGCTTTCAACACTCACTTCTCGCCGGGGTCCTCGTTCTTTCGTTTTATTGCTCAACGGCAACGGTGTGATCGGCTTTATTTTCGCCAAGATAAAATGTGCTCTTCCTATTCCCACCTAAAACGCATGGGTTTGTTTACGTTAAATGCTCCAAGAAGAAGTTGGTGTCAGCCACGTCCAGAGTTGCAGGAGGAGATGCAGCAGCGGCAGATAGAAGAGACAAAAGGCAGCGGGTGGGTGACGGGTAGGTAGGTAGGAGCAGGGGGTGAGAAATGAAGACGGAGAGGAGAGGGGGATTGGAGGGCGGTTTTACGAAAGTAGGAGTGGCGCATCCCCGCAACCTACTCGACGACACCCCGGAAACAAGAACAACAACTTTATCATTATTGCTGTTGCGACTAGGGTAAAAATTATAGTCTTGGGTATCGTAGATTTTTACTAACATGTGCCTTTACTCATGCCGGTAAGCATGTTGAGTGTGAAGCGCATCACCATGGACTTAAATTGTGACATGCAAATCTTGGAATCAACCAGTATCTATCTACCTATCTCTATCATTTTATCATTCACGGTTCGTCGAAGCCGTCCCCGGTGGAAATATGACAACGGATATGAATAAATAACTTATATTCGTATTTAACCCGGTTTCCAGATTGTCTTTTTCCAACACGCACACACACATACACACACATACACACACCCACGCGCACGCATGCACACACACGCACGCACACATTTGCACACACGCACATATACACACATGCACATACGTATACACACTTTGCTAAGCATAGTAGAAATGGTTATTTTAATTTTACCTCGCTAGGGGCGATCGTCCGTGCTTACGCGCCTTACACGTATTTGATTATAAGGTCTAGCTCTCTATCTGTCTATCTATAGCAGTTTATTCATTTCTATCTTTGTATGTATCTACATTAGTTGCTATCAGACTATCTATCTATCCATCTATCTATCCATCCATCTATCTAAGTATTTACATATGTTCGCATCTATCTTTCAATATATGTACCTCGGTGTCCGTTCATTTATCTGTCTATCTATCTCTTCGCATTCATTTATGTATTTCATCCTGTTCATCTCTCTCTCTCTCTCTCTCTCTCTCTCTCTCTCTCTCTCTCTCTCTCTCCATAAAACCAAAAGACTTGACTTTTCATTCATTCACCAGAGAATAGTCGTATACAGAAATCTATACTATTTTTAACTAAACCGAAGAAAGTATTTTTTGTTGTTTTTTTTCCGACTCGTTTTCTTTTCCTAATAAAAAGTACGCTAATGATTTCTCAAAAAACTTAAGGGAAGATTGTCATGCCTTCAACTGTCGCATCTATAGGTGAGTAAAATCATTTTCATCTCGCATAGAAATATTTGCCATAAACATGATTATGACATTATTAGAACATAACCGAGTCGCATGTTTGCATTGAGATACAGTATCGGCGAGTAGCACTCAAGTGTTGACATTGATTTCACGTGAATTATTTTACAATCCCAGACTCCCACTGTCCGCTGCTGCTCCTGTAGGTAAAGGCATGAACATCCACATTTTCCTTCATAATATTTTCTTTAGCACAACATAAAACTGCACAGTGCAGTCAGTCATGACTTACAGTAAAAGAAAAATCATCATCATCATCATCATCATCATCATCATCATTATTATTAGAAACCGTCGACGAAAACTGTCACCAGAAAAGTCAACATAGGTTTATTCAGTTTTTAAGTTGGTTTGGCTTTCACGCGTATAGGTTGCACCAATGTTGGCAGGGGCTGACAAATTGAGCATTACTTTCATTATGTCCAGTAAAAACCTTTCTTTTTTTTTTCAATTCCTTCTATAGATAGTTTTTCTTTAAATGGGGTTGAGTGCAATTTGCTATGTAAGTTTCTCCTAAAGCAATCTTTCAGCCTTACCTTTCATGCTTGTTTCTTTTCTTTTTTAATCGATCACTACCCAGCAAAAGGCGAGAGAAGTAACTTATTCTTTGATCACACCTTTTTTTTTTAATTTTCCAGTGATCACCTCAACATACTGCCAAAAGATATTGGTCGAGAGGGTTCCTATTGAGTGACTAACAGATCTCTTGATTATTATTATTATTATTATTATTATTATTATTATTATTATTATTATTATTATTGTTGTTGTTGTTGTTGTTGTTGTTATTGTTGTTGTTGCTGATGTTCGCCCGTTTTAGTTTATTGGAAGTTAACGTTATAGAGATTGAGAATCGAAGTTTCTCATCTGATGAACACTTTCTCAATGAGTCCTTTGGTCCAAGTTCAAAAGTATCTTCGGGTATGTAGTTTTTGAATGTTTGCTACTCGTCATTTCACTGATAATGGAAAGATATCCAGGAGTGAAAAAGTCCGTAACTTATGAGTATCGCTTCTTTTGTTTTTAATTTTCAAATGCTATCAACGCTTAGCTTAGGGTGGTACAAGTTTAGATGGGAAGAAGCGAGGTAGGTGATAGTGTTGGGTGATTCTCCCCAATACGGAGGACCTACATGACCTGAATATCAGCATTCGAGATCCTGGCGTTTACTTGTCCTCGTACACCGATCATAGGCGCCGGTTAGAAATGAGCAATTATTTCTACCCACTCTCAACCTCTCTTTACCAAATTATTGCAAATCGATTTATCTACATTAGTTATTACTATTAAGACGCTGTATCATTCACTGGTAAAATAAATACTGAAAGCAAAGAGCGATTACGAAGTGTTCATATTGAACACCAGATTTAATCGATGATCGATGCTGAAAAAATTATTAAAAATTGCTACAGTTTTTCACAGGAACTATCATACGACTTATAGTTAATAAAAGCTGTTAAAGAGTTCCACAATTATTTCAAGTATAGTTTCAATGATACAGTAGCAGAAGTTACACTGACTTTTACGACTAATATAACTGCTATTTTCATACCTGGCTTATTAAAATTCCATTTCTCGGTGTGATAAGTATATCGCTTTTAGTTAACAGATGCCGAGTGTTTTCTTCGTAGCTCTTCCTTCGGTTCGAACCTTTTAAAGATACCATTCATTCTAATCAGTGTTTTTAATGTTAAGGTTATAATAGGCATTGCCTTTACTGTTGTTACTCATGGGGGAGAGGATCCTACCGTAGAAAGACGATTCAACTTTTTAATGAAAAAAGGCAATGAAAAGAGAAGGAAGGGGGGAGAATTGAATAATGTAGACAATAGAAAGAAAGAAAAGGTGAAGCAGAGAGAGAGAGAAAGAAAGAAAGGAAGAAAGAAAGAAAGAAAGAAAGAAAGAAAGAAAGAAAGAAGGAAGAAAGAAGGAAGGAAAGAAAGAAAGGAAAGAGGGAGATTGTAACACCCCTCCCACATACACGCTGAGGATAACAAATAAGAACCAAAAAATGAAGTAAAGAAAACTGAAAAAGAGAAACCATAATTTTCTTTTTAATTGTCTTCAATTTTGTTGTTTTAAACACAATGGTTCGGTTGTTAAGATTTTTGGCCTTCCAAGGGTTTTCCAAAATTTTAAGATGAAGTATTTTCATTAAAGAATATGATCTTCATCTTTGTTGTTTAACACAATGTTTCGGCCACTCTATTCTTCAGTCCTCTTTGATTATCTGGAATTCAGATATGGAATATTTTCAGTCACGGTAATAATCATCAACTTCGTTGTTATTACCCCAATATTTTGGCAGGTATATTTTTCGGCCTACCTAATCTCTTATGAAATCCTACAATGAAGTATTTTCTATTCACATCAAGATTTCATCTTTGTTGTTTCCACCACAATTTTTCGGTCGGCATATTCTCAAGCCTTCCTATCATTCTTCAAATTTTGAGATGAATTATTTCAATTTAGATTATAATTTTCACTTTTTCGTTATTGAAAAGTGTTTCTGGCATCATATTTTTTGTCTCTCTGATGTATTTGGGAATTCTGAAATTAACTTTTTTCAAGATCTCCAATAATTCTCAGATTGCAGTCATCACTTAGAAACAACAGCAAAAAAATCTTCTGATCAGCATATTCTTCACGTTCTCTCTCTCTCTCTCTCTCTCTCTCTCTCTCTCTCTCTATATATATATATATATATATATATATATATATATATATATATATATATATATATATATATATATATATAACTCTTGTCTAAACTATATGAATACAGGTCTGCTTGTCTATTTTTCAGAATTATTGTTTTCGTTTTTGTTACAATACACATTTTTGTCTGATATTGTATTGGGCTTTTTCCAGGTGTACGCTGTATCAGGCATTCAGAAGTCTATCAAATGGAATAAGTGAAATAAATATACATAAAAAAAATTCCTACAACTATGTACAGAATATACCTGAGGAAGGTTGAAGAATGTATCATCCAAAAAATGGAGACGAGGGGAAAAAATAAGGAATAAAGAGAATACTTCATACCAAAACGCCAGAAAAACGACGAGAAAGACAATAACTAATAGTGCTGTGAATGACACAGAGTCACTGCTAATGATGGTGGATAAATCTATCCTGACCCGCATGAGACAGCCCACAAGGGTTATACCGCATGTGACAAGATGCCTTTAGTTTTCTTTTCTTTCAACTGTTTTTCTCTCACTCTCCTCCTTCTATGGACTTGTGTGCACGTGTGTGCGTGCGCGCGTGGCCTACATCAATGCCTCATATGAACATATTGCGAATAAATATATTCATGGCAGTGTGCAAAGAACTCAGCTTTATCTGGCACAAGGCCATAATGGTGGTAAATCCATAGACACACACTGCAAAGTAAACTGGTCTGCAAAACGAGCTTGCTCACCACTGCCCCATGGTAAGCACCGAAAGGTTATTTACAAAGCTTAGATTAATCTGGCACGAGGCCATAGTGGTGGAGCGACCCCCTTGTGAAAATCAATCCGTCAGTCAAACTGATCTGCTGGATAAGTTTATAAACCATTGCACTAAGGCAGGCGCCTATTTATGTAGGTATTCAGGAATATATTTGCAAATCCATCAGAATATGTAAAGAAACTCATGCGTATAAGTGTTTACAAATATCCTTCATTCATCCAGACATTTATGTGTTGATATATTTTTCAATGAGAGTTTATTGAGCTTGGCTTCGTTCTACTCAAAACTAAATGACGTTATGGTGTTTTTATGCATTTTAATTAAGCACATCTGTAAAGACAAACGTACACACGAACGTGCGTGCATGCATAGACACATAACGCATTCAATATACATATATATATATATATATATATATATATATATGTATATATATATATATATATATATATATATATATATATATATATACATATGTATATATATATTCTATATAAAATAACAAACTACGCACATGATATTTGCTATACATTGAAATCATTGCTACTAGGGTGCCATCTTAAAATAACTATTCTGTTTCTAAAATCCCTGAAACAGTTTTATGGTGAAAAAGAGAGAAAAAAAAACTGATAATCCCAACGAAAGAAAATTTACACATAGTACCATGATAACGAAGTAAAAAACACTGAAGAAAATAACATGAATTGTATAAACAGATATTGGGAAATCAGTGGAATGACGCAAACAAATTTTGAAAATATTTTTTGTTGTTCAGTGTTTAGAGCTGTAGAGCTTTCTAGGATATATATATATATATATATATATATATATATATATATATATATGTGTGTGTGTGTGTGTGTGTGTGTGTGTGTGTGTGTGTGTATTCCTGAACAAAACTATTCACAGCAAGCCTTGAGAGCACCTTTCGGAAAACAGACACGGAAAACGAGTGAGTAAACATAGACAGAGAATATCTGAACAATTTCAAGTTTTGTGATGATATTGCATCTAAAATTGCAATAATCTATCGAACATGTTAAGTGAGTTAAATAGTGAGAGCCAAGAAATATGGTTGAAGATGGACAGAACAAAGACGATGTTCCATGATATATTTCCAATGATGACAATACGAATAAAAAGTGAAGTCCTAAAAGGAGTTTCGGAATATACCGAGGTCAGGCGATAAAACTAGAGACATACCACCGAAATGAAATAAGACAGTATATAATGATTGGTTGGAAACCATTTGGTATAAATAAAGAATGAGATGAATGAAAGCAAATCATCAATATGCTTTAAAGTGTGCAGTCATTCCATCATATCAGCTATAACGTACGGGTGCAGAACCTAAAAACCTATAAAACCATCCAAAAATAACTCAGAAACACACAGAGGGTGATGGAAAGAGCAATGTTAGGAACAACAGACGATGATAATCATTGACCTGAGAGAGGACAAGCGTGAAGGATATCGTACAAGTAAAAAAGCAACAAAAATGAAGATGGGAAGGGCACATAACGAGATGGAAGGACAGTAGATGGAGCAAAAGGTTGATCGATTGATGCACAATACACAGTAAATACCGTAAGAAAAGATCAGTCACAAGACGAGGAGATAGGATAGAAAAGTCTGCCGCTAAGACATGGCAAAGACTTGCGCAATCACGCTCGTTATGGAATGAGATTGGTAAGGCTTTTGTCCAGTAGTCGATTAACAATAGCCAATGATACATATGTGTATGTGTGCGTGTGCCTCTGTGTGTGTGTGTGTGTGTGTGTGTGTGTATGGTTGAATATGAAAGACAAGGAATTTGATTTTTCAATTTTTCAGTAATCTTTTTTGTTCACTTACAAAAGCATGTCTGGGTCTAATGTATGTTTATATTATCAAAGTAATAGATTAGATCAAGCGCATCAGACTGTACACCCAGTCATTGTCGAGTTGGTAAAAAAACTGTGGTTTATTTTTTTGCGCGAATTTAAATAGATCAGCGTGAGCACTTGTTCTGTTGAGGTGGAGTCTCATGGCAAATGATGAGAGAATGTATTCTCAATTGGTGGTGGGGGTTGGGGGGTTCAGTAGACGAATACATTTAAGAATGTCATCCTTGCCCCCAAACGTTTTGTTGAGCAGAAGGTTTTTTCAAATTATATAATGAGTGCTTACAGAATCAAAAGCATTTTTCTAAGTTGTTCTTGTATGATATGTGGGTATTCATTTGTTTAGGCGGGTTCGTATTGCGCTCTGATCGGAGGGGTGGCGAGTAAAGCGTCTTGATGAAGGGATTGTGGTTTACTAGATATAAAAATTCGATGGTTGAGAGACACACTTTCCCAGGAGGCAGTTGAATTCAAATATGACGTTGGTTAGATTTATGGTGTTTTGGGTCGGCAGCGATTGTTTTTAATAACTAGGTTTGAAGTTTTGAAGGGTTTTATAATGGATGACTAATTTATGCATTTGTCAGGTTCAATGGTACAGGGAGATCGGCATATCGAATGTTTCATTTGAGATTTATCCTGTTGATAGTTTGCTGCCTCTGATTACAAAAGAATAGGTTAAGAGTTTTGTTTTTATTGTTCTTGCTATTTATGTTATTTACATGGAAATTTTTCTGGGCTAATTTCATTTAGTCGTCGAAAACGTTGTTGGGGAAACCATTAATTATAAGTTTGCTTGATATTTGAAAGTTTCTCATCGTATATTGTATTCTATTAATAAGATTCTCATAAATATATATATATATATGAACTGCAACAGGACTAAAAAAGAAATAAATAAAAAAAACAGATTCTCTCATTCTCTACATACATCTTCATCCATACGCACATATGTACTTGTACACAAACATACACACACACAAACATACACACACACACACACACACACACACACACACGTATATATATATATATATATATATATACATGGTAATTATTTCTTTCTTCTTAAAATTACGTTTTCCTAGGAAAACGTTTATGTCCTTTTCTATATTCAAACTTGAAATATGTGGTTGGACGAATAATGATCGGACTATGGAATTTCATAAAGAGAGGCAAGGAAAGAATAGGGAGGCAATATGGACGATTTGTGTGTCATACATACACAGTGACGAGCAATTGAATTTTGTTTTCAATAAATATGACATCAGTTCTTGGATATATATATATGTGAATATATATATATATATATATATATATATATATATATATATATGAATATATATATATATATATATATATATATATATATATATATATATATACATATATATATATATATATATATATATATTGCATGTTCCTTGGATTGATCGTTCCAGTGTCTATAGAGACAGAACAGAGGATATATATATATATATATATATATATATATATATATATATATATATATATATGTATATACACTCACACACACACACACACACACACACACACACACACACATATATATATATATATATATTTATATATATATATATATATATATATATATATATATATATATATATATAAGAAAGTCTGGTCGCCGGGGGACATTCACCTTGCGGCACTGACTTTTTGCTTTGCTTTTAGTTTTGCTAAAGGAAATTATATATATATATATATATATATATATATATATATATATATATATATATATATATATGTATATATATGTATGTATGTGTGTGTGTGTATGTTTGTGTAATATGCCAATAGCAGAGGTGAAGTGGGCCTTTTGTTAATAAATCTGTGTGCTTAAAACCGAACACTTGTTGATGATATTGAATAAATAAAACAATCTCATCCTCACAGCATGCTTCCTACACGCAAGCAGCTATATTATATGTGTTTACACTCACATATACACGCACATACATGCTTTTACAAAAATGGACATCGGTAAAAGCATTCAGAGCTTGCATTATAGAGGCAGCGAGCACATTTTTCCTCTTCGTCTCATACCCAATGCCCTGTACCTACCACCTCTTGAACCCCTGACGACACAGTCTGAAATACCAGCACGAGCATTTTTTTTAAAAATCTGTATTTGGATAACAGGAGAATGAAAGTTTGCTTGGAATTTGAATGCAACCATATACTAATCGATGTATGTCAGTATATATATATATATATATATATATATATATATATATATATAATCGATGTATGTCAGTATATATATATATATATATATATATATATATATATATAATCGATGTATGTCAGTATATATATATATATATATATATATATATATATACTAATCGATGTATGTCAGTATATATATATATATATATATACTGACATACATCGATTAGTATATATATTCAACATATGATTTGAGAATGCATAGTAACACCCACTGCACTTATTCATATCTTACATAGAGAGTGACACATATACAGCCTTACATTTAATAACTAGAAGATGATTGTAAATGATTGTCCATAGATATATACATACATAAGTGCAGGCACGTCCGCATACGTATGAGAACACATGTATATCATATATACATATTTATTCACATATAAGAATATCTATATTTAAGGTGTTATTTGTTCTGGTTACCAAAAGTTTCATTTTATACGTCGTAAAAATTTTATCGAAGTGCAAATTCTATACTGATGCTTGTGTCCTGCTGTACGTATTGTTCGCTGCTTAAACGAAATCCGCGATAGATGTAGAAAAAAAGATATGCTCCTAATATATCAGTTCTTACACAATGTGCACGCGCAGGTGTGTATTTGTCTGTCTTTGTTTGCGTGAACTGTATATGCGTCTGTTTTGACGGTTCAGCTTAGACTTGTATAAAGCTGCAAGTGTGGTAGCTAGTGAGGATCAAAATCACCTTGCTAGTGTTTGGTCAGCTGGGTAACCATCAGTCTTTCGCTCCCATAGTCAACTGCTACAGATTTGCAATCACTTATATTGTACGCACACCCATATACTCACTGCACGCCCGTCATGTACAATAACATGTGCGTCGTATGCACACGTGCGTGTACGCCCACAGATACATACGAGCTAGAATGCGCATACACATCGAGGCATATATATTTGTCAGAAGACCAATACAAATTTCTGAGCGTTTTTCATGCGATTAATTTATAAAACTAATTGCCTTTCTCAGTTTTTTCGTTGTCATTCACGAAATGATCTGTTAGGACACGTAATCGCACACACAGTCAAACGGGCATCCGTGTAATACGCACACCCGCACCTGGGCAAGGTGTTGAAGTTGGCTAAGTACATGGTTATAGATACATAATGATGTTTATGTATTTTCCTCTGACGTTACTCATCTGTGTTCGATCGTAGGCTGACAGGTACTTGATATTTTGAAGCAACATAATCTTCCTATCCCAATTTCACATTAAGCATGCCCCAAGGTAGTGGTAGTTGTTTTTTTCCCACTACGCTCGTCGTCAGTATTTGAATACAGGTAAAATCAAATATTTTCAATGCTTGCTTTCATGTATGCTGTCTCCACTTGTATGGCTAGCGCAGCACAGTCTTCTTAAATCATTTCACTTTCCTCGAAGTTGCATTGGAATTAATTGAGAGCTTTTGGAGATATTATATTGGCAAACGTGTGTGAATATCTAAATGTATGGAAGATGTATGGAAATATGAAAAATAACAGTACAATCGACAACCATCTATTTGAATGAAGTTAGATACCATTAGGTAGTCCTTATGCTACCTAACGATACGATATTCAAATATGTGCTTTTTTGATTGAGACGTTACAGTTCATTCCAATATCTTGAAAAATCTAAAATCCATCAACAACAACAATAATCATGATAATAATAATGATAATTATCATTATTATTATTTTTATTATCATCATCATCATCATCATCATTATTATTATTATTATTATTATTATTATTATTATTATTATTATTATTATTATTATTATATCTTTTGATTTCTACAAGTATTCTGTGCACACTTAGTTTAGGCTTGAAAATTTTGGCTGGCAACGATGTTATGACTTGATAGACACTGGCATTTTTCTTTTATTCATACAAAAAGTGGGTAAATACAGAAAGCAACACAAGAAACAGTATATAGTTGTATTTAAGACAATATATTTACACAGGAAGTGCTTTGTGAAGAGTATGGGCGGTACCTGTGAGGAAAATTTTCTGTATCTCATAGAGGCTTAGGTTTCCTTGTTTCCTGGATATTTGTCACTACCCTTTTTCATAACCCCAAAGGCTCCTACAACAACAAGTATTGTTTCAGTCTTGAGTTGCAACAATATTGAGATCTCAATTTCCAGGTCTTTGCACTTGGACAATTTTTCAAACTATTTCACTGATATCTCTTTGTCTGATCGAATGGTCATATTTATTAAAAGGTATCCATTTTCCTTTCTATTCCTAATGACGATGTTTTGGTGGTTACTTTTGATGGTTCGACCATTTTGTACTGGGAAATCTCATAATAGTGCCACATCTTGTGATTAAGCTTCAGGTTCTGGGTGGTGCTCATACGAATATGGTGTGTATGGTGTGCCATATTACTTACAGACAATCCAATGGATGTCCTAGCTCACTTTCTCGTGTCCACTTCTGTTTTCATTGGGGATTAGAACAGAACATCCAGGTATGATGTGGTCGATAGTCTCAACTGTTATCATTATTATGATTGTTATTATTATTATTATTATTATTATTATTATTATTATTATTATTATTATTATTATTATTATTATTATTATTATTATTTATTTATTTTTTTATATATTTTTTCACACTCCAGATGTTACACACTGTTGGTACGCTTGATAACAAGCCAAATCCCTCGGCCTTACGTATGAAGCCCACCTTTGATGTAAAAGGTATTTCATAACAGTAAAGGTTTAACTTATTGCCTCTCAAGGGTTTTAAATGCATCAATTACAACAGGCATCATCCTCACCATTTTGAACCTCCCCCCAAAGTTCAAAGATCTCTATTTTCAAGTCCTGGTACCTCTACACTTTCTAAACATACCCTGATGTTACACAGGCGTACTATGTCAATCATAGTAAATCCTTTTTTCGACGTATCACGAATTACAATGTCGTGTTCAATTTGGTGATTAGTTCGGATTGGAACGTCCCATAACATTTTTATGATATTGTTTTCAATGACTGGTTCCAAAAAATCTGGAAATATGGCAAACGTCACATTCTTGCAACTGTGGGCCCTGAAATTCATTTTTATGCAGCAAGCATGATTCAGAGAAAAACTACCTCCCACTATCAAGGTTTATTTGAAATTTAAGTTGGATGAACATTTTTGCTCCCCTCCCCTAATAAAATTCTATCTGGCAATGGCTGCAAATTTAACAACAAGAGCTGGGCGAAACCTTCAACATGAACATGGTGACAACAGCAGCAGAAAGTCCTTAGAGCAACGGCGTTAGTGAAACACTTAATGCTGTTATTATGAAATGATAAATGAAATTATTGCAGTTACTCAGTGTGATGTAGAGATAGATCTAGCTCGGTTTATTTCTGTTTTCACTGCACTGGCTAAGAACTCTAGTTACTACCGAAATCAGTTGTTTATTTTTAATTCGAATCCTGCTGTTATATTCCATCGTGACTCTTCCAGATTGGAACCTATATCTGCATCTACTGCAGTGAGAAAAATTTGGTTTCATTGCACTTGGCTTGGTGAGAATCTTTAAAGTTTCAATCCAATGAAGGAATCTGAAGAGCACTAAGGAGCCATATCCGGAACAGTGATTTGGAAGATGTGTGTAATGAGGATGGAGTATTTTACAAGAGGGATGACAGCCATGAATGGCATGAGCCAGGTATTGTTATTGGACGGATAGAAAGCGTCATGGTGGTATCTATGTTTGTGCTCATTCATGTCGTCTAGCAAAGATATGAAATCATAAATACGAAGGAGACAATTCAGAAGTAAATGATCAAGATGACTGGGATGTCTAATAGCGATGAAGTTCTGTTGGCAAAGAAAATGAAATCAAGAAACGAAAGGATGATTATGTGGAAGGTTGTAGATCAAGGTCAAAATTTTATGTCGGTGAGATTGGTTATTACTGGAAAATTAAAAAAAAAAAACAACAACAGGCTGTTATGAAAGCTAAACTTGTACCTCACGGTTTTGAGAGTGACACAGCTAGTCAGCGCAAGGATTCACATGTTGAAAAGAATCTGTATGCTTGGTTCTTCTCCTGGCTTCATGTAATCAATGGGTATGTCACAACGTGGATGTCATAGTTTCATTTTCGCATTGCAGGGAAATGAAATTCAACAAGATCTCTTTTAGACCCCTGTCTGAATTCTCCAATGATAAGCTGTGTAACTTAGAGAAAACAGTGGGGTGCTACTAAAGGTTGGTATACGATTATCTCATTATCTATAAAATGCGGATAATTTATCGTTTTTGTGGTACAACAATGGTAGTTATGAAGGAGCTATGAGAATTAATGTTGTTGACTTCCTTTGGGCTGGCAGCGATAAAATTTGTTATTGATAAGCTGAGGAGAATGTCTTTATTGGAAGTTTGGCATCTACATCTTAGTCGTGTTGGCCTTAACATCATCCCAACTTGCGATGAACTAACGATATATGTTCAATATACATTATCTGTATTACCTCGGTTTTTTACTAAACGTCAGCGTTCTGCACAGAAGATTAGTGAAGTCAGAAAAAGGTTTTTCGGGTTTATTGGATTTCTGAGCCTTGATTGATTAGCTCAGTTGGATTGCTACCAACACCAGGCCTGACATTGCATTTGACACATATGAATTGCATGTACCTTACAACATATCAACTATTGGCGATTCGCTAAAGTTGAATGAATTGGTGACTCGTGTGAGTACTGATAGTATGAAACTGTTATTCCTCAAGCACCAGTCAATTGAATCTTGTTCACTTGAATACTCCTTTTGCAAATCTTCCTGATAGAGGTTCTAAAGGAGCTTTTGTAGAATTTATGAAAAATGAGAGGAGTCAGCGTTATCCAGGTGAACCCTATCTGTTGAAACGATACTCTTATTGCAATTAATTGCATGATGGACAACAAGATTTTGGTAGATACTCTATATTCATCCAAAAGCAAGAAGACAGAAGAATGAGAATTATTTAGGCTCTCCTGTGTGATATGCTCAATAGGAATAAAGTGACCCATATCTCACAGCAACTGGTAAATGTCTCATGAAGAGGGGAGTTCCTGCAGAGTGGGTACGGGGTGCTATCAGTGGTGACAAATAGTGCAATACTGCGAAGAGAAAAAATAGTAGAAATAAGAGAGAGAGAGAGAGAGATATGTGTTCATGTGCGTAATATCATCTGCTGGATTTCAGTGAGTGCCACCAGGAGGCAATGCTAGTGGCATCCATGTTGGGGCATCTTTAAAGCAGAGGAATCCATATTAAAGGGGTCTGTTTAGTTCAATCAGAGCAGTCATCGGGATTGCACTAGATCTACCGAACTGTCGTTATGCAAACCTTTGCTTTAACCTTCCCGTTCGCTTTTGTTGCATATCTTTGTTCGTGTTGCCACATCCTTGTCTTTGCTGATCATTCCCTGCTTTTAACAACAATCCCTCACTTTGCCTCACGTAATGATACAGGTTGTCCTTCTCAATTTCCGTACAATCTTCAGCACTAATTAAACCAACCTCCTATCGCTACGTTTGACGAACATTCTAACCACTCCTGCATGTTTACTCATTCGTCCGTACAAATTCAACAAGCAAGTGAATAACTATTCTTTTTTTGTTTCACCTGCATCCCATCTCTCACTGTTGTCAAAGGTACCTTTGCCAAAACAAAAGAAGGAAGAACGTTTCTTCAGAATTTTGGGGGGTTCACTTCTCCGAGTGGTTGTTCTCTTCACATTAATTGTGTACTCTTGTGTACACTTTGCATGCTCTTTGGACTATATTCTCCACTACCCTCAATTTTTCTAGGTCACAAATTGGGTATTGTAAGCATCCTGATAATCAACCCAGGCTGCAGCTAGACCTGATAATTGTTTTTTACAGTTCTTATTGGTCGATTCATTTCAATTTGTTGATTAGTAGTTGATCTTTTGTTCCTCTCAAATTGTTCAGCAATATGCTTTTTTTTATCGATATGGTCAAGTTATCACAGTTGTTGTTATTATTATTATTATTATTATTATTATTATTATTATTATTATTATTATTATTATTATTATTATTATTATTCCTTGTGGCAATTGTAAAAGACTCAGCAATAGTAAATCTACTCATGTCTCCGGCCCCCTCTTTGCGACCTCTCATGTCACTGCAGCGCTGTGGTTTTATCAAGTCAACCTTTGCCATCTATACTTACTCCAGATTTCTTCAATCTAGCTATTAGGTCATTGCAGACACCTGGAGTTCGTGGGTTTCGTATTTTCAGTGTTCTCCCCAGTATTCGTGCAGACACCATTAGTACTGTGGTATGAAAAGTTTGAACCATCCCTCATATGTACATCTGCTCCAATCTTGTTTTCAATGTTTCTGGTACACTTTACAGCGCGCCTACTATCATTAACGATCATGGTCTACACTTTGTTTAGCTCTCTTGCCAAGTCCTCATATACTCCTAGCTTTTCACTCTCCTTCATATTCACCTACTGTTCTGTAGGCATGAGAACATCTATTATTTGGTAGGTTCTCCTACCCTTGTTTACGATTACCATATCTGGTTTTTCTCATTTAGATGGAGTCCCGATGTGATTAGCAGCTTCTACTCTCCAGGACAGTCTCTTGTTCGTGCTAGTACCATTTGTCCTAGTGGTTGAATCTCACTATGCTTTGTTTGGTTATATTGTTTATAGTCTCATCCCTTTCTCTGCAAAGGTGGCATTTGATGTTTGTCCAGATTCTGTCAGTCTTTGCTCAGACGTAATTTATCTTATGCATTTGTTTGGGGCAGGAAGATTCTGTTCTTCTCTACAGGTTTCGTTTGCGTAGACATGTCCATGATCGTTCATCTACGATCTTTTCTATCTTTCTTTTGGATTTCCCGTGTAGCCTTTTCTATTCCTATTTCTCCTTTCGTGATGTCTTCGCTACTCCTTCGTTTTGTGCCTGTTTATTGTTGTTTGCTGCACTGCTTCGAGCGCCTTTCATAATATTTTCACTGCATGTCGGCATATATTTTTCTAATCCCGTTTCTGCCCTTTTCACACAATCCTTTATGCCTCTGTCACCTTCTCTTCTTTTCACATACAATCCGTCTGCGTTATCTCTAAAATGTAGGGCCTTGTGGATTGTTTCCCTAGTTCGCCAATCCATTGATTGAAGTTTATACTTTGTCCCCCCAAGAAATGGCCCTGTATATCATACTACCGCTACTGCCCATATGTCCATCCCTTTTGAAAATATCTGTTATTTAGCTTAGTTTCTAATATTTTTTTTATTTTCCCGATGTATTCCTTTTTTAATATTTTACTTGAACTATTTTTGTTTTAAAGAATCACATCCAAGGCCTGAGGTATCTATATTGATTTTGTGTAGTCATTGCTCTAAGAGTTTTGTTGGCCGGTAATTCTAATCCATCTACCAACAAAAGCCTCCCTCTGTGAATTACCAATAGTGCACATCTGTGTATTCCAAATTTAATTCCAATACCATAGCTGTAATCTTTAACTTTTTTGAAAAACAGTTTGAGTCTTTCCCTGTTCTTTGCAAATAGTTTAATGTCATTATTGCACATGTAATGGTTGATTTATTCTTATATTTTAGAGAATTAGTATCCTTTGCTGGTTTTTTTTTTTTGTTGTCTTTTTTTAAGATTCTGTTTTTTGGTATAATAGTAATAATAAAAAAACTATCCAATGCTCTGCCATATTCACGATTGATTCTTTCTTCTATGAAATCCCAAGAGCAGTTCAACGGAGAGAAGCTTGCAAATAATTCTCGTAAAGTTCACGAGTAAAATATCAGGGAGAGCGTCTCTAATTCTTTGATAACACAAAACGTTAAGAACTGTTGTGTTGAATAGAATGAACGAAATCTCATATTAATACAGTGTGCAATCGTCAGCAACGTACGAAAATTTTATTAAGTGAGATAACAGTAATACTTAAATAATGTTTGCGAAAATATGTTGAGGGAGAAAAACGCAGCACGTTGTTTGCACTGCTGAAGCGATACGGCAACGAATTTCATGCAAGTAAAGATTTATTGAAATCTTACAAATTTCATATTTTGTAGAGTTCTGATTTTAAGTTTTTTCCCTGACATACATGAGGGACAAATTGGATAAATTGAATTCAAAAATAGTTAAACATCTCCATTGCTCTCACTGCTTTTAGTGAATAAAACTTGAATTCAGCAATCATTTGTAACAAATTATTAAGAGTAGATTTCACCCCAAACAAGCACACCTACGCACATTGAGTACATTAAAAAATGATAAGGTGGAAAAAAATCTTCTATGGATTGCGGCAATTGTATCAATTAAAAAGGTTTATTAAGGAGAAGATCCCGGAGAGTAATTCAACTAATGTCAACTTATAAGCTAATGAATTAAACAATTCAATTCATGTTGGTTTTTTCTCAACAGATCATTTTTTTTTGGTGTGAAGTTAAAAAGATAATTGAGCATCATGAAAATTTTGATTGTCTCAAGCAATAATATTTTTCCTTGTCTGAGGGTAAAATAACAACAGATATAAAAAAAAAATCCTGGATTTAGAGAATGGAAAAACAAAGGAATGTAAACAATTAATCTATGTAATTTTGACCTCCAAAAGAAGAAGTACCCCTTGCTTTCAACACGTAGAAGTGAAAAATGTTTCCTGCTTGCATTTGACCCCTGAAAAGGAAAAAAATTACCCCTTGATTTTGACCCCTGAAAAAAGAGGGAAATGTTCTTCCCTCTTAATTTTGACGCTGGAAAGTGAATGAAAGCGATCCTTACAATTGATCTTTTAAAGTAGAAGAGACACAAACTTAACAAGATTTTGAAAATTTCTCCATCTGTATTTTGAAAAAAATCTCCTGCAAAAGAATTCAGTGCCTTAATTTTGCCCCCCCCCCCCCCAGTGAATAAACAAGACATCCCTCGGTTTTGACTTTAAGAAAGGAAAATAATGTCGTCTTAAATGAAAATAATGTCGTCTTTGATTTTGAGCGCTAAAAATGAAAGAAATACATCCACCTTTATTTTTACACAAAGAAATAGAAACAAAAAATTCCCTTCGATTTTGAATTTGGAAAGTAAAAAAAAAGAAGTCCCCCTTCCATCTTAAACCGGTGAAAAAAATCCCCTCAGAAAGCTGCAATACTTTTCCTTTGATTTTGACCTTAAAATGTGAAAGAAATATCCTTCGATTTTGACCATCAAAAAGTGAAAAGAATCTCCCCCTCTGTAATGTCCTTGATTTTGACCCCTAAAAAAATCTCCTAGATTTCGAACCGTGAAATTGAAAAGAAATCTCTTTGATTTTGACCCCTAAAAAGAAACTCTGATCCCAAAATTTTGTTTTTTGAAAAAAAGGATTTATCAATAAAGTAAATGGTCCAGTCGTGTAATTACATCATAAAAGAAGCCCCTCTACTGCTGCGAAATTTTGTGTTTTGGAAAAAGGATTTGTCAATAACATAAAGGGCTCAGCGGAGTAGTTTTACCATTAATAAAAACCCCATTATCTCCTTAAGGTTTTGCCCTAAGAAAATTATTAACCTCTAAATGAAAACTTGTGAAAATAGTGTTAGCAAAATATGGATTCATGAAAGATTTTTCTCCAAAATATAAATGTCGACGGAACGATAGAGATTTTTCCGATGGAAACACAAACGGGGGGGGGGGGAAACTTCAGCAATTATAATCATGTAGTAAAATAGAGCGTCTTTCAAAATAGCCAAAAATGTCACAAATCACGGGGTTTTTCTTGCATGCTCCAATCATCCGCATTTTAGTGGTACCTAGAATCATGACCTCTGGCTGTAATGCACAGTTTTAAAGGATAAGGGGATCATAGTCACAAACTTTTACAGATGTAAGAATAGAAAAAAAAAGGGAAAAGAAGATATACCTATAACTAGACTTTCATACGTAAATCAGGTCCTTATTGATACAAAGACCTATTCACCGTGTCAATATTGGAACCAAACTGCATTCATTTTAAAATCAGTATAGAAATGATTGCATTAGATTTACTCTTAGGTATTACTTGAATATTTTTTCAAAACCGTGTGGAATGATAAGTTAAAAACAACGATGTCTAAAGTAAGGCTGAAAGGAGAGCAGAAGTTAGGACTCTCAGGGCTTTGTCAGAGAACTCCAAATGGAGATCAGAACATTATCAAAACATGTGAGAATATTGAGGAGAGTTGTTGATTTGCAGCGATGTGCATTCACACGATCGCCAGCGATAATCAGCTAATAGATCAGGTGAGAAGATACTCATAGTTCTGAACCCACGCTGCAGTTGCATATTTCCCATCGGTACAAGAGGTCAGTGTTCTAGCCTCGGTAAAAGCAAGGACATTGAATGCTGATTTTTTACGACAAGATAGCAAACCTTCCGTATTTGGAAAGTTGGCGTAATGCGATCTTCTTAATTTTTTTTTCAATCGAATCATATTTGCTTCCTGCAAGTAAATGTCCATATCTAAAATAAAAATAAAATTATGCTGAGTACATATCTAAAAATCACCAAAGTAGACAATAGCAATAAGAGAAGTTGCATGGGCAGATAAGATAGTTATGGGAGAGTGATTCGTCCATGTGCTCACTCCTTAAATCTTTAGTCCGTCAAATCTACACTGCTTATTCAACGGCTATAGCATAAATGTCTGAGAGCTATATAAACAATATGAAAAACTAGTCAAAATAATAGCATTATCCTCAATAGGATTATCAAAGATCATCAAAATCTTAAATGGTCTTCTGTCGAAGCAAATACTCATGCCTGTTTGCTTATGGTATTTTATCACGAATCAATAAATGAAAAATACCCCTCTTGTCATAGACTGGAAAAGAAGACTGCAGTTGATATAAGTAAAACCGATTTTCCGGCGCCCTTGATTCCATAACAGTTTTGGATTATCCGTTTTACTGGACCAGTTGATGTCACGTGATAATAATTCAGTAATACTCATCTTTTAAAGAATTGAATCGTTAGATGCAAGATATTGATATAAATGACATTATTATCATTATTATAATTATTATCATTATTATTATTATCATTATTATTATTATTATTATTATTATTATTATTATTATTATTATTATTATTATTATTATTTTTATTATTATTATTCTCATAAAGGAAACGAATACATGGATATCAAGTTGAGATTCACATAAGTATACATGGCCAATATAAAGGAGTTTCATCCGCATTATACGCTTGTTCAGTGCTAAGGTTCTCGTCATCGTTGATGCAGTTCCCTACATGCTTAGCAGATCGCTTTTCCAAATTCAGATTTTTGGCATCAATGTTGAAATCGTTAATGATTGATGACTCTTCTCCCGCCTCTCGATGTTACTCATGGGGGAATCTGCCGCTCCTTTACAAATTCTCAATTCACAAAAAACAAACAAAACATTCATGAGCAACAGAGATATTTCCGACTAGAAGGGGAACTGAGACACAACAAGGCAGTTGAGCCAAGTTCATCTCAAAATAGTTACTCTCGCTGTGCTCTACACCGACTTAGTTTGAGCGTGGGTCGCATCATCATCATCGTCAGCAGCAGCAGTCTTTTACCATCCGTCGTTAGACCTAGACCTTTCCCAGGATTCGTAAGACCCCTCTATTAGAGCTAGTATTATCTGAACTTCTGTCGTTCGTTACCCGATCTTATATTTTTCTGGACACAGTTTCGCATATGATATCTGGGGATCCACGTTATGAGTCATGATGTCCAGTGGTTAATTTGCTTAGGTTGCATGTTCCAACACCATAGGAGACTATCGGGTAGGTGCATTGGTTGCATGAATTTCATTAAAAAAAATCTTTGTTTTTCGGAGCTTCTTGGGGTTTCTTTCCATGAGATATCGAGTACCTATTACGAAATAATTCTCAAGCAACTTTCCTCACCTTAAACAGATTCTCAATTTACTTTTCTTTCGTTGTCGTGGAAATACACGAAAGCTGACGCCCTTAAACACACTGAGGAAAAAAGCAATGGGGATGAGCAGAAAAGGGTAAGATATTACTTAAAAGACGGTTCCAAAAAAAAAAAAAAAGAAAGAAAAGAAAAGACGTGTACACAGTCAGGGGCAAAAAGCACATCAATTATAAAAGTTATTCAATTTTTGTGCTTCCCTACACCCCTTATCTCTCTCTCCCTATCTATCTATTTATCTATCTATCTATCTTATTCTGTATGCATGTCTATTTGCCTGTCTCATTTTTCTCTGTGCCTATGTTCCGGTGAAATTTGACAGAATCTTTGTGTCAGATTGATTTCAGCGCTAACAATGAGATACGCTCAGAACAAAGCTGGCTGCTGATCTTGCCGTTCTTATTATGACTACTGCTACTCCCTATTTTCTTTTTCTTTTTTTTTTTTTTTCAATTCAACTGCTGTAATTTTTAATTTACAGCTGCTTGCATTTGAAGTTGGCACTAGTAGTAGCCGACACTTGTACATGCTTAGATTATTTGCCGTTTACGGATTGCATGTCGTATTCGTGCGCGGCTTTTTATTTACAAATATACACAGGGGGTGTGTGTGTTTCCGTGCGCGTGTGTGCGCGTGTGCACGCGTGTGTGCGCATGTTTCAGATTGTCTTTTCGTACATTTTTCATCATATCCCTTGGAGATCGTATGAAACGTATCAGCTCGGCTCAGTTGTTCCTGTTTCGCACGACACGAGATAATGATTTTGTCCACATTTCTTGATGATCCATGGAAACCCAATTATCCCTGGTAAAAACTTTAGGTTTTCACGAGGTCACACCGTTGAAGAGTGTGCAACTATTTACCAGTAACCGGGGAAGGGAGAGGAGAGAATTGATAGAGGCATTAGTGTGAAGTGAACGTGAATTGTCACGGACGGAGTTCGAACTCAGGTCGCTGATTCTAAACATCCGTATACTTGACAATCAGGCCACCCACACCTCCTGTTTATGATGTGTACAAAGAATAGATTTCAACAAAATTTATTGAAAATTGCCAAAGAGAAATCAGCCCGCTTTGAATTGTCCAAATAATTATTGTTATGGAGCATCACCACACCTACAGCGTTGTATAAATCTATAGTCAGTATTTTCGTCTACCCAATGTAAGAACTTATGTGCTCATAATTATATCTTTGCTTGTGTGATCAGCACAGGAGGTGGGGACATATTGGGCGGCCGATACACCGGGTAAATTCCTGGTGGGCTAGTGAGTTCCATCTCGCGCTTAATCAGTAGACTGATAACCTAAATTGCCTCTCAATTCCTACACTACTACTCGCTACTGAGCAAGGTTCTGCTTCCTACATTACCTAATTTGTCAGACATTATCAGCAGGATAATCCAACTATGCCCTAGACCCTGGACAATAGGCCCATTAGCTGGGAACCAAAGAAAGTTCCAGCAGATATATTTGTTATGTTACGTTCCGTGCAGTCCGTACTGAATTTTTGTTCAAATAAGATCAAGAATAATTAGTTTTAAATCAAATATTTTTGCTCTATACAATTAAATTTTTTTATTGTTGGTTCATATCTTCTCATTATCATATCATATTTTTTAAAAATTAATAACTAATCAACAGACGTTATGTTGACATTTTATCAGGAGTATCTTTGGTGAAACGATATTTCATTGACAGGATCTTCACCGAGTGAGAATTTTGCCGGAAGTAACTTTTGTTACGAGGTTTTATTTTGATTTTACTGATGTGTCTGTATATCTATTGTCTTAAAATATTCATCTCATTTTGCAAAGAAACAACAACTATAAAACTTAATCATATGTTGATTTAAAGTAAATTTTGTGTTATTTCTATTGTTTCACTTATCAATCTGTACATATATTTTTTCAAAATAATGATATTCATATTGCAAAAAAAAACTCGGTTAATGTTGATTTATTGAAGAAAAAGGATGAAATTTCCATTTCATTTGAAACTTTAATAATATCTCATTGAAAAAGTAACAGTGCTTATCGATAAGAATTTTCATCAAACAAACTTTCAGGCATTTCAAAGCTTAGATTTTTTTTCTCACGCAAAAGAGTTCAACTGAGAAAATTAGTTGAAAAAAATCATGAATGCAAAACACCGCTGGACAAAATTCAAATTTTCCAGTCCCAAAGATCCAGAGTTGTGCTAAATGAATTTAAAACATCAGGGACTCCCGGTGGTCATTTCCTTTGATTTTAAAGCTTTGCTCTTATGTTTCAATTGGAATTTTTGAATAAAGGAAAAAAATAAAGTTAATCGTAAAAGGGAATGATTTCATGAGCTTAAAACAAATTTTTGACTGTTGTGAATTATTGTGTTACTTTTTGTCGATAAATTACTTCGATTACTCAACGATGTATGTGTCTGAGTAGGAAAATTGATGACTGTTTTTAAAAGGTTTCCTAGAATAGGAAAAAACATCATAAGAAATTTGATTCGAAGAAATGTAATTAATTGAACGTTCAATTAAATGGAATTTGAGAAAAATATACTCACAAAGGCAGTTGACTGACATTCTGTTCAAAAAAACATCTGTTGACGGATCGTCCATCGATGAAAAGTCTGTCGGCCAATGGCCCTTTCGACAAAATATCCTTTTGATAGAACCGTTGTCCTCGAATAGTTGATGAGTAGTTGGTTGAGATAATCTCTAGCTAAACCAAACTAACTTGAAACCATCATACGATGAAGGGGAATCGTCTCAAAATTTGTCCTGCAGACCTAACTGGCAGTGTTCTCCTTAAACACTGAATGTACTCGACAAGGCAGAACGTATTTAGTTGTATATCTATTTTTGTATTTACAAAACTTTTTTGTAATGTCAAACTATCTAAGCTTCCTAAATTTTCATCAAACGAAGTGTGCAGTCTATCAAACAAAAAGGTCTACCGTAAGATTTTCTATAAACACAATCTGCAAATGGTTAATGTTGTATACAAATCATACTTGATAGAAAAAATACTTGGGTGTTTGTATCAAATCGTTGTAGAGAAAATAGCACAGAGGGAAAACAGAATATCTCTATGAAAAGAAAAAGCATGTATTCTAACACGCAGAAAAAAGTGTTTCAAGCTGACTAAAATATTGAAAGTTCCGTGCTGGAGCATCAAGTGAAAGAATAATTAAAGGCTCTCAAATTCATAATAATTCTGCAGCAGAAGAATCTTAAGATGAAAGTCTTGATGTCGCATGAGAGGAGAATCAGTGTGACAAGGCTGGCATTGGACCAGGAGTTTCTGCAAAATAAGTGATATCCAACAATAGAAAGATTCTGATCTCTTTCTTTCAATTGTATCAATCACAACCACAACTTGATAGTTCTCTCACATTTTTATCTACAAGTATATTAAGAAGATTGGTCGTTTATATCATACAATAAATCTGATAATTCATTATATGGAAGACATAAAAACTAGAGGACTACACACCCGAAAATGGTGAACACAAAAACAGCTAACCCTACAATTATTGAACCGAATAATACGTTTTCAGTTCTGACTAACGACCATTCCTTACAAAATAGTAGTGAAGAAATAAATAATGACAGACAGGCAATGGAAAAAATTATTGAAGTTATAAAAATTGTTTTGTAAATAAGAGGTTGGCTACAGGTTCTGTGGTACAGCCAAATCGGCCTATACACCCGATGATTCATTGATAGACCAGAGCGTACCAAACGATTTTTATGAATGAAGTACGTGCTCCCAATTTGCTGACAAAGTCGATGTGCATTCTGGATAAGGAAAGATATCAGTGTTGCCAAATATGGTTTGTCACTGTGTTCAAAAATGGATGAAATCTGCAAAATATTTCATATTTCAGATGTTATATATATATATATATATATATATATATATATATATTCGCTTCAGACCTCGAGGCTAGCATTTTACTTCTGCGCTACACAGCACTGGACGGTCAGTAAAGCTGAAATTTAGCGATACATTTATTTATGCACAAATCCCTATCTACCAGACTGCTCTATTCCAGAGTTGGAAGAGCATTGCTTATAGCTTATAATGAAATTACCTTATTCAAAGAGTGCTCAACCCTGAATAAAGGAGTGTTGATTATAATAATAATTGGTAAAATCAGCTTTTATAAATCTACTGAAGAACAAAGCCCCCATCCATCTCTAGTATGTCTTACCAGTAAACTTTTCGATTTCATCTCTCCGTGTCTGGTTTGCTCCAACTACGTCTCCTGTCCCGCTTGGCCACGATTGTTTAGCCTTCGGACCTATCCATTATTCTCCCTTCTCTTAAGTGGCCTGCTTATCTCCATTTTGTTGCTTACTTACTTGTATGATATCCTCCAACCTGGTTCTCTCTTGGATCTATGCTGATGTTTTTGTATCAATAATAATTATTACTAACAATACTCTTTCCATTGTCACCCTCTGTCTCTCTCTTTCTCTCCCCCTTTCTCTATATATTTCTCTCTCTCTCTCTCTCTCTCTCTCTCTCTCTCTCTCTCACTATATATATATGTATGTATATATGTATGTATGTATATATATATATATATATATATATATATGTATTGGTACATGTTATGCCTAATCCGTCTATTACTCATACTCATACACACTCTCTCTCTCTTCTCTCTCTCTCTCTCTCTCGCTATATATACATATATATATATATATATATATATATATATATATATATATATATATATAATCAATGTATTGGTATATGTGATGGTTAATCCGTCTCACACTCACACTCACACACACACGAATCCCCGAAACGGTTACTTGGTGAACAACTGACGATCCCAACAAGAAAAATTTAAACTTTGCTCCATAATGTGTAAAACATGAAACCAATTGAAAAGCTTACATAAATTGCATTGATAGTTACTTGGAACTAAATGACTGAAATAGTATAAATTATAATTAATTAGAAATTTGTTTCATATGTATTTAGTCTTTAAACCTTTGAAGTTTTTTGGAATGTATATATATATATATATATATATATATATATATATATATATATGTATATATATATATACTCTTTTAAAGCCAATTTAATAATGAAACATCTGTACACTAAAACTCAATGACAAATTATAAATAAAAATTGGGCATATATTCGGATAAACTTGCCATGTATTTTTATCAGTTAAATTGCAAAAACGGTAAAATTATCACCAAGACCGACAAAGATAAAAGTTATAAAATCCAATGCATTCTTGTGGGCACACTTTGCCTGTTGACACAAAACATATAACAAACTCAACTTTATCTAGCTCAATATTTGGGGACTGTTAATCAGCCTCGTTTGTATCTCCATCTGAGTCATCTCACGTGGAACCAGTGTTGGATGTGTCTTATTTATATCCAGCTTTTCTAGGGTTATTATTGAAATAAGTCTATTTCAGGGATTGAATAATAAACCAATGGAAGAAGTATTTATTGACCTAAGACCCATTTTCTTGGGTGCTTTCAGTACTTCAAACCCCGGCTATCTGGATTCACTACTATCCCTCGAAAGATAGCCTACATTACTAGGACGATTTCAGCGTTTCAATACATGCTTATCTGAAAGGTTAACATCAACTAGTGATAATACTTAATAATCATTCCTTGATTTCAAAATAACAATTAGTTGTTGATGAAGGCAAATTTAAGGGATGATGTTGAAACTGATACAAGGACAAATGTTTGAACTCTTGATCAAAATTTATGGATCTCCCAAATAACTATAGGGTGTCATCAAGCATATTTTTGATTTCATGTGGAACAACCGAATAAATCAGGTTATAATCGAGAAAAATGAGAAATTGGCATAAGATTGGGGGATAAAAACGCTAACGTTTAAAAGATTTAGTTGCCGAAATGGTAAGGTCATATGATTTGACCAGCTCCCGTTCTCTGCTATTTTTCTGTTCTGAATTTCAAAAAACAATAGATCAGCTATGAAAATTTTGGTTAAAATAGAACGCAAAGACGGAGAAAATGATCAAACCTAATGAATCATGTAAAATAACTGAGTCCTCGAGTGTAAATCTTCAGAGCTCAGATGATTGTTTATTGTTTACTTGAAGAATGCGTATATACTTGTGTGTCCATAAATCTTTGAGTTCATGTTTCTGCAAATTCTCTTGCTGATTCATTTTTTTATTTGCATTCATTCACGAGCATCTATCGGTTAACCTGTATCCGCAAAATATTTTTCTCCATATTCTCATTCATAGTCAGTACATCCGATTCAGATGCAAATTATACAATGACCTTTTTCTCTAAATTGGCTGATCATTAAATTCTTCATTAATCCTCGTTTATTACTTGATTTACTCCATCGTGTTATCGTTGGTTTTATCACGACACAGTGTTGTCAATACACTCCTAGTTGTTGTTGTTGTTGTTCTTGTTGTATTGTTGTTATTCTTCTTCTTCTTCTTCTTCTCATGATTATTATTATTATTATTATTATTATTATTATTATTATTATTATTATTATTATTCAATTTCGCACCATTTTCCTGATGATCACCCCTGAAGACTACCAGTTTTAGTCATCTTGCTTAGATGATGTGGTTAGTTTGGAATTCAAAGTCCCAGAATAATTTGTTGCTTTTATTTTCCAGGACTTTTTTCGATTTATGCTGATGATAGTTGTCTGCATGGTCAATTCTCAGTCACTCGATTGTCCCCAGTGTATAACTATCACGATCTTGTCGTCTCTGCTTTTGTACTTTTTCTTTGCTAGTTTACTTAATCTGACATTTTTGATTTGTCTTTTGGATCCTATGTGTAGTTTATTTTCTATTCGCATTCTAGTTGACTGCCTTGTTACTCCTTTGTTTGGTACTTTTTGTTGTTTATTGTACTACTTTGGGCACTTGGTATGATTTCTTCACTGCTTACTTGCACATACTTTCCTAATCTTGATTTAGCCTTCAATGCTGAATAGTCTTCTGGGGCCTTCTTCCCTCTTCAATAACACTTTGTGTCATCTTTGGAGCACAGAGCTATGTGCATTATCATAAGCTTCCACGTTCGCCAGTCAATTGATTAGAGCTCTTACTTAGACCATCTAAGAAATGGACCTGTATATCTTACTTCTGATATTGCCCATGTGTTTATTCCTTTTATTAGGTTTCAGCTATTTAGCCAGGTCTCTAATATTTAATAATCCTCCCAAGGTGATTCTTTTTCTTTTTTTTCTTTTATTTAGTGTCACATTCGAGAACTCTTTGGTATTCATATCACTGGCCATTCACCCTCTTAGTTCCTTTTCCTACATTCTTTCTGATCTTTTGATAAGAGCACTGTTCCTCCCATGGAATTATATATTCTACCTGGTCAGAATTTTCCACATTAAGTGGTAGGCACGTGATTGTTCTGTAATTGCTTGCTTGTTTCCTTTTTCTCAGTGTCCTTTTAGAGTCTAGGACCTCAGCTTATTCTAGGTAACTTTTGAGTCGGTGAATGAGTCTTTCATATAATGTGGTGAATGTTTCCATCGGGCTCTGGTGTTTTCTAGTAGGCTACTTTTTTTTAAAGTGTTTTTCAATGTAATTTCATTCAATAAAATTTGTTCTCCCTCGTCTACGTCTTTGTTTTTTTTTTTTCAATATCAACTAACCATTGTGGAGATTTGTTGTGTATTTTGGGGTATCCTAAGATGTCATTCCAGATGTTTTTTTTGCCTTAATGTTCTATCTTCTTTCTCCATTCAAGTCTTGGTAAATTTTTCTTCTGGTATTTTGAAAAGTGTGTTTGTCTTTGTATTGGGCTGTTCTTTGTCTTTATTACTTCAGTTTGGCTTCTTTTCTGGTCTTCTTTGGTGTATCTTTTCCACAGCAGTGAGCATGCATTCTTTTTTTATCTTGTATTTGTCTCATAAAATTGCATGTGGTTTATACATGTGCAATGTATTTTTCAGTAATCCTTCTTCTCTCTGTAGTTGGGAGATTTGGGGTTTTTTTTAATATCATTTTCCTGGCGGACTTTTTGTTCCTGATGTTTGAGGGATCTCCTTGTGTCATAAGGAGGTCGGTTACCATTTCTATACCAGCGTAAATCAAATTGTCGAGCTCCTTAATGCTTTTACTTTCAATATGCTGTAATAGGCAGTTGATATATTCATTTTTTAAAAACTTTTTTACTATCTCTACCCCTCGAGGGGGCAGTGACTTCTTCTCTACTTGCATCATTCCTTTTAGGGTCTGTGTCTTCTTCCGTCTAGGTATAGTCATTCTTCTCTTGTACTTTGGTTAGGCTTTTTTTTCCTTTATATAACTTTGTTCACTATGTTAGTTGTATCGAGGTTAGCTGCATTCTTCTTTTTCATATTCTTGCGGATTGATTTTTCAAGATTCAATACATCCTCAGTGGTTTTCCCCTTCTATATTGTGTTCTGTACCACCACTCAAATGGTATGTTTTTTTAGGTAGCTACACATTACTAATTTGTTGTCCTCTCTCGTCCATTTCATCTCCTTATTTTGGCCAGTGGTCGCTCTTTGACGGTTGTGTCTCTCCTGAAGGCCATTAAGAGAGAAGTAGAATGGTAACAACTGTATCCCTCTAATAAGCCATTAAGTTATGGTCAGCAGTCACAAGATGACGGCTGGGTCCCACCTTGCGGCCAACAAGAGAGCACCTGTCATGTATGACGCACAAATCTTGAATTTATACCCTAATTTGATATTGGAGAAGTTCATTGTAAAATTATCATGGTTAACTGCAAGTAGTAATTATACTTGTTTCTAGTTAGATTATTGGAACTTATTTCTCCCCAACAACATTCCATACGACAAAATTCAAAATGGGGCCTTAACTATGAAGACTCTATTACAGGTAGCCTTATTTTACCAAACGTCTTCAACTGGCTCCAATCACATGAAGTGTCTACTTGTTTATCATCCTACTTACTCAGTACTACTACTCCATGAAATTTTACGATAAATTGTACTCGTGCATCAATCAAAATTCAAATTTTAAAAGAACGCAAATGGTGCCTTCAAATTCCATTTCGGTTTTCATTACAGAACGGAACATTTATGCTTTAATTTTTTTCACATTTGAATTTTGACTGATGAGGATGTATAACATCGAAGTTTCAATTTTGTTATTATATATTATTTTGTTAATCTATTTTTTATTATTGATTATATCATTATTACCATTAGTTTTACTCCCGCTTTTTATTCCTACTTTTATCACAATACGCTACCTTGGTACACTCTTCGTTATCGCTATTATTATAATTACTAAATATACTATCATTTTCTGATCAGACATAATCAATTCTAAAATGTTCTTTAAATCACAAAATGCTTGATAGATACACTTCAAAGCGAAGTTGGAAATAAGAATTACTGCTTAACAAAATTTGAAATTGCATTGCCTCAACAACTTCATGGACACCGCATTGACTACGATGACTATGAAAGCCACGGCGATCAACCGGAGTCTCAGTCTCTAGACATTTTGTCAATCCTTCCTGGTATATTGTCCACGCTTTTTTGCTGTTATGTATTGTTTTGAGTTCTAATGCAAAGAATTATCATTATTTAAAGGATTATTCCAGCATTCTTTTCTACTATATAGTTGCCAACTTGAAAAATCAAACTGTCTCACAATAATTGAAGAAATTGTGTATGTGTGTGCTTCCAACGTCGTTACTCGACAACTTGTCGTTGTACCAAGTTGACATAAGGTATATTAATTAGCACACAAGGCAGTGCAGGGTCAAGTTTGGAGTTATTAGGATTAGTGGTTCTCAGAAAATCAGAAATTCGTTGAATGTTATCAGCTTTTGGGGAGAAATTGTAAACTAATTATGTGTAGGCTGTGTATTGTTGGAGAGCAAACCTTGAAACCTGCATATTCATATCGTTGATTTTCGTCAACATTGCCAGTTAATCTGTTTGTAAGTATTTTTTCAATAGTTTATACAGGTTGAGTTACAGTGTAATCGGGCAAAAGTTACCAAATTCACAATTATCACATTTCTTGTGAAGCAGAGTCGCAATTACTACCGAGCTGTTTTTAGGTGAACTGTATAAACAGGTGTTCTAGTTCTTTGTAAAAGACCTTCCCTGCATCCTTGAGAAGGTTGGTTTATATGTCATCCTCGTATTTGACCTTACCTTCTTTAATATTTCGTCATGCAAACAAGTTCTCTTATATCTGCAATATAAATAGTGTCTACCCGAGCTATGGTACTTGTAATTTTGAAACGTACAATTTTTTCATAATACTCTTCATTTATTCTTGACATTCCGCTCCCACATTTTAGAACTTTTCCATTTCTTTTCTTTAATGCAAACATTTGTTCTTTGTCGTTATGATCCCTCGCTTGAACGTGTTTTAAACTTTTCCCTTCTACCCTCTTTATGCTTTTCTTCCACTTTTTCTCTCATTCTTATACGTATACATATGTGTGTGTGTGTATGTAAGTGATTGCACACATAGGTGTTTGTTTATAAAACTGGCCTTTTTATAGTTTGACCATTCGTATAACAACTGTTTACTGTGACGTCTGATTAGGCTGCAATTCAGTTATGAGAGTAGTTCGAGATGATTGTCACCTGGTGATTTGATAAAGTGGAGGGAAAAGAGGATCCATGCCTTTATCAAGGGCAATATTGCAATCTAGCAGTTAAAATCTGAATTCGGTTTGCCAATTGCGTTTTGTATACCGATAACCGTTATTGGTGCGTGTGTGAACTAGGGGTCAAGCGCAATTGCATCCATTCTGATATTTGTGGAATTTTTTTTGAAGTCATTGACGATTACTTATTAAATGTTTAAAAGTAAATCATTCTGAGTACTAAGTGTATAACAACCTGGCCTGCATTCAAGTATGTATAATTCAATAATTTCAATTTTAAATAGGCCATACTTGCTGAGTGAATTAGCTATCTGATCAGGAAGATAAAATAAATTATTTAAATATCATAATCCAATTCGTTTGAGGTTCGAGTTTCAAGAAGCAATAATATCAAGCTATTGCACAGAAATTGTTTTGCTTCATATCTCTGATTTATTTAATTGCAGCGAAGTAAAAACAGAGGTAGGCGGATATACTATTCTATAATTTTCACCAGCTGTACTATTTACAAATTACTGTAAAGAAAAAAAACTATATCCCATTGGGAGAAAATTCAGCTATGTGTGTCTATCGTAAAAGGTAGAAACCTTCGCTTCATCCCCTTTATCTCTCTCTATCGTGAAATATGAACATCCTCTCTCCGTTGATCGAGCTGAACATCCTCTCTCTAACACATCTCTCTCTCTCTCTCTTTATCACTCTCTCTCTTTCTCTCTCTCTCTCTCTCTCTCTCACTATCAGGTGCGATAAACAACATCTCTCTCCACTATTCTACACCGTAAAAAAGATAAATACACATTCTCTTTTCCCGACCCTCTATCGCAAAAGATAAACATCTTTTCTCTGTCATAAATAATAACATCTTTCCTCTATCATAAAATATAAACATCCTTTCTCTATCATAAAATATAAACGTTCATCCTCTATCGTAACGGATAAATATTCTTTCTCTATGTTAAAAAAACATCCTTTCTCTGTCGTATAAGATACAAGTCCTTTCTCTGTGGTAAAAGACAAATATCCTTTCATTATCGTAAAAGATGAACATCCTTTCTCGATTATTACAGATAAACATCCTTTCTCTATCATCTTTCGTCCTTTCTCTTTCTTTCCTTCTCTCTCTTCCCCTCTTTTTCTCTCTTTTTCTTTCAATTCTATTCATCGAGACGCAGATCGTGTCGAAAACACTTTTCAATATCAATATCTGCGGGCATAAATTATGTGTTAATTTCAGGAGGAATTAGCAATTAATTCGGACTCCCCCATAAATATATTTGGGAGCAGGGTGATTATCGAAAACTAGTTTGCTAAAAACTAGCAGCAGGATCCCAGAAGTATCCACATAGAATTCAATGTGTTTTTGTTGCGTGTGTGTGTGGGTTTTTTTTCCAGTAGGAGGGTGCAAGCGGAAGGTCAGATAAACGGAGAGACATTTGGTGAATTATGATAAGATGCTAACACCTAACGACAAAATCTATAAGAATTTCAGAGGTGACAACTAGAGAGCTGCCTAAAGTGTGTCAAAAATGCTTGTCAGAATAATAATATTCAGAGCACTGTGTCAAAAAAAGGAAAATGAAGTAAATATTTTGAAAGCTTGCCACACTGGAAACCTCATGCTTCTTATGAAAGTGGGTTTTTCATGGACCATGATATTAATGTACGTGTTGTTTTGTTTGTTTATTTATTTGTTTGTTTGGGTTTGTTTGTTTTTTTTTTCACTTTTCCCGCGCATTAATAATTTTTTTCTTCTTTGTTCTTTGTTGTTACCTTCTCATTGTTCAGGTTCCCCGTCGAGGGATGACCGGCAGAATGCGATGACCAAATCCTCAAACCAACTGACACAACACAACAGCGGGGGTCAAAGAAATGCAGATGCACTAGGCTGCACTAACTGCAGCAGTGGCAGCAAGAGAATGATAAAAAGAATTAATCAGCAGTGAAAATATGAGGAAACGCATTCTTTCTTTGAATGCTGCAAAGATGTTAGAAACGAGTATTATTTAGAATAAAGATATGGAAGATCATAAGATTTCTGCAGGTCCAAAAGATGACAGCATAAAAAGTGTTTGTGCATATGTGCGAATATGTATATATATATATATATATATATATGTATATATACATATATATATATGTATATATATATGTATATATATATATGTGTGTGTGTGTGTGTGTGTGTATTAATATTATACATACTTGTAAACAAAACAGATATTATTATCAACACAAATACACAAACAAACATAAATGTTTTGCATGTAGGTACATATTAGCGAAACAAGTATGATCATATGCATATCTCTCTCTACTTCTCTATTTCCCTCTCTCTCTTTCTCTCTCTCTCTCTCTCTCTCTCTCTCTATATATATATATATATATATATATATATATATATATATATATATAATACAGATCAGGAATACAATATAATATGTTATAATGCAATATCCAATGTGTAATGGATTTATTCCATAAATGTTTGATACATCCAAACTTGAACATCCAACTCAAATGTTGAGTTGGAGTAATATTTCAAATATGATGAAATAAAGGATTCATTACACGAAAACGTCAATGTATCTGCCCTATTTTGTCTCCTTCAATTTGAACTATAGAGTGAAACAGACTTGGAAGTAAAGTGAATGGATGAAAGGTTCATTTATCTGTAAATGTTCTCATTAATGCACTAGACACGTTTCAAAAGATATTCCCATCTTCAGTAGTATGAGAATTTTTAGAGGTTATAAGTTTGATGTGGAACAAGAGTACACCATCAGGAACTTTACTGTGGGAGCAAAAAATGGTAATCCATCTGCTAGGGGCATCCTGTTGTATGAGAGAAAGTTCATATATATATATATATATATATATATATATATATATATATATATATATATATATATATATATATATATATATATATATGGGAGGTGTAAACACATGGGAATATATATAACGGTACATCAATGAGGGTATCTAAATCAATGTATATTTTGCATATGCCTTATGAATGGTCACTGCTTTGTCTCTAAAGACAATGAAACGTCCCTTTCTTGTGCGTGTGGAGATTTTAGGATGCTCAACTATCAGATTGTCGTCCTATTGTTTTAGTCCAGGAGAAAACAGAATGCTATAGTCTGGCATTAGTTTGACCACAGGAGCTGCAAGGAGTACGTCAATTTATATATATATATATATATATATATATATGTGTGTGTGTGTGTGTGTGTGTATGTGTATGTGTGTGTGTGTGCGAGTGAATGTGATTGTGTGCGTGCTATTAAATCAGTTTTGAATGAAGTCTCAAACTATCAGCAAAGATGAGCTTAACCAATCTAAAATAAACTAAACACCTAATTCCATCATTAGAAATAGCCACATGCACAGAACACACACACGTACACACACACGTGCGCGTGCACACACACACGCGCGTGCACACACATATGATTCATATATATATATATATATATATATATGATTTTACATATAGTAGTATAAATGCGTTTATATATACACCATCGATTTCGTAGCACGCTTTTTAATCCTGACAAACATGTGTGGGTACCTGAAATCCATTTAACTGTTTGTATTAAGGTTGTTGTTACTGCTCCAGCGATTCTATAACATCCGATGCCTAATTTGCTTTGATCTATTTCGAGTACTGGCTACCAAGCAAAGTGCAGATGTCAGTGGTAGTCTCAAACTGAACCATAAGTTTCATTCATATGTAGTTGCCTGACTCTGTTGATAAATTGATCGAGCTAACGGCGTAACTTATCAGCGGAGTTGAACAACGTAATTTTATGGTAGAACTAATCCTAATGACGTTTTTTCTGCGGTATGAAAAATGATAGAAACTTCACAGAGATGATAACAAAGTATTATGTGTTCCAAGCTGTAGTCCATCATTTAAATACTCTTTAAATTCGAAGGACCAGGATGTTACCTCTCAATACTTATGTTCAAAATGTAATTTTGTTTAAAGATTTTCGAGATTGACAAAACAATGTATTTTACGGATCTTCAGAGGATTGGAAATGAAAAAAACATAATATTGACGTTTGCATAGACTACTGCATGGATGCCATTTTGGATTGTCCAAATTGCTGCCATAAATATGTGTGCTATTTCGGCTTCTTGTCCCTGTATAAAATCAAGTATGCTAAACTTGAGTGTGCATATGTTTTCTAGGCTAAGAATTCCAATGAAAGCCCCAAAATAGTACTCGGGATCACAAATAGGCTTGTGACACTAGGGGGCCAGGAGTCCCCCGTGTCCTGAAAATTACTATTGTTGTTACCAAAAATTACTATGGTTATTACCAGTAATTACTATGGTTATTACAAAAGGAGTTATCTGTGTTAAAAGGGATAATGTGTTTTTTGAGGATACTGTGGAAAGTGAGAATTACGTGCTTCCAAGTGCGGGCACCTGTACTTCCTCAATTTAATACCTTATGTCAAATCCTTGGGTTGCAAAAAACAGATACTCTTAGAGAAAGTTCTCTTCCCGATTCGATGACCAGATAAGGGCTTAATGTGTTTTTCGAGATACTATAAGAAGTTGAGTATTACGTGCTCCCAAGTACGGAAGTCACCAGTTAAGAGTATACACCTGCACTTTCTCAATTTAATATGTTCTGTCAAATTCCTGGGTTGCAAAAACAAGTACTTTTAGAGAAGTTTTCCTGGTTCGATGGCCAGATAAGGGCCAGTGTCCGGAGTCTTGAGAGGAAGAGTAAAGCTTTTGAAAGAAAAGTAATTTGCAGAGTTCTTGAGAGAGGGGGAGACTAATTTATGATCTTGGACGGACTTGCGTCGCAAGATGGATGAGGGTCTATATTTGGGATTTTCTGGAAGGATCGAGATAACAGGGAAAGAAAGAAAGGAAGTCAATTACAAAGAAATACAGTGTTGATACCAAGGGCTTAAATAGGAGGGATTTTCGTGACAGAGTGAGAGTAAAACTGGGTTTGGAGAAGAAAACCGCTGCCAGTCTCTCTCGTGTTGGCCGCCGCCCTTCGAAACCGTCAACTGCTGCTACCATTCAGTAGACTACCGTTCGTGACATGAGAGACTCGTCGTCAGTTTGACTTAGATGAAAATCGGCCTCCTCTCTTTTCAACTGCGAATAGACATTTCCTGTCTCCAGAGATATTGATAATCAATATTCTACATAAAACATTTAAACGAAATTCCAACTTGTTGCCTTCTTTTACTAACCCAAAACCACGGCTGGTTTAGTATAGTTTGTGAGGCCATCACTCATACGAGCGAAGCCCCACAACTGGTGCCACTTTAACCAGGATACACGCCTGAAAGCACAACGGGAAGGCCCGGCCATAGGCGATCACAGCGCAACTGGAAAGAAAAAGACGAGGAGACCAGGGAAATCGACCCCGCCACCAGAAACCGCAGACCAAACGAAAGAAGAGAGAACCAAACACGAGGAAAAGAATCCACCGCAGAAGAAACCCTCAGAGTGGAAGAGGAATCCGTCGACAGACGAACAAAAGATTACCAGGCTGTTAGGGCATGGTACCTATCGGTGACAGGGAAATATAGTTCTCCTCACCGAAACGCCCTTCAGCGAAGACCCCCCGGACGAACACAGGATCTTGTTGGTGAGATACATTTTGGCTATCAATTCCTTTTCTGTTTTTGCCTTGGGAACCTCGCTGATTGGTAAAGTGATTAGGATTGTGTTTTTGACAATTGTAAATCGATCGTTTTTTCTTTTTTACTCCAAAATTTTGAACTTTATCAATGGAGGGAGAACAACGAGGAGGTAGAGGGGCAGTAGGG